>CAWUFW010004540.1:0-1200000 GCA_963921515.1 Calotriton arnoldi | reverse complement strand
AGGGCTCAACTTAATAAATATGGGGAGATGGGGCATGGAGCCTAGATCCCAGACCCCAAGCTATATACGGCCCCATGGACCCCCTCCCGCCAGGCCCAATGTATTTCTTAATAGCCCTGGGGACCACATCCCCTGGGGCCGGCTCACTTGCTGCCTCCCGGGGAGCCGACTCCCAGGACACAGTAGTTTCCCTGCCTGCACTGGCACAGGCAGGAAAACCTGTCTTTGCTCCCACCTGGTGGGAGCATTTATAAAGCTCCTGCCAAATGGGAGTAAACACAAACTTTGCTCCCAACCGGTGGGAGCTTTAAAAATGTACCCTAGCTAGGAGCAGACTTGTATTCTGTTTCCCTGCCTGAAACAGAACAAGATATTGCTCCCAAATGGAGGGAGCAGCATAAATAGCTGCGCCATGAAGGCATGAGCAATGCAGCTCCCGCATCATGCTGGGGGCTGGCTGGTGTCGTGTGGACCCTGGGGCTCCCCCCGGAACGTGTTGTTTGTGGGTGCCCCGGTTGGGCACCGGGGAGGCCACCTATTTTAAAGGTAGGCCCTGTGAGATCGTGTCCCTGGGGATGAATACGGCTCAGGGAGGGAGCAACGCAGCCCCCCTCTCCTTTAAAATAAACAGCGTTCCTGCCATTTTCTAGGCTGATGGACAGCTCAACTTACCAAAGGGACCCAAGCACGTTTCCCGCCGATTTTTATGGCACGTTATTGATTCAGAGGAATATGAGAATATCTCCATCAAACAAAGAATCACTTATTTCATGTAATAAAGAGGAAGTACCCTTGTTTGGTGGAGATTAAACTCTTTGTCTGTGGTCTTGTTGTCTTTTCTGGATGAGGATTTATTTTGTCACTGATTTCTGTATGAAGACACTCGAGGAACAATCACATTGCCAAAATTACATATAGACAAGTTCACTGGAGACATTACCTCATGGTCCTTTATGCAGATGCAGTGTAAAATATGCACTAGACATTCACCCAACGAGGTAGCACTTACTAGAGGTAGCACTTACTAATTAACCAGTAGAAAGTACTCCAGTTGGGGTGACATTTGGTGCAAAACTGTGGACTCTTCTTGGATAAATACACAAGCGAGGTTCTCTTCTGGCCCTGATGCTCATTTCACAGAAATTAAACTTCAAAGGGAACAACTTACAAATATAAACATAGCAGGTAACCTAGTCGAAGTTCCACTTCTGTAAAGGGCAACTCATCCTTACTTTTTGCGCTTGGCCAAGGCAAAGCAAGTGAGTTTTTTTTACAATTCCATGTTGAAAACTGATCTGAAATCCATGACGAAGGTGAATGCATTGTTGATTTTTTGGAGCACAATCTCTTCTGTATTGACTGTCCAAGATGAGTGGGTTCTTTCTTGTCATCTGCCGGCTTGAAAGCAGGGCCATGGTTCTCCCTTTTAACTACTGCTGAGTATGCAAATGTGCAAAACTGCTTACAAGCTTTGCCCATTTGACTACGCCCCTTCCACGTTAGTAGTATGCAACTCTGTTCCCAACATTTTCCAGGCTGATGGACAGATCAGCTTACCACAGTAACCCGAGCGCATTTCCCGCCGGTTTTGATTGGTGCGTTTCTTGATGCAGAGGAATATGAGGACATCTCCACCAAAAAAAGAAGCACTTACTTCATATAATTAAGAGGAAGTACCCTTCTTTGATGGAGATTCTACACTTTGTCTATAGTCTTGTTGTCTTCTCTATACGAGGATTCATTTTGTCAATGATTTCTGTATGAAGACACTGAAGCAACAATCACCTTGCCAAAATTCCATGTACACAAGGTCACTGGAGACATTACCTCATAGTCCTGTATGCAGCTGTGGTGTAGAGTAGGCACTAGATAAAATCAAAGCTTAAAGTAACGTTACAGTTAGATGTGATAAAAAGATCTGTTTTTGTTTAAAAAAAAAAAACTTAGAGATTCTTGCGCTCCAGTAGTGCTCTGCCTATGACCTCACATATTTCATCACACATGACATATTCTATGACATAATTTATGACATTACTGATGAAATCTTGAATTACATCATTGATGACATCACTGATGACATCACAGATGACATCATCCAATAAGTGTGTTAGTTTGTTTTATAGTCTACATAGTGGCTGTTAGAAATCAAAGTTTCTGGTTGCCAGAGTATACACCTTGTCCAAGCAGAAGCCACAATCCTAGCCAGGGTAAGTCATATACACAGCTTAAATTAACCTGTGCTCACCCTCTGGTAGCATGACATGGAGCAGTCAGGCTTAATTAAGAGACAATGTGTAAAGTATTTGTGCAACAATTTTATCACAGTAGCACAGTGAAAACATCACAAAAAGACTAAACACCAGTATAGAAAAATATAGCATATTTATATCAGTAAACCAAGATCAAAATGACTACAGTCCAATAAGTAGAAGTCGAGATAATGATAATCTAAAAACCATACTTAGAAGTCAATAGCTAAAAGGTTACTTGAGGTCGCGCTACGCCCGGGTAAATCCAAAGTTCAGGCCGACCATGATGGAGGGCAGGCCAGCTACAGGACCCAAGCAAGCGTCATGTCAAACCTCGCAATCGGCCAATGCGTTGTCATCAAGCCGCGCAGGGATGTCCTCGGATCAGCAAAACGCCAGCATCGAAGGGCACTGCGTCGGTTCCGATTGCGCAGTTGTGACGATGCATTGATTTTTGTTGAAAACAGCTGCAGATCCCATTTCTGAGGCCCAGGACTGGAGGGGGCACCTCAGGCAAGGGTGGGGCTCACAGATGGCAGGGTCCAGCAGCACCAGCAAAATTGCAAGAAGTCTTTTTTGCCCCTGAAAACTCAGAGAACAGGAGGCATGCCAGCAATCCCTTGGAAAAACGTGGGTTCAAGGATGGAGAGCACATCCAGTCCCTATCACTCCCAGGCAAGATGGACCAGGCAGCAAGCCAACACAGCACAGCAGGTAGCAAAGTGGCAGCCCCGCCTGCAGCACAGCAGCTCTTCTTCCAGGCAGAATGCCCTTGGTTCCAGCAAAGTTCTGAATTGTTGGTGTCAGGGGTCCAGTACTTATACTCAAATGTGTCTTTGAAGTGGGGTAGATTTCAAAGAGGCCTTTGAAGATCACACGATTCCTGCCTTTCCTGCCCTGACTCCAGAATCACTACAGGGGGGTATGCACCTCTTTGTTGGGTATCTGTTAAGCAAGAGGTATTCAGTTCCTATGGAGAGAAAGGGGTTTTACCAGGAAGAAACATGATAATTTAAGGTTTTTAATCATAATTTAGGAACTCAGCGATTAAATTATGTTTATTGGGCTTCTATAGTTATTTTTATATATCACATTTCCTCCACTCTACTCACCACCAGCACACACCATTCCCAAAAAACACCCCAGACTCATCATTGGCAAAAAAAAAGAACTCTGGCAAAGAGTCCCCCCTGCGGGTCCCGTTGGGCATTGCAGCGCCGGCCCAACAAGGAGCTGCCAGATGATGAAGCATGAAGCTCTGGGGTGTGATAGGGCCCTTGCTCCTTTGTGGAGCACTCCCATCTAGTTTCTTCCTGGTAAGATTCCCTTTCTCTCTACAGGAACAGCATATCTCTTGCTTAACAGATATCCACCTGGGGCACGTATGCTGGAACTTTTTTTGCCCCTGGTCCCTCCTCATTGTTCCTCTTTGTGTGAGGCCCCATTCAGGTGCAAGTGTCAGTTCCTCCCTCCCAATCTACCTCAGGAGGGCCCTTCAGCCTGGTAATGGGCTGTCAGAATATAAATGTCACACTCCAGCTTCCTTTGTGTGACTGTCTAGAGGGAATGCAAAAAGCCCAGCTGTCACCCAACCCAGATGTGTATTCAGAGACAGGCAGAGGCAAAGGAAAGTTAAAGTTAGAAAATACCAGCTTTCTAAAAGTTGCATTTTCAGATGTACAATTTAAAATCTGACTTCACCATATGTTGTGATTTCGATTGTGAGCCAAGAGAACGGAGCAGAGTTTTTTTTTGTTTGTGCGCCCAAAATGCATTTTTGCGTGCACGGAAGTGACTTACCGGGTGCCTGCGATCGCCGACAAGATTCGTTTGCAAGCGCCACAAGATTTGGTAGCCGGCCGCATGGTCCCTGGAGAGTGTGCGATCGCGAACACGTCATTCGGGCGTGCCATCGGACTTTCGGTGGAAGTTTTGTGAAGAACGCGAACACGCAGAATCTGCAATCTGGCGAAGGTTCTCTCCTGAGCAGCATCAAAACCTTCTCGAAATGACGATTTGGATTAAAAAAACTCCTCAGATTGACATTTGGCTGAACTTTTTTGTGCAAGGAGTCCTTTTTCTTTTTTACTTTTTTTTTAAGAGGAAGGAAGTGCCCCAGAGTCCCCAACATTCTGTTCCTGTCCAGCAGGCTCCTCCCAGTGCTTTGTCCATCTCCTGTTCACTTTTCATTTGGATTCGGAGCTGGAAGGATCACTCTTTGTGGCTGCTGCATGATACATCATTGGATTTGAGGACTTTTGAATTTGAGATTTCACAAGTAAGTTGGAAAATTGGTGTTGTTTCTTTGATTGGGGCATTTTAAATTTATTGTGGTGGGTGGCCTGTAGTTTCGGTAGGGGCCTAGTTGTTTCTTTATAAGTAATTTTTCTTCTTTTATAAAGGAAACATGTTGCACAGTTCACTACATTTTCTTCAACTTTTGAAATCAATTTGCAATATTTATTTAATCCTCTAGCTACTCATGGGTGCATGAAGCAACTGTTTCTGTGGTGTCTGTTGAATTTAAACATCATTTAGGGCATGGATGGCATTGGATTGAAAAATGTGCTTTTTTTTGTTATTTCACTTTTTTACATGTGTGCTAAATAAATGGCTTTGTTGGAAGTGTGTGGTTGTTATGTAACTTGCAAACCTTTTTTAGCCATGTGGATTTTCGTTTTGGCATTGTTGCATTAAAGCTGTGCTGTTTAGCATGCCTCCTTTGTCTGGCCAGTATGTGAGTGTGTTTGTAATAGTGGGCCAGCAGCATTTGCCTTGGCTGAACCTCCCCGTGTGGCATGGGGCCATTTTGTAAAGTCTGTGTCCATAATATAGGCCTGCTTGAGTTCATGTTTTCCAGGCCTCCTGCTTGTTGGGAATGACCATGTGGCTGGTGGCCATTTTGTTGTGGTAGTTAGTGTGCTTTTGCCATTGGCCTGCATGTCTTTCCTTTGTTCCTCTTGGCTTATTGCTTCCATCCATTGTCAGCTGCAGCTCCCTGAATGCTGCATCCCACGTGATGCACAATGCCAAACCGGTTTCGTTACATATGCATTTTTATTGTTGTTCTTCTTCTTTCCTATCCTTCCTGAGTGTACAGTACACCATGAAAGCCCTTGTTGTCAAAGTCTCACAAATGGCTACACTGTATTGTTATGTTTTTTAATAACTGAGGTAATACATTTAATAATATTAATAACACTAACAAGTGTGACCACACACTAAGTTGTATATTATATTTGTTTGTTTGTACTAGTAGTAATTGAACCACAAACATGAATGCCATGTTTCATTGATGTTCTTCTTGCTTCTTTGCTTTTAGGTGCACAAAATAGGAGGAGACAACATCACCCATTGTACTGCCAGACAGAAGTCCTGCTGCCCATGACGTCACGTGACGTGTGACCACAGACATCTCTTCATCTTGTGCCACTGCATGCTGCTGACATCTTAAAGATGGCCCCAGAGACAGGTACCAGGTCCAGTACCAAGTACGTTGCCAGTGAGAAGAAGGCACTGCCACTTACCAAGACCGGTATGTCGCCCAAGACCTTTTTTGGGAAACCAAAAATTGAGCCTACAGCAGTGGTGTCCGGGGAGGAAGCTGGGAGCAGCACCCCCGAATCAGTGGACCCACCCCACCAACCTAGGCCCAAGCCCATGTCTGTCGCAGAGGCAGCCAGTCTAATCACGAGTCCAACGTCGACGAACAGTGATGTTGAAATTGACTTATCGCAAAGTAGTAACAAATCAATGCAGGAAGCTCAGATAAGTGGGCAACAACAGCCGCAACCACCGCCCCCAATAGTAGTTGTTCCTCCCGAAGTAGGGGCAGTTCAGGAGATCGAGCTTCCTGCAGAGGAAGAAGAAGAGCAAGCCACTCTTTCAGAAGATCCATTGTCTTCCAGATCCCCAGCAAGGAGAGGAGGGTTAGTCCATCAACTTCTTCTGCAAGACCCCCTTCTGATGATCTAGATGCCACTTGGAAGCCACGTCAGTCTGAGAGTGAGACACGCCACGAGACAAGGCTAGGGAAAAGGAAGGTTCCAGAAAGCCTTAGAGTTATGGAGGTAGATGTAGAAGAGGAGGATAATGACGAGCCAGTCATCATGGACATTAGTCCCGCAAGAGTGGAGACTGACATTACCCCATCCCAAATTGCTGTGAGGGATGTGGCACGGATACCACCAACACAGATAATACCAACACCATCTCAATCTTCCATATTTGCAAAGGCCCGGCGGCGACCTACATCCACCACAACCACCTCAGTAGAAGAAGGTACTGCAGAGAGTCAAACGTCACGCCCACCTACCAGTTTATCCGACATTGCAAGTGGCACCAGCAGTGCCAGAAATTTGACCTCCCCAGTCTGGGACTTTTTTTCGGTTAGCAAGAAGGAGGTGGACATTGCTACATGCTCCATTTTTGGACAAGGTGTTAGTCGGGGAAGCTTGGTACGAACTATGGTACCGGAGGCCAAAAAACCCATCTGAGAAAACACCGCTTGATCCAGTGGGAGGCTCACCTTAGCTGCCAAAAAACTAGACGTGTTGTTGGTGGAGGGGATGAAGAAGAAGATCCCATCATGGTGAAAGGTGAACAAGAGGGAGACATTTTCTCTGGTACACAAAGCAGCCCTGTCCCCAGCAGTACAGTGGTTCCGCCCACATCATCAGTATCCACCCCATCCAGCACTACATCACAACGTGCTGGAATTGCTTGGACAAGCTTTGCAGCAGAGCGCTGTTCACACTATCCATCTGACAATAGACATGTGGACCAGTTGCCAAGCCACTGATTACATATGCATCACTGAACACTGGATCTCTTTTGTGGGGGTTAGAGAAAAGATATCTGCATCAGGTGTTGTTGACAGTGCTGAGATTTTTAATGCTGCTCGGAAACATGCAACTGTCGCCATGTTCGCCATGGAGAAATCTTATACTGCTGCAAACATTTGGGAAAACTTTGACTGCAAGGTCTTTGAATGGCTGCGACCATGAGGGCTTTAGATTGGTTTTGTTGCCAGGGACAATGGCAGTAATATAGTTAAGGTCATGGCCGATGGTGGCTATTTCAGGGTCCTGTATTTGGCGCACTGCATTAACACCATTGTTCAAGACTTTCTGAAAAAAGAAGACAGAGTCAGCAACTTAATGACCACCTGCAGAAGAATCTGCACACATTGCAGCCATTCTTTTAAAGCCCAGAAGCAGCTGAGGATCATCTAACGTGATAATAGAATGCCAGTTAAAGCACTCATCCAGGAGGTGCCAACACATTGGAACTCAACTTATTACATGCTTGAACATCTGTTTGAGCAGTACCGACCAATCAATGAATATGTCATGCAAAGATGGGATGCTACTGTGAAAGGCATGATCATTGAAATGGACCAATGGGGCCTAGTTAAATGCCTGACAGAGATGCTACTTCCTTTCGATGTCTTCACACGTGAAGTCAGCAAGGAGGACTGTACTATGGGCAAAGCTATCCCATTGTTGCACATGCTACAGGAATAGCTGAAGAGAGTGTTTGCAATGTACGCAGATGTGGAGGGAAAAAAATAAGCATATGTGTTGGTGGAGAGCTTAACCCTTCGCTTATCTGAAAATACAAGGGTGCAAAGAGGCATTGTGTCATCCAACCATTACATTTGTGCCACAATTCTGGATCCACAGTACAAACCATTACTGCACACTTTCATTCCTTTTTCAGACGAGGATGTTGCTATCTACAAAACTTGGATATCTGTGGATGCCAGTCATCTAGAAAAAGAACGGGCGGGAATTAGAGGCCCGCTACTCCAGGGCACAAGTACTGCAGGGCAGCCAACTTCAAGTTCAACTTCAGAACCTGAGGGCAGTGCGGTTGGCTCACAGCAGCCAAAACCACCAACAACACCAAGAACAACATCAACAACATCAACAACAACAACAGGACCATCAGCCCTAAAATCGGCACAGGAATGGTTTCTACAGCAAGGACTTAAGTCCAGTGCTGAGGTAAAGGCAAAAGAGGCCGACTAAAGCGGAGCACCCATGAGCATTGAGTGGGTGGTCCAGGCCTATCTGGATGACCCTAATGTCAAAAAAGAGGACCCCCAGCTACTAATAATAGTTCCTAGGGCAGGGAAAATACAATTCTGAAAAATAACATCCCTAGGCAACAAATGGTCAAGTATATAACAAGACCTATTCCAACACACTCGTGATATTACAGACTCAGTGTACGTAAAATTCACATAACAAACTTCATTTTATTGATACAATTTTATGTAGTGATGCCATAAAAAAGTTGTATCACAAACATGAAAGGCTGGAGAACAACAAAGCAACATACTTCCTACAGTAAATCAACACAAGTGTTTACAATAGACAACAAGCATTTGCAATGCATTAGGTCTCGCATTTACGCGAGTTTAAGCTATTGGCATTGTAAATGACAATGCCTATTATTTTTGTTTTTAAATAATAAATAAAAGGCATTGTCAATTACAATGCCAATAGCTTAAACTCGTAAATGCGAGACCTATTGCATTGCAAATGCTTGTTAAAACTTCAGCACCGCGAAGACCCGGCCCACTTAAATTCCTTGACGACAACCCCCACACGGGTACGGTCGGAAGCAGGTTGCGAGCTGGCTTTAGACTGACAAAGAGACCATAGTCGAAAGATACGGTTTTAACAACCTCGAATCCAGCGAGAACAGGCCCCGGTTAATGTTTCTAAGAAGTCCCGAGCTGAACTCTCCAATATGCCTGGCTCATGTGACCGTGCATCGCTGACCCGGGCTTCGGGCCTCGCTCCTCCCAGGAGCCTTTTGAGCCACTATAATAAACACGCGCTGCTTGTGGCTGTAAAGATGTTCAGGACAGGCTCAAAATGTGCTTTCTCATATCCTAAAAAGATGAGAGTCAGTATAACCCTTACTCGCGAACCAAAGCTACCCATGGGGTATCAACACGCATCCCTTAAACGTGATTTTAAAAACTTTGTGACTTCAAGTAAAAATGTAATAAAAAAAAAATAACGAGGATGGATTAAAGAATAAAAGTTTTATAGCGTTGCGCGTTCTATCACATTTTTAATTTCGTCTTCTATTATACTCCCTAAGTGCTAGTCCCTTCATAAAAAAGTGTCGACGTCGACGCACAAATACAATTTCATTCAGAAACGATGAGCGGCGACGTTGTGAATGACGTCTGTCAGGAACGCACAATCTGATGAACGAAACGTCCCCCAAACCTCCTCCTACTCATAGCACCTTAAACCTAGAAGAGTTGACGATGCCCTACCTCTCCTTCCCCATCACAGCCATGGCTATACACACAACTACATTTTCAGGGTTTGAATAACCTCCAGTGCGCATGCGCGGAAAAACCAAAACAAGGAAGGCTGTGGGTGTGTGGCACCTCCGAGGACAGAAACAGCAGGGGCTGTGGGTGAAGAGTGGAGATGGGCATACGGTCACTATGACAACCAGCTTTTATTACAATAACGAAGATGTGGAGAGGAGAAGGGGAGGATTGGGAGGGGCTTCTCGTGTGGTGGCAGTAATTGAAGCCAGCTGATGTTTGCCGGCACATGTGGCTGCCTCCACCGGGATCAGAGGGGACAATCAAGAAGCTTGACTCGCATGCGCTACAGTGCAGGGTTAGGACTGTGAGTGAAGTCATTTCGTTTTGCCGCAGAAAGATGGCGGTTACCGGGAGCCTCAGTACGGAGAGCCTGAGAGAGGGGAGTGCGGGTGGGCAGATGAAAGGGCACGAATGGGAGTGCGGGTGGGGGGGCGAGAAGGACAGACTGCGGGAGGCAGGGGAACAAAATTGTGCTTGAAGTAAAGGGGCTAGTAGCCGTGGCAGGATACAAATGACAACATGGTCGTCATGAGGCGGGACTAACAAGCCTAAAACCTATCGGAAGGCTGCATTTAGAAAACAAGCCAATAAAAAATATGGGCGGAGAGTGGGTGGAGCTTCCACAAAGCTTCCACGCTATAGTGTATACTGCATGCCTCGCAAAGCGAGCAGCACATGCGTGCTGCAACGCTAGGCGAGACCTATACATGTATAAAGTGCAAAATAGACAATAATTATAAATAGAATTGTAACTAGACATTAAACAGAGACAATTAAATACATCAAGGTTTACAAAAGTGGCTAAATGGTAAATTTTCTTATTTTCTATGCGCTTTTTGGCGTGCTGGATGCCTTCTTCAGGAAAGTCACAATGATTCCATAGGAGGGCAGCAAGGACCAAATTGATGAAGATGACAATACTTCAATAGGTAATATATATGGATTCTCCACAAAGCTCACTCGGCACTTGAGCCCAAGATGCCGGAAATGAACTCCCCGAACTGCAATGGACAGATGCTTCTATAGACTTTGTAGTCTTGTGTTGGATAGAACATGATTTATATGTGGCACTTGAGCCCAAGTTGCCAAAGGATGAACTCCCAGAACTGGAATAAACAGGTTCTTCTATAAACTGTTTGATCATATGCTGGAATTTAAAATGATATATATGCAGCTTCTCAGGGAGTGGCTGGTGGATAGTTCCAGTGGACAAAATCACATCACTGCATTTTCAGTAGAGTAGTCCTACGGTGCCAATGACTATATGTCCTGGTGAGGATAACAGCGGTCCAGTCAGATAATCATAGATCTGGATAACCTAACAGAGGTCTACTTTGATCAAAACCCATTGCTGCATTGGTATGGGAAAAGGTGCCAATGGCCAGTGCTCAGCAGGCTGGCGATAAACTATCTGGCTTGCCCTGTCGCAAGTGTCTCTTCTGAGAGTGTTTTCAGTGCTGCTGGTGCCGTTCTGACAGTGAGAAGGACCAGTCTCTCACCCCAAAACGTGGAGAGGTTAACCATGATCAAAATTAATCAGCACTTTATACCACCGGATTACACCATACCTGAAGTAGCACAGCATGAAGATGATGACGGCGACTCAGGTCATGGAAGTAGTGTGTTAGGTGACCTACTTCTGGGCAAACCACCAGAGTTTGAGGGTGAGCTCTACTTCCCTGACAACTATGCTCTTTCAATTTCCAGTTGCTTTCTTTCTTTCTTTGACGCCTTCCCCCCCAAATAAAAGATCTAGCTAAGGAACATTATTTACTTTATTATTTATTTGTGTGTGTGTCTTACTCTTTTTATTGCCGGATCAGAGTTGCAACTGTGTGCAGTCAATGAAGAAGTAAAGTCCACTCCTGACTTGCCCAAAAGCCATTTCTCTCAAGCCAGACATTGGATAGAGAATTCAAACAAATGTGTGCTTTCCCACAAACCTGGGCCCTGAATATCTATCTATCCTTTCCTAACCTAGAGGTACTGCCCAGGAAGAGCAGGTAAATGATGGCATGCATTGCACGATGAGTGATTGTTGTTTGTTGTGAATGTCTATTTTGCAAAGTGACACAAGTCAATATTTCCCTTCTTTTTGTTCAATAACAAAATTGTACTACTACAGGCCGATCCATTGCATTTTGAGTCGGGAGTGGACAAGTCTGGAGGACTCACTCGGAAGTCGGACACTGTTGGTAAGGACTCGGAGTTGGACATCATGACCACCATACTCACAGTCAGAGCCAGGTCAGGAGGATCAGAGATGATTGATGGAATAACTCAGGGCGTGCCACCAGAAGAAGATGGATTTTTTCAAATTCACTGAAACCAACCAATTTGGATGATTGTTGATGACTTTGAAGTGGTCTAAAGGTAAACAACAACAGAGACCAGACCTACATGTCTGTGTAGTGGTGGTGGGTGGTGAGTGTGGTGTGACTGACAGTGGTGCATTGATTTTTTTACTTCATTTGGAAAATGCTATGTTGCTGTGTGCATACTATGTATGTGTGCTCAGTGCTGTCTGGCTCAAATGCGAAGCTAAGTTGAGTTTGGGTGGGGGTGGCCTGTTGTTGGAGGTAACTGTCGTAAACAGAGTCTGATTTAGCCATGCAGCCTCTGAAAGTCTTCTTGTTGCACTCCTCCTTATGCAGTTTAACTTTGTTTTCTCCTTGATTTTTCAATATCCTTTTTGTTTTTCCATCTACAGGCCCTTTACTCTGCGCCATACTGGAAAAACAACTCACACTTACCATACCAAACAGCATCCGCCAGGCACCCAAGATTCACGGGCGGACAGTCCAATAGGAATGCAGAGATGCAACTCCCAATTTATACAGTTTCTTTTTTTTTCTCCTCAATCATTACGACTGTGTGTGTTGTTTATGTTTGGTTTTTACTCTTACAGATCATTTAATTGTATTTGCTATCTTTCTAAGCCCGGTACAACAGAACATAAATATAATGTATGTAACTTGGGTCTCTCTGGGGGCAGACAGACAATTGCATAATTAATATACTTGCCTGTACTTGTCTAGTACCACTCATCATCATGCATGCATTTCCTATTCCTCCCAGATTTATGATGGTCGGCTGCCAAGATGAGTGTTGCCCATGTGTTGTGTTTGTCTTTGTCAAACCTTTCCCTCAATCCCCCTTCCCAACCATTCATGAAACCCCTAAACCTCTTCCTCCAGGCTGTGTGATTTATTGAGGTGTGACTTTACAATTTTTACACCATTAATTGATCACACACTTGGTGGGGCGGATGTGGTGAAAGCAACACAACAACTCAGTCCAGGGTGAGGAGGATCTTATTCT
Source organism: Calotriton arnoldi (assembly GCA_963921515.1). Taxonomy (NCBI): domain Eukaryota; kingdom Metazoa; phylum Chordata; class Amphibia; order Caudata; family Salamandridae; genus Calotriton; species Calotriton arnoldi. The sequence continues at coordinate 1,187,067 of CAWUFW010004540.1, read as the reverse complement.
TAACTAAGCTCATATAGCCCACACTGGTAGTATATATTATACAATATCCACCCCAGCCAGCACAGTGTATGATATTTTTTTTCAGAGGAACTTCTCATTGCCATCATCATCATTCAGGCACTGTATTAATTTGCGTCTAAACAGGTTAAGCTTGTTCACTTCGCACAGTTCATAGTAGCTCAACATTGTTCTGATTCATTCAATTTTTCATTGCTTATCATACTCTCTTCTTTTGTCTGAGACTGTCTGTTCTAGTAGTCTAGTCTCGTAACTGTCATCAAGCTGTCATATAATAATAACTAAGCCTGGGCAAAGCACTACGCTACGCTCGCGTAGTTTGCGAAGTTTGCGCTACTTCGCACTACGCGAATTGCACGTAGCACAGTGCAAACACGCGTAGCGTAGCGGTCATTTTTTGCTTGCTCGCGGTCCTCAACGTCAAGTTGGCGACCGCGAGCAAGCAAAATGACATCCCGGCGAGACTTTTTCCTCGTTCGCGATCAGCAACATCAAGTTGCCGATCGCGAGCGTGGAAAAAAAACCTCCCAGCGAGATTCTCAACGCGGGGAGGTCAGGTTTCTCATTGCGAGTGGTTGCACATGCTTGCGACCGCTCGTGATGAGAAACTACCAGTCCGCGTTGAGAAGCTGCCGCTCGAGTAAAAATCTACTCGAGCGGCAGTAAAAGACAGCTCGCACTGTGCAAGATGCCGTTTTCAATGATTGCACAGTGCGGACAAGCATCCGGCACTGTGCAATCAGTGCGAACAGCATTTTGCACAGTGCACTACGCAGTTCGCGTAGCTACGCGTAGCTTGCGTAGTGCAAGGTGCACTTCACGTAGCTTCGCGTAGCGCAACTTCGCGAACTACGCCCAGGGTTAATAATAACAGCATTAACCTAGTTTTTTTAATTTTAGTTTGTTAACTTCCCTTTCAATGAATAGTCCCCACTCTCCGAGCCCTTATCCTACAGTTCTAGTTTGCCTAGGAGGGAGTGGAACCTCATTCCAGTTCTGATGATGGCACCTTGGGAAACCATGGAGCCCTCGCTTCTTCTAATCAGGTAAGAGAAGTGAACTGTGGTTGATTGATCATTGTTGAACAGCAATCATTCTATACAATGGTAATTCACCCCCACCCCCTCCGAGTCCTTAGGGGTTAATAATATTATATAGTAGTAGCAGAGTAGACTGCAGAGACTAGGAGGAGAGAGTAGTAGGACAAGGGAGGGTACCGCATCACTATTTTTTTACACTATCAGCAGGCTTCTAAAACTGGCTGCAGCAAAGGCAGCACTGAGAAGTAAAACAAACAATCAAGAACCCCACCACATTTTTTTAAATCATTCATAATCATAAAATGTATAAGTATGAAAAATGTATCATTCCCTGAATAAAATACCAAACCCACAACTGGCCCAACCCTCTCCCTAACCCCAACCAATGTCCAAGTAGTGTCCAAGAAATATCCATAAATAAAGAAAAACCCAACAATATCCCAACTCCCACCCACCCAAAAACAGATTAAAAAAGGGGCTGAAGAGAGCACTAATGGCAGGTTAGGAGCTTCTGGAGGTGCCTCTCCACCCGTTCCTGCCTGACTTCAATATCCGCCAGCCTTCGCATGATGCGGTGCTCATAATGGCGGAAATAGGGGGGAGCAGCAGTGCTGGTGGAATGGTGACGGCGCCGGTGGGCACCCATCAGACCGCGGCAACGGTGTGGTGGTGGGGTGGTTGTTGGGGCCTGGCTGGGGCCCGGGGCATCTGCAGCAGCTTCTGCCTCATCCTCCTCGGCCACTAGCCGCTGGTACTCCGCCCTCATGGCCTCCATTTTCCGCTACAGGGTTTGGGCTGCAATCTGCTGCCTGGTCGGTGGAGTAGCTGCATATCAAGAAAGAAAAAAGTCAAATTGTAAACAATGCTCTTAGCAAAACACATAGAAAATTATGCCATGGGTATGGAAGGAGGTGATTGATGATGGGTGGTTAGGAAGGATACATAATACTGCACTTGAAAACTACTGTGAGTCCAGGGAGGAGTCTGAAATACCTCCTCCTCAACCATTTGAATAAAAAAAAAAACATTCCAGGCAAGTAAAGGTGAGACGAACACCACTACAGAGGAGCACCATAGTTCCTTATCCTCCTTCCCAAGGATTTTTACATTCATCATTGCATTGCTCTTCAAGTATTTTATTTTTTATTCTTCACCCTTGGCTTTGCTACTCACCACCATTTAAGTTGTTTTACATTCTCTCAATCCACTCTTCACCATTGAAACTACCCATACATCCATATTGCCATCCGTCCAAAGTTCCAAACATGGCTCTCTGTCTCACTCTAGTCTCATGATCTCAAGTACAAACCTTTCAGCAACATACATTTGTCATTTGACATTTACCTACCCATGTGTTCTTAAGTTTATTTCAATCAAAAGAAACCACCACAGGATTCTAATCACCCACCCAGGCAGGCATCCTTTCACACATACACTTATACCCACCCAGGCAAGCTTCGTTCCTACCCATATACCAACCTTTCACCCATTCTTCACCCACCCATGCATCCTAGCTATCAGCCACCTATAGTACTATTTATGCATCCGGCGCTTTCACCCATGCATGCTTCGCTTTTCAACAACCCATAGTTCAAGGTCTTGTTCATGAAACGTTTTCTGCTGAGTTGAAGATAGGAGCGGACATTAGTTACTCAGCTCAACTTCAACTCCTGTTCCTGCTGTGTTCACCTGTTGTTCACAAGTCAACAAGACTACACCTTTGCAGTGAGCTTATAATTATAATTGTCAATAATAAGCAAGCAATATGACTTACCACCGCCCGCCACTGCCGCTGGCTCACCCCCTTCTGCTGCCACATCTGCAGACTGGCTGGCGCCATCTGTGCTGGCTCCGGCACTGGCCCCGGCACTGGTAGTCGGTGCGGCTAGAGAAAAAAGATTACACGTTTCTTAGATGCCAGATACACCTCCCCCTATTAATTGTTTTATAGCAAAATAAAAAAACACCACACACATCATTCACTACAATTTGGATACATTACAGACAGTATCTTCTATAAAAAATATCAGGATGGACATTTTGTTGTTGGAAAGTTTAACAAAAGCTTGAAGTCAAGACAAGAGACAAGCTGTTAAGGAGTGGCTGGAGCTATTGATTGATGAATCTGATGTTTTGAGAAAAAAATAGCATATGGCCTTGGATGGCAAATTCAATGGGGCTGTCCTCCTCGTACTTCCTCCTAGACATGGTGCACAATCATCAGTTCACCAACTGTTGCTAATAAAACTAGGCCTAGTTAATAAGAAGACACAACTTTGAGGTGTCCAACATGACCATTGCCACTCTCTTGTTTTAGTGATTAAGCCTTCTCACCTATTACATGTGTAAAATACCTTACTTGGGCAATGGGCATGCAATCTGCATGGCAGAGGATTAGTAGTAGTAGTACTATTAGACCGATGGGTTCTCTGAGTCTTAGAGTACCACCACTAGGCAGTTCACAAAAGGGTAGAGGGAAAGCTGAATGAAAAAGCAGAAGAAAGGAAGCTACAGACAGACTAGTAACTAGAGACAGTTTGACTTAAAGTAGAGAAACTTGAAATATAGAAAATAAGTGAATAGGATAATGCAGGGATAACAAGAATTTAGAAATGGATACCTCAAAGAAGGTTTGGAAAAATAATATATACATGGGTAGACGTCACATTATTCAAAAAGGAGCAGAAAAATTAGGGGAATAAATATATTAATGTTAACACCAGGAGGATTACTGGGGCCAGCAGAGCCACTGGCTGAGGAACTCTGGGAGGCACCTCCAGCTCCAGCTCCTGGACCCTCACCCACCTCAGCCCTCTTCTTGCCCCTGGATGCTGATGTAAAGCATAAAGACAAAAAAAGACTAGTGGTAATAAATAATATCTCCCCAAAATATATATGACAGGCAAAGGCAATCGCAATAACATTGAACTTTTCTAAATCAGATCATCTAGTAGTAGTATATCGCGGACCGTCCTATCCTATTCAAAATTTCCAAAACCTACTTACCTAGTCCACTCCTATTCCAAATTTAGTAAACTGCATTTTGAAATTACTAATAATAAATTGCAACAAATCATGATGTTTGCTTCTTCTCAAATCTGATTCGCAATCTCTCAGTCTCAAGTCAACCCCCTTTGACGGGCCAATGCACTAATCACTAAGGGCCTTATTATAATGATTACAATGATGTCGGGCGGACGCCATTGGGGTTCTGGAACCGCCTGACCTTAGGTCGGCGCCGTGGTCACAATGACCGCACTAGTCTACTACGAATCGATGCGATCGCCCGTAGGCCATAGGGCGGTCGCAAACCTCCAATTGTCAATGGAAGCTTGTGTGGCAGGTGAAAAAGGCCTGCAGCACAAGCTTCCATTGAAAAATGGATGTTGTTGTTCACAAACATCCCTGCACCATCCGTGTGGCATTTGAATGCAACATGCAGTTACGAAATTACAAATAACTAATTACAAACCATCTTACATAATCATCACTAATCACATCAGCCCAAGCGAGTGGCAACAAGTACGATTCAATAACTAGGTTAGGTGGGTAGCGCCAAGTAAGCTAAGCACCTGTCTAGGATAACAGATTATTACATAACATTTGTAAACTTAAATCCCTGCATGTAAGCAGCATGCTTGCTATTATTTGGGAAAAAACTATTAGCTATAGCATAGAACACACAAGTGATAATACAAATTAATCATTTTAATAATTACTCACCTAGCCCCACAACCTCAACTCCAAGCAGGTCCAGCAGGTCCTGTTCTCGGTCCAGGATGTCGGACCAGCGGTGCGCCAACTGCTGATGGGTGCGCCGGACCCCAGAGCAGCAGTAAACTGCCCGGTGCACCCTCGCCCAGCGCTGCTGGTACTCCTGCATCCCGTACCCTGCCGCCTGCTGCCAGGGTGGAGGTGAGGTGGCGGTGGATATATAAAACCAGCGCTGCCACCTCCACCTCGGAAAACAGGCATGGGGCTGCACCCATCCTGGTGCCGCCTTCCACAAGAAGGCGGCCCCGCCTTGGTGCAACCTTATCTGCCATGGGGCTGGGAGGACAGAGAGAAAAAAAAGAAACGGGGAAAAAGAAGGAAGGACTGGGTAGTAATAAGGAAGTAGGAAAGGTAAAAAATAAAGTACAAAACTCACCAAAAACACACAGTAAAGTAGAAAAAAAACACAAATACGCACTTAGAAAGACAAAGGGTAAGATAATAAATAAAAAAGATGGGAAAAAAAGTTTTAAAAGCCAAGGAGTACAGAGATTAAGGAAGGATGAAAAAGTAGGCCCCAACACCAGAAACAGAGTAAGAAACAAGATGGCCTTGCCCATGTGCGACCGCCTGGTGCAGTTCGTGTGATATTTCCTCCCGAACATGCAATCCGCGTTGACTTACGGTGGAAAACGTCACGCAAACGGGTGGGACAAGCAACTCCGCCCGCTCACGGAACTCTGTGTAGTACGGCAGAGTTTTTTGCAACTTCGCGGGGTTCCGCGTAGTGCCGCTACACAAACTACGCACAAGCTTAGAAATTACACTTAAACTAAAATTAAGGCAATCCCAATGTTAACCTATGGGAAAGATAAGCCTTGCAGTAGTGAATATTGAATTTAGCAGTTTGTCACTACCAGAACATGTAAAGCTCAAAGGTACATGTCCTATCTTCTAAATACATTGCACACTGCCCATGGGGCTCCGTAGGGCCTACCTTAGGGGTGACATATATATTTAATAAAAGGGAAGCTTTGGGCCTGATAAGTAGGTTAACTTGCCAGGTCACAATTGCAGTTTAAAACTGCCCACAGAGGCTCTGCTATGGCAGGCCTGAGCCATGTTTAAAGGGCCACTGAGTGGGTGGCACAATCAGTGCTGCAGGCCCACTAGTAGCATTTCATTAACAGGGCCTGGGCACATATAGTGCACCCTGTTAGGGGTTTATAAGTAAATTAAATATGCCATTTGTGGATAAGCCAATGTTAACATGTTTTGAGTACAATGCATATGCACTTTAGCACTGGTTAGCAATGATAAAGTGTCCAGAAACCTAAAGCCGGCAAAAATGAAGCCAGCAAAGCAGGATGTCAGAATGCAAAAGTCGGGGGAAACCACGCCAAGGATGCCAGGTCTAACAGTGGCGGGTAACTACCATATTACATTTCTACCTAATTTTGTACAGCCTGTGTCCAGCTAATGGGTGTTTGTGTTTACAAAACGCATGTGTTCCTAATGCATCATAGGTGTGTAGAGGTATTGAACATGTTATAAATCTTTTTATTGAAGAGTAACTCTGTGTGTAGATGACAGTTGATGACTTGTGTCCAGTATCTTCCACACAAGTTTTTTTGGTTCTGCAGAAAAAGTTTGCAGCAAGGCAAGGATTCTATGTAGTAGACACTAAGGGCCTGATTTAGATCTTGATGGTCCGACCACCAGCCCGCCGTGGCGGTGGGCTCCAGTACTCCATTGGGTTGACAGAGTCCCATCTGACGTATTTAGATGTTTATGTGATACACAAAAGACCGCCATGGTGGCAGTCTTCTGTGCTGGTGACTCGCCCTCCTTCGCCGTCCTGATGGCGGGGTCCTGCCGAGTCAATTTGGATGTTCCCGTTGGACTGGTGGTGTTCTGTCGACAGAGTGAAGACGGGGGGGTAACCATAGTGGTGGGGAAACAGGTAAGTGACATTTTTTTTTTACGTATAACACATACATGTCGTGTATGTGTCCATATGTGTATGTAGGTTATGTGTAGTGACCCCATGTTGTAGATTCTGCACTTCACTCCGCCAACATACACACACCATGCACTGAATACCCGCACACACCACATTCACTTACCTACAAGTCTGTAAAAATGGGGTGCTGGTCCATCACGTTAAGGTGCGCCAGGACAGGGGGGACCTGGATGAAGGTAAAGAGGAGGAAACTAGCTTGTACCCTGGAAAAAGATGAGTTATTGCCCCTTTTCATCCCTTTCCACCGACTCAAAGTAGGAGGGATTCCTGTTGGAATTCCCTTCTAAACAAGCCAGAACCAAATACTGACGGTGGGAATCCTGGGTGGATTCCTGCCACCATCTGCTTCAGCCCACCCTGCAGAAGGCGATACAAAAGGGGATGATGGACGGAACGCTTGAGCCAATCAAACACTCACCCCCAGTCAACTGATCTGGGTTTAATCCATCATCATTCTTTAGCTCACTCCACCACCCCAGTTCAGACATGGCCATATGCAAATCAGTCTGACCCTGTGCCTCATGGGAACAGTCCAGCCCGAACTGCCAAGCCATGTCTTCCCTGGACCAGAAACAAGCATCCTAGGACCGGTTTCTGGCATTCCAGCCGTCATCAGCCAGGCTTGCTTGAATCCAGTGGCAAAGTGAGCAAGGGACCCACGTCTGGGCATACCCCCGCCAACTTAGGGCGAACAAAGCGATACAAAAGGGGATGATGGACGGAACGCTTGAGCCAATCAAACACTCACCCCCAGTCAACTGATCTGGGTTTAATCCATCATCATTCTTTAGCTCACTCCACCACCCCAGTTCAGACATGGCCATATGCAAATCAGTCTGACCCTGTGCCTCATGGGAACAGTCCAGCCCGAACTGCCAAGCCATGTCTTCCCTGGACCAGAAACAAGCATCCTAGGACCGGTTTCTGGCATTCCAGCCGTCATCAGCCAGGCTTGCTTGAATCCAGTGGCAAAGTGAGCAAGGGACCCACGTCTGGGCATACCCCCGCCAACTTAGGGCGAACAAAGCGATACAAAAGGGGATGATGGACGGAACGCTTGAGCCAATCAAACACTCACCCCCAGTCAACTGATCTGGGTTTAATCCATCATCATTCTTTAGCTCACTCCACCACCCCAGTTCAGACATGGCCATATGCAAATCAGTCTGACCCTGTGCCTCATGGGAACAGTCCAGCCCGAACTGCCAAGCCATGTCTTCCCTGGACCAGAAACAAGCATCCTAGGACCGGTTTCTGGCATTCCAGCCGTCATCAGCCAGGCTTGCTTGAATCCAGTGGCAAAGTGAGCAAGGGACCCACGTCTGGGCATACCCCCGCCAACTTAGGGCGAACAAAGCGATACAAAAGGGGATGATGGACGGAACGCTTGAGCCAATCAAACACTCACCCCCAGTCAACTGATCTGGGTTTAATCCATCATCATTCTTTAGCTCACTCCACCACCCCAGTTCAGACATGGCCATATGCAAATCAGTCTGACCCTGTGCCTCATGGGAACAGTCCAGCCCGAACTGCCAAGCCATGTCTTCCCTGGACCAGAAACAAGCATCCTAGGACCGGTTTCTGGCATTCCAGCCGTCATCAGCCAGGCTTGCTTGAATCCAGTGGCAAAGTGAGCAAGGGACCCACGTCTGGGCATACCCCCGCCAACTTAGGGCGAACAAAGCGATACAAAAGGGGATGATGGACGGAACGCTTGAGCCAATCAAACACTCACCCCCAGTCAACTGATCTGGGTTTAATCCATCATCATTCTTTAGCTCACTCCACCACCCCAGTTCAGACATGGCCATATGCAAATCAGTCTGACCCTGTGCCTCATGGGAACAGTCCAGCCCGAACTGCCAAGCCATGTCTTCCTGGACCAGAAACAAGCATCCTAGGACCGGTTTCTGGCATTCCAGCCGTCATCAGCCAGGCTTGCTTGAATCCAGTGGCAAAGTGAGCAAGGGACCCACGTCTGGGCATACCCCCGCCAACTTAGGGCGAACAAAGCGATACAAAAGGGGATGATGGACGGAACGCTTGAGCCAATCAAACACTCACCCCCAGTCAACTGATCTGGGTTTAATCCATCATCATTCTTTAGCTCACTCCACCACCCCAGTTCAGACATGGCCATATGCAAATCAGTCTGACCCTGTGCCTCATGGGAACAGTCCAGCCCGAACTGCCAAGCCATGTCTTCCCTGGACCAGAAACAAGCATCCTAGGACCGGTTTCTGGCATTCCAGCCGTCATCAGCCAGGCTTGCTTGAATCCAGTGGCAAAGTGAGCAAGGGACCCACGTCTGGGCATACCCCCGCCAACTTAGGGCGAACAAAGCGATACAAAGGGGATGATGGACGGAACGCTTGAGCCAATCAAACACTCACCCCAGTCAACTGATCTGGGTTTAATCCATCATCATTCTTTAGCTCACTCCACCACCCCAGTTCAGACATGGCCATATGCAAATCAGTCTGACCCTGTGCCTCATGGGAACAGTCCAGCCCGAACTGCCAAGCCATGTCTTCCCTGGACCAGAAACAAGCATCCTAGGACCGGTTTCTGGCATTCCAGCCGTCATCAGCCAGGCTTGCTTGAATCCAGTGGCAAAGTGAGCAAGGGACCCACGTCTGGGCATACCCCGCCAACTTAGGGCGAACAAAGCGATACAAAGGGGATGATGGACGGAACGCTTGAGCCAATCAAACACTCACCCCCAGTCAACTGATCTGGGTTTAATCCATCATCATTCTTTAGCTCACTCCACCACCCCAGTTCAGACATGGCCATATGCAAATCAGTCTGACCCTGTGCCTCATGGGAACAGTCCAGCCCGAACTGCCAAGCCATGTCTTCCCTGGACCAGAAACAAGCATCCTAGGACCGGTTTCTGGCATTCCAGCCGTCATCAGCCAGGCTTGCTTGAATCCAGTGGCAAAGTGAGCAAGGGACCCACGTCTGGGCATACCCCCGCCAACTTAGGGCGAACAAAGCGATACAAAAGGGATGATGGACGGAACGCTTGAGCCAATCAAACACTCACCCCCAGTCAACTGATCTGGGTTTAATCCATCATCATTCTTTAGCTCACTCCACCACCCCAGTTCAGACATGGCCATATGCAAATCAGTCTGACCCTGTGCCTCATGGGAACAGTCCAGCCCGAACTGCCAAGCCATGTCTTCCCTGGACCAGAAACAAGCATCCTAGGACCGGTTTCTGGCATTCCAGCCGTCATCAGCCAGGCTTGCTTGAATCCAGTGGCAAAGTGAGCAAGGGACCCACGTCTGGGCATACCCCGCCAACTTAGGGCGAACAAGCGATACAAAGGGGATGATGGACGGAACGCTTGAGCCAATCAAACACTCACCCCCAGTCAACTGATCTGGGTTTAATCCATCATCATTCTTTAGCTCACTCCACCACCCCAGTTCAGACATGGCCATATGCAAATCAGTCTGACCCTGTGCCTCATGGGAACAGTCAGCCCGAACTGCCAAGCCATGTCTTCCCTGGACCAGAAACAAGCATCCTAGGACCGGTTTCTGGCATTCCAGCCGTCATCAGCCAGGCTTGCTTGAATCCAGTGGCAAAGTGAGCAAGGGACCCACGTCTGGGCATACCCCGCCAACTTAGGGCGAACAAAGCGATACAAAGGGATGATGGACGGAACGCTTGAGCCAATCAAACACTCACCCCAGTCAACTGATCTGGGTTTAATCCATCATCATTCTTTAGCTCACTCCACCACCCCAGTTCAGACATGGCCATATGCAAATCAGTCTGACCCTGTGCCTCATGGGAACAGTCCAGCCCGAACTGCCAAGCCATGTCTTCCCTGGACCAGAAACAAGCATCCTAGGACCGGTTTCTGGCATTCCAGCCGTCATCAGCCAGGCTTGCTTGAATCCAGTGGCAAAGTGAGCAAGGGACCCACGTCTGGGCATACCCCGCCAACTTAGGGCGAACAAAGCGATACAAAGGGGATGATGGACGGAACGCTTGAGCCAATCAAACACTCACCCCCAGTCAACTGATCTGGGTTTAATTCATCATCATTCTTTAGCTCACTCCACCACCCCAGTTCAGACATGGCCATATGCAAATCAGTCTGACCCTGTGCCTCATGGGAACAGTCCAGCTCGAACTGCCAAGCCATGTCTTCCCTGGACCAGAAACAAGCATCCTAGGACCGGTTTCTGGCATTCCAGCCGTCATCAGCCAGGCTTGCTTGAATCCAGTGGCAAAGTGAGCAAGGGACCCACGTCTGGGCATACCCCGCCAACTTAGGGCGAACAAAGCGATACAAAGGGGATGATGGACGGAACGCTGAGCCAATCAAACACTCACCCCCAGTCAACTGATCTGGGTTTAATCCATCATCATTCTTTAGCTCACTCCACCACCCCAGTTCAGACATGGCCATATGCAAATCAGTCTGACCCTGTGCCTCATGGGAACAGTCCAGCCCGAACTGTCAAGCCATGTCTTCCCTGGACCAGAAACAAGCATCCTAGGACCGGTTTCTGGCATTTCCAGCCGTCATCAGCCAGGCTTGCTTGAATCCAGTGGCAAAGTGAGCAAGGGACCCACGTCTGGGCATACCTCCGCCAACTTAGGGCGAACAAAGCGATACAAAGGGGATGATGGACGGGACAGCTTGAGCCAATCAAACACTCACCCCAGTCAACTGATCTGGGTTTAATCCATCATCATTCTTTAGCTCACTCCACCACCCCAGTTCAGACATGGCCATATGCAAATCAGTCTGACCCTGTGCCTCATGGGAACAGTCCAGCCCGAACTGCCAAGCCATGTCTTCCCTGGACCAGAAACAAGCATCCTAGGACCGGTTTCTGGCATTCCAGCCGTCATCAGCCAGGCTTGCTTGAATCCAGTGGCAAAGTGAGCAAGGGACCCACGTCTGGGCATACCCCCGCCAACTTAGGGCGAACAAAGCCCTAGGATGCTTGTTTCCGGTCCAGGGAAGACATGGCTTGGCAGTTCGGGCTGAACTGGGGTGGTGGAGTGAGCTAAAGAATGATGATGGATTAAACCCAGATCAGTTGACTGGGGGTGAGTGTTTGATTGGCTCAAACGTTCCGTCCATCATCCCCTTTGTATCGCTTTGTTCGCCCTAAGTTGGCGAGGGTATGCCCAGACGTGGGTCCCTTGCTCACTTTGCCACTGGATTCAAGCAAGCCTGGCTGATGACGGCTGGAATGCCAGAAACCGGTCCTAGGATGCTTGTTTCCGGTCCAGGGAAGACATGGCTTGGCAGTTCGGGCTGGACTGTTCCCATGAGGCACAGGGTCAGACTGATTTGCATATGGCCATGTCTGAACTGGGGTGGTGGAGTGAGCTAAAGAATGATGATGGATTAAACCCAGATCAGTTGACTGGGGTGAGTGTTTGATTGGCTCAAACGTTCCGTCCATCATCCCCTTTTGTATCGCTTTGTTCGCCCTAAGTTGGCGGGGGTATGCCCAGACGTGGGTCCCTTGCTCACTTTGCCACTGGATTCAAGCAAGCCTGGCTGATGACGGCTGGAATGCCAGAAACCGGTCCTAGGATGCTTGTTTCCGGTCCAGGGAAGACATGGCTTGGCAGTTCGGGCTGGACTGTTCCCATGAGGCACAGGGTCAGACTGATTTGCATATGGCCATGTCTGAACTGGGGTGGTGGAGTGAGCTAAAGAATGATGATGGATTAAACCCAGATCAGTTGACTGGGGGTGAGTGTTTGATTGGCTCAAACGCTCCGTCCATCATCCCCTTTTGTATCGCTTGTTCAGCCCTAAGTTGGCGGGGTATGCCCAGACGTGGGTCCCTTGCTCACTTTGCCACTGGATTCAAGCAAGCCTGGCTGATGACGGCTGGAATGCCAGAAACCGGTCCTAGGATGCTTGTTTCCGGTCCAGGGAAGACATGGCTTGGCAGTTCGGGCTGGACTGTTCCCATGAGGCACAGGGTCAGACTGATTTGCATATGGCCATGTCTGAACTGGGGTGGTGGAGTGAGCTAAAGAATGATGATGGATTAAACCCAGATCAGTTGACTGGGGGTGAGTGTTTGATTGGCTCAAACGTTCCGTCCATCATCCCCTTTGTATCGCTTTGTTCGCCCTAAGTTGGCGGGTATGCCCAGACGTGGGTCCCTTGCTCACTTTGCCACTGGATTCAAGCAAGCCTGGCTGATGACGGCTGGAATGCCAGAAACCGGTCCTAGGATGCTTGTTTCCGGTCCAGGGAAGACATGGCTTGGCAGTTCGAGCTGGACTGTTCCCATGAGGCACAGGGTCAGACTGATTTGCATATGGCCATGTCTGAACTGGGGTGGTGGAGTGAGCTAAAGAATGATGATGGATTAAACCCAGATCAGTTGACTGGGGGTGAGTGTTTGATTGGCTCAAACGTTCCGTCCATCATCCCCTTTTGTATCGCTTGTTACGCCCTAAGTTGGCGGGGGTATGCCCAGACGTGGGTCCCTTGCTCACTTTGCCACTGGATTCAAGCAAGCCTGGCTGATGACGGCTGGAATGCCAGAAACCGGTCCTAGGATGCTTGTTTCCGGTCCAGGGAAGACATGGCTTGGCAGTTCGGCTGGACTGTTCCCATGAGGCACAGGGTCAGACTGATTTGCATATGGCCATGTCTGAACTGGGTGGTGGAGTGAGCTAAAGAATGATGATGGATTAAACCCAGATCAGTTGACTGAGGGTGAGTGTTTGATTGGCTCAAACGTTCCGTCCATCATCCCCTTTGTATCGCTTGTTCGCCCTAAGTTGGCGGGGTATGCCCAGACGTGGGTCCCTTGCTCACTTTGCCACTGGATTCAAGCAAGCCTGGCTGATGACGGCTGGAATGCCAGAAACCGGTCCTAGGATGCTTGTTTCCGGTCCAGGGAAGACATGGCTTGGCAGTTCGGGCTGGACTGTTCCCATGAGGCACGGGTCAGACTGATTTGCATATGGCCATGTCTGAACTGGGGTGGTGGAGTGAGCTAAAGAATGATGATGGATTAAACCCAGATCAGTTGACTGGGGGTGAGTGTTTGATTGGCTCAAACGTTCCGTCCATCATCCCCTTTGTATCGCTTGTTCGCCCTAAGTTGGCGGGGGTATGCCCAGACGTGGGTCCCTTGCTCACTTTGCCACTGGATTCAAGCAAGCCTGGCTGATGACGGCTGGAATGCCAGAAACCGGTCCTAGGATGCTTGTTTCCGGTCCAGGGAAGACATGGCTTGGCAGTTCGGGCTGGACTGTTCCCATGAGGCACAGGGTCAGACTGATTTGCATATGGCCATGTCTGAACTGGGGTGGTGGAGTGAGCTAAAGAATGATGATGGATTAAACCCAGATCAGTTGACTGGGGGTGAGTGTTTGATTGGCTCAAACGTCCGTCCATCATCCCCTTTTGTATCGCTTGTTCGCCCTAAGTTGGCGGGGGTATGCCCAGACGTGGGTCCCTTGCTCACTTTGCCACTGGATTCAAGCAAGCCTGGCTGATGACGGCTGGAATGCCAGAAACCGGTCCTAGGATGCTTGTTTCCGGTCCAGGGAAGACATGGCTTGGCAGTTCGGGCTGGACTGTTCCCATGAGGCACAGGGTCAGACTGATTTGCATATGGCCATGTCTGAACTGGGGTGGTGGAGTGAGCTAAAGAATGATGATGGATTAAACCCAGATCAGTTGACTGGGGGTGAGTGTTTGATTGGCTCAAACGTTCCGTCCATCATCCCCTTTTGTATCACCCTGCAGAAGGGGCGGGGAGCAAAGTCCTGGCAGAGTCAGCGGGACCGAGGCGGTCTTCTCGCCCATCGAACTCCAGCATCTAAATCGGGCGGGTGGCCCACCAGGTAGGTGGGCGGGAAGACCGCCAACAAGGTCCATTTCGTCCCAGTCTCACCAAGATCTAAATCAGGTCCTAAGTATTGTAAGCAGCCTTGAGTTATTAGACAGAATCATCTCAACATGACAATTTGTACATAATATACTAACCTATGGACATGTGCTTGATTTGCTTCAGAAAATGGGCTTTATGTAACGTTTTCCCCACAGTACGAAGGCTGTGGGTAGTATCATCATTAGCACCTTCAATCCTTGGTTATTTTAAGCCCATATTGTCTTTTTTGACAAGTATTGCAAAGAGTACACATTGTTATTAGTAGATACTTTTTATTACTCTGTGGTGTATTCCTCAAGAGAGTTTCACTGTCTACAAACTGTGTGGTATAGAGTAAACTCTCTCTATAGAGTAAACACTGTTTACAGAACCCACTTTTCTGTTCATATCAACTTTATTTCTCAATGCAGGTTTGGTGATAGGTTTGTTACAGATAAAAGCTGTTCATAGTAGGGCATTTATTTTGGAGCAGACGCTGAGTATCTTGAGGAACTTGGCTTTCTCTAAACAGTTGCATACAGATTTAACACTGTGCAATAAGGGTTTCCCGGATATCTGTGGTTGATTGTTAATGTGAACTGAGCTACCTGTGACGTGTATGGTATAGGGTCAATGTTGCACATAATACATTCTTGCTACACCTAAGGGAGTTGTGCCTGTGATGGCATTAATGATGCTTTATATTATTCCGGGCTATTTTGTACTTTCTTCAGGCTTCTAATGCCATACTAGTTTATAGAGTAATGTGCATAAAAGAAGCTTGGATGATATCATCAGTGATGTCATAAATAATGTCATAGAACATGTCATTAGTGTTGTAATATGTGAGGTCATAAGAAGTGCATGGCGGGTACTCAAGTTAGATGTGCTAAATATAACTGGTGAATTTCTGTGTTTTTTTTTAGTTCAAAACATTAATGTTGTCACTGACATAATCTCCTAGCTATAAAGCTGTTGTAACCATTGTTTGTTTCAGTGAGTATAAATATGTGTATATGTGTGTATATATATATTACCTAGTGGCGGATGCTACTCGGTAGTTATAGATAGGTCGGCTTTTCCGTAGATGGAGCGTTTGTTGGTTTGCTAATAGTTTTGGCCCCATTTGATGAATATTCATAAAACTTTCCTCCCAAAAAAGGTCATCCACCTCAGCTCTTTCCTGGAAAGTTTTGGGGTGATCCATCAAGCGGGGTGGTGAAAACAGGGGGATCCAAAAACATAAAATCCCCATGCATTTTTTATAGACTTCTTTAAGACAGGTTATAGCAAAACTACTGAACAGAATTATACAAAATTTGGCAGGAAATTAGATCTTGGTTTGCAGGTTGTGCTTTTTGGTATTTTGTGTAAATCCGCTCAGTAGTTTTAGAGAGATTAAGGGTAAAAAATCATTGTATATTTTGGCAGTTGAGCTCATGAGAGTCCAGTAAGCACCCCACAAGAGCACAAAATCAAAAATAGAGCTCTGTGATTGGTTTGGAGGCCCAATTTTTCCCATGAGCCTTTACGCTCTCGTGTGAGCGAGAGGCTCCGGCAAGTCCCATGAAAGCGAGTCCTCTGATTTCCAGGGTGTTGGAACTTTAGAAATGAAATGGCCTTCATTACTGTTTTTACCGTGAAAAACTGGAGATGCTATGGAAATTAATCTTAAAAACTGTATAAGGGGGCAGCAGATTTAGAGAGGAGGTGTCTAAGGGATAACTATGTAATGCCCTCCCCAGCCTGGTGGCATGTAAATGAATTATGCCACACATGGAGCTCAGTATTACACGTCTTTATTTCTCAGAGTGCAGCCAGTAACTGGCACATACTGCATCATGAATTTTATTAACCACACCTAATCACTTACGTCACTAGACTGCTGAGTCTGCGAGGGACTATAGGGGTCCAGAGTTCTATAATGCACAAGACACTACGGGCCCGATTCACAAAGGTAAACTTACACTTTTGTGTAAGTTTACTACTTTTGGGTATTTCCAAAGGTAAACTTAGACCAAAAGTCTTACTTTTCAACTTTTTGATATTCACAAAGGGAAACTTAGACCAAGAGTCTGATTCACAAAGGTAAACTTAGACGTTTGGTTAAACTTTGACAAAACGTCTGAGTGTACAACTTTGGGAATTCGCAAAGGGCATCTGCTAGTACTATCTTTATGTCCGCACTCAGGGCAGAGATCCAGCCTGAGTGCGGACATAAAGACAGTACTAGTAAATGCCCTTTGTGAGTTCCCAAAGTCGTAATTTAGATGTTTGCTCTAAGTTTACATCAAACGTCTAAGTTTACCTTTGTGAATCAGGATCCAAAAGTCTAACTTTACTAGAAGTAACTTACCTTTGTGAATACCAAACAGTAGTAAAGTTAGATTTTTGGTCTAAGTTCACCTTTGTGAATACCGAAAAGTAATAAAGATAGACTTTTGTCTAAGTTTACTTTTGTGAATACCGAAAAGTAGTAAAGTTACAAAAAAGTGTAAGTTTACCTTTGGGAATCGGGCCCTATATCTCCCCCTTTGTTAAATTAAACGTTCAAACAAACAAAAACTAATAAAAATCATACTTCCTCAATGAGTCATCGAGGCACTTGGACCACTCTTCCAGATCGCGTGGTGTGAGGCTGAGGAGACACAGGAGAAACAACCACAGCAAGCACTGATGATCCAGACACTGATGTAGTGCTGGGACTCTCCTTGCCCTCTGATGGCAAAGTCTCACTCTGGATGTCTGGAGCCGACATTCTCTGAGGCAGGTGCTTGAAATGTGAGGTATCACTCGTAACGGACTTGCCAGGATGGTGAGCAGTCACCATGTGTCCTTTACTAGTCACAACTTGCAATTGATGGGCATCAAAAGAAGCATCAGAATTGTGATTTTGCTTCTCCTCTACATGACAAGGACACAATCTCCTTGTTGAAACGTAATATCTTAAGCATATCGACGCTTGTCAGCATAAGTCTTCATTCTGGACTTGTGAGATGAAAAGAGTGAGTCAGCTTTCTTGGCATTAATCTCTCTTTCAGTGGTCCACTGGGGCAGCTTGGGAGCCATGGCTCTCCCGAACAACAAGGTGGCTGGGCACTTGCTCGTTGTAGAATAAGGGTAGATCTATAGGCATTAATGGTAGAGTGAAGAACTGACTTGAGCTCAAGTCCTTCTAGTGCAGCGCACTGGACAGCCTTCTTAAGAGTGCTTAGAAAATGTTTAGCATTGCCATTAGCCTGTGGCCATAAAGGAGTGCATTTCTGATCATTGATTTTTAAATGATTAAGAAAGTCTTTGAATTCCCGACCATTGTATGGTGAGCCATTGTTAGATTTTAGAATGGACGGAACACCCCAGGTTGCAAATATGCCTTCTAGTCTTTCAATTACTCAATCATGAGTGTTTGGCAAAAGGTCTTCCACTAGAGGAAACCTGGAGTACTCATCGACTATTATCATGAGGTAATGACCATTTGCAAGAGGTCCAAAGCAATCGACTGCAATTTTCTCCCAAACGTGTTTTGGAAGTTCCAACATGTTCAACAGATGCTGTGTTGTTTTGGGAGATAAACAGTCACACAAATGACAAGCCTTGAGCTCTCTCCCAACTTGCTCACCAAGATTAGGGAACCAAACACAGTCCCAGGGGCTCGCTTTGCTGCGACAATTCCACAATGTCCTTCATGTGCCACTTCAATGACTTGCTGTCAGAGACTTTTAGGAATGACAAATCCCGACCCTCGCATGATAATCCCTTCTTGTGTAACTGACAGTTCATCACGCACAGTCTTGAAATTCTGGTATTCATTGTCATTATCAAGAGGTCGAGCATGTTTTCTCCAGGATTGATGTAGAATAATGTCTTTGAGGATAAGCATATTCCTATCTGCATTTGTAGCAGCACTTATCTGCTCCACGGACACAGCTGCAGGAGTGCTGAATCTCACAATGAAGTTGACGTAGTCCTCAGCCACTTTAGAAAGGGTGCACTAACACTGTATGGGCACTCAAGAAAAGTAGTCGGAAGGGTTTTGATCTTTCCCTGGCTGATGCACAATGGTGTAGACATACTTTTGCAGTCTCAGTTCATACCTCTCAATACAAGGGGGCATCTTGACTTTCAGATTGCAAAAATAGTGAGCAGTGCTTGGTAATCAAAAACAAGCGTAAAATGCTTCCCATACAGAAACACATGGAAATGTTAGCAAGCACTCACAGCAACTAGACTTTCTTTCTCAGGTTGCGAGTAAGCTCATTCAGTCTGTGACAAACTTTGGCTCACATAATCTACAACATGTCTTTGGACATTTGCATGTTCCCTCTGTTGGGCAAGAAACACACCCAAACCCACTGGGCTGGAATCCATAACAATCTGTTATGCAATTTTGGATCAAAGTAAGCCATTTCAGTTGCATTTACAATTGCATGCTTAATTGTCTTGAAATATTGATCACACTCATGTGACCGCTGAAATGAAACCTTCTTTTTTATTAACTCTCTCAATGGGGCACTCTCAGTGGCAAAGTCCCGAATGTACCTGGAACAGTAACTGGCCATACCAAGAAAGGAACATAGCATGATTACATCTTGTGGTGGGGAAGTAGATGAGAAAATGGATCCAGAGAACCTTCGTTTTGTTTTTTGAAACTCATACTTTTCAGCATTCAACGTGATACACCTGCATCACAAGTAGATGGCGCACTTGGGTAAGGGCTCTATTATGTTTCTTTGGTGTGGCCCCAAATATCAGTATATTCTCACTGTAATTGAAATTATGCGTAACAGGCTGCATAATGCAACAAATGACATCTAGGAAGAGTTTTGCAGCTGTAGACAATCCGAAACTCAATCTTTTGTTTCTGAAGAAACCATCATGAGTTGATAAGGTAGTAATATACCTGCAATTGTCTTCAAATTTGAGCTGATGATTTCCTTTGTTCAGGGCAAGGCACGAAAAGACCTTAGCACCATTCAACTGGGCAATCATATCGGCAATGTGCGGACCTGGATGTTGTTCTCTTTCAATTGCCTTGTTTGCTTGATGCATGTCAACACAACTTCTTACAGGCTCTCCCCTGTCCTTTGTAGGTACCACCACTATCAGCAACTCCCATGACATTGAACCAGTAGAGCGCTCAATAATTTCACGTTTGAGCAGTCTCAATTTCTTTTTCAACAGCCTTTTGTAGATAAAAGGCAATTTGATATGTCGTTGAGCAACAGGATGAATGTCCTAGTTAATATGGAGCTGCACCTTCATTGTCTTAAGTTTTCCCAATCCATGCAACAAGGATGGAAACAGAGTCACTATGTTGTGATGAGCATTGATGTTGTAATTCACAGAAATTAGTCCCATGTCAGGATCAGACAGGCACTTGACGAAGGCTTGTACCTTTATTTTTTTATGTTTCATAGTTGCCATTAATGAACCATGACTTTGCAATGGTGTTGAGGCTGCCCACGTGTATACTTTGATTTTCGATGGTGTAAAACGGGGCACTGGAGACAGTTCATGGCACTTTTTGACTAGCATGGTGTTTATCAATGCACCACTGTCTATGACAAATGGTGTATAACAACCATTAACTTTCAATATTATTTTGGGGCAATGTCCAAATGAATTTCATGATTTAACTTTTTAATCCTTTTTCGACTTGTATTCTTCCTTGCAGGAAGCCAAACCTACATGCGCACATCTTTCATTAGTCAGGATTGACATTGCACACCCATCTTCTTCATGTGTCGCCCGACAGTGATGTCAAAGAACCTCTCGACGAGGAATTTGATGACAAACAGCCTTTTTCAGTTTCGACTTGCCTCAAATTATGTCTTCGTTTACTTTGATGGGCATGACTAGAACGCTTCTGAAACTTTCTGGCAGCCATTTTGTCTTCACAACGTGACACACTTACTTTTGCTCCCGCTTTGCAAACTGTTACAGAATGGTTTTCTTTCCTGCAGCCTTTAAAGATCTGTCTAATGGTGGGACATTTACCTTCATGTGGAAAGGAAAACCCACATCGAACACACAGCTTCTTTCTCTTCGGAGACATCCCTTTGCTGCCTTATACCTTGTGCTTTTTCTTGCTTTTCATACTCAGCACCAATTTACTTTGGACTCCTCTGACCTCCACACCAGTGGCTTGTTTGTCTGCACATTCATCAACTCTGGCCGCCATGAGCACATATTCCAGGCTGAGCATCTCTCTTAGCATTCGACGTCTAAAGGAATCGGTCAGGCAATCATCTATGTCTCTGAGATGAATGGCTTCCTTGTCATTCAATTCGTAGAACTTACAGTGTTTGATGAGCATTTTAAGTCTTCCAACAAATTTGTCTATCGTTTCACCATCCAGACAGTCCATCTAGCACAAATATTTGGCTTCTTGGCTACATTAAAAGTGGACAGTGGTTTTCGGAAGGCGGCAGCGCCGTATCGAGCACTCTCTTCAACAGCCATAGGAAAAGCAAAATGCCACTATTCAGACCGCTGCTCACGGCCTCTTTTGTCAGCTTAGCAGGTTTTGATGGCCTTGTAATCACAGACCTTCATGCTCCTGCTTGGATCACTGTGCCTGGTGCTGAAGTCGATTGTCTTGCTGCTTTAGATTTTAAGGTAAGTAGATGCTTGTTTCTTGTATCTGAGGCGCACCGCCTTCAGCATTTCCTCACACTTTCTAACACCTGGTTGATCTCTGCCTCTGAGCGCTTCTTTGTGCTTATCATCTTCCCCTCTTAGCATCCTTTTGCACCTAGCTGTCACAACTTGTTGTGTTTTCTCTACCTGGTGGTCACTGCCTTTAGCGTTACTGTTCTGTATGACTTACGGCTCTGTGTTAAGTTGTGGCGGCGCACTTCTTATCTCGTTCGTATTAGCACATTTATGACCGAGGATAAATGAAACTTTACATAGGACTTTCACTTTCTTGGAAGGTCTTGTACTGGCTAGAGTTACGATTTGAATCCACATACGTCAACCATCAATTCTTCATTTTGAATGAGGTGCATGTGGCAAGCACAAGCAGTTTGCTGGACCTCGGAAATCTCTCTGAGAGAGCAAGCTTGACTCTTCAGGTTGCGGGGTTTTTGTATCCCCTATCTCGTCATCAGTTGTAGCATCCTCTCCAGCCCAGTAGCATGTAAATGAATTATGCCATACATGGAGCTTGGTATTACACATCTTCATTTCTCAGAGTGTAACCGGTAATTGGGACTTACTGCGTCATTAATTTTTTTAACCGCACAGATTCACTTATGTCACTAGACTATGCAGTCTGCGAGCGGCCATAGGTGTCCAGCGCTCTATACTACACAATAACCTACAAACGACCATGAAGAAAATAAATGTATATTGTTTTTAACTAATTTTTACAATCTCCTGGGACTCTTGCGGGATCGTGAATAGTAAAAAGGAGTAGATGAGTTCCCAATAAACTCTATTAGTAGGAATGCATATTGTGGTCCTTGTCGGTGATGTTTGAATACACTCTGGTATGCACACTTGTTACTGTAGGAAAGAGTCTTACTGTCTTACTGGAGATGGTGTTTATCGTAGTCTACTTTTTACACCCATTGGTTTGGTAAGCATTGTGAGTCATTAAAGAGAGGAGTGTTAGTGGGGAGGACAGTCCCTAGACGCAGCATACTATGAACACCCATCATCCAAGAGAGAGGTCTCAGCGGAGAGGCCAGTCTCTCTTCACACATCCTACTACGCACATGTCATCTGAGGGAGAGGCCTGAAAGGAAAGACCATCTGAGAGCGATGTCTTGCAGGAGAGGGCAGTCCCTTCCTACACACTACTAAGCACACTTGTCATCTGAAAGAGATGTCTCAAGGAATACGGTAGTCCCTTACCACACATACACACCCGTCATCTAAGAGAGAGGTCTGAAAGGAGAGGCCAGTCCATCCACATGCCCTACTATGCACACACACCATCTGAGAGAGAGGTCTGACAGGAGAGACAACTACTTCCCCACCCCTTAAAATGCATACCTGTCATCTGATTCAGAGGTCTGACAGGAAAGGGCAGTCCATTAACATACTCGACTACGCACACCTGTCATCTGTGAAAGAGGTGTGACAGGAAAGGGACGTCCCTCCCCACACATTGCTACACACACACTTGTCATCTGAGAGAGGTCTGAAAGGAGAGGGCAGTCCATCCACATACCCTGCCACAGACACCCGTCATCTGAGATAGAGGATTGATAGGAGAGACAAGTCCCACCACACACCCTAGTACACAAACCCTTCATCTGAGAGAGAGGTCTGACAGGAGAGACAAGACTCTCCACCCTCACTATTACGTACACCCATCATCTCAGGGAGAGGTGTTACAGGAGAGGGCAGTCCCTCACCACACACTACTATGCACACACATCATCTGAGATAAAGGTCTGAAAAGAGAGGCCTGTCCATCCACACACCCTACTACGCACATGCGTTATCTGACAGAGAGCTCTGACAGGAGAGACAAGTCTTACCACACTCACAACTTACCACACCCATCATCTGAGAGAGAGGTTTGACAGGACAGACAAGTCTCTCCACATTCACCACTATCTACACCTGTCATCTGAAAGAGAGATGTTACTGGAGAGGGCAGTCCTTTACCCACACTAATGCTCACAGCCATCATCTGAGATAGAGATCTGAAAGACGCGGCCAGTCCATCCGCACACCCTACTACAAACACCTGTTATCTTAGAGAGAGCCTTGACATGAGAGACAAGTCCCTGCACATGCACTACCGTCATCTGAGAGAGAGGTCTGACAGGATAGACAAATCCCTACACACTCACTACTATGTACACCAATCATCTGAGAGAGAGTTCTGAAAGGAGGGCCGGTGCCAGCTACACACCTTACTATGCACACCCATCATCTGAGACATAGGTCTGATAGGAGAGACAAGTCCCTTCACACTCCCTATTATGCACACCTGTCATCTGAGAGAGAGGTCTAACAGGAGAGGGCAGTCCCTCCGCATTCACTGCTATGCATACCCGTCAACTAAAAGAGAAGTCTGACAGGAGAGACAAGTCCATCTACACACCCTACTACGCACACCTGTCATCTGAGGTAGAGATCTGAAAGGAGAGTCTAGTCCATTCAGATACTCTACTATGCACACCCATCATCTGTGAGGGGGGTCTGACAGGAGAAGGCAGTACCTTTCCACATACGATGCACATGCATGCGCATGCATATTTATAATTCAAGAAAGAGCTTCGAAAAGAGTGAGTAGTTCCTCCTCACATCTTGGCATGCACATCTATTATCCAAGAGAGGGTGCTCAGTGGAGAGGGAAGACCGTCTCATATAACACTATTACCCTACAATTGTTTTGCGACCCTAAGAAAGGCTCACAAGAGTAGCGTGCAAACTTCAAGGAGTATCTCGCAAGACCCATAAAGACAAACACTGAATCTGCCACAAGGTGTTTTGCGATCCTGCGAGCCTCTCACTAGACCCGCTTGGAAAATTACTGGGCCTGCCATGAGGTGTTTTATGATCCTATGAGAGTCTCGCAAGATTGTATGGGAAGAAGTAGGAAAAAAGGGCCAAGGCTTAACCAATAGTTAACATTCTTATTACTTGGTTGAAGAAATGATGTGATGTGATGTGATTGGATGCAGAACCAGAGATAACTCACATTGTCCTTGGTGCTTTGGAGGAGAAGGACGTCTGTTTCAGTTGTGCTCAGCTACTGTCATTTAATTTGAAGCTGTAAGAGAGTGGTGTCTTCAGCTGCATTTAGGAAACAACTCTAAAATCATGTAAATAATGACATAGTTTATAAAGGTTGTAATGAAGTCTTAGCAACTACACTAATGTTGGTAAGCTTATTCTACTGCATGTTTACAGAGTGAAATGCTGGGAAGGTGTAGATGTCTTAATATAGCTTTTAAGAGGTAGACCTTAAAATGTAGAGATATACCATCAAGTTTTGCAGAAGATGCAATAAAAATGAAGTGTTCAAAGTGTATGTACTTGTAAGTAAAGGAAGGAGTATTTCTGAAACTATATAACAAAGAATGGAATAATTCAAGCTCTACTGTTCTTATGAACCTCATTGTACATACATTTTAGCCCTATGAGATGTTTGAGTGGTGATATTGCTATTTCTAGTGTAAAACACTGTTGTGAGTGTTAGCTAATGTATGTGAAGACAAATGTGTTACATTACAAACTGTTATGGAAGCAGAGCTCATGTCATGTTATAATTTAATTGTGAAAATATTAAAATAGACTGGTTGAGGGTGTGGAACATTTGAGGAGAAAGGAATAAAATGTTACTGGTGTACTAGATACAAATATGTGATTGTGAGTAAAAAATGAAGTAAAGCTCAGACAATATAGTGATATATCAGTGCTATAAATTATTGATCAGTATGTAACTTTTATCTTTTTGGTTATTTTGTCTTTTTTTAGGAGGAACATGGAAACTTGTCTTTGAGGAAAAGATTATCTGCTTACATAAGCAGCAAAAAAGAGCCAAGACCAGCAGGATGATTGTGCTGTTCAGCAATAAGTACCTCTTCAGACACAGTATATTCAGGTTTGAAGGATAAGAAAGCACCTGAACAGTTGTCCAGTTCACAAGCATGAGTTAACTCTGCCTGAGCCATGCTTTGTGAACTATTTTTTAAAAACTGTAATTTATAGATAAGATAGTTTGCTGATACTATTTTGCCACCTAGCCTTCTATGAAACAGTAGGAAACTGAAGTCTCTTTGTCAGGCTAAAGTGGCTAAAAGACAGGAGAAGAAGGGCTACCTACATCAAAATCCAGTAAGCAAATGAACCAAAAAGGAGGGAGACGACAGTGCCTGCTGATGAGAGTCAGAGAAAAAAGTTTTATATTACTATAGTTGTTTGTTTTGTTTGTTTTATAGTTATTGACACAGTTTGCTAATATCGTTGTTGTAGCTTTGTTTTGTTGTTAAATTGATTTGTTGTAATAAAAAAGTTTAACGTTACTTTTGATTTCTTTAACACTTATAAATTTCAATTTTACTTATAGTATTGCAATTATGACTAAAACTGGCAGTCCTCAACAGAGAGGATACTCCATTTTAAACTCTACTATGGACATTCATCACAATGAAGAGAGGTATATGTAGAGAGAGCAGTCTCTAACCACAGCCCACTTTTCCCATGTGTTACTCTGGGGAGATGTCTCACCTGACAGGGCAGTGTGTTTCCATATTATAGTCTCTATAGTTGTATGCAAGACAGACTTCTCGGAATAGAGGTCATTTCGTCCCCACATCTTAATTGTACATCTGTCATCTTGAGGACAGCTGTGACCGGAGAGGTAAGCCTCTTTTCACACCCTAATTTGCACTCTCATCATCCAAGACACAGGTCACAGGAGAGAGGCATGTTTTTCCCCACACTACTATGCAGACTTCTCATGCAAGAGAGATGTGTCAGCAAACAGGGCACTTTCCCCACAGTCTACTATGCATACCTGTCAGCATGGGAAGAGGTGTGGGCAGAAAGACACATTTTTCTCAAACCCTAAAACAGACATCTCTCATCCTGGTAAGATGTGTTAGTGGACAGCTCACTCCATTCCCTGACAGCACTGCATATCGCTGTTGCTATAGGGAGAAGTGTCAGTACAGAGGCCATTCCTTGCCCACATTGTGCTACACATCCATGTTGTCTTCAAGATAGGTATTCGTGGAAAAGACAAAGTTTCCCTGTACACTAATGTATATGCCTGTAATGCTGGGGAGAGCTGTGACTGGATAGTCAAATCCAACAACATCTCAGGCTGTTTGGAGCTTTATTGCTTGAATTTATTGAATTATTTGTGTAAATGATTGTGGGAAATTATATCTCCATTTGTTATATTACCTCCAGACTCAGCATTTGTGTATAGTGATGCACCCCACAGCAGATAGCAATGGAGGCAGACTCTAATCAGGAGTACCCTAAATACGAGTGCAATGACATGGGAGATCTCTGCACCTCTCATCAGCATTCCTGAAGCCGTGATCAGAGACCAACAAAAGGGTTGGCCTCACCTATAAACTTCCTCACCCTGAACAACAGAAACCACAATCACACCCCTCACCCTGACCATCCAGAAAATAGCAGTGCTCAGGAATTTCTAAAGGGAAACGTCCATTACAATGCAGGCATTACATCGTAATGCCTTTACAACGCAACTATTACAATGCATGTGCCATCACAATGCATGCTATTACAACGCATGCCATTGCAACGCATGCTATTACAACAGATGCTATTACAACGCATAACATTACAACGCATTTTAAGGTAAGTAATCGAGGTATGTGTTCAACACCTTCCCTGAGGCATACACCTGTTGGAGTAGGAATAGTAAATTTGCCCCCACCAACATCCAGCACCTTGCTTGAGGCAAGCACCGGTCGGAGTAGGAAAAGTAAATTTGTCCCCACCACAATCCAGCACCTTCCCTGAGGCAAATGCCGGTCAGAGTTGGAATAGTAAATTTGCCCCTACCACCATCCAGCACCTTCCCTGAGGCAAACACCAGTCGGAGTTGGAATAGTAAATTTGCTCCCACCACCATCCAACAACTAAAAAATATCATGCGTTGTAATAGTATGCGTAGTATTAGTATGCATTGTAATGGAATGCGTTGTAATGGTAGTTTTAATGCATCTCTATGAACATGCTTTGTAATGGTATGCGTTGAAAAATCATGCGATGTAATGGTAGTTGCATTGTAAAAACTGCAATGTAAAAGTATGCGCTGTAACGGTATGCATTGTAACGTCATATATTCATTTCTAAAGGTAGCCCCATCTCCATCCACTTCATTCCAGTGTTAGGATTCCCACCCTCCAGCCACAGATATCGATAATTAATTTCAATTTCAATTTTGTGTATCTTTTGATCCTCCGGGTGTAGTTTTGACTTTTTTTTTATGTTGCATTGTAAAGTCCTAGTTAAGACGTTACTAAGAAAAATACATTAAAGATGATAAAAATAGCAGCTGCAAAATATTCTTGCCAATATTAGTGGCAGTTTTGCCCAGAAAGCATTTCCATTATCAGCTTGTGCTGACACAATGATATGAACATGTGATTCAATACAAGTGGACATAACTTTTGCAGTCTCTTGTAACAGAGGGCAGCCCTGGTTACAGTTGCAACCTGCAAGCATATGTTGAAGTTAAAGGTTTAAAGATCACAGAAACTGCAGACTTCTAGCTAAAAGAGGAGGACTCACATACACTCTAATACTCTATTTCTTTCTCTTTCTTTTTCTCCATCTCTATCTCTCTCTCAGAGCATCCAGACAGCTTTTCCAGAACCTTAAAAGGAGTGTTACCTGTTTGTACTGATGGAGCAAGGACTCATAAATGAGACTTGCTCGCACGCAACCTCCTCATAGTATTAATTTATTAAACTTGTATTGTCTCTAACTAATCTTTGCATACACTACACGAATAGTACGGATGCTTGCCTATGTGTTTTACTAATGAATAACGCTTGTCTATAATCCAAAATGGCCGCAAAAGCGCGGGAACCCTACTGCGCATGTCCCAACCACATCACGTGTTGTGACGTCTTTCTTTGCTTGGTGGGAAATTTCTGCTTCTGCGCAGTGTGCATTAAAATGGCTGCTTGATGTTTTCACATGCTTCAGCTTGCTCTCATGTCATTATCAAACTGTCGTTTCTCTAACGCTACTAATGCGGGATAGAATTTATAATTAAATGGGAATAGAGTAGAAAGAGTGGGCATACAGTGAAACATTTTATTTGTGATTTTAATGTTTTCTTCTCTGACTTTTATTAGTACTAAACTTGGGCCTGGGTTTTGGTGAACTGAAAGCTCGTGTGACAAAGATTCTGCACATGCGCCCTGAGAGGCAGACGAGAAAGAAAAAGATGAAGTCAACTTGGACATCACCCAAGGCCATGACCTGCTGGCCGACACCACTACATACCAAGATGTTCTCATTGAAAAGCAACATTTTATATGAATAAATTGTAAATTTTGTCGTGAGACGGGTGGGAAATAAACCAAATGTATTAAATTGAAGGAGCGGTAGTTTAAAAACAATAGGCTTCAGAAATACAAGACAAATCAATATGGTGTGAGAATCCACCCCCTGTCCCTGTCCAATCAGAAGTAGTGGTCCCATATTTTAACAACATTAAGGGGAGGTACATGGGTGTAGAAGGGTATAATAGAATATAGCATTAGTTAATTAGTTAGGAACAGGCGTCCATGCTGTCAGGAAGAAGAGCTCCAGACTGCCAAGCTGATCGATTGCAGACTGAAACGCTGTCCAGAGAGGTCCTGAGGAGGGGGCGGCGGAGTCCATTAGAAGGAAGGCACAGGAGAATCGAGGAGAAGTCGAGTATCAGAGACGGGAATGACGCAGGCGTCGTTGTAGAGAGGTCACCGGTCCTTTCCTGATCCTGGAGGAGGTCTTTGCTCTTCATCCTTCCTGGGTCCGATTCTTTCCAACTCCTTGGCCAAGGGGTTTGGTTCTCGCACTTAGGTAAATATAATACAACCTTTAGTTGCGCTGCTGTTTCTATCCTCTCCTCTTCTGAGGGACCGTCATTGATTAGCAATAGTTATTCTATGCTTCATCTTGGGTATTGCGATTAAGTACTGTGTGGTTCTGTATTTTACTCTGCTAAATCTTTAGATAAACATTTTAAAACTTCCTGACTCAGTGGTTATTTCAGGATTATGTACTATAATGAATGTCACTCATTTTAAATTTCCCAATTAGCAAAGGATTCATTGATAAGTCATTACTCTTCATTCGGAAGGTAATTGGTAGCAGGGATTTTGATAAAGAGTAACAACTGATACAACCCAGCGTAAGTATTAGCGTAGTATGAATGTATGGGCCCAAGTGAGTATCTGGTGTACGAATGCTGTTTGCTAATATCGCGCTGGATCAGTTTTCTGGTAATCAGAGGATGGTTACTCTTTGTTAATTGGGTAATGAGAATTTTATTTTTATGAACTAACATCCGTGTATTCAAAGTCTGTTTTATGTTGTCCAGAATCCCCGGGGAAAATTGAATAGCAGATGGTAAGTGGAAGCCATACTGCAGTGAGGTTATCTGTCAGGCAGAAAAAGTGCTGAAAAGTTAAGCAGGACTATCAGTACTGGTTAGGGAATCTATGCGTGTGAGTAATAGCAAAAGAGTACGCTGGTGAAAATTTGATGTTATATCACCTAGAAAGGGTAACATTGAAGAAGTAACAGGTACTTCTAGACGGAAGGGTTTTACTCGTAGTGTATGTTTAGTAAATGGAAAGGTTTTACTAAGTGTGAGAGAAACTATCTTTTTCGAATTTAGAGAAACTGGCACGATAACGAATGTTTTATGTTGTTACTGAAATTCAATTAAGAATTGTAGAGAAAATAAGTTTGCGTACGAATTTGTAAAGGGAGGGTCAGTTGCCGGAGAGGGAGCTGATGTCAGAAAACGCCGCGCTGGGATTGGTTGAATCAGCGGGTGTGGAAAGACTCTTGTAAAGGAGGGGTCAGTAGTCAGGAGCAGTACTGACGTCACAGGTGCCGCGCTGGGATTGGTTGAAACAGCGAGGGACAGTGAAGAGCAGATTGTAAAGGAGGGGGTGACAGACAAACGTCACCAAAAGGCCACGCAAGTATTGGTTCGGGAATAAAAGATAGCAGACACTTGATTGGTTGATATTCTAGAAGCGAAAATCTTAGTGGGTAGAGATTGCATGTTAAAACGCGATCCGACTTTAACAGGAACTCGTCCGGATAGGAGATATTTAGGCTTTGCAGAATATAATTTTATACATCGATACTCACCTAAGATGTACGGAGAAAAGAGACAAATGTCATTTTTACAAAAGATTAAGAACTATTTTAAAAAGGATAAACCAATCAAAACTAGGGAAGGAATTATCATTCCACCAGCTAAAACGCCCGCTTCATTTATGATGATGGAGAGAGGTTATCATACTTGTGTATGGATAGAGAATTGGATAGAATATACCAAAAATGATGGAATACTGCATTTCCCGAGAATGGTACCTTCAATGGAAGAATTCTTCAAAATTTGAGATTGAGGATGAATGACTTAGAACCCAGACCTAGATTAACTCAATACGAAGCCTTAGAGGAATGGGAAACCGAGGCATTTGAGCGTGACCGATCCAGGAGTAATAGGGGTTATCGAGGATTTTTCCCCAGATACCAACATGAGTCTAGGGACGGTCAGATGAAACAATGGAGAAGGGCAATGATTACAGAAGGACTATATCCATTGTTAACAGCAGAGGAAAAATTAGGGAGTAAATGTACAGAAAAGACAAAACATTTAATGAGAAGTGACGATTCTGAAGACGAATTTATGGAAGAAATGTTAAGGAACCCCCCACCATATCAGGAAGGAACAAGTGGATGCACCCCAAGTGCACCACTGTTAAAAACCCCATTAGTACCACAGGTAATGCATGAATTCACCCCTAGTAGAATACTTCACGACAAGGAAAGAGAAGCCCTAGAGAAGACCAGAGCAGAATTAATACAGAAAATAACACAGATAAAAGTACATCCTGATTCATTGACCATACCTGTAACAATTGGTCCAGTAGTTCCATTATATGGTACTCAGTGAAACTGTTCTCCACCGATACTTGCACCCACTCCTGTAAACACTACAAACCCTGAAGCAGTAGTAATGGTTGAAGATCACTTTAGTGACACCGAATCCACAATATCATTCATTGATTTACCCATTCGAGATTCTGTCAATATTACTCCCAAGAGGACTACACCTGGGTGTTCAAAAGATATAAGTCTAGTGACTTCATCAGGAGCGAAAATGCCACAATAGTCACCCCAGAAGATTTAGAAAGGTGGGCACAAGAATCAGATAAACAGTGCACACCTCCAAAAATAATGGACATTCATAAATTGAAAGTCAAATTAGAAGAAATAATAGCAGGAAATGTAGGACTAGATCGCTTGAATACCTATGATGATGAAGAATTATTATTTATGTGCAGAAGTATCACAAGAAATGTAAGATTATTCCATGAAAAATTATCCAATCTAGCACTACAGATGGGAATAGAAATAGGGAGATCAAAGGTGTTGCAGAAACCCTATAGAGCAGAATTTTCAGAAAAAGATTTAGAAAACATGAATGCCTCTGGAAGAAAATTACAAGTAAGGGAATTAATGATAATTTTACAAAAATGGGGAGACCTAGATAAATGGAGAACTAGGTGGGCCAAGAAAAAGGAAGAAGTACGATCAAGTAGATCAGCGTCGAATATGTGATGAAGGAGACAGGGAAAGCAGACCAAATGTATCCAATGCGAGAAATTGCGGGAGGAGGATACGTACATGTCCCATGGAGCAGACAGGATATTTTATCATTTACGAATGATTTTCCAAAATTGAGAGAAAAACCAATTGAATGGTACAAGCAGGTTGAAAGGTTTGTGAAGGTGTCAAAGGTATTGTTGAAGGACTTAGATGGTTTGTTTGACATAGTGGTACCTGCTGATTTATGGACAGATTGTAAAATTACAGTTGATTGTCCAAGTGACGAGTATCCTAGAGATCCGAAAACAGGTGCCCCGTCAAATGATGTGATGAAAAAGTATCCACAGGTGATAACTTATTTGAAAGGGAAAATACCACCGAAAGAAACAGATTCGGTGAAAATAGACCGAACTACCCAAGAGGCTAATGAATCGGTACATTCCTACTATGAGCGTTTACTGCAGGTATTTAAACAGTATAGTGGATTTGAGGACATTGGAGACAAGAACATGAGTCAGTTTGTGTATCGATTTGTTTTCGGTTTGAAGCCAGAAATGTGTCAGATGATTAAACAACACATGCTGTGTTGGCAAGGGAAGCCGATCGATGAAATTTTGAAATAAGCAAAATATTGTGGAGACCATATTGAGGATAGACACAAGAAATTGCAGGAAAAAGTGATGTGGGCTCAGGTGAAAATGGCCGAGAAACAGGGAATTAATTTGGAAAATCCAAGTGAAAATCAGGGAAAGGATTCTGGAACGAGTGGTGACACTGGGAATGGTGGAAAAGTGAGAGGACGAATGAGTAGAGAAGACGCTAAAAAGAAATTTCCTTGTCATGGATGTGGAAAATTGGGACATTGGAAGGATGAATGTAAAAAGATTCGGAATAATAATGGCCCAAATCAAAATTTAAATCCACAGATGCAGAATGACTCACAGCAGGGTGTAAATCCTCAGAGTCAGCTGCCAACTGCACCTATTCAGGGTAATGTAAGCAGAGCAAAGCACGGTACAGACATCGGATATCAAGGAGGAAGTGGTAAGAATGATTATATAACCTCACAATTTCTTTTACAGGACGATTTCTGTCAATACAGTTCATGACGGTGCCTAAGAGAGGGGGAGGAGGAGTGCGTACTTGGCGCATCCTTATCGGTAGATCAGTCAGGTCCATAAGTGGAAGGAAATGTGAAAGGTAATGATATCACTTTTCTGTTGGATACTGGTGCTACCCGGTCTACTGTAAGAACAGCAGACATTCCAGACCTTCCTCTCTCTGGTGAAAATATCCAAGTAGTGGGAGTAGCTAATCAAAGGATTAGAACACCTCTTACCGAACCAATGGAAGTTAAAATCGGAAACTTCAGAGAAATGCATCAATTTGTAGTATGCGATTCTAGCCCAGTAAACTTATTAGGCAGGGATTTATTGTGCAAAATGAACTGCACAATTTTCTGCACACCGGATGGTGTGGCAGTTCAGACACCAGATGAAGACCATGTATATAAAATTATGATTGCAAAACAGGGTACAGAAGTAGATGAGATGTTTTCGGTATTAACAAAAGACGAGTTGCCAGAAGAATTAAAAGGTACAGTAAACCCCATAGTTTGGGATTTCACAGGAAAAGAAGTAGGACTTATGGCTAAAATAGACCCAGTTAAAATTACTGTAAAAGAAGGTGC
This sequence comes from Calotriton arnoldi, assembly GCA_963921515.1. NCBI lineage: Eukaryota > Metazoa > Chordata > Amphibia > Caudata > Salamandridae > Calotriton > Calotriton arnoldi. The sequence continues at coordinate 1,153,392 of CAWUFW010004540.1, read as the reverse complement.
GATCTTCCCAAATACCAGACAGTACAAAATGAGTGCAGAAGTAAAGGCAGGAGTCATTGAAGAAATTAATCGAATGGTTGAGCAAAACATACTAAAAGAAGTAATGAGTAGCCCATGTAATTCACCAATCATAGGACTAAAGAAACCTAGTGGAAAATATAGGATTGTTCAGGACCTGCGAAAAATAAATAAAATAGTGGAACCATGTTGTCCCATAGTGCCAAATCCTGCAGTAATTCTATACCAAATTCCTTGGAGTGCAGGATGGTTCACAGTAATTGATTTATGTCTTCTCAATACCATTGCATCCAGATAGCCAGTATCTTTTCTCATTTAAATTTGAGAATAAAGTCTATGTATGGAATCGTATTCCTCAGGGGTACACGGAAAGTCCTTCCATTTTCAATCAAATACTGAAAAAGTGCCTTGAGAAACTAGTGATGCCAGGAAGTTCAGTCCTAGTGCAACGACTTATTGGTGGCATCAAACACCAGAGAGGACTGTGTTGTTGATTCCATAGCACTATTAAATCTTTTGGCCGAAGAAGGGCATAAAGTCTCACCTGAAAAGTTGCAGTTTTGTACAACAGCTGTTAAATATCTGGGACACCAAATTGAGAGGGGAAAAAGAAGAATAACCTCTGAAAGAGTAAAATTAATAAAGAAGATGCAAATGCCTGTAACCCAAAGACAAGTGAGAATGTTCCTAGGAATAGTAGGTTATTGTCGACAATGGATACTAGGATTTTCCTTGTTAGCAAAGCCCCTAATTCAAATGACAAGAAAGAAAGCAAAGGACCCAGTTGATTGGGATGATGAGAGTGCAGGAGCTTTTGTAAAATTGAGAAATGCTCTGTGCTCAGCACCAGCCTTAGGCATGCCAGATTATAAAAGAGAATTCGCATTATTCTGTCATGAAAGAGAAAATTGTGCACTTTCTGTCCTAACCCAGAGACACGGTTTAGACAGACGTCCTATAGCATATTTTTCTGCTACATTGGACCCAGTAGCAGCCGCGTTGCCAGGATGCTTAAAAGCAGTGGCAGCTACTTGTTTGAGCATTGAACAAAGTGAGTCAATTGTGATGGGACATCCTGTAAAGGTGTTTGTTCCACATGCTGTTGTGATTCTATTGACAAGAACCAGAATGCAACACCTTACTCCTAGTCGGCTGACTAAATATGAAAGAATAATAATGGGTGCTGAAAATGTGACCATGGTAAGGTGTACTATAATAAATCCCGCAACCTTACTACCAGACCCATATCATGAGAAAATTAAAGATGACGAACAAAATGAACATGATTGTTTACAGATTACAGAGTTATGTACGAAACCTCGCCCAGATATAGAAGAACAGCCCTCAGAAAGCCAGACAGGGAGCTATTTGTTGATGGTTCATGTCAACGACATGAAGACGGTAAATTAACTGCTGCCTATGCGGTATGTGAATTAACTGGAATAGTCGAAGCATCCTATTTACCAGGAGTCAAATCTGCACAAGTAGCTGAATTGATTGCATTGATAAAAGCCTGCAAAATTGGGAGGAATCAAAAAGTAACTATATTTACAGATAGCCAATATGGTTACGGGGTTGTGCATGATTTTGGCCAACTATGGATGCAGAGGGATTTCCTGACTTCTTCAGGATCCCCCATTAAAAATGGACAGTTTGTAAAGGAATTGCTGGAAGCAATACAATCACCAAAAGAATTGGCTGTGGTGAAATGTGCCGCACCCCAGTCAGGAGATGACTGGGTGGTAGTCGGCAACAGATATGCAGATCTGGTGGCCCAACATTGTGCCAAAAATAGCTTGTCAGTCAATAAGAGGGTGGAAAGAATGGGAATCAGCTGCCAACTTATGCTGTATATGCCACCTGAAACTTGGAATGATGTAAAGAGATTACAAGATGATGTTGATGAAAATGAAAAGAATTTGTGGATCAAAGTGGGTTGTTGTTCCCAAAGAGGAGATGATGAAGTGTGGATCAGTGCTGATGGCAGACCAGTCATGCCAGACTGTTTACTCTCACAAATGGCCAGAATGTATCATGGAGACACACACATAGGGAGAGATGCAATGATTAGGCTTTTTAGACAAAACTGGTACAATCCAGGGTTCAGGGCTGTTGCAGAGAGTCTTTGCCAGAGATGTTTAACTTGCCAGATGCATAATCCAGGGCGGAAGACAATAATTGGGTTTGGAAAAATTGGAAAGGCAGAGGGTCCTTTTATAAGACTCCAGTTCGACTTTATACAGTTACCACCATGTAGAGTGTTGAAATATGTACTAGTCATAGTGTGTCTGTTTTCAAAAAGGGTGGAGGCTTACCCTACCAGGAGAAATGATAGCATTACAGTCGCAAAACTGTTGCTACGAGAGCTCATTCCTATGTTTGGTTTCCCAGTAACTTTGGAATCAGATAGAGGAAAACATTTTAACAGTGAAGTGATACAAATAATCTGTGAAGCATTCCAAATTAAACAGAAACTGCACTGTGCATATCGTCCAGAGGCTTCTGGAGTGGTTGAACAATTGAATGGCACTATAAAGTCAAGATTGGGAAAAATGTGTGCATCAACATCATTAGAATGGCCAGATGCATTACCACTTGTTTTAATGGGACTCAGAAGCATACCTGACAGAAATACAGGATTGAGCCCTCACGAAATAATGATGGGAAGAGCAATGAGACAAACACATGTTCCCACAAACAAACTGCTGAATATATCTGATGATATGGTACTGGACTATTGTAAAGGACTGGCTGACCTAGTGCTTTCTGTCTCTCACCAGGTTGGAGAAGACGCAGTTTCCAGGCAGCCTGAACAAGAACATGATCTGAATCCTGGTGACTGGGTGGTAGTGAAGAATCACACCAGAGAAATGTGTCTATCACCTAGATGGGGCAGTTCTTGTCAAGTCATACTGACTACAAATACAGCAGTGAAGTGTGCAGGATTTCCTAATTGGATTCATGTAAGCCACACCAAAAGAGTACCAGATCCTGAAGAAGAAAATCCACAGACAGCATCAATCACTGAGGGAGCTGAAGGTTGCCCAGCGGAGGAATCTCAGGCTCGAGATTCAAGAGAAGCTGAAGAAGAACAACCAAGCACAAGTCAGGACTAGATACCGGTGGTAGAAATTCCTGAAGTTTACCACAGAACAAGAAGTCAAACAAGATTTGAGGAAATCGAAGAAGATCAGATAGGTGAAGAAGAAGCAGCTCAGGAAAAAAAGAAGAGACAATAAGAGAGCCTGAGCAAAGTCAGATAGGGAAAGGAAATTGGGCTCAAATTAACGAAGAACTAATAAATTTTGAGCAGGGACAGACAGGTTTAGAAGAATCCGGTCAGGCTGCAGAAGTACAAAGTGCAATAAGCCCTGATCAGAACCAGTTAGATCAAGAAAAGTACACAGAAGAACAAGATCATGAGAATCATGAACATGAAGAAATAAATCAAGAACAAGGTCACTTATTGGAAACTAACAGTGGAGCTGCTGAAGAGAAACCAATCAGACCTGAAAAAGAGCAAACAAGAAGAACAATAATTGCAGAAAAAGAAACAGTGCTAAGCAGTGAAAATAAAAAGATTTCTGAAGACGAAGATAAAGAAATAGTACAAACAAAGAAGACAAGAAAAGGAGATCATTGGCCAAGTGTCATTAAAAGAGTAAAATACCACATAAAACCAGAAGTGAAGATCCAGACCAAGTAAATGAAGTGACAAGCCAAACTGAACAAGAAAATAAAACTGAGAAAAGAAGAAGTAAAAGACTGAAACTTGTGAATAACAAATTCAAGGGTCCTGATTGGACTTACATCATTCTTGAAGATTACGAAAGTTCAGAGTCAAGTGAAAGTGGTGACAAAGGAACAAGTGCAGAACTAGCGTACGAGAAAGAAACAAGACCACCTTGACTAAGCAAAAGAGTCATATAAAGAAAAGAGGAAATAGATAAGAAGAGCGATCTTCCTTGTCGAAAATGCCTGACGATAGAGTTGCTGGGAGACCAAAACAGAGATGTTGTAGAAGATGCTGTGCAATATGCATATGTAGTCTAGTAATGGTGCTTATAGTATGGTTAGTCCTGATTGTAGCAGTTCCTTACCTTATGATAATGGATAAAAGAATTAATAATGAAACTAAGGAGAGGATAGCAAACATGAAAGGCAATAGGGTAGAAATAATGGCAGAAAATGAACCAGAGTTTCATCATGAAATAACTGATAACGACACTAGTTTAAACGTTTTCACAAAGTTATTGTTTCAGTATGTAGACACAATGGAAGTTAGTAATTGTTATGTCTGTATGAAGTTACCTGAATCAGTAGCAGAAGGATTAACATATCATCACTTACCACCGACATATGGCATATAATGTAGTGTTTTGTCTAGTTTATTTTATAAAACAGGGAGACTTCAGTATTATTATTCAAACCTAGATGTGATATTTTCTGAGGTTCCGATTCGAAAGAGTATGAACCCAGTGCTTAGTAGTCAAGACGCACAGTTTATGGGAGAGTTTTTCTTAACAATGAAATCAATAGACATAACACATGCACATAGACACAATCTAACATGTTCTTTACATGAAGAAGAAAAGATATTTTTGAATTTAGTAGAAGATAGAAGACAAGATTTTCAAAAGAAAGCTTCTGAGCATAAGGCTCATTTGCCACCTTGGGCTGAGAAGGAAGGGAGTTACACACCTGGCAAGGCTCAAGCAGCTATGGCTCTGGATTTTGTAAAGACAGGAAAAATTTGTCTTCATAGGTTAAAGATTGAATATAACAATGTTTTCATCGGTACCAGTGAATGTGAACATAATTTCTTAATTCTTGGAGGTTGGGGAATCAAAGGAGGAACAGATTCAGTTTTTCCTGGAATCTATTAGTGTGTGGGAATAAGGCTTACTTTAGGCTTCCTGCACGGTGGTATGGAAGTTGTTATTTTGGAATAGTATTTCCAAAGATATACCACGTAAAAAGAAACACTGGGAGCAATGAAAACAATAGTGAATTAATACGTAGTAAAAGAGCTAGTTTTTCAGAAATTGTAGGTGATATATTTGGTGCATTGATACCTTCAGTGGGAATAATTCTGAACTCAAGGAAAATATGTAAATTGTCTACAGTGGTTGATCGTTTATCAACGGATACTGCCGGAGGATTTCTAATGATTAATGCGGAAATGGTTGCGATTAGATCTATGGTGATGCAAAATCGACTTGCTCTTGATATTATATTGGCAAAAGAGGGCGGAGTCTGTAAATTATTGAAGATGAAACACTGTTGCACTTATATTCCTGATAAGAGTGCAGAAATTGGAACGTATATACAGAATATAACTAAACTTGAGAAGGAACTTAAACCACTGGAAGTTGATAGTGTATGGGAAAGATTGACAAGTAGTATTGCGTCAATTGGTACCTGGTTTGCTAATGTAGGAAAAGGACTTATAGGTCAAATATTAGTACCCTTAGGAGGGATAGCAATAATAGCACTGACAATAATAATATGGTGCCAATGTTGTAAAAAGAAGGGAACATATAATGTGACAGGAAAAGAAAAGAAGAGAAAATTAGATGAAATAGAACTTGAAGAGTGGAGAAGTGAATTATACAAGAAATTGAAAGGAGATGGTAAAAATAGAAAATGTAAAAATAAGAGTGAAACTATTTGCTAGAAGTTGGCATCTGATTGTGGGTAGTACTTTGATGGCTCAGAAACGCCATCAGAGAGGGGATTGATGGAGCAAGGACTCATAAATGAGACTTGCTCGTACGCAACCTCCTCATAGTATTAATTTATTAAACTTGTATTTTCTCTAACTAATCTTTGCATCCACTACACGAATAGTAAGGATGCTTGCCTATGTGTTTTACTAATGAATAACGCTTGTCTGTAATCCAAAATGGCCGCTAAAGCGCGGAACCCTACTGCGCATGTCCCAACCACATCACGTGTTGTGACGTCTTTCTTTGCTTGGTGGGAAATTTCTGCTTCTGCGCAGTGTGCATTAAAATGGCTGCTTGATGTTTTCACATGCTTCAGCTTGCTCTCATGTCATTATCAAACTGTCGTTTCTCTAACGCTACTAATGCGGGATAGAATTTATAATTAAATGGGAATAGAGTAGAAAGAGTGGGCATACAGTGAAACATTTTATTTGTGATTTTAATGTTTTCTTCTCTGACTTTTATTAGTTCGTAAACTTGGGCCTGGGTTTTGGTGAACTGAAAGCTCGTGTGACAAAGATTCTGCACATGCGCCCTGAGAGGCAGACGAGAAAGAAAAAGATGAAGTCAACTTGGACATCACCCAAGGCAATGACCTGCTGGCCGACACCACTACATACCAAGATGTTCTCGTCGAAAAGCAACATTTTATATGAATTAATTGTAAATTTTGTCGTGAGACGGGTGGGAAATAAAGCAAATGTAAATTGAAGGGGCGGTAGTTTAAAAACAATAGGCTTCAAAAATACAAGAAAAATCAATATGGTGTGAGAATCCACCCCCTGTCCCTGTCCAATCAGAAGTAGTGGTCCCATATTTTAGCAACATTAAGGGGAGGTACATGGGTGTAGAAGGGTATAATAGAATATAGCATTAGTTAATTAGTTAGGAACAGGCGTCCATGCTGTCAGGAAGAAGAGCTCCAGGCTGCCAAGCTGATCGATTGCAGACTGAAACGCTGTCCAGAGAGGTCCTGAGGAGGGGGCGGCGGAGTCCATTAGAAGGAAGGCACGGGAGAATCGAGGAGAAGTCGAGTATCAGAGAGGGGAACGACGCAGGTGTCGTTGTAGAGAGGTCACCGGTCGTGTCCTGATCCTGGAGGAGGTCTTTGCTCTTCATCCTTCCTGGGTCCTATTCTTTCCAACTCCTTGGCCAAGGGGTTTGGTTCTCGCACTTAGGTAAATATAATGCAACCTTTAGTTGCGCTGCTGTCTCTATCCTCTCCTCTTCTGAGGGACCGTCATTGATTAGCAATAGTTATTCTATGCTTCATCTTGGGTATTGCGATTAAGTACCGTGTGGTTCTGTATTTTACTCTGCTAAATCTTTAGATAAACATTTTAAAACTTCCTGACTCAGTGGTTATTTCAGGATTATGTACTATAATGAATGTCACTCATTTTAAATTTCCCAATTAGCAAAGGATTCATTGATAAGTCATTACTCTTCATTCGGAAGGTAATTGGTAGCAGGGATTTTGATAAAGAGTAACAACTGATACAATCCAGCGTAAGTATTAGCATAGTATGAATGTATGGGCCCAAGTGAGTATCTGGTGTATGAATGCTGTTTGCTAATATCGCACTGGATCAGTACTATCAGAGAAGGGGAGGATTTCGAGGACGCCTTTGAAGAAGAGACTGGAATATGGGAGTAGTGTTCAAGGTACCAAGTTCTTTCTTGGGAACTTGAAAAGTACTATGATGTGTATGAGGTCATATTTCTGGAATGTTCTTTGTGCATTTACGTAGTGAACCCATCTTGGGTTTGATTAGATTCCCTTTTGACTTGGAGAGGTACAGACCTCTGTTGTCATCTCTGACTGTGTGGCTTCATGCTATACATGAGTTCTTCCCTATAGAACTTCTACAGAGGTTCTGATTCTGACACTTTTCTTGTTTCCTTGATTCAATAGGCTTTCCCCTATCCTTAGTTTAGTGAAGGGTTTAGTAGATGTAGTGAATCTTTTTCATGCATGGGGAGAAAGATCGAAACCATTCATCTAGTCATCAAATGTTATTTCATATTTTCTGCACTGATGCCACAGAAGTTCTTGTATGTTGTTGTATGTTCTTTGCTGTTGAGGACCAATATTGTACATCGCTTCAGTCTCCCTTTGATAATCCTTTAATTTTATACGATGTTCTTGAGACTGGTTTATATTAGTCTGGCTTTGAGTTTGTTATAAACCTTTTGACTTCAAGTTTCTGACTCAGACCTTAATTGTGTGCTCTAATGGTCACACTGTACCTTAAGATTAAAATTGTCGTTAACCCTGTTCCCTCTCAGGCTACTATAAAGGTCTATTGACCTGAGTAAATTGGAAGAAACGGCTCAGATTGTCCTCAGTACTGTTGAACCAGCTTCACAGGTCACTCTACAATTAGTGTGGCTGACCTCTGGATAACACTGTTTTATAACGCACTGAACCAACAGACCACAACACACCTTCGAGACTTCCGTACCTGGTGGACTGAGAATATTGCTACCCCGATCTCAGATAAAATTTGGCCCAACATCCTGGAAGCCACACCAAGGGGCTTATCACGATGTTGGTTGTAGTTTCTTCCGACCGACACTGTGGTGGAAACAGGATATAGGGCGTGGCCAAGGAGCCGATGAGGACAGACGCATGAGCTGAGAGCTCCGCGCTGACCCCGAATACGATCCTGTAGAGCCGAGCCCCAATGGCATGCCTAGAACCGGGGCCTGTCCCCCTTGCCCTGGCGCATGGTGAGGGGTGCGGTGACCCAAAAATCGGGCTGTGAGAGGCGGCGGCGAGCCAAACGGAGGAACAGACCCGCACTGAGAGCTTTCAAAATGGCACGGACGCCGGCGGCCTGAGACCGGCGTGGGGGTGAAGAGAGGTGGCAGAGCGGAGCCCCGAAGCGTAAGCCACCTGAGAGGGAGCGGAGGCACGAGCCGACCCCTCCGGTCGGTCACAGGAGTGCACGGAGGAGCCGGGGAAGGCAGCGCAGTCATGAGACCCTGACAGCCGGGGTGGAAGAGGCCTGAGCACAGGGCCGAGTGCATGGACTGGGCGACTGTCGGGCAGGCGAGGGCTCCCCCGTCGGGCGGCGCACAGAGAGAGAGAGGGGCGGCACCCCCCTGACTGCCACCTAGCTGGCCTGCAGCGGACTAGGACCACAGGTGAGAGCTCCGGATGCGAGGGAGAGTGGTGGGCTAATTGGTGGGCCCCGTTCGGAGACGGAGCCCATCAGTGCTCCGGCCTGGAGGATTATCGGCGAGTGAGTGGGGCTACACCACTGATAGCACCGAGCGAGGGCTCCCGGCGAGGCGGCGAGAGATACCCAGCAGGGCAGAGCTGGGACCGGGATACCGCCACGCCGGGAAGAGGCATGAGGGAGCGGCAACGCGCTGTGGAGCATTGAGTGGCCCGGATAGAGGCTTGGGAATGGCCCTGGGAAGCCAGGAACGGTTTGGAGGCCCAAAGACCGTCACTCATATTGGGGCCTGGGGAATAGCCTGGCGGAAGGAGGCCTGAGGGCGGACCAACCCACTATTCCGGATGGCTGTGGAGCTCCCTCACAGAACATTGAGGGCGAATACTGAGCTGTAAGCCGAGAGGACAGGGGCCCAGCCGAGGACACGGCCTGCGCGACTGGGCGTGGAAGCCTGAGTCTGAGCTTCGGTACCCCCTAGAAAGCCTGAAGCGGTGGTCGGAACTGCGCCAAGGTATGGGGAAGCCACGTGGGAAGCAGGGAGGAGCGACGCCGGAGCATGATGACTTGGCGACGGAGCCCGGGAAACAAGATGGCGCGGATCCACTCCCTGGGACCTTGGGGCAGCAGCAGGTCGCCCAAATCTTGCAGGCCATCACCGAGACAAGAGCGGCCCTGCAGCAGGACATTGCACAGGTGGCGACGGGCCTGGGCCTGCTCCGGGCTGACCACGCGAAATTAACGGAGCGGGTGAAGCAGACGGAAATGAGGTTAGACGGAATAGAGCCGGGACAGAGTAAATTGGAGGCCCAGATGGGGGATGCCATGACTCGGATACAAGCCCTGGAACGGAGAGCAGAGGACGCAGAAGGGCGAAACTGTAGGAACAACATACAGGTGGTGGGGCTGCCGGAAGGAGTGGAAGGGGCCAATATGGTGGACTATTTGGAGAACTGGTTGCGAACAGAAGTAGCGCCGGAGGGCCTCTCTCAGTTCTACACCCTTGAAAGAGCACATCAGGTGCCGGCGCGCCCGCTGGCACCGGGGCGCCCCCCTAGACCGGTTATTGCACGCCTGCTCCATTACAGGGACAGAGACTTGTTGCTATGCAGGGCCCGCTCCTCGGGTCCTTACAAGGTGGACAATGGAAATGTGACATTGTTTCCGGACTACACATACGAGGTGCAGCGCCGCCGGGCCTCCTTCATGGCGGTGAAGAAAGAGCTCCGTGACGAAGGTCTGCAGTATGCGCTGATGTTTCCTGCGCGCCTAAAAATAATAATGGATGAATGGACACATTTTAGTGACACTCCGGAGGACGCATGGGCTTGGGTAGAGTCTTACCGAGCAGGCACGGGAGCGGCGGAGTGAGGCAAGGGGCTGCGAGCTGGGGGCAGTCAACCCCGCAGATCGCAGCGTGTCCGGCGGCACCGCAGCGGAACGGGGAGGCCCACGGTGACATAAACGGAAACGGAGAGGACGGCGGCACTGCGGGCAGTGGCTGCAATATCCCAAGAGAAGAACTCTCAAACGGTGGAGGACACGGAATCAGAGAAGGGGCTCGGAACGACGGATTCTGACGGGACAAGAGCGGGAAGCCCTGCTGCCCCACATGTCACACCCGGGACAGCGGATGAACTTGTTGATGCCTAAGGGCCCTGGCGGACATTTCACTCTGGTTAGCGCATTGGCCGGGACAGCTGGGGCAATGTTCGCAAGGAGCGCAGTCTGCGAGCCCGCATGGCAGGGGGTTGGCAGGCCCTGGGGGAGGTTCTCCACTGGTATAGTGGCAGGGGCTCGCTAAGTTGGGTACCCCCAGAGATATAGGGGGGCCCGAGTCAGTACGGGGGGACAGGCGCGGGCCAGAAACGGCACACTAAGCAAGGTCTTGTTGGCCCTTGGTCGCCTCCCCTGACTGGTTTCGAGTTCGTAGGTCCACAGTTGCTACTGTAGGACGTAGGTTGGGGTAGCAGTTTGGATGGGACCTAATGTTGTAGCGCCTGTTCTGGGGGGGAGGGTGTCGGGGAGTTAGTAGGGGATGGTTTGGGGTTAGGGGGTTGGAAAGGGGGGGTCGCATTTTTTTGGGGGCCACCGGTGTGTCCATAACAGGCGGGCAGTCCTACATAGGGTATCAGCAGAGCCATGGGGTCGATACGTGACATTAAGTGCATAACTTGGAATGTCCGGGGATTACACACCATGCAAAAGCGCCACAAGGTACATGCTTCTTTAGTGCGCTGAGGGGTCCAAATAGCGTTCCTTCAAGAAACCCATGTTGACCGGGCTGAGGGATTGGCGCTTTCACGGAGGTGGAGAGGGCAAGTATACTATACAACATTCTCAGCGTACGCCAGGGGGGCGCTAATATGGATTAGAGCGGAGGTCCCCTTTCAATTCATAAGACAGGAGGTAGACCCAGAGGGGAGGTTTGTAGCAGTGGCAGGACGCCTGAATGGGAGGGATGTGACCTTGTGCAGTGTATATGCCCCCAACGTGGACCAAGTAGAGTTTTTCTCCCGGTTGTCAGGGAAATTGGCACCGTACCTGACCAGCTCGGTACTTATGGGGGGTGATTTTAATTCCATAGTTGACGTGGAGATAGATATATCGCACCCTCCTTTACCTGAGGCGCCTGTACATCGGCTCTCCAAGGCCCGGCGGGACTGGCAGGACAGGTGGGGGCTAGTGGACACGTGGCGTGTGCATCATCCGGACGACAGGGATTACTCCTTCTTCTCGGTGGTGCACGACCTGCACGTGCGGCTAGATGTGATGTTGTGCTCTCCGGATGTCCACGCTAAGGTGGCCCATAGTGAATACCTGGCGCGGACAGTCTCAGATCACAACCCGCTACTGATGAGGCTCCAGTGGACCGCGGAGCGCGATTCCGGCCTGGCGGTTACGGTCGGAGGCGTTGGAGGACCCGGTCTTCCATGAAGAAGTCAAGACTGGGATTGAGCGGTATTTCCAGGAGAATGAGGGAACAGCGACGACGACGGCAGTAGAATGGGATGCGTTTAAGGTGGTGGTAAGGGGAATGTGTATTGCCAAAATGGTGGGAGTTAGGAAAACTTTGGTGACGGACGTGGAGGGGGCAGAACAGCGCTTGCGGGAGGTTGAGAGGGCCCGACCTGAGACTCCAGGGCTACAAGAAGAAGTGCTGGGAGCTAGAGAGGAACTGGTGACGCAGTTAGAAAGATTGCGCTGCTTTGATTACAGGCGATACCTGGCACGAGCGCATGCAGAAAGGGACACGGCAAGTACGCTCCTGGCCTGGCTGGCTAACCCGATACCCCGGGGCACCCCTATATTAAGCTTGACATCCCCGACGGGCACCCTGGAGTATACCCAACAAGGGATTAATGGGATATTCTTCGATTATTATCAGGAGTTATATCGGAGTAGGCTACAGGTGGCTGAGGGTGATATCGGGGAATTCCTAGATGGAGTAGTGTTGCCCCAGTTGGATAAACAGCAGGCCGACTCATTAGGACAGGGAATCACGCTAGGGGAAATTAGAGGAGCGGTGAAACAGATGGCGCGTAATAAAACGCCCGGGACGGACGGTTTGCCAATAGAATTTTATTCGACCTACATTGACATACTGGCCCCGAGACTGATGGCGGTGTTTACGGAGGCGCGGGAGATGGGGAGGTTGCCAACGTCTGTCCGGGAGGCGGTTATTGTCCCCTTGCCAAAGTCGGGGAAGGAACCTACGGATAAAGCGGCTTACCGTCCCTTATCCATGCTTACGACCGATTATAAGATTCTGAGCCGGATACTGGCGACCCGCCTCCTCCCGCATATGGTACAGCTGGTCCATGGTGACCAAGGGGGTTTTATACCCACCCGGAACACGGCCACTAATGTGCGCCGGTTGATCCGCATACTGGAAGAAGACCGCCTGGAGATAGCGACCGAGGCTATATTATCAGTGGACATAGAGAAAGCATTCGATAGTCTGGAATGGCCATTTCTTTTTCAGGTCCTGCGGTCGTTTGGACTGGGGGACTCTTTTGTGGAATGGACCGCAATCCTGTATAGATCAGCGACGGCAAGGGTGCGGATGGGTAGCATGATTTCACCTATATGCCAAGTGGGGAGGGGAACGCGGCAGGAATGCCCGCTCTCCCCGCTGTTGTTCGCGCTAGCCATCGAACCGCTAGCAGCGCATGCACGGTTGGGAAGCGCGTACCAGCGGTTGACCCGCTGTGGAGTACCACAATACATATCTCTGTATGCTGATGACTTGCTTATGTTCCTAGCTAACACACGGGAGGCGTCGGTCAGAGCGATGGGATTACTTCGGGAGTTTGGTAGGGTGTCGGGTCTCGGGTGAACTGGGAGAAGACTTGCGTATTTCTGGTGTGCAGATCGGAGTCGGGGCCATTGCAAGTCGAGGGTGTAAGGTGGGAACCGACGTGCCTGCCATATCTTGGCACTCATATTTACCATGCACCAGAAGATGTGTTGGCGGGGAACATAGGGAGGGCTGTGCGCGGACTTAAGGGTAGTTTTCATTTTTGGAGCACTTTGCCACTCTCAGTGGCTGGTCGGGTGGCTCTAGTAAAGATGATAGCACTCCCCCGGCTGTTGTATTTCTTTCGGACGCTCCCCATATGGCTTCCGGCATCCATATTTCGGCAGATTCGCTCCATGGTTGGGGTGTTCCTGTGGGGCAATGGTAGGCGGCGGGTGGCATTGGACACCATGATGCGGCCGAGGGCCCAGGGGGGGTTAGCAGTCCCGGACTTTGAGGGCTACTATTTGGCAGCCCAACTGCAATGGCTCACCCAGGCGGTGGCGGCAGAGTTTAGGGGCCCGGTTGACCTGGAGGGGAAATGGATACCACGCTATGTGCTGTCCTATATAGTGCTCCAACAGCGCTTGAGACTTAGGTCGCTCACTAATGAGGAGAGGACACTGCGATTATGTTGGAACAGGAGCCTGCGTAGAGCAGGCATTGACCGCCCATATGCCCCGGAGATACCGCTGGGGATGTGTACAGCCCTTCCGCATGGAGGGGATTGGTCTGCGCTGGCGGGCTGGGAGGGCCTGGGAGTGCAGGTGTTGGGAGACCTCTATGAGGACGGAGCCTTGTTGCCTTATCACGCACTGCAGGACCGCCATGGCCTCCCCCGTGGGGATTATCTATTGCATTCCGCCCTGGTTACTGCGGTGCAACAGCACTGGAGGGGGGGCCTAACGGAGCCCCAGACAGCTAAGACATGTCGATATGTGGTGATGGCAGCGGGAACCTACAAAGCTGTCACGTGCCTTTATAAATACATGATAGAGGAGCGCACTGAGCCCTTACGGGGGTTACTGCAGAAATGGGAGATGGATCTAGGGAAAGAGATTCCTGAAGCAGCTTGGGCCCACATAGTCGAGAGAGCGTGGAGGAGCACACGGAATGCAAGGTTCCAGTTGGTTCACTTTTTTATACTGCACAGGGCGTATCTAACTCCGGCCAAAATAAATAAGTACTTTAGGACAGACACCACACAATGCCCGCATTGCCGGCTAGAGGGCGCGGAGTTTAGCCACATGATGTGGAGTTGCCCATGCCTGGGTACATACGGGGAGGGAATAACAGAACGGCTCGTTGACATCACGGTCAGACAACTTGAGGCCGACATGGGTACTTGCTTACTACATTGGTTTCCCCACACCTCCAAACTGAAGGTCACGAGCAAATTTTGGGACCTTGGGATTGTTGATAGCAAAAAGAGAAATAACAGCACACTGGAAATCGAGAGAGGGGCCTAACGTGGGGAGATGGAAGGCGGAACTAATTAAATGGGCGACGAGTGAAAGCACAGTTAGATTCCAGCACGCCAGGCGGACAGACAATGAAAAGGCCCTGGAGACTGCAAGGGCGTGGGAGGCCCTAGTGACAGAGCTGCAGGCTCCAGAGGGAGACTCAGATGGGGAATCAGACCCGCAGACCTGAAAGGGTGGGAGTAGAATGGCGAAAGGGAGGAAGGGTGCGCTCGAGACAGGCATGTTGTGCAGCCATGGTACTAGAGCACTTTGGAGTGAGGGCACATTACGAAGAGAAGGCCAGGTAGGGGACTGCAGTAGGAATAGTTGGTGGAGTGACTAGGTAGTCAATCGGACACACCGGTGGGGGAGGGGTGGAGTGGGTGGGGGTGGGTAAAGGGTTGTTTTAGTTTGCCACTCATATTCTCCTGGAGCGGGTTGGGTAGCTGAACAACAGGAGTCGGACCAACCCAGATAGTGAGGCACTTAAGGGGGTGAAGGGGAATAGCGACTCACAAGTGCAAAGTGGGTAGATAGTAAGTAGGGAGGGGGGAGGATTAAGTGGGAGAGGGGCCGCCTGCATTGATGAGCATACAGTATTGTGATATGGCAAACATGTTTTGTGTTGATAAAACTTAATAAAAACAATTTAAAAAAAAAAAGTGGTGGAAACAGCACCGACCAACCTCCGGTCGGCGGTCCTGACCACCTAATTATGATGCAACCGCACATGGTGCGGTCAGTCGCATTCCCACATTTCCCCATGGGAGCATGTGTTACGGCCATAAACCGGCCGTAACTCAAGCTCCCATAGAGAAATGGGAGATTGAGTTAATCTCTACACCCCGTGGCAGGCACCTGAAGGTGCCTGCCACAAGGTGCAGCGAATAACAGGGGGGACCATAGGTGAACCCTCAGCCCCCAACTGGAGGCCGCAAGGAAATTGGGCCCTGCTAGGGGCCCTCCAAACATGCTTTCTATGTCGGAAAGCCCGGCATCTAAAGCCTGCCAAAAACCGTGCATCGTAGTCATAAAACGCCATCCACATGAACTACGGGCCAGTTCCAACTGGCCGGCGGGCTCCTTGAGCCAGTTGGAAGCCAGCCAGAATGACTGGCTTGTTTCAATTCCGACCGGCTGCATTGTAATCAGCCGGTTGGAAGTGAACCCGATGATCTTGGACGTAAAGCCTACGACACATGGTCGGAGGCTTTACGACCGAGATCGTAATAGGCCCAAAGTGTTTCTAGAAATGCTAGATTTAAGCTCATTTAACTTTTACTACCTGCATCGGGCCTATATCACGTCAAAGAGGATTAATCCAATGTTCCCAGAAGCACATGCCCAGTGTTCCAGATGTGGTGAAGAGGGAGCAGATTTTTACCACCTGGTGTGGAAGTGCACATCTCTGAACCTCTACTTGGACTCCATTGCACGGTTTGTGGATAAGGCCACGGTGCAACACATTCTGAAAACCCCAGCTTATTGTCTCATGGGCCTCTTACCCAGTCCTAAGGGGAAGCTAATATTGCCTAAATTCATAGATCTAGTGTTACCTCTAGCATGCCGCCAGCCGATGATGGCTTGGAAGGCCCCTCGGTGCCTGAACATCCTGCATTGGTGTGTAGAGGTCTTTAAGTGGGTGGAATGCGAGGGGGTGAATCTCCGCAGGGAGGCGAGTCAGGAACTCTGTTCTCCAGAACATGTGCAAGCATGGGAAGCCATTTTACGTGACTGCCCAAATATAGATGAGACCAGTGCTCTACTATCAGCTTCAGACAGTGGAATGGATGAGTTCAATTGATCTAGTTTACATGACGCTCGCAAGCAACCCTGTGTTTGGAATTCCTTCCCTGATCCCAACTGGTCATATACATCCCTTCAGGGGCGGCTCCTTCACTAAGGTGGAGGAGCGTCGCCCTACAGCTGTTAGAGCAGTGGAAAAAAGAAAACAAAGTTATATTAACAACGTAATTATCATTTTATTTTTCGTACCGGCTATGGGGTTATGTTAGGGCCAGGCTGGCTGGGGTCACAGGGAGAAGGAGTGGTTTGTGCACCATAAGTGCGCTTGACAGTTTGTCTGGCCGTCTTGGGCCAGCCAAACAGTCACGCGCATTTAGAATTTCTCCACCTGGCTGTGTTTCACAGCCGGGTGGAGAACAGTCTAAAGGCTCCTACACACCGGCTACTCAGACCAATCATGATGCTCCTTTAATGCTGGTGACAGCAGCGTTGTGATTGGCTTAGGGGAGTCTGTGTGCTGCCTGGAGCCAGGAAGAGAAGAAGACAGAGGAGACGCTGCGGCCCTAATCAGGTAAGTGTTTTTTAAAAAAATGTATCCTCCCCCCACCCCATCCCGCCCCACTACCTCCGCTCCCTAGCAGCTGCCACTGCTCCCCTTCCACCCCCCCACACCCAATATAGAGACCACAGGGTAGTATCCATCCCTTACCCATGAACACTATATGGGAACATCTTCCCCCGACTCCAGTAGATCGTTATGTTGTCCAAGGTTGTTAAGAGTTGTTGTTGTTAACACACGGATATGTTGTTTACAGTGGATAATGTTTACCTACTGAACCACCTATATAAACCTCTTTCATGCAATGGTTCTTTTGTATTCGCACTTACCTGGCTTCAACACTCGTCCATCACCTATTGCATAACTGTATCTGACACTCTGTACTGAGTGAGACTGGATGAGTATAAATAAACAAGCATTTGCATTGCACTAGGTCTCGCATTTATGAAAGTTTGAGCTATTGCCGTTGAAACTGTTAATGTTTGTTAGATTATATTTTTAAAATAATTTCCCAGCAGTAGCATGAGTAATAAAAGAAAAACAAATGGAAATGTATGCTGAACTGCAATTTTTTTTGTAATAATTGCATTAAGGATGCAGTACCTTATGTTGCTAATAGAGAGGTCCCTTTACAACTCCACAGGGACACCTAGTAACAGCCTGAGGTACTGCACCCTTTCCTTGCTTTGTTTATTTTCTTTTATTACTTATGTTACTGCTGGGATATTTTTGAACAAACAAATCTAACAAACATTATTCGCAATGCCATAAGCTCGGCTGCCTAGAGAGCGAGTGAGAGTCAAAAAGAGTGAGAGAGAAACAGTGATAAAATGTGGAACACAGAAATAGGTAGAGCTATTTTAAGAACTAAGTGAGAGGTAGTGTGAAGAGAAATAGTTAAATGAGAGAGAGAATAAGATAGATAAATTGAGAGAAACAAAGTGTTAGAGAAAGGTGAAGAGAAACAGAGAGAGAGAGATTGATGGTGTATAGATAGTTTAATAATGAAGGTTTTATAAATGTGAGTTAGAATTTTGGAGAGATAAGCAGGTTATAAATATATAGAGAGAGTAAGTTTAAGAGAGAAATAGAGGGAGTGATGTGATATATGTAAGTGTGTATATGCGGGCAGTAAATGTCCGCATTAATTGTCACTAACCAGAGCTAGGCATCTGCATTTAAAGGGTCCAAAATTAAAAAAACACTTTCGTTTACTCCTGCACATTCCAATAATAAGGCGCAATCTGTTGCACCATGCTCACACCAAATAGGTCTGTATATTGCACCTTTTACACTGGATTCAGGTGGAATTTGCAATAAAAAAAAATAGCTGGACTAGGGAGCACGTTTTTAGCTGCTGTATTTGAGAGAAGTAAAAGAGGGAGCTTGTTGTTTGTACTTTTCAGAGTAAGAGAGCATTTGTTTGTTGTAAGAAAATATAATGTGGCTGAAAGAGGTGTTCTGGGTGTTGGAGAGAAAGCATAGGTGTTTGAGAGAGAGATACTTTGTGCTTTAGAGCGAGAGAAAGAGACGATGAGAGAAAGAAATGTGTGTGTATGTGAGAGGAAGAGAGAAAAACTGGGAATGTGGTTTGTGCGGAATAAAGATTTGCAAGTGTTATGTGTGTGTATGAGAGAGAGAGTTAAAACCAGAGAGGTAAGTGTGTGTGAGCGATAGAATGAAGAGAGCTAATGGAGTGTTTGTGAGATAAGTGTGTGTGTTCATAAAACAAAAAGAGTCACTGAGAGACATACTTTAGAGCTACAGTGCAGTTTTATGAGGGAAAGTTCTGCCGTGAACAAGTGTATGTTTGTGTGTTAAGTGCATATAAAGGCCACTGCGCAACGGTGTTGTTGTATATAAAATAAAAACATGGGGGCTGAGAATTAAGGAAAACAGTGTGTATACAGCTACAGACTTCACTAACCATTTGGATAGCTTCAAAGATTCAGAGGTTTAACATTTTAACATTTCCTGACGTTAGAACACTAGCGTATATACATGCAGGTTGCTATATACATTTATATTTTAGGTGTACACAAAAAGTGTACCTGGTGTACTTTTTTCAACTATGCAACTGGTGCTCATGTAAAGCGCTCAGACACTTTTGGGTCGAGTTCGCGCTATATAAAACTGCAAGAAAAAACATATGGCAGGTCAACAAACAGAGGGGCAGATTTACAAGCCCCTTGCGCCACTTTTGCGTAATTTTTAACATGGGTAAAGTGACGCAAAAGTGGCGCAAGGGGCTTGTAAATCTGCCCCAGAGACTCCTAGGGGCAGATTTACAAGCCCCTTGCGCCACTTTGCGTCACTTTTAACATGGGAAAAGTGGCGCCAAAGTGGCGCAAGGGGCTTGTAAATCTGCCCCCTAATCCTTATAGGGCTGTCTTCTTCCTAGAGCAACCATAGACCTGCTTCGAAGTGGTGTGATTAGTTTGCAAGAAACAGTACTTGAAATAGTCAAAAGGCTGGCTTTTATGGAGCGGTGAAGTGCACCCTGCGGCTACAATCCGTTGTGTTATTCGTATTTTGTAAAGGGTGGTGTTTAATGCAGGGAAATGTGCGCCTATTAAACACGCCTTTTGCACAAGAGACAGCAAAGTACTGTAAATTAAATCAATTTAACTGTAATGGGAGTTGCACATAACATTATTTGAAAGCACCACTATAATTTATGTTTTTAAAGCACTAGTTCTTAGGCATGTGCTTTAAAGTAGGCGGTAGAAGAAGGGACATGCGGTCGGTCTCATTAACCTCAAAGGTTATTGCAATTGGATGCAAAGTACGAATTCGCAGGAACCTAACTGGGCCGCAGAGGACCAAAATGAATGTAAAAACCCAGGCTCAAGTGGCCCAAATGAGACCGAACAAAACTCGGTAGGCCCTGTGATGTGTAATGGCAAGGCCAGCAGGGTTACGAGAAAGGGATACCCAGTTACACAGACTCTCCACTTGCACCTAGAAATCATGGTCAAGGGCCAGACAAATGGAGCAAAATGAGCGGTGGAAGCGAGTTGAAGTCAGGAATTTGCAGGGTACGAAAGGAGAAAAGTCTCCATCTATCGGTAACAGGAAATAAGGTCTACAAATTATGAAAAGATATTTGCGAAATCACAATGTGACATTTTGTCACATTGCGAGCGGTAATTTGAGATGGTAGGATTGCATGAATAATGAAATTGCGGCCAAATTACTCAACATTACTCCTTGCAAAGCAGTGCTGTTGGTGTTTATGGTCGAACAGCCGCCCTATCGCACGGGTAAAGGCAGGTTGATGGGGGCTCTGGGTATACCGAGGTCATGCATAGGGGCTGCAAAGACTGCGTACGGTAGCACGAGCTCACATGTCTTGGAAAAGCGAGAGTTGGAGGTTTCTGTCTGGATTTTAACAGAGCAGCCCCAGATTCAGTTGCGTAGCGAGAGGGGTTTGGGGTGCGTTCAACCATGTGCAGCACAAGTTTTGGGGGTGGCGGCTGTTGTGTCGCCATGCCTGACCCTGTCCAGGACTTCCGAGTCAGGCCTGGCAGGAAGTAGAGGGGAGGGGCGGCACGAAGGAGCGCCAGTTGATGGAAGTAGGATTAAAATAAAGAAGCAATTAAACTACAGCTTGTGTCCGCGCGTTATTTGAAGCGCGCGACGTGAAAACTGACGAGGGTAGGATGCAAAGATACCCCCCAGCTTTACATGAAGAGATAACGTTGCTTGAAGACCGCTACAGCCATGAAGGGAGGCGCGCTGTCATTAAAACGAGCGAGCACTGCCGATCGGCTCATTTCACAGCCCACAACAAGAGCGCCCTGCAAAACAGGCTCCTGAGGCTCAAAACAGATGAAAGGGCACGGCACTGGGGTGAGAGCATTGATTCCTCATTTATTAAACCGGCATACAGAGCTCACATCTGGCGGCCATCTTGAAGTCAGGCGCGCTCCATAGGAAAGCATTATCACCAGTCCGGCGGCCATCTTGAAGTCAGGCAAACAACAGAAAAGCACCCCTGAGCCCGCCAAAAGAGATTTTGAGGCTTTGTAAATGCTGTGGGGAGTATCAGAGGGGTCAGTGAAGATAGCAACACTTCACCATGACCACTCAGCCTGATTCCACATGAGATGCGATGCCAGGTCCAGCTCCAGCTGTGCCACAGGGACCCATACTAATGGGGGTATCGTTCCTGCGTCCCCCCGAACCTCTAATACTGACTTCTGGAACCAGCATGGGCCCCAAGTGGAAGAGCTGGATAGAAGACTTCGAAGATTTTATGAAAGGTTCAAGAGTAAATGACCCTGACCATGAACTCATAGCACTGAGAAACTTAGTGGGTAAAGACATTGGACAAATAAACAAAGACCTACCTCAGGCAAACGCCGCGTCGTATGCAGACGTGAGAGAAGCTCTGAACAGAAAATTTCTCCCCAAATGTAACCTAGATTACAAATGCTACACCTTCAATCTCGCATCCCAAGAAAGCGATGAATCCATGGGCGACTTCATTTCGCGACTAAAGCGTCTGGCACGATACTGTGAGTTTGACAACTTTAATACTGAAGATGCGCTTCGTCTACGCATCATCGAAGGATGCCAATCAGAGTCACTACGACGTCAGCTGCTAAAGAAACATTACTCACTTGATGACATTGACAACTCACACGTATAAATGATCAAGCTGAAGAACACGCAAAGAAAATGGAAGCCGGGAAAACAGAAAAACGAGAGCAAGCCCTCCGAGTTCAATCCCAGACGGAAGTAAGACGTTGGTCAGATCATCAGAGGGCTGGTAAATCCACGAGTTTTCCCGTGGTGGGACAAGAAACAGCAATACCCAGAAACAACCGCCACACTGCTATCGCTGTGGCTTGGACTACCCATATACAGGTACCTGCCCAGCCATGGGACAACAATGTCACCGATGCGGGAGAGATAATCACTTCGAAGCTATGTGCCAAACTCGGCGTAAAGAAGCAGGACCAGCCAGACGAAGCACTGGAACACGCCACCACATGAGGGCGGTGCATGGAAGGAGAGACCGCTCAACTAGCTCATCCAGATCCAGCACCCAGTCACGGCCTCATATCGATCTCGCCGGTCAACATCAAGAGAATCGTCCGCCCTCACTCCCATATCACAAGACAGTGATGAATACGTGTCCATGGTGGCAGACCCAGACCGATTGAAAAAATATCCCGACTAGACATTCAAATGGGAAACTACTCTGCCAAATTTGTTCTAGACACGGGAGCGTCACTCAATTACATCTGCACGACAGAATATAAAAAAATGTACCCGAAGTTAGAACCAGCCGCAGTGCGCGTCTACACGTGGATGACCAAGGAACCACTGCCGTGCCTAGGACGATTTCCCACAACGCTAACTTACAAGGACAGGACAATCCAGGCTCAAATTCACGTAATAGAAGGTCCTGAAGCTGCTGACTGCCTCCTCAGCCTACCCACAGCAGAACGGCTGAAGCTGGTAGAGATCCTATTGAAAGTGGATGACTCACCTGATATAATAAACAAATTCCCGAAGCTGTTCTCAGGCCTAGGAAAATTAGCCAACGTCAAAGTCAAATTACACATAAATGAGCAAGTAACGCCAGTGGCCCAACACCACAGGAAAGTACCGTTCCACCTCCAACAAGCAGTTGATGACGAGCTTCAAGACCTGCTGAGAGCGGACATCATAGAAAGTTCATCCGGACCTACTCTGTGGGTGTCACCTGTAGTAGTCGTGCCTAAGCGAGGACATGACAACAAAGTGTGCCTGTGTGTGGACATGCGAGCCCCGAACACAGCCATTGAACGGGAAAGACACCCTGGACCTCATATCAGCGACATGATTACTCGCCTGAACGGAGCGACAGTCTTCTCAAAATTAGTCCTCAACAAAGGATACCACCAGCTCGAACTCCATGAAAAGTCGAGATACATGACCACGTTTACCACATATCAAGGACTCTTCAGATACAAACGCCTTAATTTTGGTATCTCTTCAGCGGCGGAAATCTTTCAAGAAGCCGTTCGGCGAGTGATCCACCACATTCCAAATTCATTTAACTATAGTGACGACATCCTCGTATTTGGTGCAACACGCGAAGACCAGGACAAAGCCCTAGACCGCGTCTGTCATGCCCTTCTTAACGCCAACCTCACACTCAACAGAGACAAGTGTGAATTCCACAAGTCAACTCTCAAGTTCTACGGCGACATCTTCTCCGAAGACGGCATGAGACCGGATCCCGGAAAAGTCTCAGCAATCGCTGATACTCCACAACCCCACGATGTCAGCGACATTCGGTCCTTCCTGGGCATGGCCAGCTATTGTGCCCGATACATCAAAGACTATGCAACCATCAGCTACCCGCTGTGAGAACTAATGAGACAAGGCCAAACATTTCACTGGTCCAAAGCATGTGAGCATGCTTTCAACAAGATCAAAAGGGCTGTGAGCTCTGCTGCCCACTTGGCATACTTAAACCCCAGACGGAAAATCGAAATCACAGTTGACGCTAGCCCCGTTGGCCTTGGTGCCATCCTAGCCCAATATGATGATGAGAGAGACCAGCGTCACATCGTAGCCTTTGCCAGCCGCAGCCTCACTGATACGGAGAAGGCGTACTCCCAACCGGAGAAGGAAAGTCTGGCAGTCGTGTGGGCATGCGAGCACTTCCATTTATTTGTATATAGGAAGCACTTCACACTTATCACCGACCATCAGGCCTTAATTACCATCTTCGGCAACCCACGAGCAAAGATGCCTCCAAGGATCGAGAGGTGGGGGATCCGCTTGCAAGACTACACATACACCATCATTCACAAACCGGGAAAGGCAGAGAACCCAGCGGACTACATATCACGTCATCCCCAAGTACTGACACAGACACGTAACTCGCTAGCCGAAGAATACCTCCACTTCGTTATTGTCCAACCACGCCCACCTGCCGTTCCACTGGACGCCATCATAGAAGCCACTGCCAAGGATGCCACACTCCAAGACATCATGCAACGCATCCGCGCAGACTCATGGAGACATCTGGAGGATTCACAAACTAACATCGCTATTAATATGCAAGAACTCTCATCTTTCAGACACGTCAAGGATGATCTCACAATCAGTGCAGATGGGTTGATATTGAGAGACAGAAGAATTGTCATCCCTCACCAACTAAGACAAGGGACTATCAATCTAGCACACGAAGGCCACAGAGGCGTAGTAGCCATGAAGAAAGCACTGAGAGAGAGGGTCTGGTTCCCGTCCCTTGACCAAATGGTAGAAGCCACGCTTCAAGACTGCCCACAATGCCAACTAGTAGGGCGAGAAGAACCCCACGCCCCAATGCAGATGTCTGATCTCCCAGACAGTGTGTGGCAACAAGTAGCTGTCGACTTCTTCGGCCTGCTAAGATCTGGGAAATATGTCATTGTCATCATGGACGAGTATTCCCGATTTCCCATTGCACATCAACTATCATCCACAAAAGCATCCGCTGTTATACCCATCCTTGACGAAGTGTTCGCAGCATGGGGAATCCCCAAGATAGTGAAGACAGACAATGGACCACCTTTTAATGGGCACGAGTTCACAGAATTCACAAATCACCTGAATTTTAAACACCGGAAAATCACTCCTTTATGGCCTCAAGCCAATGGGATGGTTGAGCGCTTCATGGCCACCCTGAAGAAAACAATACAACAAGCTGAACTGTCCCAGCGTGACATACAACCAGCGCTCAATGAAGTACTGCGAGCATACAGAACCACACCACACAGCACCACCAAGAGGTGCCCCGCCAATATGATGCTCGGGAGGACCCCGCGCACCAAGATACCAACTTCGGATGCAGTCACACAATCCAGACTCCCGACCTCGGACCATGAGACACTGATAAACCTCGATAGAGACAAGAAAGCAAAGATGAAAGATTACGCTGATAATCGCCGTCATGCAAAGACGTCTGACATTCAAGAAGGAGACTGGGTACTGGTGAAGCAGGAACAGAAAACTAAAGCCGACAGCCGTTATCATGCTCACCCGCTACAAGTAGTGAAGAGGAAAGGGACCATGATCACAGCTGCCTCCACAACTAAGAGGACCACGAGAAATGTGTCAGACTTCAAGAAGTGCAATCCAGCGGCATATGATCGAGAAGACGAAACAGGCGGAGACATGGACACCTCAGACCCAGGAGCGGATGACCTCGAAGAACGCCGTCGTGTAAACGACACAGATGAAATCAGAGAGCGGTGTCCTCCTCGCCGACCACAGAGGACCACTCGAAGACCGGTTCGACTCATTGAAGAACTCTAAAGAATAGAAAAGATCCAAGGCAACCGATAAATCACAAAAGTGGGAGATGTCGTGTCGCCATGCCTGACCCTGTCCAGGACTTCCGAGTCAGGCATGGCAGGAAGTAGAGGGGAGGGGCGGCGCGAAGGAGTGCCAGTTGATGGAAGTAGGATTAAAATAAAGAAGCAATTAAACTACAGCTTGTGTCCGTGCGTTATTTAAAGCGCACGATGCGAAAGCGGCCTCCTCCAACCCCACCCCCCACTCTTTCATGCGGCTGCATGGCGGCAAAAGCAGTGACCGCCACGGGCGGCACTAGGGCTAGATACGCTACTGCCAAAATTAGAAAGCATGCTGACGTCTGACTACGGTGCTGCAGACAAGGAGATGTTTTGCCAACACTTACATTTTACGGTTTTCTCAGACCGAAGTGCGAGCAGGAGCTTGCACGTCTGTGACCCAGATCTCGAGGTGTGCGTGGAGCCCTGAGCACAGTGCCTGCCCAGGCCTGAACCTGGTGTCGGCAGCCGTCACAGCATGCCCTCCCTGAATTGTTATATGGGAGCCGGAAACCCTTTGCGAATAATCGGACTTTGGCACAGCCTGAGATTATTGCAGAAATAGCATTACCTGAACCCTGCAGCCCACAAGCCAGCAATCCAGTTTTTCATGCAAGGGCAAAGTGAAAGCAGCGAGTCATAAAACGAGCCTTTGCTACTGTTAACAATAGTAGCAATGTTTTTGTAATGTAGTTTCCTGATGAAGAGAGCAGATCCTAATATTTTAGAAATAAAAATGTCCTAAACATCATCAACATACCATAGGTCATTGCAGTAGAATAAAAATAACTGGCAGCAGTGGGACTCGACCCAATACCTTGGGAGAGACTGGAACCATAACCCTGCTTAGACCACTAGGCCATTCTCCTTTCCATTGGATCAGTCTACAATTTAAAAATACAGACTGCAAAAGGAAGGCACTTGTGTGCCGACATTGCTTAATGTTAAAACAGGAAATGCAAATATTTTCAACAGCCTTTCACATTGTATTTTAAGGATGTGATTCCCAATGCAAAGGGCCACATACAATCGGATTTCCTCTGTCGGAGCAGTAGGGACATGGGGGAGGAGGTGGGGGGTGCCACAGGGAGATGAGGTGATTTATGGCAAACATGCAGGTCGGCCGGAGCCTCAGTAAAAAGAAAAACACTGTTTATAATTATATGCTTCGAGGAGTAGCTTTGTTTTAAGTTAAATGTGAGCAGGAAGACATTTCCCTGTTCTGGTAACCAAAACCAGTGCTCACCTCATAAAAAATTCGTCTTCGTTCGGCAGAACCTTGGCTTATAACGTACGTGATGTTTGGTTTTTTAACATTAAAGCAGGCGCCGTGCTGAAACAAAGCACGGCGCCCAAGTACATAAACCCTATGTGCATGGTGGCCCCTTAAGCGGGCGCCATGGTAAAAATAAGGAGTCCCCAAACAAAACACATCAGCACCTACAGTGTAATGAAACTGTAGTTGGTTGCAGTGTTGCCAGATTTTTTCACAACTTTCAAGCCCAAAAGCAATGGAAAAATAGCCCAAAATAGCCCAATGTTGCCACTCCATTAACTTACGTGTAGCCTGACTACAACATTCAAAAATATACTTCTATTTCAAGGATCATATGTTTAGTACCCACATTAATCAGATTACCTATATTTTGTACACTAAAATCAAAGTTGGTCTGTCAGGAAAACTGTCACTCACTTGATATCGCATGGTGTGGAGCAAGCTGCCCAAAAATTTTCTGGGTCCAATTTTGAGGACTGCAACTGCGGAAACGTTCTTCTTGGGAAAGGTGCTCCTCATCATGAAGTTCCTTTTGCATACTCACGTCAGGCCCCCCAGAGTAACGGCAATTTTGGCCAATGCTCCATGTTTTTTCACACTTGTTTTAATGCTCCAAGAGCAATGCTGAACATCTCTTTATATACGCAAATTACGTATGTTTCGTACTTTTTGGTACTCATCAGAGGAGAGCAGTCCATGGCATGAGGTGCAGAGCTTGCTGCTTGATGTTCCCATGAGCTAATACCCGATAAAGTGCAAGTGCATTCTGCAGACTCACAGAAGAATATCCATCTCCTGTTCTTTGCTAGGCAACAGTATGTTGGATCCTTGTTCAGACAGTGGAAAGTTCCTTTTGCACTAGGGGCATGTGAAAGGCAGCATGTCTTTCCATACTTATCTATATTTTTAATTTGCAAGCGTTACATTCAAATTAAGGGGTAGAATTTGGAAAAAAACGGGAAGAAATTTAAAAAATGGTGTTGCATTTGTGAGATTTAGAGGTATTGGCGTTGTAAATAATTGGTCTTTACAGCAGGGTTCTGGGGAACATAGCTCTAACAATGATGCATGGTGTCAGCGGCAGCACAGCTAAGTTGAGCACTGCCCTCCACCTGTGCAGGGATCTTGGGAACAAAGCTCTGATAGTGGTGCAGAGTATGAAAGACGGCATCCGAGGTCGGCTATATCTTCCATGACAGCATGGATGTTGGAAATGAAGCTCTGCTGGTAACGCTCTCCTCTGTGGACTCTTTACAGCTCTGCTACCAGGACTCAAGCCCTAGGATCCATCATGCTGTGCTAAACCTGGTGCCCACTGCACTCTGCCTGCGCACGAATGGAGGCACTCTTTGACAGAACACGGATATGTGAGGCTACCTCCAACCTTGTACTGTAGGCCTGTAAAAAGTGGGAGCTAAGAGGACACAGGACTTTTTTAATCACTTGCAGTGTATGGGAAGGAAAAGGCGCTTCTGACAACATTCAAGTGTCTGGAAAGAAATGGCTCAAAACTAACATGGTGCCTTTTCTCTTACGTTTCTTACCCAGCAGTCCTTGAGTGTGGAATGTCTTCAACACTTCTGTATTCAGTGTGATGCCAACTATCTGGGTGTACACGTTTAATTTGTATTAATTTATTTCATTAGCACTTTGACCAACTAGTGATGTTACCGTTCTGCACAGCATGGAAGGCTAAAAATGTAACAAGTGACAGAGGATGCACTTAGCAGTTGCAGTTCAAACACACAAAACCTATTGTTTTTGTGGGACTAACCAATATAGCATGCTGAGGAGAGACAACACAGAATCCTTTGATCCCTTACAGATGTGCCCTTCAAGTGCCAGTATGCTACCATCCTTTCAAAGTGTACCAATTATACCATCTGTTTTACTTTTAGACTAACTCGTGCAAACCATTTTTTCTTGCAGATTGCATATGTTTGCAAAAAATAAATACATTAAAAAAAATTGCATGCTTGCTTGTGCCAAGCCTGTTGGCTTTAACAATCCTTGCTTCAATTGCAGCTGCAAATGAGACAGCAAGATGAAAAAACTAATTTTGAACTAGAAAACGGTGGATTGAAGCAGGTCCTACTGCTTAAATTACGATGGTACTATACCAAGGTCTGGCGGTAATTTGTGTGGCACAGTTTGTGACTTCCATAATGTGGAATAGGTAACGTAATGTCAGACTATGGCACTCCGGTTGCAAGGTGTTGTTGCCAAGACAAAGGTCAACGCTGCGCTACATGAGAAAATATAGCACAGCTACAGCTTGTGCTTAGTTGCTGACAAAAAGACTGTTGGGCGGTTAAAGAAAAGCTTTGCATCACATAGAATCGAGGCCTCTGGACCATGAAGTGTACATATATGCAAATTCCAAGAGTAAACAGTACAATGGCTGCACTCTCAGCAGTGCCCTGATCTGAAAAGACCATGCCTTTCTTCTCTCCTGAAGTCTGGTGACAGCACCTTAAATGTTTATATGCTATCATTAGTGCAGTAGGTGCAGTGCCACCGGGGTTCGTGGGTGTGAGAGGCCTACTTCACTCCAATTAGGGGTGAGAAGCCTTTCCTCCATAAGTGCGCCCATCTCACGGGGCACAGTGGTTGCAAGAACCTACCTACCTTATGACCCTTCTGCTTACAGGAAAGGGTGTTTTAACCCACAAACTCACACGATTTTTAAAGTGTGCCAAGCTTAATACAAAACATAAACCTCAAATGAAGGTCTGCGTGCATTACAAACCTGCCAAATAAGCTAGGAACTACAAAGACACTAACAACGAAGTATGGACGAATTACACTTGGACATTCACATTGCCAATAGCCCCACCTCCAACAAATGTGAGAACAATTGAATTCCAATGCTTGTTTCACACAACTAGCACGGTTCTGTGTGCGAGGCAACATGAAGTCTTGTGGCCTGATCAAAGAAAAATGGTACGAAGGCAAAGAAAAATGGTACGAAGGTGCCTGCAGGCGATAATCCATACAAAAGGAATTTATCAATAGACAACATTACATGATAGAATAAACTTCATGCCAAAACATCAGGATCATTGTGCTACACGGAAGTTTAGATAATTTATTTGTATAGGTTGCAATTAAAACCAAAGTCACATTCACATTCTGTATCCATTGGCATGAAAACTACTCAGAATAAAACATGCATCCAAAACGCAAACAAATGCACAACAATTTAAACGTATAACCCCATGTGTCTATAAGGGTAATAACAAACAAAGAGTGACTTCATTATAAGCTGTTCGTTCTAATACCGACAATTTCACTAGGTCTTTTGTTAAATGCATGATTCTTGGTGGCTTTCTAACTAGGTAACAGGAGGATGCTCCATAAATTGGATCCAAACATAGCTAGGCATCTGTTCAAAAGAAACTTTACATGTAGCCAGCTATGTGAATGCAAAACAGACCCCTTGAACTAAGCTCCCAAACGTGATTATACTTGTAGATTAGCATTTATAGGACATAAACTTTCTAAAAATTCCATAACAGAAAAGAGTTTGTGATGATAGGCTTCACAACGAAATTAAAAATAAGAATTGAAAAGCAAATATGTGTGGCTGAAAGCTGCCTGCTCTTCCAGCACTGTTGCCTCCATGATGCGTCAACACGTGTGTGTGTTGTGGGGGTGGCGTTCGGTGAAAGACAAGCAGTACATGTGAAATCATTACCTGGACGACATGCAATTCACCATACTTCTTTAATCACAGTTGCAACTACAGATATATGAAATGTGCACAGATTAACATGTGAATCCAACATAATTCCCCTCTGTGTATGTATGTTTTAGGTTCAGCAAAAGTTGTTACTTTTTCCAGTCTAGTATTTTAATTATGTACTGTTAGAATTGGGGGTCTTTAGTTGGCACAGGTAGGTACTTGTGACAAATAGGGACCCTCGCCTCTAGTCAGTAGGGGGGTACACTCCTAAAATAACCCCTGCTCACCCCCTTGGTAGCTTGGCACGAGCAGACAGGCTTATCTCAGAGGCAGTGTGTAAAGCATTTGTGAACACATACAGTAATCTAGTGACAACACTACAGATGGACACCACACAAGGTTTATATCAAAAATAAGTATTCTTTATATAGTTTTAACACAAGACCATAAACGACAAAAATCCACAATACTGTACTTAAAATGGTAGGTTTAGCTTAGTTCTCTTAAGTTCTTAAAATGCGACACTTTGAGTCAATGTACCTTACGATGCGTCACGTTTCTACAACGAAAGTGTTGCAGAGATGGAGATGCGACAAAGTTCTGGTGCGAAGAAATAAAGACGTCAAGTTCTTCCTGATGCGGCACGCTTCTCCGATGTTGCGAGAAGTCTCGACTCGATGCGTCAGCTGCAGCGGCGACACCCTTGTTCCGTGATGCGACGACAGCGGCTTTGGCGGCGACACTCTTCTCCGACGTTGCGAGACGCTTCCGCTCGATGCGACAACTGCAGCGGCGACACCCTTGTTTCGTGATGCGACGGCAGCAGCTCCAACGGCGGCACGCTTCTCCGTGGATGCGAGGCGCTTCTCTCGATGCGGTGCAATGCGACAGCTACAGCGGCGACATCTACGATGCGACGGCGACACGCTTCTTCCTCGATGCGAGACTCTTCTCTTGATGCGGTGCAATGCGACAGCTACAGCGGCGACATCTACGATGCAACGGCAGCGGCTGTGTCGGCGACACGCTTCTTCGGTGTTGCGGGACGTTTCTCGAGATGCGGTGCAATGCGACAGCTACAGCGGCATCATCTCCGTGATGCGACGGCAGCGGCTGCGACGGCGACACGCTTCTCCCTCTTGAGTCGTGCTTCCAGCTCCTTGCGACACGCAGTCCCTTCAGAAGGCCCAAAACAGCAGCAGGCACTTCCAAAGGATTCTTGGGGAGCTGGTGGTTGAAGTCTGTTGTCCCTGAGACTTCAGCAGGAGGCAAGCTCTTTTCTCAAGCCCTTGGAGATCCTTCACAAGTTGAAATAAAAGTGCACACAAAGTCCTTTCTCCTTCCTTTGGCAGTCAGGCAACCACTGCAGGCAGATCCCTCTAGCTTAGGGATAGTCTTCTCCTCAGTTTCTTCTTGGTTCCGCTCCTCAGCAAAGGTTTCTTCTTGTTTTCCCAAAGTGATCTAATTTCCTAGGGGTCTGGGTCCCCTTTTTATACACAGTTTTTCTTTGTTCTCTGAAGGCAGAGAGGCCTCTGCCTAGTCCAAAACCAGTTCTGGTCAGTCCTGGAGCACTTTGTTTTGGTCTGACTCCTTCTTTCCTTTCAGAATGTGGGGCAGAGTGCTCAGCCGCCCGGCAGGAGGTGGAGCCAGCATTGTGGAAGGCAGGCACAGCCCTATTCAGACCCAGGTGCAACTCCTCCTTCCACTCTGGATGCAGATCTTTCTATTCAGGCCTGTGCTGACTCACCCTGTCTCCTGTAGCCACCCCCAGCCCCTGTCACTCAATCTCCAGACAAGGAATACACAACCTAGCAGAGGCAGGCTTGGAAGTTTAGGCAAGAAAATACCCACTTTCTAAAAGTGGTATTTTCAAACACAGAATGTTAAAACCAACTTCACTAAAAGATGTATTTTATCATTCTGAGTTCAGGCATACTAAATTCGTTTTTCTACCATGTTCCCTGGGTCAGTTCTGACTATAAGGTGTAATAGTCAGTCTGCCCATTCTGGCCTATGGGGAGCAGGTAGCCTTGCAATAGTGAAAAACGAGAATGGCTGTAATTCACTATTAGGACATGCCACACACACCAGGGCATGTCCTACCTTATACTTACAATGCACCCTGCCCTAGGGCCTACTTTAGGGGTGACCAACATGCAGTAAAGGGAAGGTTTAGGGACTGGTAAGTGGGTGTACTCACCAAGTCGACATGGCAGCCCTAGGCTGCACACAGGTTCTGCAATGGCAGGCCTGAGGCACATTTTACAAGCCGCTTCTGTGGGTGGCACAACCAGTGCTGCAAGCCCACCAGCGGCATTGGATTTACAAGCCCTGGGCACACTCAGTGCACTGTACTAGGGACTGATAAGTAAACCAATCATCCAATCATGGAGTCACTAATCCATCACAATTTATCATAGGGAGAGCATATGCACTTTAGCACTGATCAGCAGTGGTAAAGTGCCCAGAGTCATAAAACAGCCAACAACAGGTCAGAAAAAATATAGGAGGAAGGCAAAAAGTTTAGGGATGACCCTGCAAAAAGGGCCAAGTCCAACATGTACAAAATCTATGATAATATACTCCAAATAAAGGCTCCTCCTTCCTGCGTTGGATAGAGGATCTCTCCAGAAACTACAAATCAGAGACAAAATAACAATGTGCTCAAAAATCCTCCATCCCTTCTCTCAGCTGGATGATAAAAACGGACTTACCTTACTGGGCCGTGGAAGGAAGCAGTACAAGGCAGGGGCCGAAAGACCTTTGATGCCTCGTCTAGCTCACCCTTGGTGTGCATGTAGAAGGTCTTGCCAATCACCTTCGCAAGTTCAATGTTGATGGCATTTGGCTTCCTCTCCACTACTCTCCAGGTTCATGATGGCAGATATGATGGCCCCCTTTAACTTTATATACTTATGATACAGCTCTTGAGAGGAGCTGTGAGCATCCTCGAAGGCAGTGCTGATAGAACACTAGTCCTGCTGTTTGAAGACTGCTGAAGCTTCCACGTGGGAGAGCTTTTGCCCCCAAAGAGCATTGCTACCCCAAAGTATGTCTCTTAGATCCACTTATTGCATGTTTATCCATAAAATGCAAGGCCAGGTTGGAGCAGGGACACTCCCTCTCAATAAATTCAAAGGCTTGAACAAATAGAACCAATTATGTATAGCACTATGAAATGCTATCAAAGTGGTAGCTATTGTTTGGAAAAAAAAATGTAAGATCCGACCTGTGCTATTTTTGAAGCTTCAAAAAGGTAGGAGCTCTTTGGCATTTCTTGACAAAATTAGTCTTTGTCGCACCTCCCCCTCATTCGTTTTAGGTAAGATATGGTGCTGCTTCTCTTTTCCCCAGCACTGGCGCACAAATGGGCTGCCTAGATCTGCACACATACCTTTGTACCATAGTGCAAAGGTGTGTGCATTATGTTTAGCATCAGTTTTGTATTGGAAGGGTATCTTTCCAGTATAAATTATCTACACAAACTTTTAAACATTTCTCATATTGGACGTGTGCTGTACCGTGCAGCACAGATGTAATGTGTGAAACTTTAGGAGACATTAAAAGATGTCTCCTAATTAGTACCTGCCTTAAGGAGGTATTATTATTTTACACATGGCACTTCTAACAATTTAAGTAGATAGTGCTTTGCATCAAAAACCACAGGTAGTAGTGTGAGAATGCACTTGCATCACAAATTGGATGGCCCTTGAGGCAAAGTAGGTTAATGTAGAGCAAAGCGCTGTTTACTTAAAGGGCTAATTTACACCACCAAAAAGGAACCGAGTTTTAGGATGGAAAGTAAATAGATTATCAGCACTTATCACAGGTGAAGCATCCATGTGGAAGAGCTGAGACCTTTTCTCCAAACAATGTGGCAACTCCAAGTGTATAACTCATGGACCCACAAAGAGCATGTTCATCCCTAAAATGCAAGGCTAGTTTCCAGACAGCCTATGCCACACTCTCCTTGGTCATTGTCCCATACATGAATCAGGGATTCTGGTCTCCACTCTTAACTTGTATATTAAAGTCTTTGAGTCACATTGGATGATTTTGTGTTGCCATTGAGCACCATATTTATGGCCAAGTCACGCAACGCAGTGTAGCAAGTCACCTTGCTGCGCTGCACTGCGTGACAGGGAAAGGGCAGAAATGCACTGCTTTTAAGGCAATATGACACATTCCTGTCCATTCCTCTGTGCTGGTGCCCTTTTGGCTGCCTATCGCCAACGCAGGCAACCTTGCATTATGGTGCAAGGGTGTCTGTGTTGCATGCAGGATTCTTGTTTTTGTGCAGGAAGAGGCCTCTACCTTCCCAAAGTTAATCCTGGGAGGGTTATTCCTCTTTCTATGTGTGCTGCACATAGAAAGAGGAAGAAACGAGGAGAAATAGACACACTTCTAGTATGCGCCTCCCCTGGAAAGGTGTAAGATTTTGGCACATTTTCAGGTTTACACGTTCTTGTAAATCTGGGAATGTGTCAAAAACCATGGGAGTTGTTTGGGAACACCCAGGCATCTCCCATGGAATGCCTTCACAGGGCAGAGTAACGCCACGCAGCAATTTGCACTCAATTTGCACTGCGCTGTGTTACTCCAGATGTTTGGAGCCACTCAAAGCCAGGAAAGAGCGTCGCAAACTGGGTCATAAGTATGGCCCTAAGTGTTGATAAATCTACCCCATTATGCCTAAGATGAGGTGGCCTGGGTCTTGGGCCACAGGTCCAGTAGACGTGATGCTCTTTCTTGTGCCCCTCCCACTTTAAGAAATAATTAAAGACTATATGAATGAAAAACTGGCTTACGCAATATTGAGCCAATTGGGTGGATCATAAGAGGTCAACAGTAGGCCAGGGAAGGATGATTAATCAGCTACAGAACAAACAGTACCAAGAGATAAATATGGGTAGAAAAAATGAAAGAAGAAAAATAGAATTAAAGACGAGGTGAAACTGATGGAAGGAAAAGCAACAGGTCAAGAAGGAGAGAATGACTGTTAAAAACATAAGGAGCATAGGAAAGGAATGAGGGAAAACGGTTTTACATGGAAGGATAAAGATTAGACAGAAGATGGATGAATGAGGACAAAAGGAAATAAAATAAGACAACTGGGTGAATAACAGTGAGAAAGACAGAAGCTTAGTGTTAGGACTGAATACCAGCAGAAGAATTTACGAGCCCAACATAATTCCTTTTTTAGGTCGAGCTTGAACCAGTGCGCAAGCGCTGCTCTGGCGATCTGTTGTAGGTAGAGTACGGAGGAGAAGCCCCGCCCATATTTTTTATTGGCTTGTGTCTTTGTCCTTCATAAATGCTGGCGTCTGGTTCCTTAATAGGCTTGTTAGTCCCTCCTTAGTATGGCCATGTCGTCATTTGTAACCTCCCATGGCTACTGGCCCCTTTACTTGGTTGTTACACTGTACGTGTACTATTTTATTTATTTAGTTTCGTTAGGCACCATGATGTGCTTTGCTTACATTCGGGCACAGAGGACATGCATGTGCAGTTCCATAGCTGGCTCAATGAGAGAACATCAGATATTAAATTTAGTTCACACTACAATGCGAGCCATATTACATTTTTGGACGTAGAAGTCTATGCATCGGAAGGAGGACTAAAAACAACACTGCACACCAAACCAACAGATAGGAACTAGGCCCTACACTATGCCAGTCATCATCCTCGCAGTCTAAGAGACAATCTCCCATACGGCCAGTTTTTAAGGATTAGAAGAAACTGTACAGAAAATAACTATTACCAGCTCCATGCCAATAACTTGATCTCAAAATTGAAAGATCGAGGCTACCCAAAACGACTGCTCAAAAGGTCGATAAAAAGAGCCTGGTGGACCCCACGTGAGGAATTACTAACTAAAAAAACAAAACCGCATTTGGAACAATTGGTATGTGTGTCCACGTTTTGTACAAAATCTAATCAGCTAAAGAAGATCATTAATCAAAACTGGCACTTGATCACCAACTGGGACGACTCTTTTAAGAAACCGCTTTTTGCGTTCAAAAAGGAGAAGAGTGTGGGCAACCAAATTGTTTGTGCAGCCCTACCTAAGCCATCACCTAAAATGAATATGTGTCAGTATTTTAATTTACCTCCAATTCAAGGACATCACAAATGTGGAACCTGTGTTTGTTGCAACCAGACAATTGAAGGCAACCTGTTCTCTTTCCAGTCCAAACACTGGAAACATAATACATTCCCGAATTGCTAAACAAAAAACGTTGTGTATGGAATAATCTGGCCATGTAATAAGCTATACATTGGGAAAACCAACCAGGAAATACGACAACATATATCCCAAAACAAATCGAGAATTCGCAAACAGATTGTCACATCACCTCTGGTCAACCATTGGATTGAAAAAAAACACACAGAGACTGAATTGAAGTGGACAGTGATTTCGTCCATTGAACTAAATGATAGAGGTGGAGATTAGGATCGACATTTGAGCCGGCGGGAGGCTTTCCTAATAGTTAAATTTAACACTGCAATTAATGGCCTCAATGAACTTTCAGAACTCCAGAACTTGTGACTGCTTGACATTTCCATTCCAAGAGAATGTGGTATTCAGCTGGTTTCACCAAGCATGAATGGTTTTTTCCAAAGGTAAAAAACCATCCAATGGATCTGCATATGGAATAATGCTACATCCGTAACTCTGTAGGTACTGGACTCAGTGTCTCAACACGAGCGGTCTTTAAAAACACTTACAACTTATAAAGATTATACATTTTCTGTGCTCTCTGTCGCTTTAAATTATTCTGCCCACAGATATATTGGCATTTAGTGTTTTTTCATTAATTGTGGCGGACGCCACTGTTATGCTGACTATTTGCCCTTGCACTTTGCCAGGGACGACGCGTCATTCCCAAAAAACAGTTAAAATGCGCTTTTGCAGACCATCCTCAAACGGAACTATAATTCCCAGCAGTACCTTTGCTGGTTCTTGCTGTTATTAAAGAACAAATGTTTATCTTACAACCTGCCTCCATGTGGGACTAGCACAAACAATTATTTAATTTTAACGCCAGTGGTAAATAATGCTAAAAAGCCCCCAGCACTATGTGTCATTTTCTAACAACTATTACGAAAAACTTATCGGAGTTGCGCAAGTATGCGCCATAGTGTGGTAAAAGCCACTACTCCCAGCAGTCCCCGGTTTTATGCTAAAAGAAATGGAACTAGGCATCGGAATTAACATTGCACCCTTGAGTTTGAGAAAAAGAAAAGTCTTTGAAAAAACTGGCAACAACAGCCGTTGCTGTCAAATTGTTTCTTTAAATAAAGTTTTGCTTTATCAAAAACAACGTGACCCGGAAGTAAAAAACTTTGACCAGGATTTAAACAGTTACGCGACGGCATGTCACCACTCGCAACTCGGGTAACATGGATGCCCCGCACTTGATGGACCGCTGCAAGTTTGTTAAGTAAGTCTCTCCACGAACGGCTCTGATTACATACTGCTTGCCGCTGCGAATTCGATAGTGAGTGCTGCATTGATGGCACGCTTACGGGATGCCGTGCGTCGTCGACAGTTTTTCAAAGACAGACAAAAGCTACAAATCTGTTAAGTAATCCTTTTTTCGAACGGCTCTGAGGTTATCCTGCTTGACACTGCGATATTGAGAATGAACGCCACATTCATGACATGCTCATGGGCTTCCCCGTATTGTCTACAGTTTCAGAAATACAGAAAAATGCAATCTTAATAACAAGCTTCCGAATGCAAGTACGTGTTTAGGGTAATGCGCACAGTTCGAATCAATTTTAAAACGCATGTACTAACAAGTCAAAGGGCATGCTTATTGACTGCACCGTGCCGCCCCTATTTATTTTTTATTTTTTATTTTTTTTAATTTTAAAGGTTTTATATAGCGCTGGCTAGACCCGGAGGTATCAGAGCGCTTTACATGAGTATCAGACCATAATTGCAGGTTACATCGTTACAAAGGTTACACAGTTATTAGAGCCTGGCAACATAGTGACAAGTAAGGTCGAGACAAACAAAAAGGACATATACGTAAGGGAAAAAGCAGGCAAGGGGAGAGATTCAGGGGAGGGGGGGAAGAGCAGGGGAAGTAGACAGAGAATGGAGGAGGGAAAGAGGAGGGGAGGGTGAGAGACACAGCATGGAAAGAGGAGGGTGACGGGGACACACAAACCGGTAGACGAGTCAGAGCTGCGTCCAAAGTCCAGTAAGCTGTGATCCCATCTCTGTTGCGAGAGGCTCCCTATACGCAGTGGA
The DNA here is from genome assembly GCA_963921515.1 of Calotriton arnoldi. Classification (NCBI taxonomy): domain Eukaryota; kingdom Metazoa; phylum Chordata; class Amphibia; order Caudata; family Salamandridae; genus Calotriton; species Calotriton arnoldi. The sequence continues at coordinate 1,114,829 of CAWUFW010004540.1, read as the reverse complement.
CTCTCTCAGAGGGGTCTCTGAGACTCCAAGGCCTACATACTGGATCCTTCCCTAAAAGGGGAGAGGGAGTGCTTTGGCAAGGGGTGCCATACCATACCTCAACTGTGAGTGGCTCCCTAGGGCGTCAGGGACTCTCTCAGCGGGTTCGCTGAGACTCCAGAGTATAAATATTGGATCTTTCCCCAACAAGGGGAGAAGGAGTGCTTAGTCAAAGGGCACAAAAGGACAGGGGGCTAGGCGGTGTAGCGGGCAAGGGGAAAGATTCAGGTGAGAGGGGATAGGAGCAAAGGAAGTAAGAAAGAAAGAAAGAGTGCTAAATGGGAACAGATAGATAGGAGACAAGGAAAAAGCAGAGTTACAGAAATACGATGAGGGGGGGGTGGGCGAGACAGGGAGACGGGGAGAAAAACTGTGCCCAAAGTCCGGCTGGGTAGGTGACGGTCCGGGGATGAACCAAGGCCGATCTCCTCAATAGCTGAACAGAGCAGCTCCACCGGGCGTCGGACATAGTGCTCGGACTCCGCTGTCAGGATGGAGATCAGGAGTACTCAGAGATTGTCAGATTTGGGGGGGGGGGAGAAACCATGGTCCGAATGAATTCCAGACGCCATCTTGAGGTCAGGCACAGTCCTGATAGGATTATGTAAGGAAGATTTCAGCTGGGGGAAAAAAGTCACAACTGGCGGCCATGTTAGGGTCAGGCACCCATCAGCCTCAGCTGCGATCCTGTTGGATTGTGAACTAGTAACATTTACTTAGGACTCTTGGAAGGCCCCTAATTTCATACAGACTGACAAGCGGAATTCCAAGTAGAAGCTTTGCGTAAAACAAGTACGTGGTTATGAGGCAACAATGGACCATCCTTGTTCTAAAAGGCGTGCGAATGGCAAATAATTTTTACATGAATATTCCTAACGCGAACCTAGACAGAAAATGTGCAGGGTCCATAATAATTTAGAAACGTAAAAGTAACAACATGCAGGCATAGCAATGACACGGGATCTTTTCCTTTGTTTCATCCTCAGGTAATAGCAAATCGAATATTTTCTAAAACAGTAGTGATGCGAGTGAAGTGATTGAGCCTTTTCATAAAAGTAAGGTCTCTAACAATAATAAAGGGCTTCCTTACACTCCTTTCAAATTGCATTAGACACACTAACTATACCAGACCTTTTTTGATGTTGTCTTGCTTTTAGATCGGTGCCATTGGTGGCAATTGTTATTTGACTGAGAACTGTGGATGTCGGAAGCAATTATATTGAAGTACCCACTAAAGATGGAGGTAAATAAAATGGGTTGCGCTAAGTTGGAATGAGTGGAGTGGGTATGAGTGATAATGAAGGTTGAGTTTTAAACTTTAGCATTCTTTTTTCTTTAACTTATAGCTCTCCAACTGTTCTGTGTCCTGAGGAGAACCCTTCAAGAAACTTATTTGGGTTCAAAACGCGTCACCAGTTTTTCCATTGGCCAAATAGATGTTCCTGTTGATGTACTACCACTTTCGCTCACAACCAATTTTTTCTTCCTATAAAATTATTAGAGTGAGCCTAGTAGGATCCCTATTTGGCTACTCCCTCTGAAATGATTTAGAAATATAACCGAGCAAGACACTAGCCAGAGGTATTTTGATATTATTGTGGTTGCAAATTTATATAGAACCTGAGCTATACATGTTTTGTATGTTATCTTTTCCAATGTGATTTATATGTTTATTGATTATGCACTGTGTTATGTAATATGTATGTCTATTATCATTTGTTGTGATTCCAGTGTATGTCTAATTATTTAAAAAAAAATATATGTACCAAAACAAATATTTCTAAAGGATTTTCATTTAAACAAAACAAAAAAATAAAAATTAAGAAATTAAATCATTTTATGCAGATCATAGCAATTAGTTTATGTGATCTTTGAATGAAAGAATGAATGATTGTTTATCAGTACTGGCATTTCTTGTGATGTTTTCTTGCTTACATTCAGCACTCCCTGCACGCTTTCACTTTTAAAGCAGCCAGGACAATGGCGCCGGTGGTGGCGAGGGGGAGGGAAGAACAGACACTGGGGAAAAAGAAGCGGGGAGGGCCTTTAAAGCGGGGCGCCAGGGGCAGAGAGGAGCTGCCTGGGCATCATTCTGCTCATGGCAAGTGCAGGGCACGCTGCTCGCCGCAGGCTGCTGCCGCCCTTCATTTATTTAATAATACAGCTGCTTCACTTTTGACACAGCACCTTTATTTATTAATATCACCGCTTTCACTTTTCACGGGGCACCTTTATTTATATCGTTAATAATAGCACTGCTTTCACTTTTTGCAGGGTGCATTTTTTATTTTAGCGCTCCTTCTCCGTCGTTATGGTTATTACGTGACATCACTTTAAGAGCACAGCTTTGGGCACGGCTGCCATTGTAAACCTCTATTCGGTCCTTCCTAGTCCCTGACAGTGGCTGACCCAGAAGCACATGCACCATGTTTCTGGATGTGGTGGAACAGGAAAATATGGTGGCTCCCAAGAGCACCCCAAAGGATGCACAGGTGTGAGAGAGAATACTGCAGTCATAAGTTTGTTTTGCGCAGAGAAAGTAATGGCTGTAACTGCTGCAGATCGTTCCGAGCAGCTTTGAGATCTCATGCTACTTCAGCCAATGTAAACCTCAACACTGAAATCATGGCTTGTTCGGCTTAAAACTCCGTCTCTTGGGGAAACTTTCAGCGATTCCACATGGTACGTTTTTTGAACTCTGTTACTTTCCTTCACTGCATGGATTCGGTCAATAGTTGTTTTCGCTTTTCTGATGTATTACTCCCATACATGTCAACATACCAAAACAGGAAAGGCGTGGGGGAGCCCGTTTCAGCAAACCAGCCACTGTTGTTGCCACGGGGGGGCCGACGAACACCCACCAGCTGCTGTCACTGTTCTCCTTGTGGGGGGGGGCAGGAACTACAGCCCCCAGCCTGTCTTGCGGCGAGGATGCCGCCAACACTTCCTGTTCGCACCAGGAGGCGCTTATTAGCTGGTCGGGGTTCCCTCAGCGCGGGAGCCCGTTTCAGTAAGCCAGCCACTGTCGTTGCCGTGGGGTGGGCCCGCGAACACCTACCAGCCGCTTTCGCTGTTCTCCTTGCGAGGGGGGCAGGAACTACAGCCCCCAGCCTGCCTTGTGGCGAGGACATTGCCAACACTTCCTGTTCGCTCCAGGAGGTGCTTGTTAGCCAGCAGGGGTTCCCACAGTGCGGGAGCCCATTTCAGCAAGCCAGCCACTGTTGTTGCCGCGGGGGGGCCCGCGAAACCCACCAGCCGCTTTCGCTGTTCTCCTTGTGGGGGGGCCAGGAACTACAGCCACCAGCCTGCCTTGTGGCGAGGACACTGCCAACACTTCCTGTTTGTGCCAGGAGGCGCTTATTAGCCGGCCGGGGTTCCCGCAGTGCGGGACGCGCACAGGCATGCCCGGGCCAAGGGCGGGCCCATCTGCGCCCATCCGCGGCTGGCCAAGGCTGGGCTGGGCCACCTCTCTTGGCCCGTAGTATTCGCACTGGACTTACTAGAACTTTCAACCGTTACATAAACTGTGAGTTAAATAAAACATTGCCATTTGATTCCTCTATCTTCCAGTACCTTGTCATTGCACTTAATACACATTTTGTTTGGAATCAAGCTCCTGTGGTTTTGGAAAACTTTCGTACCGGTTGTATTAACCTACTGCTTTGAGCTTTTTTCTCTTTGTCCCTTGGGATACAGTATTATTGGTAGTATGTGGAAAAGGAAATCCACCGCATGTGAGGGGGGGGAAGTCCCAGGGGGTAAACCTAAACGCTAGTAGAAAGAAAAAAATTGCTCTTAGATCGGCAGCCAATAACTGTGTGTTAGATCGCATAGACGATCTACTAGAGGAGTGTCAAGACATTCTAACCCCTGACTCTCTCTCAGCTTCTATAGGCAATCCTCGCTCCTTGGCTGAGACTTCATCCCCCTCTAACGTATGCCTCAAACCCATTGTGCGTATTCCTTCTATTTTCACTAAACGCACTACAAGAAGTGCAAAGAATAAGTCTAACAGCCAAAGCAGTGTTTTAAAAACTGCGGTAGTGACCGATGAAATTGAACCAGGGACTTCCAATGCCCCCCAGATTAGGCAAGATAGTTGTGCAATAAATATGGCTACTGATGCCACCAACAGTACCAACAATCCCATCAGTATCCCCCTGACCAATAGATTCTCCCCTCTACAAGATCTAACTGAGAACAACATGGGGATGATGGCAGAAGTAGAGCCGGCATCACATCCATTAAGTTCAAGTATCATCCAGGAGGTATGCGAGGGGTTAGAATCTATTAACCATGGGAATGAGGCCCAAATAGGGGGGACTATGGACACTACCGTGATTATTAATGACCTTAGGATAGAAGTTACCTCTCTTAAAAAGTTAATACTAGACCTTGCAGATCAGATTAAATGTCTATTGGACAGGGAGCGGACTAAATCACATATTATAGAACATCCCACAGGTCCTGAACCAAACTTCCACCCCCTCCAGAGCAACACTACTTTTACTCAAAATATTACTCCATTGATGTCCATTCATCACACCCCCCTCTAAAATCGACCACCCTGAAGACCAGGGAATTAGAAAGCAGTAAAATGGGTAAAAATAAAATACTCGAGGACACTAATAAGTGTCTTCCCAGTAACGCATGTGAGTCGACCCATAGCAGGACAAAAAGCATTTTTATGATAAATGTTCCTAAAATCATGACAGGCGTTAAACAGGAAGAGCATAACTCCCTAATTAACAAATCTATCCACTGGATCAGAAAGGTCAGGGGGTGTAGATCGGTTATTAGAGATGATATATTATGGGCAAAAAGATTAAGCTATTGTTCTTCACAAATGGATTCTATTGAGTTGCACCTAAGAGACGAGTATCTGGTGCATGAGTTAATAGCACTGGAAGTAAGGACAATTTCACCATCACCCACCGGCATTCAGATGAAATATAACCTAAGTGGACCCTATTGGCCCAAAATATAAAAAAAAAACCCTGGTACTTGGGCAGATTCTGACTCCATTTTAGATAAAGTGGATTGACTGATAACCTTAAACCCACGAAAACACATTCCACTTGATCAAAAAGAACTGACGGTTAGTCCAGTCCATAAAGATATGTCACATACAGACTTTGCTCTACTAGTGCCCCTGCCCCTTGATCATGTGGCCTCAATTCAGCCACACCCAGTAATGTACAATAATGTAATATGTTTTCCTGACCTTGTTAATGAATATCATGAAGCTCAGGAAGCTGGGACTGAATCGGAAATTGTACAAATCCTTGATAATCTGTGTATGTCAACCAGGGTAACACGGCAATCAGAAATACGACTGACATCGTGGAACATAGCAGGGCTGAAAAGGAATTTAAAGGATGCAGAATGACAGGATTATATTGACCGCAGTGAAATATGCCTGCTCAAGAAACATGGGCTCTGGAAACTCCCCACAAGCTTGGGTTCAAAACATTTAGGGGTCGATTCCGATTCGGGCCGGAAAAAGCACCGACCGACTCGGAGCCGGAAAAATTACCGACCGACACGTACCAGTGGCGCCCGACACGCCAAGTACGATGCAAGCCGCGATAAATCCGACCGACACGTCAGGAAACCAAGCCGACCGACCGAGCCGCTCGGAAAATAGCAATCCGGCCGGAAAAACACGCGAATCCAACCGACCGACACGCACCCGGAACAAATCCGACCGAATCGTACCCGCCAACTCCAACCCGCAAAGTACGATGCAAGGCGCGAAAATCCCGACCGAGTCGGACGGAGGACAAGCCGTACGACCGACACGCATACAAAACCGAGCCGAAGCAACACAATACACCGCGACCGACGCGTACGCAGCATACAAAACTGCACAAACACAGCGTGAACGAAACGGAAAACACCGTACGAGACCAATGCAGGGTCCGACTCGGTCACAAGAACGTTTCCAACATACACAAACAGCACAAAGGAAAAATCAACCAAAAAAAGGCCAAACAAGCAATTACCAAGCCAATAAATACTGGGGGTGGGGACAGAGAACAAAGACACACCCACAACTCCACCTATATAAAGGACACAAATCACTACCATGAGCCTTTGCAAATGCCATTCCACTGCCAGCACCCAAGAGAAAGCAACCACACACCCACAGCTCATCCCTCACACAAGCCACACACCAGCAGCACACCAACAAATACCTACCTCACATACACCCAGCACAACACACACCCACACACCCTCACCTGCACACCAACACACACATCACCCACCATCACCACCCATCACCATGCCCCCCAAGAAGAATCACAAGTTCCTAGATTGTGAATTGGAAGTCCTGTAGACGAGATCCTCAGGGTAGAGCCACAGCTGTTTGGCACATTGGTCCAACAGACCCCCATGTCGCAGAAAACCAAGATGTGGGAGAGGATCATCAACAGGGTGAACGCCCAATCACCATGTCGGCGCACAAAGAGCGACATCCAGAACAGGTGGTATGACGTGCGCAGGAGGGTACGGAAACTGCTGAAGCAAGACTACATCAACAGCCAACACACCGGCAGTGGCCCTCCTGCCAAGCCAATATACCTCAGGCCCTGGGAGGAGAAGGTGCGGGCCATCCTACCGCCAGTGAGCATATATGGACTAGAGGACATCCCAGAGCCTGGTGAGTACACAACAAATGTACACAATATACTGCCACAAAACACACACACATCACTGTCAAGGGGAGAGTCAAACCATGCACTCATAGCAATCACACAGCAACCAGAACAGAATCATCCCAAAATGTGTATGTCAGTCAGAGAAACACAACACATGCCATCAAAAAAGTCACATCCAACTGTGCCAACACATGTACAAACACAACCACAACTACAGCTAGGCAGTGGCACAAATAGAACTAACAAACACATCCACACATGTAGCCACCACAACAACACCAACACACAGTGAAGACCACTCAAAGGAAGGAATTCTGTGTATGCTGGCCAAGTCAGTGTAGCCAATAGCATCATGGGAGTCGCAGTCACACATATTGCCCCCCCCACAACTGTCCCATCAACACCACCCTGAACCATGCCCACATCACAGGGAGTGGAGAAGGACTCACAAGATGGCTGACACTGGCTACTGCTGTGGGGAGCACAAGGCCCTGCTGCCAACTGTGCACCAACAAACAGCAGGACACCACTGACTGACATCCTGAGAGACAACTTCCACTCCCTGCAATGCAAGCACAGTCCATGGTGGGATATCTGGCTGGCTGGGTGGGAAGGGGGACTTGCAGCACTGACCATAGTCACCAGCACCTCCCCTCACACCCCCCCAACACAAACTCCACAGTACCCACCTGGTAGAATGCAATGCCCTCCATCCTAACACAAGATCCCACAAAGCACCACCACCCTGGGTTATGTTGTGTGAAGCACAGGGACACTCTTGGGACTCTTAGCCAAACAACTGCCAGGACAACACTCCCAGCCATCCTGTCAGCACAGCCAGCCCACCCCACAGGGAAGCAGAGTCAAAAGGAAGGAAGCATGGGCATGCTGGGAAGGGGGGTGGAGGCAATAGCATGATGGGAGTCGTAGTCACAGACATTGCTCAGCCTCACAACTGGCCCATCAACACCACCCTGAACCATGCTCACATCACAGGGAGTGGAGAAGGACTCACAAGATGGCTGACACTGGCTACTGCTGTGGGGAGCACAAGGCCCTCCTGCCAACTGTGCACCAACAAACAGCAGGACACCACTGACTGACATCCTGAGAGACAACTTCCACTCCCTGCAATGCAAGCACAGTCCATGGTGGGATATCTGGCTGGCTGGGTGGGAAGGGGGACTTGCAGCACTGACCATAGTCACCAGCACCTCCCCTCACACCCCCCAACACAAACTCCACAGTACCCACCTGGTAGAATGCAATGCCCTCCATCCTAACACAAGATCCCACAAAGCACCACCACCCTGGGTTATGTTGTGTGAAGCACAGGGACACTCTTGGGACTCTTAGCCAAACAACTGCCAGGACAACACTCCCAGCCATCCTGTCAGCACAGCCAGCCCACCCCACAGGGAAGCAGAGTCAAAAGGAAGGAAGCATGGGCATGCTGGGAAGAGGGGTGGAGGCAATAGCATGATGGGAGTCGTAGTCACTGATATTGGTCACCCCCACAACTGTCCCATCAACACCACCCTGACCCATGCTCACATCACAGGGAGTGGAGAAGGACTCACAAGATGGCTGACACTGGCTACTGCTGTGGGGAGCACAAGGCCCTGCTGCCAACTGTGCACCAACAAACAGCAGGACACCACTGACTGACATCCTGAGAGACAACTTCCACTCCCTGCAATGCAAGCACAGTCCATGGTGGGATATCTGGCTGGCTGGGTGGGAAGGGGGACTTGCAGCACTGACCATAGTCACCAGCACCTCCCCTCACACCCCCCCAACACAAACTCCACAGTACCCACCTGGTAGAATGCAATGCCCTCCATCCTAACACAAGATCCCACAAAGCACCACCACCCTGGGTTATGTTGTGTGAAGCACAGGGACACTCTTGGGACTCTTAGCCAAACAACTGCCAGGACAACACTCCCAGCCATCCTGTCAGCACAGCCAGCCCACCCCACAGGGAAGCAGAGTCAAAAGGAAGGAAGCATGGGCATGCTGGGAAGAGGGGTGGAGGCAATAGCATGATGGGAGTCGTAGTCACTGATATTGGTCACCCCCACAACTGTCCCATCAACACCACCCTGAACCATGCTCACATCACAGGGAGTGGAGAAGGACTCACAAGATGGCTGACACTGGCTACTGCTGTGGGGAGCACAAGGCCCTGCTGCCAACTGTGCACCAACAAACAGCAGGACACCACTGACTGACATCCTGAGAGACAACTTACACTCCCTGCAATGCAAGCACGTTCCATGGTGGGATAACTGACTGGGTGGGTGGGTGGGTGGGTGGGAAGGAGGTCTGGCTGTCAACCAAACACAATCAATGCAGACCATGTTCACACCCCAGAGAATACATAGAAATGCCCAAATAATGCAGGACAATGTTCCACACCAATATCAACCCCTGACTGTGACGACTTAGGACAATACAATGTACAGGCCCGCACCCTGAGGCACAGTCACAACTGTCAGGTGTGTCAACCACTGATGCCTGCAGAAACATGACATACATTGGTTGTGTCTCCCAAAAACAGGTGATGATAGGGACACAGCAGCAGACGCTGAGGAGTCCCAGTCCCAGGCTCAAGAGGATGCCGAGCTCACAGGCGTCGTACAGCCTCTGTCCTCCTCGGACGATGAAGAACAACCTGGCACATCCGGTGCAAGTCAACATGCTGCACCAGCAGGACCACCAGCTGCAGCACCAGCAGGTCCACCAGCTGCACCCCCTGCACCCACCCCTCCAACGACTGTCACCACGAATACCATCCCTGCCGACATGGACAGAATAAGGAACAACACCAGCGCAGTGACCCTGGACCAACCTGGGGCCATGGACACCACCACCACCACCAACCCCCAAGGTGGACCAGGGTTATCTGTGCGTGCAACTGCACACACTGCACATGTCAGCAGGGGTGGTGGGAGGGGTGGGAGACAGAGGTCGCTGCTTGCAGACGTTGCTGGTGTGCATGAAGACCCACAACTGGTACGCATAGCTGATGCGTACCAGTCCAGCACCGGAGAGCTCAGCCAGGTAGTGGGGCTCCTCAGAGACATCAAACAGCAGCAGGCTGCCCATCATGCCCGCTTGGACTCCCACATGTCCCACGTGGAGTCACACATGTCACGTGTGGACTTCCACATGTCCCGCGTGGAGTCCAAGTGGGATGTACTACATGAGATGACGGCGGTGCACAGGGACATTTTACAATGCCTCCGCCAGATGAACAGCAACCAGTCCACACCTCCCTGTGTGCCAACAACATCTGGTACCGAACAAACTGCAACTGCCACAGGGAGGGAGGAGGACTCTGGCGGAGAGTCCCCTGCACCGCAGCAGCCTGCACTTGAGGGCCCCCCCCCAAGAAGAGGGGTCGTCCGAGGAGGGGAAAGTGAGAGGCTGATGGCCAAGCGCAACTCCCAGGAAGCCTGAACCTGTTCTGGATTTTCGCCTTTGTGCACAGACTGTTCACCCTGTTGATGGCAACACTACTCCCACACATTGCATGGGGAGTACAAGTTGGAACAATGTGTCAGACAACTGTGGCCCCGATACTGGGGATCCTGTCTACCTGGACTTTCTATTCATCTAGGAACTTGGGATTGCAAGATTCATGTACAGCACAATCCATCCTATGCACTATTATCACAGATGTATCACAATAAACACAATAATACACCATACTTGCCTCTGTCGTGATTCCAACGTGGGTGCTGTTATGGGGATGATGAACTGCAAAATTACACTGTGTATGCGAACTGCAACAGCAAGGACAACACAGGCATGTGAGTACAGGCAACGTGACACATATGAGGGAGACACACCACCAGGGCTACACAACACATACACACCTAGGCCATCTGCCTCATTGCCTACACTGATGTTGCTAGGGAAGACGGTGCAATGCACAGACACCACACCCATTCCCAGTTGTAGTCAAGTAGCCCACAGGTGCAGTAAGCAAATGGCAGTCAAATGTGTGACCACAGACAACGCACATCACTAAGTGAAGCACAGGTTTATTACACAGTAGCAACATGCCGTAACCACTACAGATGCAAGGTAACCCCACCTGGTAGCGGGCACACAGTCAACAACTGTAGACAGAAGGAAGTCCATGGGTGTGGCGCACATCACCTGTAGGGACACAACAGCTACCAGCCTGGATGTGCAATCACGTCGTCGGTGGACACAGTTGACCAAACGAATCTGAAAGTACCCTGTGAAGGACAGAAATGACACACAGTCAAAAGCAATGCAGTACAGGACAGAACAGCAAAACTCATGCACAATACATGTTACAAGATACCCACCCAGAACCAAGTTAGCATGTCAACACTGTTGGGGAGTACAGCCCACCTGTCACCACACATCGCAACACACATCCTGTCAAGTAGCCCATGGACACACTCCAACAGCACCAGAGCACCACCCACACATCATGCCAACTCACATCATTCACATGACACCTCAGGATACTCACATTCAGCTAAAGAAGTTGGTGATGAGCTGTGTGCGGACATCACCATCACCATCATCATCATCATCATCACTGGCATCGTGGTCCAGGCCAGGATCCTCCACAGGTGGCGGATGTTGGTCATCGTCATCCTGGATGAGAGGCAACTCCTTCCGCACTGCCAGGTTGTGGAGCATGCAGCAGACGATGATAATCTTACACACTTTCGCAGGGGCATATGGGAGGGACCCTCCGGTCTTGTCCAGGCAGCGGAAGCGGCTCTTCAGGAGACCAAAGGTCCGCTCAATCACTCTCCTGGTCCGACCATGTGCCTCATTGTAGCGCATCTGGGCAGGTGTCACAGGGTTCCTGAGGGGTGTCAGCAACCACGGCATGTTGGGGTATCCCGAGTCACCTACGGACAGACAAGTGCACATCAGCTGACTTGGAAAAGTGGGCGGAATACTACAGATCAGATCACACACAATGGCACAAAGTCAGTACACACCGACAAGCCAGGCACGCTGGTTCTGCATCTGTGCCATCAACCTGGGGATGCGACTACTCCTCATCACAAAGGCATCGTGTGCTGAACCAGGGAAACGGGCACACACGTGTGTGATGGTCATGTCTGCAAGACACACCACCAGTGCATTGACCGAGTGGTAGTGCTTGCGATTCCTGTAGGCCTGCTCCTGGGCCTGTGGTGGTACCAAAGCCACATGTGTCCCATCAATGGAGCCAATGACATGCGGCATCCTCCCCAGGGCATAAAAGTCACTCTTCACGTCAGTGAGTCGTCGCAGTCTAGGGAAATAGATGTACCGGTTCAGGAAGAGCAACATTGCCGCCAAGAAATCGCGGAGCACACGGCTGAACATGGTCTGTGACATCCCACCAGCAGACGCCACAGTATGTTGGAAGGTACCGGTGGCAAAGAAGTGTAGGGCTGCCATCACCTTCACCTTAGGGGTCAGCGCTGTAGGATACGGCCGGCCAGGCTGCAAATGTGGGGACAACTGCACTGCAAAATCCTCAATCAGCTGCCTGGTGAAGCGGTACCGTCGGATGCTGTCCCGTTCCACCATCGTTGCCAGGTCTGGGAATGGCCGATGGACAGCAGGAGCCCTGCAGTGCAGAGGAGAAGTAAGCAAGATCGTCAGTCACCCCACATATGCGGCATTGAACACACTCAAGATCCCAACATACATCATCATGAGGCACAACTACATGAAGTGTGCAGTACCGGAACGACATGTATGGTACATACATGGCCAACATCTGTCAACACGGTCCTACAGGTGGCATCAATTTGTCCCAGGTTGGCCCATTGGATATCATGATGCTGTGTCACAGTCACCCCCCCAGTGACATGTGAGGACAGATGTGCCCCAGGCACCACAGCTCAACGACAGGCACATTCCCAGGGACCCTGTAATGCCACATGGACACTGGCATCACCTGGAGTATCATGTGTACACCACAACAAAACAAACATGACCCCCACAGGTAGTGGCCACACTTGCCATGGCAGGAGAGCCATGGACGTCTGTGACACACACGCACAACATCAGAGTCCATGCACACACAACGTGGATGTGGAGACTGTCTCCCATTGTGCACATGAAATCAGAGACATTGTAAACACTACATGCACAAAGACTGTGGAGGGCCATCACTATTGTGCCACTGGGACACCCTGGCTCAAACATACCATCCCACATGGGACTCACGGGGTATGTGACATGACATACACAAACACCACTGTGAAATGTGACCATGGCACATGCACAGATATGAACAGTTGCACATCACAGTGGTCACGTACACGTAACACCCAGGATCCTGTCCCCATTAACACGTGCACAGCCTGGGTGTGGCTGCCCACAGGTGACACCCACAGGACAACATGTACACCAACATACACACAATAGGAAATGCAGCCTTACATGCCTTATGATAAGGTTTGGACAGGCTGTCGTGATGTAGGTGTGCCCCTCACTCCCTGGGAGCTATCTGTGGCTGGCATATGTCCATCTGAGACAGGCATGCTGACATATGCCAGTCACATGTACAGTGATGCGTTGAACAGCAATGGACCGATCGGTGTCTCCGGCCGGCCCATTGCTTTCAATGTGTGCGGGCACGCGTTGTACCCCTGTGCGCGTTGAACAGCAATGGACCGATCGAGTGCCTCCGGCCGGCCCATTGCTTTCAATGTGTGCGGGTACGCGTTGTACCCCTGTGCGCGTTGAACAGCAATGGACCGATCGGTGCCTCCGGCCGGCCCATTGCATTCAATGTGTGCGGGCACGCGTTGTACCCCTGTGCGCGTTGAACAGCAATGGACCGATCGGTGCCTCCGGCCGGCCCATTGCATTCAATGTGTGCGGGTACGCGTTGTACCCCTGTGCGCGTTGAACAGCAATGGACCGATCGGTGCCTCCGGCCGGCCCATTGCATTCAATGTGTGCGGGTACGCGTTGTACCCCTGTGCGCGTTGAACAGCAATGGACCGATCGGTGCCTCCGGCCGGCCCATTGCTTTCAATGTGTGCGGGTACGCGTTGTACCCCTGTGCGCGTTGAACAGCAATGGACCGATCGGTGCCTCCGGCCGGCCCATTGCATTCAATGTGTGCGGGTACGCGTTGTACCCCTGTGCGCGTTGTACCTCAATGGACCGATCGGTGCGCACCCATTGACAATGGGCTTGCCTGGCAACGGACGCGTTTTCGAATATTCGAACGAGTCGGTTGCTGGAAAATCAGTTGGTCACCCACAACAATGTTGCAAAATCATGTATGTCATGAAGTTGAAATTTTGAAGGATGCTGTGGGCGTGTTTTGGTGCTGCTATTCCATGGATTGGCCAGATTCAGAAGATGCAAACGACTTGGACCTATCACTTTGGACACAAGGGACAGTATCTGCCTCTCCAGCACATATATATTGCTGCATGTTCCCCTGAGAGCCCACTTGCCTGCACTACATGCTCCAGGACGACATCTGCCACTGCACTGCTGCTGTCTCTGCCCCTCTGGACCCTGCAATGGCACGTACTGTGGAGAGAGCCCCAGCCTTCAGCCTTGAGGAGAACCAGGCCCTGCTGGACAGCCTACTTCCACAGTACAGCAAGCTGTATGGGACACCAGGGGAGCAGGTGAGTGTTCTGTGCACTGCCTTTCTGAATGTGCATTTTGTCTGACTAGCAAGGCTGAGAGTCAGCACACCACTGGCTAGCAGGCTCACTGAGTAGTTGTCACCCCCCATAGTGTGTAGTGACTTGCACTGGACAGGTATGGTGCAGTGACAGTGCTTCTGAACAGGGTTTTACTCCCCATGCAATGATACCATGTAGTGACTTCTGGAAAACTGTCCATGGGCAGCCGTGCACTGCCTGGGTACACCATGTGCCCCTGTGATTGCGACATGTATATGCAACTGTGTCATGCACGGATATGTTGCATGTGTAGTAATGGCCTTATCACTTTGTCATCCTGACAGGCTTCTGCCCATCGGAAGCATGAGATCTGGAAGGACATCGTCCGGGCTGTCCGGTCCGTGGGGGTCTACAAGCGCCGGATCTGCAACTGCCAAAAGAGGTGGCAGGACCTTCGGGGCTGGACCCGGAGGATTGCACGGGTCCAGCTGAAGCTGTCGCCTCCTCGCAGGAGGGGCGGAACACGGACCCTGACCCCCCACATGCTCAGGATCCTGGCGGTGGTCTTTCCAGACCTGGATGGGCAGCTGAAGGCCAGAGAGCAGCAAGGAGGGGGTGAGTCAAAGACTGCACTGTGTACTCTGTCTAACATGCTATGTGCCCTCCTCGGGGCAGGTTGAACTGCCACAGTACAGCAGTCATGTTGTCCAGGAGCCATGTCCCTCTATTGTGCACTGCCCACTCCTCATCTGATACCCAGGTGTGGCCCTTACATGCAGGGAATTCTGTCACTTAGGACTGTGTCCTTGCAGTTTGCTTGACTCAAGGTGGGAGACAGCATCTGTTTCCCTGACTCTGTGGTGGGCATCATGGGTGGGTCCATTGCTTACACAATGCCTGTATTCTGACATGTATTCAGCGTGTTACTTTGATCTGTGGTCCAATTGCTGAGCTGATCCACCACATGTGGCTGGGGTACCTGGCACACACCCATGCTGCGGGTGGGAACAATGTTTGGGCCCCAGGAGTATGTATATGACGTGTGTCACACATACTTAGCCAGCTGCCTACAGTCCAGGGCTCATCCCTCATTCATGTGGGGCTGGACAGTCATGCCTACTCCAGGCCATACAATACACTCTGTACTCCCACTCCCGTGTATCAGCGGACACATTGTGCACAGTGATTTGACCCCTCAGGTGTCTGCCTCTGTGTCAGTGTGCTGTGGATTAGTCGCCAGGACTGCTGTGGAGTTTCTTGGTAGGGGCTCAGCATGCCACTGGAGATGTGACCATAGGAGACGATACTTGTGTGACACATAGGTGTCTGATCAGCTGCCCATGCAGACTGGGGCATGTAAATGTGAAGTTCAGGCAGCTGTTCCCCATGCACAGCAGAGTGTGAGGGGCTCAGGTTCAGAGGGTAGTGTCACAGGTCTCCCATATGTCCAATAGGTATGACCTGGACAGATGAGGGTTAAGAGGATGTGTTGTGGGGGGATGTACATGTGCACTTGTGCAGCTCCAGGACTTGCATTCCCCATGACCTACTATTGTGACACAGTGCAGAGTGTTGTTGTCTGGCTGCAAAGTCATACATCACTGAGACAGTGATGTATGACTTTGCAGTCATGCCTCCGCCATGGCATGTGTCTACTGATTGGTGATCCTGCAGGGGAGTGACATGTGCTACATGCACACCATAGTGGCGCTGGCTATCAGGACATGGGTGCATCATGGTGTCTGTCGCTGGTATGCATCACATGCATTTCCTATTTGACTCTGGGCATCCCTTACATCCGTAAACCTGTACTGACTCAGTGGCAAGAGCTGTGATGTGTCCACACCGTGTCCTCTGCACTGTCCAACTACTGTGTACTTGGTGCATGTGTCAACACTGGGGTGTTGCAATCCAACAGACACCAGACAGATGGGTGCAAGGCCATGTGGGATGTGAGTGCCATGCTTGGCATCAGACTGACAATTGACTTCTCCTGTTCAATTAGTGCACTTTTAGCAATGTACAACTGATTCCAGGGCTTGCTCTGTGATGTGCTGTGCTCACAGTGGTGTGTGCGTTATGTGCAGGTGACTGATGTCTGTCTGTTTCCCCATTGTTTGCAGATACATCCACGGCCACGGAAGGGGACAGCTCCACGGACCAGGAGGAGCCGGATAGCCAGACTGGGTCAGCAGCCGAGGAGTGGTCGGAGGGACCCAGTGGCACGGAGTGCGAGGGGAGCCACACCGAGGAGTCCTCAGCAGCATCCACCTCAGCTGAGGACCAGAGCAACTCGGAGGATGACTCCCTTGTGGAGGCGGGTGTCAGCAGCCACCACACCCCAGCTAGTGTTGCTGTCCCCGCCACCACCAGCACCACCACCGCCCTCCCATCGGCTCCCATTCCCCAGGTCCGTGGAGGCTCCCATGTCCGGGAGCGTGTCTCCTTTGGGCCAGGCACCGCACCCCCTGCCCCTGTGTCCCCTGCTGCCCTGAGTGAGGAGTCTGTGTACCTCCTTCGCCAGCTCCATGTAGGGCAGACAGCCATGCTGAGTGTCCTCCATGCGCACACCGCGCTGTTGACTCAGCTGGTGTCGTTCATGGAGGGCATCTCATCGGGCATGTCTGACCTACAGAGGGGCAATAGGTCCATGGACTCCTCCCTGACGGCAGCAGTGTCCCTCCTCAAACGGTCCCTCACCCCTCCTGCCTCTGCTCCATCCACACTCCCCAGCACCTTACCCATCCCAGGCACACACACACTGGCACAGGCACACACCAGCACACACACATCCAGCACACTGACACACACGCCAATGACAAAACGCACACGCACGCACATTCAGGGGACTGAAGCCAGACTCACAGGGGATGGGGCCCTGGAACACACACACGCATCCACATGCACTGCGCAGTCCTCAGTTCCCTCTCCCTCCAAAGCACCCTCCCTTGCCTCACCTGCAACCCCAAAGTCACAGCAGCTCTTCCTCTGTGACCTCGGCCTCTTCCCCACCGATGAAGCTGCTCCAGCATCCCGGGGGAAGAGGAAGCCCACCCACACGGAGCAGAGTGCCCCTCGCCCCCGGACACCCTCCCCCAGGCGCAGACGGACTGAGGCCCCCACCCGCAAGTCCCCCCGGAGTGCTAAGAGCAAGACCCCGCCACCGCCCTGCAGCTCAGGCACAAGGTCTCCGTCCTCCATCCCTCAGGCCCCCACTGCACAGGTGCCCCCACCACACCCTGCCCCAGGTTCCCCCACCCACAGATATACCATCCCCAAGATGCTCCGGCCTTCTCCCCTGCCACTTGCTCTCCCAGCACCACACCCCCGCTGCGCTTGTCTGTGCCACTGATGTGGTGAGGGTGTCCTCCCCCTCTGTCCAACCCACCTTGCCTGTTCCCCATTCTCCTCCCCTGGAGGTAGGCACTGCAGTGGAGTCCACTACCGCCCTGTCTGACTTGGGCACTGCAGTGGCGGACCTGTCCACCCCATCTGCAGGGTCCACTGCAGTTGTGCCGGCACCCACGACATCTGTGTCATGCCCCCCAGTTGTGCCGGCACACACCATGTCAGACACCTCCACTGCAGTTGTCAGTGGCTCTCCAGCACCCACCACCCCTTCCCTGACTCCCCTGGTGAGCCCTGATCCTGTCCCTGCGGTGCCTGGCCTGCCCCCCGGTTGCCCCTCCTAGTGGATTGTCCCTGGTATTGTGCAGGCATGCGTAGGGTGACATCTGCCAGTGTCACCCTGTTTGAACTTTGACAATGGACTGGCCATTGGCCTTTGCTCTAATTTCTTCTGGACGTCGTTATCAAACAACACATATGCTGAATAAAGCAACTTTCTTTTCTCTAGTGCTCATGCTTCAGATGTACATGTTGTTGGTGCAGCTAACCATGCCCTTGCTGCAGTGATGGTGATATCTGGTCTCATGATTATGAAGTGTTACTGTGCAGGAACCCATGTGGTCCAGGGGGAATGTGTCCTATCATGTGGTGTATCCATGTCATCAATAGCAGCATCTGAGGGTGTCATGTGTTCAGTATTTGGCAATGGGTTTCCTACTTACATTGGCAATTTCATATCTGTGGCTTCCACCCCTGCACATCTGTTGTGCCTGCCATCGTTGCATTTGTCTACTTCCCTGACCGTGTTGCCATCTCCAGTGGACATGCAGGTTTGGGCATCAATGGGGAGGGACTCATCCGTGTAGTCAGTGCAACATTGCTATACAAGTGTGTTGGATCTGTGCTGATGATTCCGTTGGCACATCCATGACCAGGCTGATGTGATGGGAGCCCTCATTTGGTGCTAATTGTTGATTGTGTGACCAAGTGCTCAGCTGACATGATGGGGCCCTACTGAGGCAACATATGGCACAGCTTTCCTCACACAGGAGTGGAGTCCCCTCATGGCAGTGTGTACATGTGTGACATTGCCTGCGCCCAAGGTGTGTGTTGTATGTGCATGTCTGTGTGTTCACTTCCATTCATCTGCGCATGCTGTGATCCCTAGTGTTGTACCTGTTTGTGATGCTTGCTGACTTGAGCTATGTTCCCCCAAAGTCTTCTCCCTGTGTTCTCTGTGATGTGGGTGCATGGCACATTACTGGTCATCAGGGTGTCACCCATAGGTGTGTTTGCTGTCAGGGCAGAGTTTGTGTGCTGACGCAGATGGGTCACAGTCAGGTTTCCCTTTGGCACTTGTTGTTTGCCCCTGTCATGTGATTTCCAGTTTGTGTTATCTTTCAGTGATTGTGACACGTTGTGTGTGTGACTGCTGGCACTCCTTAGGGTCCGGGCTGCAATGTTGGTTGTTGTCTATGTGTGTTCTTTGTGGGTGACCTTGGCTTCTTCATTGGTGTGTGACTGTGGCTGGGATCCCATTGGTCGGTGTGGTATTGCCGTCATGTCCATGTACAGCGTAGTGTGCAGTGTGTCAGACATTCAGGAGTCTTGTTGAGTGTCCATGTGTGATGTGTTTCTACACCTTGGTTCCCACCCACCACCCTGGAATAGTCATGGGTGCATGTGCAATGTCACCAGTGCATGTGTACTTCACTGCTGCACATTGTTGGAGGTCGAGGGTGTGGTCTTGAGTGTGTGCAGATGAGAGTTGTTGCCCGGCTAGTCCCCTGCCTCCATGTTGGCCTTGGCTTACTGGCCATGCTGATTGATTTGTGCTTGTGTAGGTGTGATGGTAGTTTGTTGCTCAGGACACCTGACTGTGGTTCACAGTGTGAACGACATTTAGCTTTGTCATCACAGTGGTATTTTTATTCAGCCCAGGGTCACCACATTGTGGGGGCCCTGGGGGTGGTGCTGTGGTGTGTCTGTGACTTGCTGTGTCAGTTGTTGTTCCTACGTGCCTGTGTGACATGTGTGTTTTGTGCTCCCTCTCACCTGTCAATGCCTGCTTGCCCACATAGGGGATTTGGATCCATGAGTTACCTTAGTGTGGCAGTGTATGCACATCTGTATGATTGGTATTCAGCTCTCCTCATGTGTTGTGTTGTTGCCTGGGGACACTGGCACCCCCACCCCTCACCTGCTGTGTATGATGACAGTGTTGGTCTGCCTGTTTGTGTTTGTCCATCTGCACCACTGCATTGGCATATCTTGGGTGTGCCATTGGCTGTATGTTGTTTGGTGTGTTTCCCCTGCTGTCCCTGGGACTCCTAGGTCATCGGTCAGCACAGTGATCATGGTTTATGTGTCCCATTGCTGCCATGGTATGGTATCTGTTCACCTCACATCTGCTGTCTCCACAGGGTATCTGCATTTGTGTGCCCATTGGTGCAAATATGTGGTTCTGCATTCTGATGGTCACTTCTGTCATTGTGTCATTGATGACTGTTGACGGTCTCAGCCCCCATGGGTGTTGTTTGTCTGCACATGGCCAAAGGAATGTTTCATTTGCACTGCAGTATTTGGCTCCCCCAATTTATGTTGCAATGGGACACATACACTACTTTGCCACAGATGAGTTTTTGGTTCTGTGACCAGGAATGATCCATGCAGTTTGGCAGTTGCAGCTCTTTATTTGTCAACAATTACCTTTTGGTCACTGTGATGATGAGGGTGTAGACCCCATTGCCACAATGGTCAAAATGTGCTTCAGCTATGGACCCCACACTTCCCTTTTGGTCACTGTGATGATGGGGGTTTAGACCCCATTGCCACAATGGTCAAAATGTGCTTCAGCTATGGACCCCACACTTGCCTTTTGGTCACTGTGATGATGGGGGTTTAGGCCCCATTGCCACAATGGTCATGGGCTGCTTGCATTGTGGGTGCCACACACATATATGTGTGGCACATGTGCTAGGGGGTCACATTGTATGTTCAAAGTCATGTTCGGTGTTGTAGGCATTTGACACAGCCTGCTCACACGCTTGTCATGGTGGTGGGGGGATGTCTTAATCTTGCATTCCCTAGGTTGTGGTGTGCTTGTTGTGTCATGCATTGTCCATCCTATGAGTGGGGGTGGTAGTAGTGGTAGGCATCCAGCCCCCTGGCTAAGGGTGGTAGTAGTGGTGGGCATCCTGCCCCCCTGGCTAAGGGTGGTAGTAGTGGTGGGCATCCTGCCCCCTGGCTAAGGGTGGTAGTAGTGGTAGGCATCCTGCCCCCTGGCTAAGGGTGGTAGTAGTGGTAGGCTTCCTGCCCCCTGGCTAAGGGTGGTAGTAGTGGTAGGCATCCTGCCACCCTGGCTAAGGGTGGTAGTAGTGGTAGGCATCCTGCCCCCCTGGGTGAGGGTGGTAGTAGTGGTGGGCATCCTGCCCCCCTGGGTGAGGGTGGTAGTAGTGGTGGGCATCCTGCCCCCCTGGCTAAGGGTGGTAGTAGTGGTAGGCATCCTGCCCCCCGTGGGTGAGGGTGGTAGTAGTGGTAGGCTTCCTGCCCCCTGGCTAAGGGTGGTAGTAGTGGTGGGCATCCTGCCCCCTGGCTAAGGGTGGTAGTAGTGGTGGGCATCCTGCCCCCCTGGGTGAGGGTGGTAGTAGTGGTGGGCATCCTGCCCCCCTGGGTGAGGGTGGTAGTAGTGGTGGGCATCCTGCCCCCCTGGGTGAGGGTGGTAGTAGTGGTGGGCATCCTGCCCCCTGGCTAAGGGTGGTAGTAGTGGTAGGCATCCTGCCACCCTGGCTAAGGGTGGTAGTAGTGGTAGGCATCCTGCCCCCTGGCTAAGGGTGGTAGTAGTGGTAGGCATCCTGCCCCCCTGGGTGAGGGTGGTAGTAGTGGTGGGCATCCTGCCCCCCTGGGTGAGGGTGGTAGTAGTGGTGGGCATCCTGCCCCCCTGGCTAAGGGTGGTAGTAGTGGTAGGCATCCTGCCCCCGTGGGTGAGGGTGGTAGTAGTGGTGGGCATCCTGCCCCCCTGGCTAAGGGTGGTAGTAGTGGTAGGCTTCCTGCCCCCCTGGCTAAGGGTGGTAGTAGTGGTGGGCATCCTGCCCCCCTGGCTAAGGGTGGTAGTAGTGGTGGGCATCCTGCCCCCCTGGGTGAGGGTGGTAGTAGTGGTGGGCATCCTGCCCCCTGGCTAAGGGTGGTAGTAGTGGTGGGCATCCTGCCCCCCTGGGTGAGGGTGGTAGTAGTGGTGGGCATCCTGCCCCCCTGGCTAAGGGTGGTAGTAGTGGTGGGCATCCTGCCCCCCTGGCTAAGGGTGGTAGTAGTGGTGGGCATCCTGCCCCCTGGCTAAGGGTGGTAGTAGTGGTAGGCATCCTGCCCCCCGTGGGTGAGGGTGGTAGTAGTGGTAGGCATCCTGCCACCCTGGCTAAGGGTGGTAGTAGTGGTAGGCATCCTGCCCCCGTGGGTGAGGGTGGTAGTAGTGGTAGGCATCCTGCCCCCTGGCTAAGGGTGGTAGTAGTGGTAGGCTTCCTGCCCCCTGGCTAAGGGTGGTAGTAGTGGTGGGCATCCTGCCCCCTGGCTAAGGGTGGTAGTAGTGGTGGGCATCCTGCCCCCTGGGTGAGGGTGGTAGTAGTGGTGGGCATCCTGCCCCCTGGCTAAGGGTGGTAGTAGTGGTGGGCATCCTGCCCCCTGGCTAAGGGTGGTAGTAGTGGTGGGCATCCTGCCCCCCCTGGGTGAGGGTGGTAGTAGTGGTGGGCATCCTGCCCCCCTGGCTAAGGGTGGTAGTAGTGGTAGGCATCCTGCCCCCCGTGGGTGAGGGTGGTAGTAGTGGTAGGCATCCTGCCACCCTGGCTAAGGGTGGTAGTAGTGGTAGGCATCCAGCCCCCCCTGGGTTGGGGTGGTGGCGCGCATTCAGGCCCCTGTGTGCATATGTGGCATTGGTGATGGGCATCCCGCCCCTATGGTGCTGCTGTTGCTGGTGTAAGTATATTCAGATTCCCAGTGTATGTGTGTTATGTGTCGTGTACGTGTTGTATGTGTTTTGTGGTTGGTGTCTGACTTACCTTCTGCGCCGTACGCGTCCGTGCCTGTTCCGGTAGTAGATGTAGAATATTGGTATGATCGGGACGAAGGGATTCATGGTTGGTTCGTGTCGTTCGTCCTTCTCGTTGCTTCGCGTCGTCCTCGTCGCTTGGCTTCGTCCTCGTCGCTTCGCTTCGTCCTCGTCGCTTCGCGTCGTCCTCGTCGGTGCTGTGTTCGTCTCGTAGCCGTGGATCGTGTTGTGGCGCGATTCGGAGCTTATGTGCGCCTCTCCCGGATGCTTTGACGTGCCGTGCGTAGGCGACGGGTTCGGCGCGTACGGAAAGCGCATCGTACTTGTCCGGCCGGACGGGGCTGCATTTTCCCTTCCGTGCGACTCGATTCGGTGTTTCCGGATTCGCCTCGGTCGGAGAACAGGACCTGGTTTGGGTGAGTACGGCTCGGCCGGAATTTTTGCTGTTGTGCGCATCGTACTTGCTCGTTCGGTGTGCTGTACGGATCGGTCGGGAAACTGGCTTTCGCATGGCTTTTTTCCCGACCGAATAGTATTGGGTGCGCCTCCGACCGAGATCGGAATCGGCCCCTCAGTGTTAATGCTATCCCCTCAGCTAGAGGTAGACCCTCGGGTGGCCTTGTCATATGGGTAAAAATCACCCTAAGAATTGATATAACTCAGCTGGACCTTTTATCACAAGATTTAGTTGGGGTGAAGATTCCCACATGTGACAAGACCGAAATTTACATAGTAAATATTTACAGCAGACCTAGCCCGTCTAGTAAGGATCCCCGGCGATAGACCAGTTAGATACATTTTTAAGTACAATCGATCCGAGGGCAATGGTAATCGTGGGGGGAGACTTTAATCGTAAATTTGAACCAGTTGTGGGACTAGAAAATATTTTTGAAGAGGAGGACATCGCAAATAACATTTTCCCCTTGGACAGTAGCCTGGCAGTGCCCTGCACAGTTGCAGTTTCGCAACTTACTCGATTGGTCTCAGGGCACGGTCTTAGAGCTTGCAACAGTCGGTTGCCATCCGATAGACCGAATGCCACTACATTTAGCAGGGGTAACTGCAAGAGCAGCATTGACTATATATTGACATCCATCGGCTTTTGGCCAAATGTACATGATTTGGTAGTTGAAACCAGAGCCGATAGTGACCATTACCCTCTATGTCTAACAGTAGCAGCCCACCTCTTCCTACCTACAACTTGGAGCAAAAGGGATCCGAATCCAATTTTAATTGAAACCGTAGTAAGTAATAATCATAGAGCCTTAAAATGGCCATCAATAGTGGGAAAGAAAGAGGTTATGACACAGATTTATGACACCTTTTCAGATGTAATCTCTCCGTATATTGATCTGCCTGCTGCAGAGTTCCCAATACTAGCTATACACCATACATTAGTAGACAAACTGAACCCTATTTTGAGTAGGATCCCTAAAGGACATAAGGGGGGGAAAACAGATACCAGCAATTTAGTTAATCCTTGGTATAACAAGGAGTGCCGCAACGCCAAAGGTGAGCTTATTTTGGCTGCAAAATCAAATAACGTCGAGACACTAAGGGAGAAAAGGACCAAGTATAAAAGACTTTTAGTGCAAACCAAGAAGAACTGGGATGATAGTGTCTGGTCAGAATTGATTAGTGCAGCCAAGACCAAGGATCACGCTGGCTTTTGGCGATTGATAGCTAAAGGTAATAAAGTGGGAAGAAGCAATAAGGACCTCTTCTTAGATGCTAACACCTGGGTCAATCACTTTTCCCACCTGTATTCAATGTCTGCAACTGATACAACACATAACCTGCAAGGCCATATAACCATCCCCGCCACAGCCCCCTGTCTTTCAGTTTGGAGGATACTCTGGCAGCTATCGATGCAGTAAAACTGGGGAAAGCCCCAGGCCCAGATAAAATATCAGGTGACTTGCTGAGGCACGATAAAACTGTTTGGGGACCATATATTAATTTTCTCTGTAATTCAGTCGCTGTGGGTGCACCAGTCCTGGAATCATGGAAAGGGGCCGAAATTATTACTATTTTTAAAAAAGGTAACCGCCAAGACCCTGCAAATTACCGGCCTATAAAAGTTAATAGATATTTTACAAAAAATTTATACTGAGCAGACTTTAACAAAACTAAATGGCTGGATTGAGAAGAACCATATTTTATCACAATACCAGGCTGGATTTAGAGTCAGAACCAGTACAATTGATCAGGTCTTCAGATTTCTCTGTATGAGTTGGAAATATACAATTTAAAAAAAAGGCCACTTGTACATCGCCTTTATTGATCTGAAGGCCGCTTTTGACCTCATCCCTAGAAATCTACTTTGGAAATCTCTAAAAGATCAAGGGGTACCAGGGGAACTCCTCGTGCAAATAATAAGACTGCGTGGGGACAACTATGCAAAAGTTAGATGGGGTCTGATGGGTGAACTTACTGAGGCAATCCCGGTAAAAAGGGGCGTAAGGCAAGGTTGTGTGCTGGCACCCACCCTATTCTCACTATACGTAAATGATGTCCCAGAATATCTACTGGGCTGTGCGCATGATTCGCCAAAGCTAGGGGGAGTGCCAGTACCAGCCCTTTTATTTGCGGACGACACTATTTTAATATCCCAAACCCCAAAGGGCTTACAATGTTTAATAGATTCTTTTGGTGCTTATTGTGACTCTAAGGGCCTAGAAATAAATTCTAGCAAAACAAAATATATGGCAGTTAATCCGCATAAATCTTTTAACCGCTTGACCACGGCGCAGATTCTGCCGCGGTGCTGGGCGTTCCCTTGAGTGGGCGTGTCTGGGACGGCCCCCGGCCGTCCTCTGCACACGCCCACCGTGACGTCGGACGGCCGGGGGCTGTCCGACGCATGGAAAGGGTTAAGAAGAATATAACTGTCAAGAAAACCAGAAGCTAGAATGTGTGCAGAATTTTAACTATTTAGGCATAACACTGGACACCAAAATGACCTGGCAACCGCAACTGCAGAAAAGTAAGACCATTCTGCTTCAAAGTTCTCTACCAATACTAAAAAAACATGAGAACACTATTACTAAGGCAGTATCCCCTGCACTCGAGGTATATAAATATAGGGCACAATCGGCATCCCTTTATGGGGCGGAATTATGGGGGCCTTCATGTAGGAGTACTTTTGCGGGAGAAGAAAATACATTTTTTAGGAAGTTGTTACGTCTCCCTGTGCGCACAACTGTAATTCCTATTGTTATGGACTTAAATACTAAACGTATTGATCACCAAGCCATATTAAGACCATTATTGTTCCGGGTGCGACTGTGGTCAACAACCAAACTAGCCGACTATAAAGAAGGGCTAGAAGAAATGTTAATGTTTGACCAAGGTACTAGCCTTCAGTGGATTATGCATGTCTACTCCTGGTTTTGCAAACTTGGGCTGAAGCATTTTTGGGAAAAACCCACCCTATTGACACCAGCTTGTAAGAAAATATTGAAAACTACCTTTTGGGCGTATACCCAAAATAGTGTCTCTCGTAGCACAGTTACTGGTAGATTAACAGCCCAGTTTCTCCTTATGAAACCAACCCCGAGCTTCGAGCTATTTCTGTATGAAGTGCAGCCCCAGTTGGCAAAATCACTATATATGAAATTTCGTTATGGTGTTCTGCAAACCAACTTGAACACATCGAAATGGGGCCGAAAAACAGGCGAGAGTAACACGGAGTGTTGTGCATTATGCCAACTCGATATACAAGAAAATGACCTACACTTATTGTTCTTTTGCCCTGCCTATGCTACGCCTAGGAAGAAATGGATTAAACCTATCTGTCGAAACATGGGCACTAGGTCTTGTCTTGAGGCAGAAAGAATATGTAAAACGACACTTCCCAGAAAATTGTTTTTAGTGTCAGTAGATATTTGTTTGATGTGGGCATAATAAGAGGAAAGAAAGGCTTGAAATTTTAGTAGTCTGAAACACATGTGTAATTTTGAATTATGTTGCTTATTAACTCTGCATTTGCACTTTAGAAACTGTCAAGAGACCAAGTAGAATGTACTGTTAAGTATACTTGATTGTATAGAGTATTCAACCAGCACTGTAAAGCACTTGCACTTTTTTTGATTAGACTTACTTGGGAAAGTTGCACTTATATGATGTACATATAGTCCCCTTTAGTCTTCTGTTCTTCTCAACCCTATCTGGTCGTTATGTTCTCCTCAAATGCTCCAGATATATTAAACTAAGCTTAGCATTTTTATCATTTTTTTTTTAACCTGTTAGATAGATTGCCGGTTTTACTCTTTTTAACATCTTGTATTTAAACTGTGATTTTTTTTCAGTATTTGCAAATTGTCCAAAGCGGTACCTATGGAATGTTTTGTTCTTTTTAATTGTGTTCTATTAACCATTGTGTATGAATTGTTATTGTGTATCTTTTATGGTTTAAATTAAACCGAAATAAAGATAAAAAAAAAAAAAAAAGGCGTGGGGTGGAGATTCGTTCTAACCGTAGCAAGGTGTATTTTGTCGCAATATTCTTGTTAGAATCATTCTTGTTTTTTAAGCGTTGGCAGTTCTTTGGTATAGGGAAGTGTCTTAGAACGAAGAACGATCAGAGTTTAGAGTATTTTGGATTGCCTTCAGTGTTTTTTTTAAGTCTTTTAAGGGTCTTTCTAAGAAACAGTCATTGTGACTCACCATGATGCGTAGTTCTATCAGAAATCCACATTAAATATCAGAAATAACCTGTCAATGAAGGACCAATTTGCATTGTGAGATTGAGTTTACTGTCAGTTATTAAACTTATGATGGATAAATAGCATTCTAGTATCACTGTCAGCACTCAATAACACTTGTGGGCGTGATTGTTTCGAAAGCATATCCACTCTGTTCTTTTGCTATGTGTATATATGTGTTATTTGTGTAGCACAACTGTAGCCAAAAAGAAAGCGGGCACTTGTGCACTCATTTTGATAGGAGAGGTAGCTGGGTTCTGGGAGCAGAAGTGTACTCTTGCTACTTTGTGTAGTGCTCTTTAAAGAGGTGCATCTTCAACACTTTCCTAAATTGGAGCAGTGTTGGGATGTATACAGGCATGTTGTTCCAGATTCTGGGTGCAGCTGGAAAATGCCTGTTGCTTTGTTTTTTCTTTTTCACACTTCTTAGCCTCCTGTCCGGCGGTGTCCTGTTGTGAGTGTTCCGAAAGCCACCAGAGATGGTGAGTTTATCTGCAAGATAAGCAGGAATTTGGTTCTGATGGCCCTCATTTCAGCCTTCAGACGAAAGTTAAAATAGTGGTCTGCACTTTACCTCACACTTCAGCAAACGTTTTGCATGGAGGGCATTCTCAATTCTTGGCTCTAACCTATTTTTTTTCCTCAAAAATAAAAGTGACAGTGTAGCGCACCATCCCATCTTTCTTAAAACCACCTGTTTGAATGCTGGAACTTTTCTAGAATGATTTTGATCTTTCTTACCTGAAGTACGGACTCTGTGAAATTACTACTTCTCTGTCACCTGTAGGCTTTACTGAGATTTTTTTTTTTAGGATTGCCCTTTGAGACAGCTCGCCACCTTATCACAAGGTTACCAGATGACATTATGTCATTAGGGTCACCATGTTCTTGTCATGCGCTCTTTCCTTACATGGCATTTTTTCAGCTGTTAGCCTTATCGTTGTCTTGAAATAAACTCAAACTACAACGCCCAGAATGCAGTTTGGATGAGAAATGGTGCTCCTGATGGCATAGCCTCCTTGACTCACGATGCCTATGGCTGGTGTGTTGATCGTTCATTTGGTCCTATTTAGCTCCCTCTTTTGCATTATAAACGTTTTTCACATGCGAACACAGTACTATAGCCATTTAGATGACCTGGGACAATATATGTTTCAATATACTTTTCAAACACTCTCAATGCCTACCTTGTATGCAGCGCTTAAAAACCGACATTTCGTAAAATGCATCTGTTAGAACTGGGGGTCTCTAGTTGGCTGAGGTAGGTACCTTAGCCCAAATAGGGACCTTTGCTTCTAAGTCAGGGAAAGGATGGACACCTTCTCAGATAGCCCCTGCTCACCCCCTCGGTAGCTTGGCACGAGCAGCCAGGCTTATCTACAAGGCAAATGTGTAAAGTATTTGCAACCACGCTCTCAGTGACACAGGGATAACACCACAGATGGACTCCACACGAGTTTCATAAAAAACAAGTATAAGTTTATAAGAAAAAAGATATACGATGAGACCACACGATAAAAATCCAACATATGCGTATTTGTAATATTTTACCTTGCCGGTTATTAGGCCAGCAAGCACTGGTATGTTCTTGCAGTACTAATGAGAAATTCTCAATGATCTAATGCAGTCCTAATGCAATGCTATGCAGTTCGTAATGCAAGAATCAGGCAATTCGTAATGCACCAATCAGGCAGTTCGTAATGCGACAATAATGCAATTCGTAATGCAACAATCAGGCAGTTCATAATGCACAAACAAGATAATTCAGCACCAATCGCGGTGCTCTGCACGATCTCTATGCCACTCTTACTGACTCGCGGTCAGCTACTGCCAAAACATGCCCCCAACACTGTTATGATGGAAAACAAAGTGCAGCTCCACACTCCAGTCCGGTACTGCCACTCCTCTGCAAGTACGGGCCGCGATACGGACTTGAGCGGAGGCTCGCGCTGCAAAGATGGGAAAGGCCGAGAGCGTTTCTCTCAGAGCCCGCACCCCGCCCCAGGCTGCGACGCACGCTCGCTGAGCGTTACCTGGGGGTGCAATCTCACTCTCCTCTCGACTTGGGCCTCCGGTGCGACTTCGTTGATCTTGGGCAGTGGATCTCGGACCCCCGATGATGATGGTTCGAGGTATCTCTTTGGCAAAGGCAGGCTCGGGCGGGCAGCACAGCTCCTCTGGGGATGCCGGTCTGGGCCGATGGCAATGACGATCGCAGCAGCTCTGGTCACGCTGCTCGATCGACGCAGAGAACAAGACTGCTCCGGGACACACCGTCACGGGGCAATTCTTACGAAGGTCTCAGGCTGCAACAGGGCACACGCACACAGCGTCGCTGAGACTCACTTGAGCTCCGGGTGCACACGATCACAGTTCAATCCTCACGAAGGTCTCAGGCTGCACGAAGCACACGCACACAGCGTCGCTGAGACTCCCTTGGACTCCGGGTGCACACGATCACAGGGCAATCCTCATGAAGGTCTCAGGCTGCACGAAGCACACGCACACAGCGTCGCTGAGACTCACTTGGACTATGGGTACACACGATCACAGGGCAATACTGACGAAGGTCTCAGGCTGCACGAAGCACACGCACACGCACACAGCGATGCTGAGACTCCCTTGGACTCCGGGTGCACACGATCACGAGGCTGTTCTTACGCAGGTCTCAGGCTGCAAAAGCACACGCACACAGCGTCGCTGAGACCCACCTGGAAACTTTTATGTTCCTGAGTTTCCACAACAGGGAGCCAGCTCTCCTCGGGCCCTTGGGGACAAGTTACTTCAGGACACAGCACACAGCAAAGTCCTCTCAAGCAGGGGGACACAGCACACAGCAAAGTCCCTTAGCCTCTCCTTGGTTAAATCAGCAAATTGCAGGCCAGCCCCAGAACACACAGCAAGGGTCAGTCCTTTCCTTCAGTCTCTTCAGCTGTTTCTACCTTGGCAGAGGTTCCTCTTGACCACGAAGTAGTTTCAATCCTTTTCAGTCTTGGACAGTCCTTTTCAGTCTTGGACAGTCCTTTTCAGTCTTGGACAGTCCAACGTTCAGGGGTTTCAGCTCTCCCAGTTATACCCCTAAATTTATTTCAAGTCTTTGTGTTCAGGGGGGCACTGACCCCTGTCTAAACCAATTCTGGGTGTCTCCCTGCCAGTGACAACTTTTTCCTTTGATAGTGGGGGTCTGGATCTTCAATCACTCAGCAGGAGATGGAGCCATTGTTTTATGGCGGCAGCCCAGGCCTCTTCACCTCCAGGGGCTACTCCTCCCCCCTACACTCCAGATGCAGGGCAGCCTATTGCTGTCTCACCTCCTCCCCTTGTTCAGGACATTTCCCAGATCCTATCACATTCAAATCCAGACAGTCGATCCACAACCAGGCAGAGACACATAGAATTGTTAGAACAAACAAACCAGCCACTTCTAAAAGTGTGGTTTCTAAACACACAAAGCAAAAACCACCTTCAGAAAAAGATGTGTTATTAAATTGTGAATTCAGGCACACTAAACTTCACCTCTCCACCTTAAGCCTATGGGAAGATAGGCTGGAAACATTTTACACAGCCTCCCCCATTCTGTCCTATGGGCAAGATGGCCTTGCAACAGTGAAAAACAAAATGGAGAGTATTTCACTGTCAGGACATGGTACACACCTTAGTACATGTCCTACCTATCACATACACTGCACCCTGCCCGGGGGGGTACCTTGGGCCTACCATAGGGGTGTCTGATGTGCATAAAAAGGGAAGGGTAAGGCCTGGCAAGTGGGTGCACTTGTCAGGACAACATGGCAGTTTAGCAAACTGCGCGCAGGCACTGCAGTGGCATGCCTGAGATCTCTCTTTAAGGCTACTGTTGTGGGTGGCACAATTAGTGCTGCAGGCCCACTAATAGCATTTGTATTACCAGCCCTGGCACACATAGTGCACTTTACTAGGGACTTTACTAGTAAGACAAATATACCAATTATGGACAACCAATTACCATAACACTTTATACAGGGAGCACTTGCACTTTGACACTGATCAGCAGTGGCAAAGTGCCCAAAGCATCTAAGTTGGTAACACCATGTCAGAAAAAAGGTCTAGGGGGAAGGCAAAACGTTTAGGGAACTTTAGCCAAAAAGGGCCAAGTCCAACAGCATCGCTCAACCCAGTGCTGGATCATGGGGTATCTGAGGCGCAGGGATCTGGGGCAGTGTTTGCTTAGGATCACACAGTTTGATCAAAGAGAGCAAGGCCCTTGCTTTTGCAGTCGACATTTGCGATAGTTGTCGGAGTGCTGAGGCAAGTGTACGATTACATCATTCTGTTCTGCGGGTGCAAAGTGTGGTGAATCGGTTTTAGAAACTGGTGAACAGGGCACAAGTCCTATTACAAAAAAAGAGGGGGGACTAGCCAAGCTAGGCACTAAGCAAGTGACATCATGGCGCGTAACTGGGCAGGCACACACCAATAGTTCTGGCAGCTAATAATCTTTATTTATAGCCCTGAGTTTTGAGATTACACCTGAAATTATTTGACCCTTGTTATAACCACATGGTAGCTTCCCAGCACTGCAAACGACTTGTGTTATTAATGAACTCAATGGTATTTATCGTATGGAATTTAGAAAGATGAAAGGCAGAGCAGACCCTTCCTAAGTTGTTAGAACTTAGTAGTTGCAAATATACTGAGGCACGTTAGCCACTTGGTATTACATATTCTGCTGTAGCAATCTATACTCACTAATGTTTTTCAGTGACACCAAAACAGCCTCCAATCCATTCTTGCCTTTCTTTCATTCAATCCTCTAGTCCTCTTTTCACTTTCATTCTTCTCCACTGCATCCATGCTCTACCACCTTATGCCCTTCCTTCCATCAGGTGCTCCTTCCTTACAATAGCTTGATTTATCTCTCCTTCCCTTCCTTCACTCCTTTCACTTTTCCCTACCTCCTGCCCTTCATTACTTACATCACCTCTACCCCACTCTCTTCCTCTCATACTCCCTCTAATTCTCATTCACTGATTCCTTCTTTTCTCTCACAAAGTCATTTAATTTTCCTTAAACGTCCTCTCTCCTTTCCTCCCTTTTCGTCTCTTCCACTATCTCTTCCACCCTACCTACTTCCCTCATACATCCACTCCACAACACATAAGTAAAAAATATTTACATATAACGCCAATTGCTCTGACTCTCGTTTTCTAAATCAGCACTCCACTGCAGATAAAAGAATATAAATAAAAAACACTCATTTACAACCCCAATAGCTCTAACTTCACAAATGTGAGACCGTTTGCATTGCAAATGGTTGTTTTTACTTGTGCTATAGAAATATAATAATTCAATTCATTCATCATGTTAAAGCAATCATGCTTATTAATTCCTAAGTGCTTATGTTCCAAAATGTTATTTGTAATAGTCCCTGACATACTGGGAAATTAAAATAGTGTTGCTAGAAAAACAAACATGACAATCTGTCCTACTTGGCGTGACAACTGATACCTCAAAACCAGTCTCAGGATAATTGTTTCTGGTCCAGGGAGGACCTGGCCTAGCAGTTCAGGCTGGACTGGTCCCATGGGGAGCAGGGTTAAGACTGATTTGCATATGGCTGTGTCCAAACCGGAAGGTTGTATGACGTGACAACGCATGCCATTATCCCGCATGCCTTTGCAACGCAAATCTTTACCCCGACTTGCAGTAGGGGGTGCGCTAGAAGTTGGAATAGTTTAATTTACTATTCCAACTCCAGTGTGTGCAATAGTAGGGAAGGTGTTGGAGTTAAATCCAACACCTTCTACCCCCTGCTACACACCTTTCGCGTTGCAACGGCATGCAGGGTAATGGCATGCGTTGTAACGCTTGCGGTGTAATGGCTGTTTCCCAAACCGGAACATTTTGGTCAGCAAAAAAACCAATGGATTAAGCCCCAGATTTGTGTACTGTGGATTAGTGTTTGACACTGTTCAGCATTCCGTCAACAATTGTTCTTTTTGCATATGTACCCCCCAGGGTGCGAGACCCCAACCTGTAATTGCCAAATTGTTGAACTATCTAGACAGTGATGCCATCCTTAAATTGGCCCAGGGACACAAAGACAAGTTGAAACATGACTTTCAGGCAATTATGATATTTCCAAATAGTCCAACAACAACAACAGTCCTTGGTGGCAGCCAAGCGCAGACTGCGTGAACTGAATGTTCCATAAATGTTATTATACCCCGCATGTATGAGGGTCATATATAAGTTGCAATGCCTGTTCTTTGATACACCCGAAGCAGTCTTCACATGGACTGGCGAGGCGGTGCATCTTCAGCCACATACACCACCTCCACTGGAATCCGACTCTTCCCAGGGCAACCAGTGGAACCGCCCAAAGAAGTCCACATCAAAATGATGGCACCATTCTCGTTCCAACTGGTGATCTCAGATGCAAGGTGAAGACTCATAATGCAGCTACAGCCACAGACACAGCGCTGGCCCAGACAGGGCCCGACCTAGTCTTGAATCATGAGTTTCGGCATTGGTCCTGGGCTGGTCTGTTCTCGTGGGGCTCCCAGCCCTGACGGGCCCCATAGGGACGCACTTGAAGGTCCCAGAGACTCATGTTTAAGGGAGTTGGGAGGTTGGGGATCCATTGGCGAGATGTCCCCCCAGTCTCCCGTTGGGGTTCGAAGGGTACTACTGCTGCGACAGATACTTCATGTTTGTTCAGGTATAGTGGTGGTGGGAGGAGGGGGTGGTTGTGTTGATGTTTACAGTTTGTGGTTTTATCTTCCCATGGCACAGACACAGATGTACCATGACCTAGGAACACTCGGGCTACACATGGTATCCTCCTTGAATGTAGATGGCTGCCTACATATCTAGGGACCAGCTCAGAGTGATTCGAGTCATGAAATGGAATGTGAGGGGTATCCTTAACAAAGTCAAACGTGGGGCGATCCTGAAACAGGCCAAAAGGCTCAAGACAGATGTATTAGTATTACAGGAAGCCCACATGATGGGAACGAGGGCACTGTGTCTGGCATGATATGGGTTCGATCAGATTTTTAATTCTGGGATTATCCGGGGCTCGCGGGGCACAGCAATTCTTATTCACCGCAGGATCCCCTATAGGCCCACCAGAGTATGGACGGATTTGGGCGAAAGATATACTTTAGTGATGGGGCTATTACATGGGTAATTGTTGATGCCGGGCAGCATAAGCCCCCCTCCCCTGGCCTGGGCCAGGCATTTGTTGATAGGGTCATGCATCTCTGGGGGGAGTGCCAGATGGACTGTCTGTGGTGGGGGGACTGGAATGGTATAATGGTGCTGGAAGATAGATGGTGCGTAGCTGGGCCCGGTCGAAGCTCAGGTGACTCAAAGCTGCATTTCCTGGCATCCTCCCTGCGGTGGACTGATGCATGGAGGGCCTATCACCCAGCAGTGCCCAGTTATACCTTTTTCTACACAGTCCACGGGTACTTTTCCAGGTTAGATTACCTTTTTATTCCTAGCCCCCATGTTCACAGGGTCTCAGCGGTTCACATCCTGCCACGGGGATTGTCGGATCATTCTCCAATGGCCCTCACATTACATATCGGACCCCACAGATCTCCATTTCAGTGGCGAATGTCACCCTGGCACCTACGTAATCCATTGTACAGGTCCATGCTTCACCAAACAGCCGCGTAATACCTATCATTTAATACTGACATGGCTTCATCTGGTGTGGTTTTATGGGTGGCTCTGAAGCCCACGCTACGAGGAGTCGATATTAGCTTTTGTGCTGGGGAGCGGCGTTGCAGAACCAAAAAAGTGGTGGAATTAGAAGCCCAGCAGCAGGCTGTCGAGATCGAGATTAGGGACGGAGGTCGACGCAGATTGCTCTTCTCACAACAACAAATGCAACAATTACTCTTCGACGAAGCTGGATGGCATGGCAAACAGTGCAGTGTAGGATATTTCAATGGGGTAACAAATCAAGCAAAATGCTACATCGACTGTGTCAGGTGGCGCAGGCGTCGGTGTCTCGCGAGGTTGCTGAGGCCTCCTCAGAATATTATGAGTCCCCATATGCTCGGCAAGAAGTCCTAACCCACGACCTAATAGTGGACTTTGTGAGCACCATGCCTCCACGACCGGTCTCGGATTTGGCGCGCATGCAGCTTGAAGAGCTGATCACTGTGGAGGAACTGTAAGAATCTCACCTATGTTTCCGCAGGAACGTCATCGATTTGAAGTAAGGTCCACAACTTCTCCAAGTCACCTATTTCACCCGACACTATCAAGGTGACAATGGTAACCCGGGGAAGAAGGGAAACAAAACAAGGAAAAAAGGGGAAGAAACTCTGCTTCGTAACTCAGATAACCACAGGATCCGTCAGGATAAGGCAAGAGGCTGTAGACAGGAGAGAGTCAGTACACAAGTTCGAAAACAGAAACATATACTAGCTCTTCTGTTATTCTTGTTATTTCTCTTTTCCCTACCTTATGGTATCCCTTCTTCAGTAAACTGGTAGTGAGATAATAACGGAGGTTAGAGCTTGTGTCTGGTGCTAGAAAAAACAATGAAGTGATGTAAGTGAAAGGACCCTTTGGGAATGAGATGACACAATAGGTAAGAGTCTATGTATGTGCCTACCTATTCACCAAGTATAGCTCGTGGAAACAATCCCCAAGTAACGGTCTTGAACAGCGTGTATGTCGTAAATTAAATAAACCTTATCCTCAGGTAAATAACTGTCCTCACTTTTCCATTAGATCCCAAAAGACAGAGCGGATCCCCACAGCGCTGAGAGCACAGGATCAGGTAAGTGATATAAACAATTAATCTTGAAATAACATGTCAGCGCAAGAGCGCTGTTACCGTAAAAAACGATAATGCAGGAAACAGGCATGAAGTCCTAAGGCACGCCAAGAAAAGACGACCCGAAAGGAGAAACGCCGCACCCTTGCCGAGTCCAACGCGAGGAGCGCGATGACCCGGAAGCAAGCAGGTAAGACGGAACTAGACTCCACAAAACACTAGAACGCGAAGCGCTGCTGCTTGAGGGAGGCCGGGCTTTAACTTGCCTGACCTGTCCCCGCGCATGCGTGTTCTAGGCCGGCGGCCATCATTGTAGTTTGTTGCTCCCGGTCTGTCCTCGCGCAATCGTGACAGGAACTAGCTAGTGCGCTGGCGAGTCTATGCCCGGGCCGTGCCCCTGGACCTAATGGGTTCCCCGGACGAGTTCCTAAGAGCACATATGCCACAGCTGGGGACACAACTGCTGAGGGCGTTGCAGGAGGCCTCCGATATGCGGATCCTTCTGTCCTACTGGCGGCACGCGGAAATAGTGGTCTTCCACAAACTGGGATGCGCCCCCAAAGAACCCTCTTCATATCGACCAATATCATCATTAAATTATAGAAGCCAAATTACTGTGCAAAGTACTAGCCGATCATCTTCTCCCGTATATCTCCGACCTTGTCCATCCCGACCAGGCCAGTTTCATGCCACAATGATCCACTGGCCACAACATCAGAGGGATTCACAATGCACTGGTGAAGGCGCCAGGATTGGGACTGCCAGAAGCCATCTTACTTGCAGATATAGACAAAGTGTTCGATTCGATCAGCTGGGAGTACCTATTCATTCTCCTGCAGGATCTCAATTTCGGCCCACGGTTCCTGGCTTATATCCGCCTGCTCAACACGGATCTCTCAGCATCTGTGCGCTTAGCTGGGGAGCTATCTGACCCATTCCCCTTTCACAGAGGCATTAGGCTATTTGCGCTTGCTGTAGAGCCACTGGCAGCATTGGTGAGGGGTGATCCCCTGGAGTGCGGGTTAGAATGGTCCACTGAGATATCTGATAACAGCACAGCGTCTGCATATACTGTGACTCTTTTTCTCACCGTCCGGTGTTCTCTGGTCTGAGAATATTGCAGATACCATGGGCGTTCGGGGAGACTTCAGGATTGTATACTAATCCGTCGAAATCGGTACTATTTCATGTTTGTGGCGATCAAGTCTGGGGGACATGGGCAGCTCAGCTGACTCAGGCTGTCGACAGCTTTCAGTATTTAGGAGTTTATATTTCCCCAGACCAGACTATCTCCTGGACACACAATATTAGTTCTGTACTTATGCAAGTCCGGTAAGAGGTGTGGGCATGGTCTCCCTTGCCTTTATCACCATTGGATCGGTCTGCGATCTTCAAGATGGTGTCTCTGCCGCAATCTTTGTATCAGCTCCAGAATTATCTATATGGCATTCCACAAATGTGGTCCTGGCAAATAGACACAGTACTTAACCACTTTTTGTGGGGAGGCGGTGCTATTCGAGTAGCTCTCCGCACCTGTCTTCCATCTACTTTCTGTGGGGGGATAGCCGCAGCGGACGTATATTCCTACCTTGCTGCCTCTCACCTACTTATCAACAAATGGTGGTACAGTGAGCAGGCCGAACCCGGCATACGCTGTTGAGAGATGGACAATGGGCAGTCGGTCGGCACTGGACTTCCTTTAATGTCATGCGGGCACAGAACACTTACCTCTAGCGGCCCGAGTGGTCATCCAATTATGATTATCCGGCGGCTGGGCTGGTGGGGGGAGTCTGACCCGGGAGACCCTGCTATGGCATGGAATCTTTATACATCAAGTGGCGGCGCTGCCTGGGTTTCGAGCATGGGACCTTATAGGCTTGTCCATGCTGGGTGATGTTATAAAGGGGGACAGTGCTTAAATCCTTCCAACAATTACAGGAGAGGTACCAGCTCCACTGTACCCAGTTCTACCAGTATCTACAGTTCCAACATGCTCTAACCTCTTATATAAGGAGCATGGTGGACTTTCTGGAGTTCAGCCCATAAGAGGGTAGGCTGTTGATTGGGGATCTGGGCGCTCATAAGATCCGACAAATATATCAAATCTTGGATACACACAGACACAACACCCTGGGGGTGCTGCAGACTGCCTAGGGGGGAGACATTGAAGTCTTAAATGACGATGATTGGACTGAGGCCCTGGCGGGACCCCGAAATGCAGCTATCTCATCACACCACTGCCTGATTCAATTTAAATATCTACATCTGGCCTACTACACTAGGAACTGCCTCTGGTGGATGGGGGTGATATCCTGTCCTGTGTGCCTCCTCTGCAGTGTGGAAGAGAGGACCTTCCTCCACACAGTGTGGAGTTGTACCGTGCTGCAGGCTTTTTGGCATGGGGTGACTTCTTGTCTGGCCCAGGTGTTGTCGTGGCAGGTCCCCCTCAAGCCTAAGTTGGTCCTCCTCCACAGCAGAAAGGAGGTAGGTGGGAATCGATACAAACAACACCCCCTGTTTCTGGGGCTGACACTACCTAAGCGCAACATCGCCCAATACTGAAAAGCGGACTCTCCGTCCTCGGTGGGTGGCTGAAAGGGGGGCCATGGACAGGTGCATGGGGATGGAAATAGCAGTCTTTCAGGCAAGAGGCTGTCTCCAGAAGCATAGCAAAATTTGGAAGCGATGGGCAGATTACCGGGGTATTGAGTTGCCCCCTGTACAGCCTACCAAAACCCTTATAGAGATGGAGGTTTGGTCATATAGGTCTGAGACACAGTAGTAGCCCTTATTTCTAATTACACAAGTGTTATGGACATTTGCATTGTAGGGGGTTCGGGGAGTAGTATTTGGTCTGTGCGTGTTTTTCGACATTATGTTCTATTAGTATCATCCAGACCTGATGTAATGCTGGATACATTTATATGTGCAGGCCTTTCAGGCCTTGATGTAGTACCAAATAAAACCGCAATAAAATTTGTTATAAAATAAAGAAAATCATTAACACAACACATTATTCAGGCAGACATTGGCACTGTACTAATTTCTGACCATGTCCCGGTAATTTTAGATTTAGAATTGCTCCCTATTAATACTGGTAATAGACGATGGTGTTTCAATACCTCCTTGTTAATGGATCCCGTCTTTAATTCTACATTTGAGTCCTGTCCTATTGAATTTTTTAACCTTAATTCAACCTCTGAACTCATTTTTCATGTTGAGTGGGACACATTTAAATCATCAGCTAGAGATTTTATTATATCTCACATCTCCAAGAAGAAAAAAAAAACCTCTCAACAAGTGCCTAACATACTCAACCGCATCAAATCGTTAGAAACTCTTTATAATACTACTAATTCTATGACCGATCCTAATACTCTCATTATGGAAAAATGTAAATATAATAAACTTTCTACAGAAAATGCTGATTCCTATCTTTTTAGAGATGGCGGTCGTTATTATGGTGGCAGAAATAAAGCGGGAAAGTTACTAGCTGCATATCATAAAATTAAAAAAGAACATACCAAAATTGAATCTATTTTAAAATCAGATTCTTCATCTATTGTTAAGGATAAAGGAATTATAGATAACTTATAAATGTATTATACTACCCTTTATACCCCTGAATCCAGCCCAGATCCAACTGCCATACAACATTATCTTTCCTCTATCCAGAAAACTTTCCCAACTGATATAGAGTTTTCCTCATTGGAAGACAATCTCTCTCTAAAAGATATCTCTCAGGCACTGTTATTAATTAAGACTGGCAAAGCTCCTAGACCAGATGGCTTTCCTGTGGAATTTTATTCACACTTCTCTAAACCTTTGCTACCAAAACTTAATCTTGTCTTTACTCATTTTATTTTGTCTAAAGTATCTAGTGGCACTTTTCAAGAAGCACTTATTTGTCTTATTCCTAAGTATGGTCAAGACCCACACCTATGTAAAAATTACAGACCAATTTCTTTAGTCAATTCTAATTACACAAAATTTGCTAAGAATCTTACTTTCCGCTTGGATCTATTTTCATCCTCTCTTTTTGGCAAAGAACAATCAGGCTTTATTAAAGATAGAGGTATTTCTGATTAACATTACATCTTTTTTAAATATATTACATAAATCTAATAAATATTCTCACTCAGCCGCTATTTCACTCGATGTGGAAAAAGCTTTTGATTGCATGGATTGGTCATTTATATTTCATACACTTTCTTGGTTTGGTTTTGGTACCAGATTTATTTCTTATATATCCCTATTATACACTGCCCCAACAGCTTTTATTTTTGACAATGGTCTTATCTCTTCTTTCCTTTCTTTAAAGAGAGGTGCTTGACAAGGATATCATCTTTCCCCACATGTTTTCAATCTTGCGTTGACACCTTTTCTTGCAAAAATTAGACAGAATTCTAATATTCTTAGATTCCAGTATGGTAATACCCATGCTAAACTCAGTGTTTATGCTGATGACATCCTTTTATTTTTATTTTATCCAAACCTGACTCCTCTCTACCTGCTTCTCTTGCTGAAGTTAACTCTTTTGCTACACTTTATGGTTATAAGTTAACTTAAATCATGAAAATTTGAAATTCTTCCTCAACATTCTATGCTTTAAACAAGATTTCTCTCTTTCTAATTTTGCTTGGGGACCTCAAAAACTTAAATATTTAGGACTTTAGTTTTCACCTTCCATTAAACATAATCTTTCTCTAAATATGAGCTAATTTATTACTGTATTATCTAACTCAACTGCTAAGTAGCACCCTCTTTACTTATCCTGGTGGACTTGAAACTATTAAAATGATGCTTGCCCCCATTGTTTTTTGTACCATCTCTCCCATTCCCATTACTATTCCCGCTCACTTTCAAAAATAGATTTACTCAATATTGTCTTCCTTTTTATGAAATCATCACTTAATCAAGCCTTAAAATGCTTGTTTGATTCTCCTTTAGACTTCTTTCCCCTTGGTAGGATATTGAACTATCCTTCCTTTCTCCCTTTTCTTTCAGAGAATTCTTCTCCTTTACCCATAAAACACGTTATCTATTGTCTTCTATTCATAAAACAATCTATAAACTCTTAAAACCTAGTGGGAGATGTGTGGCTCAGTGGCCAGAGTGGCTTAATCCGGAGCGCGGAGTTCAAGATTCGATCCCCAGCGCCGATGACAGCTCAGCATCACGTGACACTAGGCAATAGCTCATTTAATCTCCCTGACGGCCCGCTGCACCGTGAAACAATTTAGGGGG
This sequence comes from Calotriton arnoldi, assembly GCA_963921515.1. Taxonomy (NCBI): domain Eukaryota; kingdom Metazoa; phylum Chordata; class Amphibia; order Caudata; family Salamandridae; genus Calotriton; species Calotriton arnoldi. The sequence continues at coordinate 1,073,358 of CAWUFW010004540.1, read as the reverse complement.
GATATGTTTGTGCTTTACAAATTATACTTTTTTCACATTTTTCTGATAGCAAACACTTTTTCTTTAATCTTCAATTTGGCACAACAATCTTGTAAAAATGTACAATAAACCTATTTTTTGGAAGTCTTTTACATTGGGTTCATCAACTTTGATCAAATGATTCCTTCCTTAAATTCAGAAGTGAAATTATTATATAACCTTCCGCAAACATATTATAACTAATTTACTATTTTAATCCACCTTATCTTCACTATCATCTAATACTCCCCCTTCACTACCTCATAAACATATTCTCCCTACATTATCAAGTCACCAAAATGGCTCTTCCATCTACAAAATGCTTAATGAACTTCCAGAACATAGAAACAAGGCAGACATTAAACTGCAATGGGAACGAGATTTCCAGGCTTCATGCCTGGATAAACTTTGGTTCAAGCTTCGCAAAACATCAAGATCGGCAAACACTACTCAAACTCTCTTCTTCCTATATAATAGGCTTATGAGCACTCCAAGCACTTTACATACATTGAATCCAGATGTTTTATCAAATTGTTGGTCATGGAATGCTACCTCTGCTGGTTTATTTCATGTTCTTTTTTCATGTCCATATACTCATCAATTTTGGTTGAGGGCATGGTCTCAAATGTATACTATTTTTCATACACATTTTCCTTTTTCACCTTTAATTATTTTTCTGGGAACCCCTACAGCTTATTGGCAGTCCCTTACAAGGAATACTGCCATAATAGATTCGCTAATAGCTGTTGCCTTTCAGCAAATAACTAAATATTGGAAGAAATCCTCACAGCTTTCTTTCCAAGCCTGGTGGTATAGTGTATGTTATTATCACTGATTAGATAGAGCATATATTTCCCCACTATCCCTTCCTATTAAAAGAGATAATATCTGGTCACCTGTTACTATCTTTTTGGGCACGTCTACTAGCAATTTTACCTTTCATCACCTACTGTTAATAATTACCCAAACTACCGTGAAATGTTTCATTACTATATTTTTCCTTATATATCTTTTTATGTCTATATACTGGAGATAATTTATTAATATAATTTCAATTTTGCTCGCAACCCCCACTTGTTTACTCCTTTAATGTATAGTATGGATATAGTTTTTCTTTTTTCTTTCTTTTTCATTCTCTTTCGATATGATATAACCATTTTATATGCAACTGTTTGCTCTCATTAAGCACTTTTATACTTCTAACTATTCTACTTTTATTTACACACTTATAGTGTTTAATATGATTGTATAAAATGTGTTGCAGTCTTCATTAATAAACTTATTTTCAAACTTAAAATCTTTTCTTATCTTTAGCCATCCTTTAGCTAAAAGGTTTTTGACTTTACATAAAACTGTATCCTCTTCACATGCTTTCTATAACTTATCTTCAACAATAGACCCTACATTGGGATGAGATGCATGTACAGCAGATACAACACACTTGACATCTGTATCATCATTCAGATCCGGAGAAGTAGCCAATGGCGAACGTGACACGAAATCAGCTCTGACATTTTCACCACCTGTAATATATTTAATTTTAAAGTTGAATTCCTGTAATCTAGACAATAGGTTCATGAGGCTAGAAGAAGCCAAACCAGTGCTATTGATGCTTATTAAATACAAGAGAATTTTATGATCTGTACTAAGATTATAAGATAAAGGAGATTGACCAAAAGATAAATCTTGAACATTTCTTTGGGCCATAAACCTGCACGATTCTCCCATTTAATAGTACTGTAATGTTCTTCATGATCTTTGAGTGTTCATGAAATGAAAGTGATAGTGTGCTCTTTGTCCTTGTTGTACTGTGTTAACACAGCTTCCAGACGCAAAGAGCTAGTATCAACCATGACAGAACACTTGGACACACAATTAAAGATTTCAAGGCAGGCACCAACACAATTATGTGCGCGACTTTCTGAAAAGCATCATCCTCCTCCTTTGTCCACTAAATTATTTTTCTTGCATACCAGATGTCTCAACAGTTCAATAGCAATGGCATGCACCTGTACAAATCTAGCATAACATTCACTAAGGCCCAACAATGATTTCAATTAATCTTTATCAGAAGGCAGTGATGTGTTTTAATAGCATCAATTAGATTTCCTTTGAAACCATTGGCAGAGATGCTATGGTCTAAATAATGTGCATTTCTCTTTTCACACAAAATGAAATTATGTAATCCAGAAATGTGTTGTGCTCTTCAACATTTATGACAAAAATAAAAATGCTGTCTTGGAATGCCTGGACCCCCTTGATGCCTTTAAACAATACATTCATGAGTTTCTGGAATGCAAAAGTGGCAGATGCCAAATAAAAAAAAAGTCATAACTATTTAAAGACGTAAAAGGGTGTCACAAAAGTAGTTAAATCTTTTGACTAATCTGACAAAGCCACTTGATAGTAAGCCAATTTACTATCAATTATAGAAAAACAGTAGCACCTCCAATGGTCATTAACTTTTCTTTTCTATTCTTCTTGGCAGGGAGTGGCGTTTCTGCAATAATATTCTTGTTAAATGAACATAAATCTGCAAATAAAGGTATACTGGCAGATTTATTTTTTAGCTTAAACAGCTGACACCCTTTCTGCCAAATCTGTGACTTCAATAGTACCATCTCTGCACATGGAATCCAACAATTATTTTAGCTCATCTCTTACACTCAGATGAACTGGTCTAAACTTGTGCTTGACAGAGATGACACTTGCTTTCATTTTAATGGCATGCACTACTCATTTGCACAGCCTGCTCTGTGCTGAAAAGCTTAATTATACTTGTTTTAAATCCATCTCATCATTAGAACTTTTAATATCTATGGTGGCAACAGGTATTTCCCCTAAGGAGATCAGTGCAGAGCAATGTCAGGTCTCAAAATTATGGTGAATCTTCCTAAATCACGCCACCCTACAATGTCACAAACTTTTATGGCAACATATATATTTGTTTATTTAATATATATTTTTTTTTTTACAGCACCTCCTGAATAATTTTGTAGATTTTATTAATAATTTGGATTTAAGCACTAACTATACTATTTCCCATATAATGGTATGAGCCACAAAAGCATTAACTCGAAACAAAGCCTTGGGGAGAAGAAATCACCAGGGTCAACTTTTTGTCTTACCCGGAGGTCCTCTTTGATGATAATGGGTCTTGGGTCCCCTTAAGGAGGGTTAAAAGGAACGCAAAGGCTAGAGCTGCCACAGCAATCTATGAAGTTGCCAGTAGAATAGGTGCCAAAGCTGTGCAGGCCCTTCTGAAAGTGTACCACTCTATATGCATTTTCCTTTCCAGTTATGATTGTGACCTATGGGCCACAAGGTTCAGTCGGACATGCAGATAGTGGAGAACAAGTTCCTGAAAAGGCTGTTAGCTTTACCATCACCAGCTTCCTTTATAGTGCATGAGGAACTATATGTCAGCTATATATCAGATCTTTTGGTCCTTCGCCCACTGTTAAGGTGGTTCAGAATCTGGATAGTCCCAGAACTGAATTTTAACCAATTAGTTATCAGAGACTGTCTATCTCTGGAGAAGGGAAATTGCATTCAGTGGTTTAAGTATATTAGAGACACTGACCAAGTTGAGTCGCCCTTATCTGTATGCAACCCAGAAATTGATTACTAAGTCAGAGCTGGAGTGGGCAAAGAATTTTTTTTTTATTGATGGTCCAATCTGAGAGAGAAGCATCTGAGTTATGTAAACGCTCAGTTCATGCTTATGTTTTATTAAAGACTCTCCCCAGAACTGAGCTCTACCTAGATGTGGTCACTATTTCTCAACGCAAACACAAGGAGATGATGGACGGAGCGATGAACCTTTTCAGACACTCACCCCCAGTCACAGATCTGGGTTGAATCCATCCTCATTATTTAGCTCACTTTGCCACCCCAGTTCAGACACAGCTATATGCAAATCAGTCTTGGCCCTGTGCCTTATGGGAACAGTCCAGCCCGAACTGCCAAGCCATGTCTTCCCTTGACCGGAAACAAGCATCCTGGGACCGGTTTCGAGGTAACACCCCTCTTCAGCCAGGCTAGCTTGAATCCAGTGCAAAGTGAGCAAGGGACCCACGTCTGGGCATACCCTGCCAACTTAGGGCGAACAAAGCAAACACAAGGAGATGATGGACGGAGCGCTGAACCTTTTCAGACACTCACCCCGAGTCACAGATCTGAGTTGAATCCATCATCATTCTTTAGCTAACTTTGCCACCCCAGTTCAGACACAGCTATATGCAAATCAGTCTTGGCCCTGTGCCTTATGGGAACAGTCCAGCCCGAACTGCCAAGCCATGTCTTCCCTGGACCGGAAACGAGTATCCTGGGACCGGTTTCGGGGTAACACCCCTCTTCAGCCAGGCTAGCTTGAATTCAGTGGCAAAGTGAGCAAGGGACCCACGTCTTGGCATACCCTGCCAACTTAGGGTGAACAAAGCAAACACAAGGAGATGATGGACGGAGCGCTGAACCTTTTCAGACACTCGCCCCCAGTCACAGATCTGGGTTGAATCCATCATCATTCTTTAGCTCACTTTGCCAGCCCAGTTTAGACACAGCTATATGCAAATCAGTCTTGGCCCTGTGCCTCATGGGAACAGTCCAGCCCGAATTGCCAAGCCATGTCTTCCCTGGACCCGGAAACAAGCATCCTGGGACCGGTTTCGGGGTAACGCCCCTCTTCAGCCAGGCGCTCAGCGCTCCGTCCATCATCTCCTTGTGTTTTCTTTGTTCGCCCTAAGTTGGCAGGGTATGCCCAGACGTGGGTCCCTTGCTCACTTTGCCATTGGATTCAGGCTAGCCTGGCTGATGAGGGCTGTTAGCCCGAAACCGGTCCCAGGATGCTTGTTTCCGGTCCAGGGAAGACATGGCTGGGCAGTTCGGGCTGGACTGTTCCCATGAGGCACAGGGTCAAGACTGATTTGCATATAGCTGTGTCTGAACTGGGGTGGCGAAGTGAGCTAAAGAACGATGATGGATTCAACCCAGATCTGTGACTGGGGGTGAGTGTCTGAAAAGTTTCAACGCTCCGTCCATCATCTCCTTGTGTTTGCACTATTTCTCAACACCATTTAAAAAAAAAAGATTTAGGCTCAATCTTTTGCTCTGGTTATTGACTGCGCCACCAGATTGGAACACGGTTGCTAATTTGAGTCCTTGTAGCTGTGATAGCTTTTCAACCTAAGATACCATGCACTTTGTCTTGTTTTGTGACCCCTATCATTTATTAAGACAATGTTTTGTATTACCTTTGCTGAAAGTGATGTGCTTTTTACAACCCTGACCTGGCCATTTATATCTCCGGATGTTGCTTTATGTTATAGTCTGTTTTAATATCTCCAGCTATTTAATGGGTGCAGTGAGAGCCAGAAAGAGCCGAACTGCTGTAGTAATGGGTTTGCAGCTATACTGATGTCAACACTCTGACCAAGATGTCTACTTTCTCTAATGACTCTATGGATAATTTTTGGGAATAATGTTTTTAATGTACAGTGTATTATATAATATAAGTTTGATAACTGGATGGTGCGTTTTTTAGCTCATTGCTTCATTTGCACATATCTCTGTTTTTTATGAAGATTTTACTTTTGTGAATCTTATATCTGGTTATTATTAGTTCTGTCTTTTAGGATTTTTATTAATCGAATAAAGAATAATTGACTGAGTAACAAAGTCAATATAAGAACCTAAGTTGGCATTCATAGGGTCTGGATTCAGAGTGGTAATTTAAATGTGTATGGTGGTATCATAGAAAAAGTAATAATGGGTATGTATTAGGACCAAAGAGTCTTGTGGAAGGATAGGCCATGGAGGTTAAAGTCTGGAAAGGATGCATCATCATTGGGGAAGGAATCTGTTCATTAGTAGTTGCTTTACTTTTGTTTGAAGAGGGCATTTGAGGGGTTGCATCTGGTCTCAGAAGGGAGTTCTAAATTTTGGGGGCGATTCCGGAGAAGGAGTATTGTAGGTTTTCTTTTTTTTTATTTGTAGGGCTTGAGTAGAAGGGAGCCTGTGCTTTGTAAAGTTCTATTCTCGCCTGATAGTTTTATGAGTCAAGCAGGCAATTTTTAGATGGATCTTTGCCTCATAGGTTCAGTTCAGCGCTTTGAGGTCTGGGGTGAAGTGATCACTTTTTTTGAGCCTGTGATGAGTCGAGATGCTATGTTAAATGTTGCCTTCAGAGGTGCTAGTTTTGCTTTTGATGGTCCCACAAGGGTGGTGCTGACATGATCTAGTCTGGAGCTCACTAGTGCTTGAACCTCTGTCTTGAGATCTGCAGACAGAATTTCCTTAGTGCATGCAGTTGGTAGTTCGTGCCCCTGGTGGCAGCGCTTATGTGATCCTACATAGAAAGGTGATTGCCCAAGATTATTCCTAAATAATTATTTGTAAAATGGCATGCTCTTTAAATTCAAAATTTTCTTGGAAAGAGCCTAATATTTCAATATCATGACCTCTAAATGGTTTTGGGTGAACATCTTTTACAATCGGAGTTTTGTAAAACCTTTTTTCAATATAAGTGATATCAGACAATTTAGTTATAGGCAAACTGGAGTCTGCCATAATTTCATGACCAATTTTACCTACGTGAACAAGACTGCATTAAAATGCAAGCATCCTGAATCATGGGTAACACTTTCAACAGTCAACACTATATTGTTACTGAAATCATTGTCTCATTTTTTTGTAAGTGACCTATTTTTCTGAGTTTAATGCATCTCTTTCCCAATGCAGAAGAAATTAGATTATTTACAAAATGTTGTTTTGAACCACATCTGATGCATGTGAATTTATTTTGCTATGAAGAAACTGTCTTTCCAGCATTGCACTAGGTTGTTCAGTGAGACATTTTTCTAAACGCCAAACAGTTACAGTGAATACATATATATTGGTATAGTTTTCCTAGCCGTTGTCCAAGAGCGGGTGTCCAAGCAAACTGAATAGCAGTGCTTTTTTCCTTCCTGAAAAAGAGCTCCTTGCCATCAATCACAATGTAATTCTCAAATGCCCGTAGCCATTGGCCCTTGTTGCCATTTGACAGTTGGTTTATGAGGGTTTAGTAAAAGTAGATTTGGTTGATGATTGAGCATCTGATTCGAAGTCACTGCTCCCACAAAACCATAGCAAACTCTGGTCCGCTTCATGGAAGCGAGAGCAGGAAAAATCCTCTTGCTTCCTTAAAGCGGAGCAGAATTGCTTTTGGACAGATGTAGCTCCCTCTGCCTGAAAGCACTGCTGGCTCTCGCAGGAGGCGAGGAGCCGGCAGTGACCGCAGGGGCTTTGAGGCTCCCCCCATGGTCCCAATGTTGTGGCCATGCCCCAGGGGATGGATTCCTCGGGGCAATATCAGCCCAGGTGGGGGGGGGGGCTGTGCAGGCCCCCCTACCTATTTTTTATTTTTAAAGCATAAGGCCTGGCCCCGGGGGTTGTGGTTCCTGGGGCTGAAATTGGCCTCAGGAGAGGGGCCTCACGGGCCACCTCAAATGTTTTTTAAATTAAATACAGGGCAGGACCCTGGGGATGGGGTCCCCGGGGCCAAAACAGGCCCAGGGAAGGGGGGCCACGCAGCACCCCTTCCTTAAAAAATTTGTAAATAATTAAAAATAATGACCAGGCCTCGGGGGATGGAGTCCCAGGGGCCGAAATCGGCCTAGAGAAGTGGGGATCATTAAAAAAAATCTCACATTTTAGGAGTTACGACCCTATCGCGGCACTCAGCGCAACCCCTCCAGTGTAACGTCGCAGTGGATTTGAGGATCCACCTTAAATAAATAATTAAATAGTATAGAATTTTAGAGGTAGTCTTACAGTTGAGAACTTTTTTATAGAGATAGTGAGAGTGAACTTCATAATCACATTAAAATTGAGAGAGTTAGAAATAATATTAAAAAAATACAAATTAAAAATTAAAGTTGAAAAGTGAAATGTGTTGTAGTACATTGAATTTGTCCTTTAGTTTTGTGGGTTTGCGACCGGTTCATGAATCTGGAAAATATTTTGAAAAAGTGTAAATATGTTTAAAAATATATATCATTCAGTGTTTGGTTATAGGTTGACACTAAGACGAGCAGTTGTGTTCATTATGACTTTGTTCCAGCTACATGTAAGTCCGAATGCACAGCTTATGGTTGTTCAGAAACACTCTATTCCCTTCATCTGTGAAATGAACTCAATCACATCTAAAGATGTTATGCATGTCAAAATGTAGATTGTTGTTATAGATAGATCCCATGTTATGGTCTCTGAGGTAAGCAGAAACAGCTTTATTGACATGCTTCCTAGCCATGTCAATCTGTGGACAGAATTGATTTGACCACTTCCATTTCTGTCTTTGGCATATATTAGAGTATACAAAGACAGTGTGAGGGAAAAGCAACATCAGTTGTACAAAGGTATCCTTCATTAGGATTTCCAATCCTACCCCAGTCAATGTGCCTAGGTCATTGCCACCACAGTGCACATTCATGAGGTAAGGGAGTTGGAGATGCAAAAAGGTTTTCACCAAAGGCATCAATTGGTGCCACTTTAATTCTCTCTGTGCAAACCATTTAATATCGACATTTTGCAAACCTAGTTCGTTGTCAATACCTCTGTGTTCAGCATACCTTTTGACCCAGAAAACATAGCTGTGTCATAAAATCAATACTGTTAGCATTTTTGACAGGATGAGTGGAAGGCATCAAAAAATGTCTGTAGCTGAGTAAGTCAGTTGGTACAATTAGAGGTATCTAAAATGGTGGAGAAGATGCTGTTTTTGAAAACGCAGATAACTGATTGGCTGTTAATAAACATTGTGTACTCAAAAATAGGATGCATGTTACTTCGCAGAAGAAGCATCTTTCTGATTGGGTATAGAAAACACTTTGAAATGTACAGTTGACAGGATAAGCTGATATTTGCAAGACTCAACCACACCTGATATTTGCATTTGTAAGCTAGTGTGCTGAATTTGAAAATATGGTGAACTTGTGACCTGCTGTTACAGTTGAATGTTGCAGAATCTGTTACTATGGAAACTAGGATTAAGCAGAATGGGGGAAGGGTTGAAAGTGAACTGTGGTTTTAAAATATGAAATGGTAAGTTGTATATATGTGATATGCTTCTAAAGTAAGTTTTCCCAATTCAGTACTATGTTTAGAAGTGGTATGTTCTTTAAAAAATAACACTACTATTGTTGGATTTAGGTTTTTGAGGTCCCGTAATGGTTCACGACTCCCTTGCAACGCTACACTGCTGCACCGCGGTGGAGTCGTGACTCCAGTAAATTACAGAATCACATTGGGTACTTTTAGAAGAGAGTAATAAAGGGTTATAATGTGTATCCAATAGAAAAGGGTTTTAGAGTTTGAAAAAATGCAGGGAGTATTTTGATTTGTTACTTACATTCATTTCTGTGCAAAAAGCGAGGGAAAGTTTGCCATTACTAGTTTTACCTTGTTGAGAGTGGTGCATCACATTGATTGTATGGGAAAGACATTTTTGGGGGAGTTTCTGACATTTTCATGTCCTGCAAAAGTATTTCGGTGGTGAGTTACAAATGTGTAAGGTATGTTATGTATTGTGTAGGAGTGCTTCAGTGTTTTATAATGATATTTTTAACTTTTATAAAGCTTGCGAAGCTAGAGAAATGTGATGTTTAAAATATGTTACCAATTGTGGGAACCTGTGTTGTAGTCTGTTTTATTGTCTTCAAATGAAGATTAAAATAGGTTGTGCTTACTAATATGTGTACTTCCTGTGTCTGAAATTAAAGTAGTAGAGAAGAGTAAGGGTTAAAACATGTTGGCAGATGGATTATTGTTTATGCTACTTCATATAAGTCTCTGAAAAGGTACACTTGAAGTAGGCTGTATAAATTTAGGTGTGTACTTTAAATAGAAAGTGCACTCAGTCAAGTTTAAATATCTGCGTGCTATCAAGACTGAGGTATGTGTGTACTTCTACATGTATTCTGACATGTGTTGTACATCTGATGACCCTAAATTAAAGACTATGTAGCTTCTTATACAGGTCCAGAAATCTTGTCAGTCCTATTGCATCATTCAGTCGTAGAAACAAACATCTATTATCTATGTAGGTGTCAAAGACCCCTTTAAATACAGTGTTCAATACCCACCTCCCTTTATAATGAGGAGAAAGAAGTACATATACCTTCTTCTACACACATTTAGAAAGCATGTGGTCTGAAACAGAGGTATTCTGGTATTTGTAGGCTTCTTTTGATGTATCATGTCAACACAAAAAGGCACAGACACAGAGGGCCTGATTCACAGAACTAACTTACGTCAAAAACGTAAAGTTAGTACTTTTTAGTATTCACAGAATACACTTACTCATTTTGGTATTCACAGAATGAACTTACTCATTTCGGTATTCACAGAAGTTAGTAGTCCTAACTTTAGGACTCCTAAATGCCTTCTGTGAATACCGAAAGTCTTAAAGTTAGGATTTTTCTCAGTTTAGGAGTAGTAAAGTTAGACTTTACTACTCCTAAACTGAGAAAAATCCTAACTTTAAGACTTTCGGTATTCAGAGAAGGCATTTAGGAGTCCTAAAGTTAGGACTACTAACTTCTGTGAATACCGAAATGAGTAAGTTCATTCTGTGAATACCAGAATGAGTAAGTGTATTCTGTGAATACCAAAAAGTACTAACTTTACGTTTTTGACGTAAGTTAGTTCTGTGAATCAGGCCCACAGATTGACGTCTTGAGAAACATGGTGAGACTTACAACAGAGACATTAGAAGAGTTGGTGTTTTATATTTGGCTAGGCGTAACATTGTGAGCAGTCGGTGAATAAGGAAGCCGGAAGAGAAAAGTGAGGTTTAAAACATGTTGGCAGATGGATTATTGATTGTGCTACTTCATATGAGTCTCTAGAAAGGTACACTTGAAGTAGGCCGTATAAATTTAAGTGTGTGCTTTAAATGGAAAGTGTACTTTGTCAAGTTTGAATATCTGCGTGCTGTCATAACTGAGATTTGTGTGTACTTCTGCATGTATTCTGACATGTGTTGTGCATCTGAAGATCCTAACTTTAAAACTATGCAGCTTTTACAGGTGCACAAATCTTGTCAGTCCTGCTTTAGAATTTAGTTGCAGAAGCAGACATGTGTTACCTATGTAGGTGTCACAGAACCCCTCAAATACACAGTTCAATATCCACATGCCCTGTATTATGAGGAGAAAGGAATATATACACCTTCTTGTACACACATTTAGAGAGTATGTGGTCTGAAACAGGTATTCTACTATTTGTAGGCTTCTTTTTATATATCATGTCACTAGAAAAAGGCACAGAGACACAGATTGACTCTTTGAGAAACATGGTGAGACTTACAACGGAGACATTAGAAGAGTTGGTGTTTTATATTTGGCTAGGCGTAACATTGTGAGCAGTCGATGAATAATGAAGCTGCAAGAGAAAAGTGAGGTTTAAAACATGTTGGCAGATGGATTATTGATTGTGCTACTTCATATCAGTCTCTAGAAAGTTACTCTTGAAGTAGGCCGTATAAATTTACCTTTCTAGAGACTCATATGAAGTAGCACAATCAATAATCCATCTGCCAACATGTTTTCTAAATTTAGGTGTCTGCTTGAAATGGAAAGTACACTCTGTCAAGTTTGAATATCTGCATGCTCTCATGAATGAGGTATGTGTGTACTTCTACATGTATTCTGACACGTGTTTTGCATCTGATGACCCTAACTTAAAAACTATGTAGCTTATCATACAGGTGCTCAAATCTTGTCAGTCCTACTACAGCATTCAGTTGTAGAAGTAGAGATCTTTTACCTATCTAGGTGTCACAGAATCCTTAAATACAGTTAATTACCCACCTGACCTGTAAATGAGGGGAAAGCAATACATACTCCTACTTCTACACAAAGTTATAGAGCATCAGGTGTGAAACAAAGGTATTCTAGAATTTGTAGACTTCTTTTGATGTATCATGTCACTACATAAAGACTCAGACATATACAGTGATGCCTTGAGAAACATGGTGAGACATACAACAGTGAAATCAGAAGAGTTGGCCTTTCATATTTGTCTAGGCACAACATTGTGAGTTCTCACTGAATAATATAGCTGCAAGAGAAAGGTTAGGGATAAAGTATGTTGGCAAATGGATGATTGTTTATGGTAGTTCATATGAGTGTCTAGAAACGTACACTTGAAAAAGACTGTATAAATTTAGATATCTGATTTAAACAAAAGGTGCACTTTGTCAAGTTTGAATATCTGTGTGCTATCATAATTGAGGTATGTGTCTACTTCTACATGTATTCTGACATGTGTTGAGCAACAGATGACTCTTAATTAAAAACTATGGGGGATATTCTCCAGAACGTGTGATAATTATCGCAAAATTAGCTTAACATCGTAGTCCATCGCAGGAAAATAACACCGTGTTAATGTTGTATTCTCAACCCGGCGGCACCATGCGATAGCCTCACGATAAAGCGCCAAATGACCGCGTTTAAATGAACGCGATGCCGAAAAAATGCGAAACACGAACGTGAAAAAAGTTGCGATGCCCCAAATCGCGATAAAAAAATCAGCGATAACCAGCGACAGGCCTGCAATTCCCACGCGTCATGCGGGAAAATGCATCATAAAAGCAGAAGGAAAAAAAAGAAAAAAAAAGTTAAACTGCGTAGCACCATGGATGCACCCGGACCGAGTGCAGAGGACAACGCGAACCCCACAAGCCCCACAGACGACCAGCAAGGAACCTTGGGGTCGGGAAGGCCAAGGAGAAGAGGAAGACGCGGTTCAGTCCGCAGGAAAACAGGATCATCGTTACGGAAGTGATAGAACACTACCAACAACTGTTCGTCACCTCCAACGTGTCATTGGCAACAAAGACGCAAACATGGCAGACTATATTGGACCATGTGAATGCAGTTGCAGAGTTGAGGAGGACAATGGAAGAGGTCAAGACGTGCTGGAATGATGTGAAGGGCAAAACCAAGAAGAAACTCAAAGCCAACATGAAAGCAGCAATGCAGATTGGAGGTGGGGGTCCAGCAGCACACCAGGAGCTGGATGACATGGAGAAAATGGTGGCCATAGTGATCAGTCGGGATACGGTGCCAGGAGTAGTGGATCCGGACACTGCTCAACAAGACCTGACACAACATCAACAGGGTGAGTACCGACCAGGGACTGGGGGACGGGGGGATATGGGCACAATGGCACACATGCACAATTAAGTAGAGCACACTGCACACCCACAATGACTCTGGATCATGTCCCTGATCTCCTTAGCATACTGCAGCACACATAGAAACAGCAAGTAGGCCCCCGTCGACAATGTGCCCGGATGGGGCCCTCCCCACACATCACTAATCTCACAACAAACCCATAGACATGTGCTGAACCCAGCAAAGCTGCGGGTCCGTGAGCCACACTGACAATGCAAGTGACACTGCTTGATGATTAGCATGGCTGCAGTGCAATTATCATGACATGGTGCACGCCACGACACTGAGGTGACTGAGTGTGGACCACATCCGGAAAGGAGCAGGTCACACTCTGACACATCCACGTGCACAAACAACCCCTGACGTCAACAACACATCTGCGGAAAAACCATGCCCAAGAGTCACAACTCGACCAAGAGCCTAATTTACCCAAGTCCGCAACTTCCCAGCACTGTAGAAGCACAGAAGTCAAAGGCACACCACCTGAAAGGGATAAGGGGCAGCCAAATCTGAGCTGCAGGGGCGACTTGCCCAAAATGCAGCACACACACACATAAGAATAAGAGCACCTCAACATTGACAACAATGTGGTACAAACTGCAACACTTTCACAACAGAACACAGGGCACAACTGGTGCCGCATGTGTGTACAAAATGGCCAATCACATCTGGCATAGCAGGAAACTGTGAGATGACCATGTACGAGTACAACCTCACATCTGTGATGTAGTACAAATGTCCACTGTCCCGCATCAAATAGGCATCTCCTCACAAACAGTCACAATGTACATTGTCATGCAGTCTGTATGTAAACTCCGCCAATGCGTCAACATACATGGAACATACTGTGAAACTGCATCTCCCCTTTCATTGCAGAGGGACAATCAACACCTCCTGCAGAGCAGACCCCACATCACGTCAGCGATGATGGAGACGACCCCCAGGACATCGACTTTGACGAACTCCAATGGTTCATGGACAACCTCCGCACCCCACCTCCAGTAGCGGGGCAGCCCAGCACCATCGAGGTGATCCCACCCCCTGCACAGACCACACAGCAGGAAGCACCCACCACCACGTCTGGCTCCCAGCACCTCACCGAAGAACACATGGCGTTCCAACGCCGTGTGTTAGACTGCCAGAAGGCGCTGGCTGAACAGGTGCTGGTGGGGTTCGACCTCATGGCAGCCAAACTAGATGCCATACGTGGGTGTCTAAGTCCCATCAGGGACCACTTACACTCCCTAACGGACACCCACAGTCCACCCCATGCCCTCCAACAATCCATGGCTGGAGTCATGACTCGGAGACAACAACAACTGTCTAGTCAGAGCGGCTACAGCGAAGTCATCCGTGATTTGGGAAACATGAGGAGGGTCATGGAGAACATGGAGCGGATGCAGGTGCAAAGAATGGCTACCACGGCTGCACACGAGAAAGCTATAGATGGGTCTTCCATGCCCTGCAGATCCTCATCATGGGAGTGATGCCACAAGACATTGCGCAGATGAATGCTGCTGCTGCTTCTACATCCATATCTCCGGCCCCTGATGTGTCGGTGTCACACAGTGCTGCAAACCAAACACCACCACCCACATATGAGGTACATGAAACGTCAGAGTGCGAAGATGAGGATGAATCTGCCTCAGTGGTAAGGAGGAAGCAGTAGCATTCATCTCCGCCATATGGCTTGTTTCTGCTTGGGTCTGCCCTCTGCATCATGCCCGGGAATAACACCTTCCACTGTCCCCGACACACTCTGCGACACTAATCTTGGACCTCGACATGGACTGCCATATTTTGTATGCTCAACAATGACACAGCAATCAGCCTGCGGACTGGACTCTTCCCCTTCCGAGTAACTTGTCAATCCCTAAAGGACTCTGGCTGGCCCTCCACGGGGCAACATTGTAAAGTGTTGTCTGCATGGCCCAGTACTAAGACAGCTTCAACACTGCACTGAACGTGAATAATACATTCTAATACACACAGATGTGTCATGTCTATGATTAATCAAGTATGAAAGCATGGACAAATGTAGGGGCAGTGATTCCCCCTTACGTCCATGTAGCTCATGTTGTGGGACTTGAGTCACAGGGTGCATCTCTGCATCATGGTGGTACATATTTGACCCCAAAAGAAGCCCTGTTGTCAATTGTAGGTCACAAATGACAGCCTATATGTAATGATTTGGGACACATGTGAAACGCTGATGAGTGGGATTCCGTACTATCTTTGACACACAGAAATGGCATTTCGAATACGTGACACCCTAAACAGCCTCTCTGTACAGAGGTGACACACCCACCATCTACTTCCAATTTATGACATTGTCAGCACTACATGTTGCACTTAACTTGTCAGAGTGATGTGCTTGTACAGAGGAGTAACATGCACACAGGGAATGTGTGTTGTTATGAATTAATTTGCACATGCTGTGCCTGTGATCATTTTGTACTGTCCCATGATTGCTAAGGACTGTGACGTGCTCATGTGAAGAAATTGTCAATGATGGTGTTCCTACGGGCTATTCCTGCTGCTGCTGCTGCAGTGGGGTGTGGTCCACCTGCCTCATCTTCCTCATCATCGTCCGGTGCATCTGGCACTTGTAGCCATGGGGCATTTGTGCGTACACATATGTTGTGCAACACACAACATGCAACGATCATCTTGCACACTATGCCTGGGCTGTACAGGAGCCTTCCACCTGTGATGTCCAGGCACCTGAAATGTGACTTCAACATGCCAAATGTGTGTTCCACGATGCCCCTAGTGCGTTTGTGGGCCGCATTGTACTGCCTCTGGGCCTGTGTGTTCGGGGCTTGGAGGGGTGTCATCATCCAAGGGCAGAGTGCATATCCTTCATCACCTGTGACAGTGCAGAGAGACATGAGTCCAAAGTTGGTTCTGCATGATGTGTTGGCAGGCTCACTAGTTCATTGGTGTGTGATATGTGTGACTTAGTGATTCCTATTTGACAGGTACTGCTTGTATCAAATGAGCGGCATCAATGTGTATTGCGTAGCCTCACTGCTGCTCCTCGACAAGCCTGACAACGACACTGTGATGTTGTGCGTTGAAGGTGGGCGGCCACATGTGTGTAGGCCTACGGTAAGGATAGGGCGGACACAGATGTAGAGTTCATGGCTGGCTGAACTCGCGATGCGGTTGAGGGTAGACCTTTGGCCTATGCTGCGGGAATAGCGACAGACACAACAGTTGGCATGTATGATCCCGGACCCCGAGCAGGCTTGCGCTCCTTCATTTATCCCTTTGGCCGAGCCCGCACTCCGGGGGCATGCTACATCGCAACATTGTCCATTGCGGGACGGGTGGCGCCGACACTACAACAGAGACACACAAATTAGTTACTTCCTTGGCAAGGCCAATACTTAGCAACGCCCAGAGCTGCGGGCTGATTATCCACACCCCTACGCTGGAATATCGTACGCCAGCCCACTCCGCTTACGCTTACAGGGGGGTACGACACAGCTACATGTCCCAGGTCTTCCCCACTGCCTGAGGTGACATGGTTGCATCCGCTGTACACAGCACAATGTAATGTGGTAAGGCCCGGGGCCCTCATGCATACATAATGACCACATGGACACACTTAGATAGTTTGTGGAACTGGCTATGGGCACGTGCGCCCGGCCCCTTTTATTGCCAGGGTCACATGTCCAGTGACGCCTGTGCTGGATGGGTGTGGGGTGAGTGTAAGCTAGCCCTCAGGGATGATGGTGCTGGCAACAACTACAACAGTGATCAGACAATCAGAAGTTCAAAGTTCAAACAGCAAGTGTCCACGACTTGAGCTGCACAGAGTTAGTGGCCCCGGATGCACTGCGGCCGGCACAGGCACACCGCCATGGGACGGTGACTTGCAGTGCACTGAGGTAGGGCCACGGGAGCTGAGCGGGTTCTCGTCGAAGGTGAATGTCGCGGAGTGTTTCGGGGGACAGTGGAAGGTGTTCTTCCAGGGTATGATGCAGAGGGCAGAACCAAGCAGAAACAGGCAATATGGAGGAGATGAATGCCACAGACTTATTTTTAACACCAAGTCAGTATCAGCTACATGATGATGAAGACAACCCCCAGGCCATAGACTCAGACGCCGCCAAAGTTCAACCAGAGAGTGTCCCTGAATTTCGGGGCACAGAGTTAGTGGCACCAGAGCTGAAAGGGGATGCAGTCTGCGATGAGGCCTGTACAATGGTATAAACTCTGCCATGAAAAAATCAAGACTCCATTCCAAATGTGTGACCTACTTGACCGCAGTGTAGGCCGGAGGCAGCGGTCAGCAGGGGCCCACAGCCACGTGTCGTTGGCTTGCGATGCACAGAGTTAGTGGCACCAGAGCAGTTGTTGGTGGTGTTCGATCACCTCCATAACGATGATCCTTTTTTCCTACGGACTGAACCGCGTCTTCCTCTTACTCCTCTCCTTGCGTACAATGATGTTAACTCGGCCATTGAATAATCAAGACTCAGTTCCAAATGTGTGACATACTTCACCGCAGTGTAGGCCGAAGGCAGTAGTCATCAAGGGCCCACAGACACGTGTCGTTGGCTTGCGATGCACAGAGTTGGTGGCACCAGATCGAAGGGAGTACAGTGATATAAATGCTGCCATTAACATATGAACTCGGCCATCATGAAATCAAGACTCAGTTCCAAATGTGTGACCTACTGGACCGCAGTGTAGGCCGGAGGCAGCAGTGGAGTACGTCAACAAGAAAGGAGTGCTTGGGGCCTGTGTCGCGGAGGCTGTGATGGTCTGAGGAGGCTGCCATGGTCGCGGGCCTCGGGCTTGGAGCTGGCACCGGCATGTGGTGGGCCCTCTTTGATACACGCCGGTGTCGGCAGGTGAGCAGTGAGGCCTGGTTGCGCAGGGGCAGCCAAGACTGGTCTGGGGACCAGCGGCCTGGGGTGCAGCAGACGCACAGGATCGCAGGCACCACCACTCACGGCTTCGGCCTTGTGGCGGGCTGAGAGGTGCCGCCCTGGCAGACACGGCCATTCCGGAAGAGAACCACGCCCAGAGCAACAAGCTTTTTATTCACACCCCTACGCTGGCCAGGCATACGCCGGGCCAGCCCACTCCGCTCACGCTTACGGGGGGGACGCAACAAGCTACATTTCCGCGATCTTCCCCACTGCCTGGGGTGACATGGTTGCGTCCACTGTCCACTACACTCCAAACACCAGCAGTATATGTCGACATGGACATGTCTGTGGTCTGCATACTGCAGTGTGGCCAGCACATCCACGCCACACTTGGCATTGTGTACATTCTCATTCATGGGTCACTTGCCTCCTTCGCACATGCCTGGTTCCCACCTCTCCCCACATTCTGCTATTGTTTGGCTGAGGTGCCATGCCGTTGATGGCTTGTGTACATGGCTAGCGCAGGTTACCACACTAAATTGTGCTGTCGTGTCTGGTAGGTGGGCATGTTGTTTGGCATGTTGTATGTGAGTTTGTAACGTGTGCATTCCCAGAGTCGTGAGCTGCATGACTGTGGAGTTGAGGTGTGTGGTGTGTTCATTTGGTACTTACCAACGAGCAATGCATTCACATAGGGGCCAGCCTCAAAGCGCTGGTTGATGATGGACTGTCGGAAGATGAAGGAATCATGCACACTGCCTGGGTAGTTGGCGACGACATTGGTGAAGAGTCCCCGGAGGTCCACTATTGCCTGCACATTGATGGAATGCGTGTGCTTCCTGTTGCGGTAATTGTGTGCAGTGGTGGCAGGGGGCACGAGGAGTACATGTGTGCAGTTGATTGCCCCCAACACGTGCAGGAAGCCAGCTATGGCGTAGAAGCCTTGCTTGGTCTCCAGCTGTTCCTGCGCAGTGTGTGGGAAGTAAAGGTGCTGGGGTACCAAGCTGATGATGGCATCCAAGACAGGTGTGAGGAACTTGGATAGGGCTCGCTGTGAGACTCCTCCAACTCTGGCAGTTGTTGGTTGGAAGGTACCAGAGGCCAACAGGTGCAGCACAGCCAGCAGCTTTGTCTGCGGAGGGATGTTGGTTGTCCGCTGTGTTGGTACTGTCAGCCTGTGGGCAATGATGGTCAGGATGCGGAGGATGGTTGTCCTTTTGAGCCTGTAGTGGGCAATGACATCCTCTGGTGTTAAGTCTGTGAGGCTGGTGCGTTTTGTGAAGGTCCGCTGTCTTTGTCTGCGCTGCCTCTGTGGTAGTCCGGGGGGTGCGGGGGATCCGGGGGGTGTCGGGCCTGGGTGTGGTGGCTGTGGGTGTTGTGGCCCTCTTGGGGGTCCGAGCTGCATGATCAGTAGCTCCATGGCATCTGTTGTTCTTCAGGTGTGGCTCTGGTCTGGGCTCCCTTTTGTGGTGCAGGTTGTCGTGTGACTTAACACCAGGTAAGAGCAGGTGTTAAATCCCTGCTGCTAACGCGTCTTATCACCTGTTTTGGGATCTTATCGCCGATCTGGCTGGTCGTAGAGAATATTGCGAAGTGGTGTTTTCGTGGCTTTTTGCACAGGAACGCCTACTCTGCATCTCATTAGCGTTAGTTGCCAGTGTCATCCGTGGCAATATTTTTTGTGGCTGCTATCGCAGGAAAACTGGCGATTTCAGCTGTTAGCACCAGCTTGTGACTAGGGCGATAAATCTATTGCCACTTTGGCTGCGATTAAAGTGCCGCTAACTCGGCGATAAGTCCTTGAGAATATGCCTCTATGTAGGTGAACATAGAGCTGGACAGATGTTCTCAGTCTTACTACAGCCTTCAGTCGCTGGAGTCCAGATCATTTACCTAGGTAGGAATTAGAGAAGCACTGGAATATTGAGTGAAAAATCTGAGTGCCTTGTTGAATGACCAAAAAGTAATGCATACATTTTCAAGTACACATATTTTGAAAATAAGTACAGTACAGTAATTTATAAAAGTTCTTTCTTCCAGAGTTTCAACCATTTACAGCTTTGCTAATATGCATAGTTAGGTATTGTACATATTTATTTGTTATGGGGAGAATGCCAATGAAATTCTAAGTAACTGCTTATTGATAATTATAAATATTAATATATAAATATATAAACGTATTAAATGATGTAACAAACTATTGAAACTGTTCTTTGTTTTTTGATATTTACTTTGTTTGGAAAAAAAATTGACAATGGCAAGAAAACATGAGAAGAGAACAAATAAAAACAGTACTCCTACAAAAAATGAAAAGAGGAAATTAGATGATGAGCAGAAGGTTATACAGGGAAAATGTCTTCTAGTAAGAGAACTAGACAGTTTCTTAAAACACTTTTACGAAGTGGAAAATGTTGAAAAGAAAAAAAAGTTTTGCAACAAATAAGAAAAAAATATTGTCATGCTGAAAGAAGTTTTAATTATCAAAAAACAATGCATCTCGCAAGATAGAAGAAAGAGTATAAGGATATAAGAAGAAGAATGTTTAAAAGTGAAGTAATTCAAAATGTATTAAAAGATTGTAAAAAATATTAAAAAGATCAGCTTCTTAAAGAGAAGAAGCAACAGATTGAAAGTGTAGAAAATGAAGCTTTTGAAATAAAACTAAAATTATTTATATTAATATTGAAGAGATTGAGAACATTGGATAAAACAATGGTGTTTATGAAGGAGAAAAGCAAAAGAAAAAAATGTGTTAATAGAAGTACTGAGCCTTTCTTTAATGAGGAAAGCTATTTTCAAGAGAACACATTAGTACATGCAGTTGATAGTTGTGGTCAATGCTATGAGGTGAAAGATGGTTCTCCTATTCCAAAGGAAAAAATGGTTCCTAGGAATGTGGAAGAAGTAATAGCTGAAGAAGTTCAAGGGAGGGGTACACGAGCTCCTGTATATAAGTGGGATTGTAGCAGTATTTGCAGTATTCAACAGGAATCTAGTGACATATTACGAATTTATTTTACGATTATATAGCAAAAAAAGTGTTAAACAGAAGATTAAGATGTTACAAGGACTAGATCTATGTAAAATAAGACAATATACTAAGTTGCAAGGTCATTCTCTGGCTTGTCTTTCAAGAGAAGTGTCCCACACTACTTTTCATCATTTAAGAATGTTAGCTGTACACCACTCTGAAATGCGGAAGTTAGTAAGGAGACTTTACTATGTAAAAACTCTTGCATTACGTTTAAGTGAAATGAATACAGCTCTTTTGCACGGTTCTGTATCAGGTGTCCAGAAAGTTTGTGCTGATATACAGTTTTGTTTTTTTCGGTTCAGAAGAAGAGTGTAAAGAAACTGAGTTTGATAACTGTAGGTGTTGAAGAACACGAGAAAGCTTAGTATTGATGAGTTTGCAGAAGAAATTACAAAGTTTAACACAGTTTCGTCTGAAAAACCAAACTTTATTCGTATTTGTTGTCAACATACTCACTATAGAAGTCAAACTAAGAATGTTGATTTTATATTTAAAAAGTGAAAAAGAAAACAATAAGTGACAACAATTTGGTGTTTATTTGTTTGTAGAAGGTCAGTTTGATTTGGCTAGTGATCAAGTTATTTGTAAGTACTGTTATAACAAATTAGAAGAAAACAAAATGCCAGCTAGAGCAGTCCATAACAACTTAGAGTTGGTACCTATTCCTCAGAAACTGGCAGATTTAAATGGATATGAGTCTATTCTTATTCAGTCTGTACACTCATTTCAGGCCATAGTTCATATGAGCCTAAAACAGGTAAGCTGCCGCCAACAGATTTGCAAAAAGGTCTCAAAGGAAGAGTTGTGTACTTACCTTAGATTTTAAGAAAAACATTGAAACTGTTGGTGTTGAGAGAGAGAGGAAAATGAGCTACTAGTTATTCTAGGAAATGGTGTATCAACAAAGAGTAGAAAAATCTGGCAAGAGTTTGTAGATGTTAAACTTCAAAAGGCTACATTATTCCTTGTACAGAATAAAATGTATTATAACAATGCAATGCAAAATGACTCTGCACTCAAATGTATAGGTAGATTATTAATCAATGGAGATTAGTGTCCAAGGTCCATCACAAATAGGCAGAATATAGAACATTGAGTATAAATGTCAACAATTAAACACAGATGAAAATGACATTGCGTCTCCCAAATTTATCACGTTGCCAGTCGTATTACTGGAAAAATATTCTCCTTTTATTCTTTATTCTTTTATTCAAATATTCTTTCATAAAACCACAGCACACAATTGACAGCCGACGTGGCACGTTTCGTCCCACATGGGACTTCTTCAAGGCTAAAAATACACACAAAACCATTTTTAATTTACAAACTGTACATATTAAAACCATATATTACACTATATTACATTACATGCAGAACCAAACTTTATCTACAGTACTTAACATAAGATAATGTTTCACAATTTGTTTACTGGGACCGCCCACCACTCCCTCTCCCACCGCTTACCACTGTCAGAATGCTGCCGCTGCTGCTAAAATGTTGATTGCTCATGTTATTGATATCACGGCGCCCTGGTTGCTGGTTGCTGATGCAGCGCCTTACAGCCCCCTCTTTGACTATCTACGCGTTATGGGGTGTATGCCTCCGTGGCTGCAGCTGCTGTGACTGGAGACAGTAACTGGAGACAGTTGGTGACGGTTGGCAGCGATACATCTGCGGGGCCCAGAGTGAGCCAGGCGCTCTGGGAGGGCCGCTTCACCCCCACTCACACTTGGCTCTCACTCTGCGGGCCCGCCCACCTCCTATTACCCAGCAATGCTCACTGTCCGGCTGGGCACGGGCACAGGCAGGCACGGACACGCAACGCCTCCTCCAGTACCAGCAGCGTTTCCAACCTCTCTCCTGCTGCACAGGGGGTCAAAGAGAGGTCGGCGACACCCGTGGATGCCCCCGGGAACCCCCCGGGGTAGAGGTGATAAGAGGCAACAGGAGACACTCGGCCATGGACAGAAGCCAGTCTGCCGCACCATCACCAGATAGCGTGTAGAGCAATCAGCGGGGCGACCAACTGGAGGTGGCAGTTCTGGAGCGTTTTTCGGCGTGCTCCCGCTCCTGCTTCCGCACCTCGCTCTGTGCTCTGCACTCTGTGGTCTGAAGGAAAAAATGAGATTGAACAAGAATGTACTATTGCAGCTGAAATAGCTAGAGACAGTTCACAAAGCAGTCAAACTTCAGGCTCAATGACCGAAGATCCACTGGGACAACCAATTATTGAAAATGAAGCAGCAATAGCCATGAATGAGGTAGAAACTGCAATGCAGCAAGCACAGCAGGATATCATTCAGTTTGAAAAGTTATAGGAACAACTAAATAATGAACAAAAAGAAATATATCTACAAGTCAAACAACAGGTAGAACATGGTGTGCTCCATGGAAAAAAAAGAATGTCAATGTTCATCATTTCAACCCATTCTATTGTACATTAGTGGTCAAGCTGGAAAAAGGAAAACGTTTCTTGATTAAAGTTTTGACCAGTTATCTACACAAAACTACAGAATCTCATTTATCTTCTGTCTTAACAGCTCCAACTGGATTAGCAGCACACAACATTAAAGGTATTACTTTACATCGTTTACTTATGCTACCTGTTGAACATGAAAATAAATTGGAATATCAAAAGCTATCGGGAGAAGCTAGTTATGATGTCTCAAGAGTACTGAAGAAACGAAAACCTTTAATCATTGATGAGGTGAGCATGCTGTCAAACTTAATGCTTGTGTTTGTACACTTACGAGTGCAACAGATTTTAAAAACAAATTACAATGTTCTGTTTGGTGGAAAACATTTCATTGTATTTGGAGACCTACTACAACTTACTCCCGTTAAAGGACAACCTGTTTTTAAAACACTTTTCCATTATGACACCAGGAAATCTTTGGGAAGTATTGGGAATGTAAATATTTGGTTAACCTTTGAATATAAAGAACTTGTTAAGAATATGCGACAAGCAGGTGATGAAGATTATTGCAATATTCTTAAAGACATAAGAATTGGTATGTTGACGGAACATGGTTAACAAGCTTTAGAAAGTCGGCTACTAAGGATCTTGTTTACATCTGAAAAAACAGCAGCAGAAGTAATGTACAGTATGCTTGTAGAAAAAAAATCTATAATTTGCCTAATGCCTACTCTGCAAGAGTGTTCTACATTTAATGAACAACTTCTCAAACTGGAAAAACAAAAAATTCTGGAAATTAAAGCTACTGGCAAAATTAAACACCAGGAAGTAACAATTCTTCTTACTGAGAAACTACAGGCTAAATTGGATTCTTTGGAAAAGTCTATTTAAAACTGTAGGATTAGAAAAGAGTTTACATGTATGTAAAAACTGTTGAGTAATTTTGTGGCGTAATATGAATGTAGAAGAAGGATTAGTAAATGGAGCAATGGGAAAGTTGTTGTTTTTGTTAATTTTCAAAATAAAGATGAAATAAGGTTTTTGATTATAAAATTTGACGAGATTAATGAGGTAATACAGATTGGGCGTTGTGTTGTATGTTTTTTGCTTGTAAAAGACTTGTATGTTCGTAGACAACTGTTTCCTCTCTAGCATATGCGGTAACTATTCATAAATCTCGAGGTTTAAGTATAGACAGAACTTTTGTAAATCATGGTAGTACGGTGTTCAAAGAGGGATTAGCATATGTTGCATTGTCTCGAGTAATAACAATGTCTGGTTTGGATTTGATAGATGCAAATTGTGTAAGAGGGTACCATCATTTAAGAAGACATTATGCTCCTCATTTAGGTGGATATCCAATATTTGAGAAACGTGTAGTGTGTCCAAAACGGAAATATATCAAACATTCAACTGAGGTTGAAAATAAGAAAACAATTGAAGAGAAAGTTGAAGGCGTAAAGAAAAAAAAAGTGGGAAGTGATAATGAAATTGTAGGATATCAGTTGGAAAACAGTTCAGGTATCAACTGTTATGCTAATGTGATTCTGAATGTTGTGATTCATTTACCACATCTTCATCATGAAATCATGGAAAATCATGAAAAAGATTCTGTTCTGCACTACATCATTTATTTCAACAGTTGGTGCGTGACAGACGTAAAATACATGCTGATTCTGGCATTCAATATCTTTTAGATATATGTACCGGTTCATTGACATTTGCTCTAAACATAGAACAAGATGCACAAGAATGTCTAATGCTCATGCTTGGAGTATTAGAACATGAAGGAATACACATTGATAACTTATTTGGACTAAGTTACAAATGGGACAATAACTGTGAAGAGTGTTCATTTACTTTTACCACTCAAATACAAAGAGAACGATTCCTATACTTAACAATACCAGACTGTAAATCAGTACCTTTTAACAAATTGATTAAAACAGCAAATCAGGATATGACAGGTTCACACTGTAGATCAGAGATGTTGTCCACATTCCATATGGAAAGATTTGGAAAATATGTCATTTTAATGTTACAACGTTGTAGAGCAAATGGAAGAAAATTGGAAACAAAAATGACACATTTAAAGGAAGTCAAATATCTATTTCAGGAAGAACTAATACAACAGTGGCTATTTCTTTCCATGATGGACGTACTACAACATCTGGACAGTATACTGTTTATTTAAAGTGTAACAAAGGATGGATGCATTGCAATGATGCCCACTTGAATTCAAACCTAAATTACCTTCTAAATTTCCAAATTCTTATATGTTATTTCTCCAGCCAACGTTTTGAGAACATCATTCGGCCTATTGGGGAAGATATCACCAGAAAATAGAAAGCAATGCAATCTATTAGTGTTTATAATGAGTGTTTTGATTATTATTTTGCCTATTGATATTATATTTTGTAAATCATGTTTAACCCCTTCGCTGATAAGGCCTTTTCCCTCCCTGTGCTAAGTCTTTTTTGGCTATTTGGGGTAGTTCGCACTTAGGCCCCTGTAACTTTTTGACCACATAGGGTATCCACGCCAAATTTGCATTCTTTTCTTCCAACATCATGGAGATTTGAAAGGTACCCAGGGTTTGTTGATTCCCCTGGAGGAGACCCAGAAATTAGCCAAAATATAGCTAAATGTTTTCTTCTTTTTTTTGAAAAATGGGAAAAAAGTGCTGCAGAAGAAAGCGTTTGTTTTTTTCCCTGCAAATGGTATCAATAAAGGGTTCATGGTGCTGAAATCACCATCTTCCCAGCTTTCAGGGACTGACAGACTTTTGTCACAAAAACCAACATTTTTTACACAATTCTGGCATTTTACTGAGACTATTTTTGCTATTTTTTGTGCTTACAACCTCCTTCCAGTTAATGGTAGAATTTGGTATGAAAGCAATAATGGATCCTGGAAAGCTATACATTTCAGAAAAGTAGACAACATTCTGAATTCAGCAAGGGGTCATGTGTGTAGATCCATCAAGGTTTTTTTATAGAAACTAACAGCTGAAAATAGGAAAAATTGAAAATTAGTTGAAAAAAACAGTAATTTGTGCCACCGTTTTCACCTGTAACTTCTTCCAAGTATGACAGATATTTGAAAGCAATATAGCGTTACCTTAGCTGGACTCTTCTGGTTGTGGGGTTATATAGGACTTATAGGTTCACCAAGAACCCGAGGAACCCAGAGCCAATAACTGAGCAGTGTCTTGCAATGGTTTTTTATTGTGTACCGGGTATATAGCAATTCATTTGGGAAAATAAAAACTGTGAAAAATCGATATGAAAGACACCTATGTATTTCTGATATGGTAACAAAATATAGAGTTTAGAAACAGTTGCTATTTGCACATCTCCGAAATTGTGGGTACCCATACTAGCATGTGAATAATAGGATATTTTTCAAAGTGACATATTTTTTACACTCCCAATAAAAATGTTACCTCACCTGTGTGGGTAGGCCGAGAGCCCGCGACAGGAAACGGCCCAAAATGTAACATGGAAACTCCACATTTTTACAGTGAAAACAGGCCCTTTTTTTGCAAAGTGTCTATCTGTGGATTTTGAACCCTAGCTCTGCCGCCACCTAGGGAAACCTAGCAAACCTATACATTTTTGAAAAGTAGACACCCAGGGGAATCCAGGATGTGGTGATTTGTGTAGCTCTCACCAGGTTCTGTTACCCAGAATCCCTTGCAAACCTCAAACTTTGGCAAACAAAATTCATTTTCCCCATATTTCTGTGATGGAAAGTTCTGGAAACTGCATTGGTCCACAAACTTCCACCCACCCCGCATTCTCCAACGTCTCCTGATAAAAATGGTACCTCACTCGTGTGGGTGGGTCAAGTACCCGTGACAGGCAAGGGCCCAAAACGTATTGTGGAGACATCAAAATTACCTATCCCAAAACAACCTAGTTTTGCAAGGGGGGGGCACCTGGGTTTTTGGCCCCGGGCTCAGCCGGCACCTAGGGAAACCTAGCAAACCTATACATTTTTTAAAGCTAGACACTCAGGGGAATCTAGGATGGGGTGACGTGAGTGGCTCTCACCAGGTTCTGTTACCCAGAATCCCTTGCAAGCCTCGAACTTTGTAAAAAAAAAACAAATTTTCCACACATTTTTGTGATGGAAATTTCTGGAATCTGTGTGGATCCACAAAATTCCACACACCCCGCATTCCTCAATGTCTTTAAAAAAAATTGGTGGGGAAATATGGGGAAAATTTGTTTTTTTTCCTAAATCCACAAGTAGGCACATTCCGAAAAAAAGTCAGTGTCTAGTGGGCTTTCTGCCGCCTTGGGGAGGGGGGAATTGTGTGCTAGTGCCCTGACTGTGGCTTTCTTTTTTGGGGGGGGACATTAACATGCCCATTCTGGGCAGCCCCCACCCTTATGTATAAAAAACAATCCCTGGTGCCTAGTGGGCTTTCTGCCCCCCTGGGGAGGGGCAGATTAGGGGCTACTGCCCCATCTGCCTCCTGGGGGGGGGGACAGAAAGACTGTGGCATTTTTTGGGGGGTGGGGGCATTGACATGCCCATTCTTGGCAGCCTGTTGCAAGGAAGAAAGGTACGTAGGCCGAGTCATGTAGAACAGGATAGTTGATTTATTGTTAAGATTACTTCTTTGTTGGTTGGTTACAGGAAACAAGTCAGATCCATATTAAGCCCCACCAGGAGCAGCCTCCTTGCTGCTCAGCCCATCCATTCCAACTGCTCTCTCTCCAACTCAAACACTCACAACATTCCGATGACATCACCTATGACTGAGCAGCAAGGCAGAGGACATCAATAGGGAGGATGCACTAATCAAGTAATAGATTATAACACATCCCCCCCTCTATAATGATTAAAATAACATTAAGGTATGCAACTTCATAGCACACACAACGACATGTAACAGATGTTGATTGCATGCAAGATGAAACACACACACTACACATGTCCCACAAATTCCTAATAATCACATGCCCAACCCCAACTAGAAAAGATAGGGAAAAGACAAGAAAAGCGTTCCACTTTATAAATCAGTGAGTACACACTCACGTTAACTCACACTAGGGTAATAGACTACCCACAACCACAAAATAGTGGTAAACCAGAGAAGCTTAACAAAAGGAGTCTTCTCACGTGCGTACCCGTAACGCACAGTCCAACACCTCACATGAGGTAACAACCAATCAGAAGGTATAACCAAAACAGGTAAGTCAGAGAAGCTTCATAAGAAGGAGTCTTCTCACGTGCGCACCCGTAACGCACAGTCCAACACCTCACATGAGGTAACAACCAATCAGAGGGTATAACCAAAACAGGTAAGTCAGAGAAGCTTCATAAGAAGGAGTCTTCTCATGTGCACACCCACAACGCACAGTCCAAGCACCTCACACGAGGCAACAACCATTCAGAGGGTATCACCAAAACAGGTAAGTCAGAGAAGCTTCATAAGAAGGAAGCTTCTCACGTGCGCACCCGCAACGCACAGTCCAAGTACCTCACACACAACAACCATTCACAGGGTATCATCACAACCCCCAGAGGTAGTTGATTTATTGTTAAGATTACTTCTTTGTTGGTTGGTTACAGGAAACAAGTCAGATCCATATTAAGCCCCACCAGGAGCAGCCTCCTTGCTGCTCAGCCCATCCATTCCAACTGCTCTCTCTCCAACTCAAACACTCACAACATTCCGATGACATCACCTATGACTGAGCAGCAAGGCAGAGGACATCAATAGGGAGGATGCACTAATCAAGTAATAGATTATAACACAGCCCCCACCCCAAACTTTGGAAAATAAAAATCCCTGGTACCTAGTGGACTTTCTGCCCCCCCGGGGGGCAGATAAGGGGCTATTGCCCCATCTGTCTCCTAATGGGGCAGAAAGACTAACATTTTCTGGGGTGTGGGGGCATTGGCGTGCCCATTCTGGGCTGCCCCCACGTATATAAAAAAATATCCCTGGTGCCTTGTGGGCTTTCTGCCCCCCCTGGGGGGTAGATCAGGGGCTACTGCCCCCATCTGCCTCCTGGAGGGCAGAAAGACTGGATTTTTTTGGGGGGTGGGGGCATTGGCATATATATATAAAAAAAATCCCTGGTGCCTAGTGGGCTTTATGCCCCCCGGGGGACGAATCAGGGGCTATTGCCCCTGTCTGCCTCCTGGGGGGGCAGAAAGTCTTTTGCCTTCTTTTGCGGGGTAGGGTTCCCTCAAGTACTACCCATGCGCTCATCCAATGACCCAGGCACTTCCCTTGCACTCATCCAATCACCCAGGCACTACCTATGCACTCATCCATTCACACAACATATACTTTTTCTTTTTTTAAACCAGAATAAGTGGGTCCGTAAGAACCATTTTTTTCTAACTATTTTGTAGTTTTATTTGGTGCTTTTTGGTTTTATATGAAAATGTAAACAAAAAACAAGCACAAGAATGTGAGCTTAACTGGGGGAAAAAATCAACAACAATGGTTGTTGATGGTGTCTAACATGGTTTGGACAACCTGTTCCCCCACACTCAAAACTGTCACACACTTTGGGCAAAAAAAGTCCTGCCTTTGCAAAATCAGGCAGTGTGGCGGGAATGTTCTGCAACCTGTCCCCCTGCCGAGATGTTCCTGGATATGCATCTTGGGCACCTTCCTTCTCCTTCAGCCTGGCAAGTTCCACTCGAGCAAGCCCGTTCGCATGCATAGTTTTCAGGTGCTTGTACATTGATGAGGTTCTGCACAAATATTTTTTTTTGGACCCATGCGAAAGCACCTTCTTGCAAATGTTGCAAGTTACCTGTTGACTGTTGACTTTTTTCTGCCCCTCTGGAATGGAGAAAAACTCCCAGGCACACTCTCCTTCTTCTTTTTGGGTGGCTCCTCTTCTTCCTCCATTAGATTCTGCTTCTCCTGTTCTTTAATATCAGCAGAAGTTGCCACTTTAAATTTTCAAAGAAAAAGCAAAAAAAAAACACAAAACCCCTCCAAAATAGCTTCTTCTAGAAGGAATGTGTCTGTTCCCAACCGCACATTGATATAGAAGAAAGAGGGTGGGATTTACCTAGGTTAATGATGACAGGATGTTTGACCAATCAAATCTCTTTTTTTTGTGTCACATGGGGTGCGTGACCCCTAAGCGGTGGCACTACATACCAAACGCGATTCTGCAACTTCTTTTAATTTTACATTTGAACGATATTTGGTTGTATCTTATAATATTTGATTTACAAATAACTACTTCTTCATTAAAAATAAAGTAAATTAGTCTATATCTGTATATAATCTTATTGTAAAATAATCTTTAGATTCGCGTCCCGTATGAAAATATGGAAGTACATGCGATCCACGCAGACGTACTCCAACTCCTGATATTATTAAAAAACGTTTTATTATATTTTCTCATCCATATACAAGTTTCTTTACTGTCTTCACAAAACTGCAACCTTGAACTTAAGCTTATTATTGTCTACATATATGGATTAATATCACAAATAAAAAAGATAGTCATGTCCAGACCGCGATTCCCCACTTATATGTTTGAAACAAACAAGGAGATACAATACATTAAATTCTAAATTGTACAATATCATAAATATCACTTTTAGAAATCATGCTGGAGCCGCGATTCCTACACTGTCCCAGAAGTAAGGCCCGTTAGTGTGCACAATGGTTTTGCAAACCCACAAAATACCTAAATTTCATTTGCAAATTGCCTTTAGCATAACTACATATTCATTTTATTACTCTAGTTGTAAACTACTACCCTTAAAATATACATAAAGTATTAATTTCACTATATTTTACACTTGTAAATATATAAATGGGTTCACGCACAAAACACAGAGGACCGTGTCCCGTACACAACTCCATTTTTATATTTAAAAAAAGCTCTTTGGTACTTATATTCATAGAAAAAAACTAAATGTTACACAGACGTTATAGTTAGGATGACATTTCTCTGACACAAAACCAGAGAAATTCAGCCGTTATAGTTAGCTGTGCTAACTATAACTTGCGCCCCCGCAATGCACTGCGGATGACGTCACATATTACATCACTCATGACATGGTCAGTGACATCACTGATGACATCTCAAATGACATCACTGATGACATCATCCAGTGAGTGAGTGTCTCTTAAAAGATTAAGAATGTTATATATATATATATATATATATATATATATATATATATATATATATATATATATATATATATATATATATATATTATACGTCAAGGTGTATTGAAGAATGAGTGGGTGTATGAATGTCTGGTTTTTTAAATGTTAATTACTAACTATAACGT
The DNA here is from genome assembly GCA_963921515.1 of Calotriton arnoldi. NCBI lineage: Eukaryota > Metazoa > Chordata > Amphibia > Caudata > Salamandridae > Calotriton > Calotriton arnoldi. The sequence continues at coordinate 1,041,489 of CAWUFW010004540.1, read as the reverse complement.
CCCTGAAATCTCTTTTTTCAGTGAATTTCTAACTTTTTTAAATGCTAATTTCTAACTATGCCTACATAGGTAGGGCATGTGCAGAAAGAGGAAGAAAGGTGCAGAAAGAAGCAAGAGCAGTGCAGAAAGAGACAAGAGTGCAGAAAGAAGCAAACGAAATGCAGAAAGGGGCAAGAGAAGTACAACAAAAAGGAAGAAAGGTGCAGAAAGAAGCAAGAGAAGTGCAGAAAGAAGCAACAGTGGTGCAGAAAGAGGCCTACTTCGACTGTTCCTTTCCACAGACTCATGCAAAGTAGCCTAATCACTAATCCTTCTCCAAGATGTCTTAAATCTCACTTTTCTCGTTAAAGTTCACTATTCATCGACTGCTCAGAATGTTAAGCCTCCCAAATGTAAAACAGCAATCCTAAGCATATCACTGTTGTAAGTCTCACCAAGTTTGTGAAGGTATGCATGCGTGTGTCTGTGCTTTTACCTAGTGACATGTTACATAAAAATAAGCATACAAATACTTGAATACCAGTGTTTCAAACAGCATACTCTGTAAATTTGTGTACAAGAAGGTGTATGTATTTCTTTCTGCTCATAATACAGGGCACATGGGTATTCAATAGTAAATTTGAGGGGCTCTATAACACCTACATATGTAAGACATGTCTGCCTGTGCAAACAAATGACAGAGTAGAACTGAGAAGATTTGACCACCTATTAGAGAAGCTACTTGCTTTTTAAGCTACCATCCTCAGATGCATAACACATGTGAGAATACATGTACAAGTAGACATATACCTCAGTCACAATATGACGCAGACCTTTAAACTTGACAGCTTGCACTTCCCATCTGAGTACAGAAAGAGGCAAGAGAAGTACAGAAAGAGGCAAGAAAAGTGCAGAAAGATGCAAGAGAAGTGCACAAAGAGGCAAGGGAATTGCAGAAAAACAAGAGAGCTGCATAAAGAAGCAAGAGAGGTGCAGAAAGAAGAAGAAAGCTGCAGAAAGAAGCAAGAAAGGCACAGAGACGCAATAGAAGTGCATAAAGAGGAAAAAGATGCAGAAACAAGTATGAGAAAAGCAGAAAGAAGCAAGAGAAATGGCGAGGAGGCAAGATGGCCGCTGAGAGGCTGTAGCAGGCAGCAGCAGCCTTGAGCTCTCCTCCCTGCAGAGATTAGATGAACAGATAATACGGATGGCATTGTCACATTGCACATACCTTTTGCAGATAACTGTCTGTCGAGCGGATTGCCGGTCGCTGGGTGGCTACTGTCAGCAGCGAGGTCAGCCACGCGATCTGAAGCCGGTGCTGGGAAGGGCGCTGACACACGGGATCGTCTACATCAGCCGCACCAACCGCATCAGTCGTGGCAATTATCTTCCCGGGATTAGATCTTGCTCGTCAGCCTTAGCGAGCAGGATGGCCCCCCGGACAAATAAACATCAAAAAGACTCTAAAGGTCTGAAAGATCTGAAAGACTCCGTCAAGGAGCCGCTGAAATCTCAAGTATCTGCGGCGGGACGTGGCTTCAGGCAGCAGCAACGGCGTGCACTACAGAAGAAAGTTGATGCACCCAGCACCGGTGTAACACAGCGGGACAGCGGGGATCCTGTTACCGCTAATAATGCTCGACTCAGTATATTTCAGCAACCAACGCTGGCAGAGCATTTTCCACTCACCGCCAGCCTTACTTCAGACATCGCTCCTGCTCACATCGAGGACGCTCTGTCAGCTCCTCGCTCGCCGGAGAGGGATACAATGTTCTGTTCACCCTCTAGATTGGCCTGCAGGCAAGAAGAGCCGAGTGAAGAGACGACGATCCCACCAGGCAATAGCACATTGTCAGACCCACAGGTAACTATCAAAAAAGTAACGAACAATGAAAACATGATAACTGAAACCCCCTCCACCCCAGAACCTGTTATAACCCATCAAAGTGAACTAACTGATCAATATTTGCAACGCACAGGCAGTATAATGGTAGCTGTGGCTCCAACTAACGTCACGGAACAGCCACGAGCCGTCCACCTCAGGGGTTGGGGGGTGCGAAAAACACTGCTGGTTCTCCAGAAGGCGAGTGTTTCTTCTCTTTGAACGATGACTCTGACATTTCCCTTACCAGTGAAAACAACCTCTCAGATGACTCTGACTCTGCAGAGACTTCCCCAGTGCAGAAGGCACCAAGGGGGATAGCGTCGAGGATCAGATCAAGGTCCAAAATAAAGAGCAAAGGGAGTCCGGCAGTCCTCGAAGGTGCAGCAGTCCATAGACTTACCTGGGACAATTCAGCCTCTACCCAACTGTATCCGGAAGATGGAGTAATGCCTGACCCTTATGGGGACGCCACCCCTAATGCAACCACCACAGCTCCTGCCTCTGCCCCAGCTTCCTCAATAGAATTGATATATGCCACACTGAAGCAAATGCAGGGTGAGGCCAGATCAGAGAGCCGCAGGGCACAGTTGGCAACCAAGAGGCTACAAGGCTCTCCGCGGAAGATAAATAAGCTCTATGAAGGCCTGGAGAGTAGGGTTACACAGGTGGAGGATCGGACCGGCAGACTTGAGGACGAAGTCAACGAATGGCAGACCTTCAAAGACATGCATGAAAAGATTACCGAAGACCTTCAGTGGAAGATCGAGGACTTTGAGAACAGGCAGAGAAGAAACAATGTTAGACTTTTGGGCCTGGCCGAAAATGTTGAGGGGAGGGATGCAAGGGCATATGTGGTGGCCCTTTTGAAGGGTGCTTTTCCGGACCTTGCAGAGTGGAATTGGGATACTGAGGTACAGCGGGCACACCGGTTCCCCTTGACCCAAAAGAAAAGAGGGGCGGACGGTCAAGGGGTATACCCCAGGGCTATGCTAGTATATATTGGCAACTACCTCCTCAGACAGGCTATTATGGATAAAGCAAAGCCAGAGGCCAAACGCACATTCAACGGTAATACATTTTTTGCCCGCCATGATTTTTGCCACGGTTGAGCGGAGGTGGCGACTCAGGCAATTGATAAAATCATTTCAGGAGGCAAGAAGTGAGGCCTACCTTTTGTACCCTGCCCGCCTAAAGGTTATAACTAATGGCCAAGTCCGCATGTTCTTTTCCGAAATTAAAGCACAATCTTTTTTGGCTGATCTTCTGAGTAAGAAGGGGGCAGTTGGTGCTACCTGACTCTTTGCCCAACTGTAGGAGGTGTTTGGCGGCGCGATTGGTGGGGGGGACCTGTAAGGTATCTTGGTTCATGTACCGCATGTAGTGGGATGTGTATGCACAATTCTGGACACCCTTGGCTGGGGGGTTCACAGTCTTTTTTTTTCTTTTTTCTCTTTTCTCTTTCCACGGGGATGTTAATATAGGAAACAGTTAGACTAGGATGGTTTTGAAACCCACACTTGGTTTATGAATAAGTTTACTGAATAACTTGTGCATTGTGACATTTTAAGAAGCAGGGGGGAGGTGGCCGAGCTGCAGACTGCGGGTCATAGGTCATGCTTGACCTATTTGCCTGTGAGGGGGGCGGAGGGCGGGGTGAAGGGTTGGGGCAGGAGGGGTGTGGCAGGGACAGCCAGGGAGGGGGGGGTTAACACGGCACAGCAGTAAGGTAGGGAAGAGCGTTGAACAGCGAACTGGTAATAAGATGGCGGAGCAGAGAAATGGGGAGCTAAGAATTTGCATGTTAAGATAAAGCTGAGAGAGTATGGGATGGAACTCGATCTCAAATCGGATAGATGGAGTTAAGAATTGCCTCTATTAACGTGAGTGGGTTGAATGACCCGGGGAAAAGACAGCAGGTGGCAGTAATGCTGCGATCAATGCGGTTAGATCTCTAATGTGTGCAAGAAACGCACATAGAGGGTACAAAAGGCATGCTCATGGAACAGCTCGGTTTCCACCTTTTGGCGCATACCAGGCAAGGGACTAAAACTAGAGGGGTTGCTATACTGTCTAGAAGAAAATATATAGTAGTAAGGCAGAGGCTTGAGGATAAATGGGGTAGATGGGTATTAATAGAGTGTGTGATGCCGGCTGAGACCTTTACTATATGCTTGGTGTATGGCTCAACTGAGGACGACCCCGATATTTTTGAATTTCTGGATTCAGAGTTGCCCTCTTGGTCCCCCTTAGTCATCATGTGCGGGGACTTCAATATTAATGGCTTGGGAGGGCTCTGGGATGGTGGAGCTGACAGGTACCAGGGCCGGAAAAGAAAGGTATTTAGAGCAGTATCTAGCCTAGCACAGAATAACGCACTGGTCGATCTTTGGGATACGTTGAAACCGAATGATCCTGGCAGTACATACTATTCGGCTCCACATAAGCTGGTTGTCAGGCTGGATTACTTCTTCGTTTCTAATTCTTTGGTCTCCCGGTGTCAGATAGAAAAGCTCCCCCGGTTAGTTTCAGATCACAACCCAATAGTCTTAACACTAGATATGGCTGGGTTGGAAAGACCGGTGAGAGCTTGGACATTTGAGAGAGGGCTCTTAAAGGACACCGCATATATAAACTATATGAAAGAATGGATGGCTGGATTCTGGGACATTAACAGAGGTACTGCTAGCATGGGGGTAGTCTGGGACACTTTTAAAGTGGGAGTGAGAGGGGAAACTCTGAGCTACAGTCTGCATAGACAGAAACAAGATCGGCTGCTAGATACGTTAAAATGCAATAAAGTTAGAGAGGTAGAGGAGGAGCTTTGTCAGGCAATCACCTCTAGGGTAGCTCTAGATAATATCCTGCTTAGACTGGCCCTCGCCAAAGCAGAAGTACAAGATCGATTCGCGGCCAAGGCTGCCGCGACCTTACTGGTAAAAGAGAGCAATGCTATGAACTCAGTGAAAGGGTTGGGCACACCCTGGCAATACGCATAAGGCAAAAGGAGGCAGCTGGTGAAGTCAGGGAGATCCTGGATGAAAATAGGGATGTGGTTAAGGACACAGTGGGGATCCGAGAAGCCTTCAGGTGCTTCTATAGCAAGTTATATTATGAAGATCAGGACAAGGATCCTTTGGAAGTACAAAATTACCTAGATAGAATCATTGTAGACCCCATAGATATAATAGATAGAGCGGCATTAGACGCCCCATTCACAACGGATGAGATTCTTGATGCTTTGACCAGTCTACCGTCGGGCAAAGCGGCAGGACCTGATCAAATCCCCCTAGAATTTTATAAAGTGTTCATTGAAGTCATAGGCTCTGACCTTCTTGGGATGATTAGGCAGGTTCAGGATGGGGGCGTAGCACCAGGCTCTTGGGCAGGGGTGGATATAGTGGTTTTCCTTAAAAAGGGAAAACCCCCTAGGGAGCCAGGGTCTTATAGACCAATCACACTTATGAATGGAGACGCAAAGATTTTTTCTAAGGCTTTGGCCTCTAGGCTAGGGAAGATAATCAGCAGGATGGTTAGTCCAACCCAACACAGCTTCATCCCGGGTAGAGGCACGACGCAACACATTCGCCAGGTCATAACCCTCTTTGATGCGGCGAAAGTTTCAGAAGACCCCATGGCGGTCTTGTTCATGGATGCCGAAAAGGCTTTCGATCGGGTCTCCTGGGGCTACCTCTGGGCTGTCATGAGACGATATGGCATTGGGGATGGGTTTATAAGAGCAATCCAGGCTTTGTATGATTCCCCAACAGCCCGACTCAAAGTCAACGGGGGATTTACGGTGCCTCTAGAAATTAAGCGCGGTACTCGGCAGGGCTGTCCTTGTTCGCCACTACTTTTTGCGATATATATCGACCCTTTTATTCGGAAGATGTAGGCAAACGAAGATATCCCCCCTATGCGATTTCACGCACTTGAATGTAAGACCTTGGCATACGCAGATGACATTGCGCTGGTCACTCCTAACCCCGTTACTGCATTGAGTATGATGGAAACAGAAGCGCAGGACTTTGGCCAGGTGTCAGGGTATGCCCTGAATAAACAAAAAACTCAAATAGTTAAGAACATGGTGGCAGTCTGCGATGACACTCGAGTCACGGACTCCGCCGTTTACCTAGGGATAGAAGTTACAGCAGATCTGGGGAATATTGTGGAAAAAAATATGACACCAATAACCAGCAAAGCAAAAAAGGATTTTGATAGGATACATAACCTTCACTTATCATTAGTAGGACGCTGCAATGTTGTGAAAATGGTTTTCTTTCCAAAAATCCTCTACTTATTTAGGGCCATCCCTTTAGAGTTTGAGAAAAAGTGGTTTAGTACTTTAGAGTATCTAGTAAACAAATTTATCTGGGCCCACGGGAAAACAAGAAGGGCAGCAAGATTTATGTCCTTACCAAGGGAAAGAGGTGGGTGGGCCATCCCGGATTTTAAAATATATTATTGGGCCACGGCTTTTCAGTATATGCGGGGGCTACTCGTGGAGAGGCCGTATCGGAAGGGTCCAGGGGCAGCTCAACGGATTCTTATGCATTTCTCATTGGAGAAAATGCCCAGAGCTGTTTACTGAAATTTACTGATCCAAATTACAACAAGAGAACCCGATTTAAGACGTTGCAGGCCGCATATAAAATTTGGGGAGCATTTCGTAAGAAAATTGGTCTCGGTTGTCTAAACGCCTATACCCGATTATTTAAAAACCCGACTTTACCAGGGGAAATTTTTGCAGACTTTACGATGGCAGAGTGGGAAAGATCTGGGATACAGAGGCTGGGGGATATAATGGGGTCTAGTGGTATGCTACAGTTCTCAGAGCTGCAGAAGAATTATGGTATTGGTAACAGAAACTTTTTCAAGTATCTTCAAATCCGCAGCTTTTTTTAGCTGTAAGAAAGGGGGACGGGCTGAATTCAGGGATAACAAAATTATTGACACTATTAGGAAAGGGGAAGGTTGTACCATTCGGAGGCTATATGCTGAGTTATCTTCCCTGAAACCTGATGATCTCGGGAAATATGGGGAAAAATGGGCGGATAAACTCGACATTGAACAAGCTACTGTGAAGAATTCTCTAGAACTGGGTCAAACCCTATTGTGTTCAGCCGCTCTACAAGCTCAGCACTATAAGACACTATTCTCCTTGTATTATACACCGGCACGGATTGCACAATGGGGGGGACAGGCAGGAATTAGATGTCCTCGGTGCGATAGTACGGAAGCAGAAATAGTACATATGTTTGCTTCCTGTCCCCACCTGCAAAAATTAAGGAACAGTATTGAGGAGTTCCTGGACAAATCTACGGGTATTAAAGCTTCCCTGACACCATCTTTAATACTGCTGGGAATTAATAACGAGGATAGGCATAACATGAACAAGAGTTTTCTTTTTGTTGCAATGTCTGTAATGAGAATCTGTATAGCTACAGCCTGGCTTGACAGAGACCCTCCATTGTTTCAACATTGGCTTAACAGATTGTTATCTACCTTTAATTTGGAAAAAAATATCTACGAAAGAAAGGGGAAAAAGGGCAGGCTGTGTGGCAAACGCATCTGGGGCCCTATATATAGATGGAAGGATAATCTCTTGTAAAGGTATTTTTGTTAAGCATCCCCATGCTCATAGGTTTTATTTTGCCTTTTAGTAAATATGTTGCATGACGCCGATCTATGACTATAATATTGTAAAGTATGTTTTGAATTATGTAATATCTGTTCTGTATAACAACTTCAGTTAAATTGCTGTGCTGTGAAAACATTTTAAAATAAAAAATAAAAAAAAGAGGCAAGAGAAATGCAGAAAGACTAAGAAAGGTATAGAAAAAACCAAGAGAAGTGCAGAAAGTAGCAGGAGAGGTGCAGAAAGGAGGAAGAAAAGGGATGAAAGAGACAAGAGAGTTGCAGAAAGAAACAAGAGAGGTGCAGAAAGGAGCAAGAGAAGTGCAGAAAGAAGTAAGTGAGGTGCAGAAAGAGGCAACAGAGGTGCAGAAAGAGGCAAAACAGGTGCATAAACAGGCAAGAGAAGTGCAGAAGGAGGCAAGATAGGTGCAGAAACAGGCAACAGAGGTGCAGAAAGAGGGAAGAGGGGGGCAGAAAGAGGCAACAGGGGTGCAGAAAAAGTAAGAGAGGTGCAGAAAGAGGCAAGTGAGGTGCAGAAAGAAGAGTGAGGTGCAGAAAGAGGCAAGTTAGGTGTAGAAAGAAGAGTGAGGTGCAGTAAGAGGCAAGTGAGGTACAGAAAGAGGCAAGAAAAGTGCAGAAAGAAGCAAGAGAAGTGCAAAAAGAGGCAAGTGAGGTGCAGAAAGAAGAGTGAGGTGCAGAAAGAGGCAAAGAAAAGCAGTAAAAGGTAAGACACGTGCAGAAAGGAGCAAGAGAACTGCAAAAAGAGGCAAGAGATGTGCAGAAACATGCAAGAGAAGTGGAGAAAGAGGGAACAGGGATGCAGAAAGAGGCAAGAGAAGTGCAGAAAGAGGGAAGAGGGGTGCAGAAAAAAGCAAGAGATGTGCAGTAAGAAGCAAGAGAAGTGCAGAAAGAAGCAATAGAGATATAGAAAGAGTCAACTGCAGAAAGAGGCAAGAGCGGTGCAGAAACATGCAAGAGAGGTGCAGAAAGAGGGAACGGGTGCAGAAAGAGGCAACAGGAGTGCAAAAAGAAGCAAGAGAGGTGGTGAAAGAAGCAAAAGAAGTGCAGAAAGAACCAAAAGAAGTGCAGAAAGAACCAATAGAGGTACAGAAAGAGGCAACTGCAGAAAGAAAACAAGAGAGGTGCAGAAAGAAGCAAGAGAAGTGCAGAAAGAACCAACAGAGGTGCAGAAAGAGGCAAAAGGGATGCAGAAAGAGGCAAGAGAAGTGCAGAAAGAGGCAAGAGAAGTGCAGAAAGAAACAAGAGAGATGCAGAAAGTAGCAAGAGAAGTGCAGAAAGAACCAACAGAGGTGCAGAAAGAGGGAAGAGGGGTGCAGAAAGAGGGAAGAGGGGTGCAGAAAGAAGCAAGAGAAGTGCAGAAAGAAGCAACCGATGTGTAGAAAGAGGCAAGAGGGGTACAGAAAGAAGCAAGCGAGATGCAGAAAGAAGCAAGGGAAGTGCAGAAAGAAGCATGCAAGGTGCAGAAAAAGGCAAGAGAAGTGCAGAAAGAGGCAAGGGAGGTACAGAAAGAGGCAAGAGAGGTGCAGAAAGAGGGAATAGGGTGCAGAAAGAGGCATGAGAAGTGCAGAAAGAAGCAACAGAGGTGCAGAAGAAAGAAGCAACAGAAGTGCAGAAAGATGCAAGAGAGGTGCAGAAAGAAGGGAGGTGCAGAAAGCGGAAGAGATGTGCAGGACAAGGCAAGAGAAGTGCAGGAAGAGGAAGAAAGGTGCAGAAAGATGCAAGAGAAATGCAGAAAGAGGCAAGAGAGGTGCAGAAAGAAGAAAGAGTGGTTTGCACACTATTAGTACCAATTTGACACCCACATGTACCAATAAGTAACAGGTGACCATTCCAGCTTTGCAAAGGGGCCTTCCATCATGCTGTAACACTTGTTGCTGCATTTCTGGTAAACGTTTGAGCTAGAAACAACGTTTTTTTTGTTCGAATCTGCAGATTGAGCAGCAGATGATGAATTATGTGGCAAATGTGGAAAATGTATAATTATGCGGAAATCGCTGCGGCCGAACACTCCCATAATTCCATTGACCCTGCTCATACCTCTGACTAGGTCCAGAAGTGCTCCTCAGTGGTTCCTTTTTTTGTGTCTCATTGTTTTTATAGTTTAGCTTCTCTGGAAATGAGGAAGACTAAACCTGAGGTTACCACTCCACAACACAGACTACCATACCACATAATTACTCTCCATGACACATAATCCTACTCTACATAATTCCTATATACTAAATACCAAATAATTTCTATCCACATAATTTCACTGCACAACATACTCCATAATTCCACTACACACAACGTACATCCACTCCACTCCAAAAAATATTAGTAAAAAACTTTTACATTTACAACGCCAATAGCTCTAACTCTCGCAAATGGAAGACCGATTGCATTGCAAATGCTTCTTTGACTAGTAGTCGTGTTTGCAGAGAGGTGGAGAAAGGGGGCTGGACATCTGACCAGTGCTCAGGAATTCAGCTGCGTAGGACTTACAGGAGGAACCAGGACAGCTTCTTGGCCCCCAAAGTCCCTCAGGAGTAAAGTGGACTTCATCTCCCAACCAGTAGTGTGCCAGGAGGCGAGTTTGCAGAGTGGTGGACAAAGGATGGCGTGGCCTTCGAAGACCTCTTTGCAATCCCACTGTGTGGGACTTACTAGAGGTAACAGATGGGGTAGTTGGCCCCCAAGGAAATCCTTGGGGCCAACTACCCCTCCTATTACCTCCACTAAGTCTCACACAGCAGGATTGCTAATTTCTGATAGGCCACGCCCCCTTTGCCCACTAATCTGCAAATGCGCTTCCTGGTGAGCTCTTGGTTGGGGAATGAAGTCCCCTTCGCTGCTGGGGGTCCTTAGGGGCCAACTAGCCTACCTGTTACCTCTAGTAAGCCCCACACAGTAGGATTGCTGAGAGGTGGTTACAGGCCACGCCCCCTTTCTCCACCATTCTGAAAACATGCCTTCTGGCACACTCTGGGTTGGGGGATGAAATCCTCTTGCCTCTTGAGGGTCCATGGGGACCAACTAGCCCTCATGTTACCTCTAGTAAGCCCCACACAGCTGGATTGCTGAGAGGTAGTCAGAGGCCGCGCCCCCTTTTTACACCACTCTACAATCGCACCTTCTGGTGCACTTCTGCTTGGGCGATGAAGTTCACTTTAGTCCTAAAGCCCTCAGGATGCAAGGGGACCTCATCACCCCACCAGCAGTGGGCCAAGAGGTGCATTTGCAGAGTGGTGGAAAAAGGGGCATGGCCTCCAACAACCCTCAGCAATTCCACTGTGTGGGGCTTACTGGAGGTAAGAGGTGGGATAGTTGGCCCCTAAGGACTCTCAGTAGCGAAGGGGACTTCACCCCCAACCTAGAGTGCACCTGGAGGGTCGTTTGCAGAGTAGTGGTAAAAGGGGGCGGACGTTTCAGCGAGTTGCACGGCTTCCTTTATTTTTTTTATTTTAGGAAGGGGGCTGTGTGGTCCCCCTTCTCCTGACCCTTTTGGTCCCTGGGGACCCCATTCCAGGGTCGAAACCCATTTTTCATTTTTTTTTAATACAAGGGGAGGGGGTGTTCTGCCCCCCCCCCTCCCGAGGCCTATTCTGGCCCAGGGGACCCCATCCCCCGGGGCTTGGCCATTTTAAAAAAAAACAAATTTCATTTTCAGGGAGGGGGCTGGTTGGCCCCTCTCCCCAGGTCGATTTCTGTCCTGGGGAAACAATCTCCCTGGGCCCGGCCATTCCTTTTCTTTTAAAAAAAAAAAAAAAGGAGGGCGCCCCCTCCCGGGCCATTTTCACTCCTGGGGACCCCGGGGCATGGCCATCTTTAAAGGGACCGTGGGGGAGCCTGAAGGCCCCCGCGGTCCCAGCCAGCTCCTGCCTCCTGCAGTGGCCGGCATTGCTTTTTACCCCCAGGGAGCTGCAAACATGCAGCTCCCTGGGGGTAAAAAGCAAAGTGTACTCACTTTAAACAAGTGAAAGCAAAGTGCTATCGCTTGTTCAAAGCGAGTACACTGTTTGCTATGGGATGGCAGACGAGCAGTGCTCCCGCCGTCCCATAGCAAACTGCAATGTCCCAGGGGTGGGCAGTCCGGGACATTTCTGGAGCCAGCCCTGGGGTTGGCGGTCCCCAGGGCCATGGAGGGCTCCTGGAGGGGGGCCGCGTGGCCCCCCTCCAATCATGTTTAAAGCCCTGGGGAAGTGGTGGTCCCAACGGACCCCTGCACTTAATAATTTATGTATGCTCTGAGGAGATGACGGTCCCCGGGGCCATGTTGGGGTGCTCGAGCCCCCCACACTACATTATTTTAAAACGGAGCCCCAGGGAGAGGGCGATCCCCTGGGCTGAGGGGGGGCACGTGCCCCCCGTATGTAATCAGTATGGCCCTGGGGAGGTGGCAGGAGACCGCTTCTTTTTTTAAAATTTTCGATGCGATTTGCATACCCAGCGCGAATCCCGCCAATTGTTTTTTTTAAATGATTTTTTGATCCCTGGGGGACCTTGTGGGACCCCCAGAACATGCCTAGGGGGTCAGGGTGTATCTACCCTGCTTCCTTTTCTTATTTTTTTAATAGTTTTTTTACCTTTTTCCTTGTGACTCGGTTCAACCGAGTCACAAGATGGCTGTCAACACTTCCTGGTTTGAAGTGTTGGCAGCCAATCAGATTGCAAGGCTCGAGATCAGGAGGGTTCGCAGATCCTTCGCGTCCATATATAGATATCTGCAAATACTTAATTTTCTCAAAAACTACTGAATGGATTTATACCATTTAACAAAAAGAATGCACTCTGGACCAAGAGCTACATTTCTGCCAAATTTGTTGTAATTCCGTTCAGCAGTTCGGGCTGTAGCTGCGTCAAAAGACTCTAATGGAAATTAACATGGAGAAAACGGATTTTGGGACCCCCTTTTTTCTCGGCACCCGCTTGATGAATCATCTCGAAACTTTAAATGCAGCAGCTGAATTGAGCAGGCCATTAGTTTTGAAAATTTCGCGAAGATTCGACAAACGGCTCTAAAGATATTGGCAAAAAAAGACCACTTTTTGAACAGAAACAAGGTCCTAACTATAACTACCTACTGGTGACTGCCAGTAGGTTATATATATATATATATATATATATATATAGAGAGAGAGTTAAAAAAGCAAAGGAATCCAGTACATTATAATTAGGAATTAGCATATAAAAAAACTTGGAAATTCACTGAAAAAACCACAGGTTTCAGGGACGTTATAGTTAGAAATTAGCATTGAAAAACCTTAGAAATTCACTGGAAAAAACAGGTTTCAGGGACGTTATAGTTATGAATTAGCATTTAAAACACCTTAGAAATTCATGGAAAAAAGCTTACAGACACGTTATAGTTAGGCTGACATTTCACTCGTACAAAACCAGAGAAATTCAGCCATTATAGTTAGCTGAGCTAACTATAACTCCCGCCCCTGCAATGCACAGCTGATGATGTCACATATTACATCACTCATGCCATGGTCAGTGACATCACTGATGACATCTCAAATGACATCACTGATGACATCATCCACATAATCTGTGATGCGCCTACTCACACCCTAATATAACCTTTCATACACCCACCTTAAAATTCAGACTACCATTCTCGAAACAATGGCAGTTAGTACATACCCACTCACTGATTCATAAGTCTACACACACATCCACTCACTCACCCATACATCCACTCATACATGCAGTCACTCACTAATACAGCCACTGATATATGCAATCAGATACCCATACAGACTCTCACACACTGCTACTCACCCATAGAGTTGCTCACACACCTAGTCAGTCAGCCAGAGTCAATCACACTGCCATTTATTCACCTATATCGTTATACACACATCACCTCACTTATCATACAGATACTTGCACATACTTACCCTCTTATACAATCATTGACACAAGCAGACACTCTTCCAATCACTCACTCTCACATACAGTTCCTAAAAAAACTACAACATTCACATATACTGCCTTTCACATATGCAGTTACTCACCACATACCACTGAGATATCCATTCACTCACTGACACAGCCATACGCACACTCACTCACCCATACAGCCCCTCGCAGACGCACTCATGAATAGATACACCTAGTGAATCACCCACTCACACATCCATGCAGGGAGTCAAATCCCCCCACCCACCCACACAGCCACTCAGGCACCCATACAAATACTCAGACAACCAATCAATAAGCCACATAGACACTCATGTAGCTATTCACCAACCTATGCAGCCACTTACACACCAACTGACACACTGATACAGACATTCACACAGATTAGTCACTCACCTATAAATTCACTGAGACACATATAATCACTTACTTATACAGTCAGTCACGATCCCAGTGAATCATCCATACAGACACTCATACACCCATTTATTCTTCAATACACATTGGCATATATATATATATATATATATATATATGTGAACAAGGCTGATTTTAAAAGCCAAACCCCGTAGATGATGAAGTGAGGAATAAGGAATAAATATTGAATTTGAAATTCACCAGTTTTGTGGAGTGCCGTTTTAATGTCCAGATCGGGACGTTTGTTTGTTTATGTTCAATATATATATATATATAAAACGCTCATAAACATTTTAGAAACACTCAGTCACTGGATGATGTTATCAGTGATGTCATTTGAGATGTCATTAGGGATGTCATCAGTGATGTCACTGACCATGTCATCAATGATGTAATATGTGACATCATCAGCAGTGCATTGCAGGGGCGCAAGTTATAGTTCAGCTAACTATAACGGCTGAATTTCTCTGGTTTTGTACGAGTGAAATGTCAGCTTAACTATAACATATCTGTAACCTTTGGTTTTTTCCATGAATATATACATATATATGTACATACATATACATGTATGCAAATACATGTATATATCCACTTCCACTCCTGCTCCACTTTTTAAAAACAGGCACCGACAAGACTGGAATCCAGTTTCACATTTTTATTGACAGAAGGCTTCAGTAGTTAAGACCACCTTGTTCACATAACGTAGACGCCATTACACTAACATTTTATACTGTCATAGTTTCCATGCACACCGGCATGGACATAATGGAAACACTTCAGTTTTCCTTGCTCTCCTACCGAAAGGAAAGTGATCCGTACAAATTATATACATGTGCAGCTTTTGTAAACTTAATTAAAATATGCTTCTCATTTAAATTAAATTACATTTGATTATACACATTTTTACCTAGACATCTCTGCCACAGATGTCTTCAAGAACAATTTTTCTGTGCAAAACTATAAATGTACTTGACTTCCTGCTTGGCAAAATTATTTTATATTTCATTCTAAAATATATTATATTCTCAGATGATCATGTGCTCCATATTAGAAACATTGCAAATACCAAGTGGGTGAATTTTAACAGTTTCATAGAGAGTACATATCACATTTCTTAGGCTTTTTCCAAGACCTTTTCTGAACAGTTCCAAAGTAACTTATTGAAAACATATAACATTCCCCAAGTGGGTAATTCATCGACAACACAAATTTGTATCTATACCTCTTACTCTATTGGATTTACACCTCCAGTGGGCACCCACTATGTATTTCAATCACCATAAAGCAATTTTATACTTCAATTTCGTATTCCTAAACACATTTTTTCTCATTCCAACACATTGTTTTTAAAGACCACCTTCAATATTATATACACTTAATCAGCTCGGAAGTCAATGTTAACATAAAAAAGGGAGAGTTCACAAAGTGCCTTACATGACAAAATGTAATTGTCCCACATATGACAATTTATTCATGGCTACAGTTACAGATCGGAGGATAGCTGTAAAGAAAGTATTACAGATGAATTCAAACAGTTCGGAATTTTTCTATTTAGGACTATTATGTAACAGGATTCTATTCTCCTTAGTTGGGCTCCCTTTTCCCCCTCTGACATTCTTTGGGATCGAGTCTATAACATAATAGACCAAATCATTTACATTACCCCCATGTGTCTCATGGATGTGGCGGTCAACTGGGTAACTCCAGTCCTCATTGGCTATGGCTCTTAGATGCTGTAATATTCTAACATGTACCATGTGGATTGTGCTTCCTACATAGATTTTCGGGCACGAGCACTGCAGAACATGTACCACAAACCCACTTCTACAGTTGTAAGCTTTGCATATGATAATTGGGGTGTTGAGTAGTGGTGACCCAAATTCCTTCGTATTTTGCCCATGTTGACAGGCTTTACACCTGTGGCATTGTTGGAACCTCGGACTTCCCCTCAACCATGATTCTCATTGATTCATTTATGGACTACTTACTACTAATTCATTATGAATAGGTTTTACCCACCTAAAGGTCAGTAGGGGGTTCTAGGTGCAATTTGGCCAATAACTGGATCACTCTTAATGAGATTCCAATGATTGGATAAAATTCCCCTGAGTTTCTGATGATAGATTCTGTATCCTGTGAACAATCTCATTTGGCCAGAACCAGACGAGTTTGTGTTTCCTGTCTTAAATAGTAATTAATCTCTCTTTTTAGAATTTGCTTTCTCCTTTGCTGTATCCAAGACATTCCTGTTGTACCCTCATGCTCGGAATCTATCATTGAGTTCCACCTGTACCTCTTCTAATGTATTCACATCACTACAGTTGCGTCTCATGCAGGGATTCTCCACATAGAAGATACTGTTCTTCAATTTTGTTGGATGGAAGCTGATTGCATGAAGTATAGAATTCCTTGGCGTGAGTATTCTAAATGTTTTTGTATGAATTTGGTTACCTTTTACATATATAACTAAGTCTAAAAGTGTACCTCTGACATGCTTATGTCCATTGTAAACTAGAGATTTAAATTGTTGTTATTTAGCTTGTCTGCAAATGACCTTGCTGTTTCTGATGTGCCCCTCCATAATACAAACAGGTCATCTATAAATCGTGTCCAAAGGACTATGTTCTTGGACCATTCCTGGGCATAGTCGAAGCGAGCTAAGTCATATCCTGTGTAAAAAGTCACCTGTGTCCATTAGGAAAGAGGGTAGGTTGCGAACATGCTCTTACAGGAAGTGATAAATATATCTTGAAGTAGTCTCAAGTAAACCCCCTATGGCTGATATTATCAGTCTGCCCAGGGGGTTCTGGGCATTTATATGAACCTTTGGAATGAGGTATAATATCAGGATTACCGGGTGTTCAACTCTCAAGAACTGAAATTCCTCTTTTGTGTTATCAACCCCAATCCTCTCCATTTTGATGAATTACCATCAAATTTCTCTTTGGTTTCTTTTTAGAATAATTTGACTGACTTTGCAATAACACTCCTTGTTGTGGAGTTGTCTCTTGGCATCACTTAAAAACATATTGAGAGGCCATAGTATAATATTGCACCCTTTGTCTGACAACCGTACTACCACATATTTCCTGTCATTCACCTTGTTGATCACCTGACTATACCTGCAGGTTTGGTTCAAATTGTCACCCCTAAATGTTTGACTCAACTCTATGGATAACTCCTTGAGGTCTGAAATTATCAGTTCAGAAAAAATGTCCAAAGAGTCCCTAGGCATCACTGGCAAAAAAACTGATTTAGGTTTAAAAGGTGTCGATACACTGCCATAAATGTCCACTTCTAGTACATCTGCTATTTCCGTAGTAGACCTTGCCATGTTTTTGCCTTCCATGTCTCTTTCCAATTGATTTAATTCTTGTAGTAGATCCATGTCTACTACCACTAAGTTACTTGTTTGTTGGTTGCCCTGGGTACCGCTTGATGGTTCAATTGGTTTACCAGCATAGTACTTTTGGACTTTTAATCTCCTCATAAATCTAAAGTCAATCCTGGTCTGTCCATATTTAAAGTTAGTTGGTGTACAATAAGTAAGGCCCAAGGATAATATTCCTTCCTCTTCCTTTGTTCAATGTCCCTGCGGTTTATTATATTTTGGGAATTCTCCATATCCATTATTGTTTCTGGTGTGTCTGTTTTGTTCTCACCTTTTGATTGGATGCCCCTGCGTCGGTTTTCTCTTTTCCTTTTCCTGTTCCCTTTCTAACTTTCTCTTTTCTTTGGGGGCATGGTCTCAGGTTTAATGTCCGGTCTAACCGTAAAAAACATCATTCCTCCACTACTGTTGGGATGTCTCTACTGGATCCAGCCCCCCCTGCGGTGCCCTTATTCAGGTCCATTTCTTCCTCTCAACTGAGGTCTGAACTCGTTTCTGTGTATTGGACTTGCGAGGTTATCATGGCATTTTCTGATAATTGCTGTCTTTGTAGATTATCAAATCTGCGTAAGAAAGTATATATCTGACCTTTCTGATGATCTATTTTATCTTCCATAAACTTCATTGACTTTCGATCTTTAATGATTTGTTCATACTTTTGTAATCTGGATGGCATTTCTTTTTGACACCTCCTCTTTATTTGTATGCTGTCTTAATTCTTTTTGAAGTGTTTCTATTTTCGCAAAAACATTTTCTTGATCACTCTTGGCATACTTGATTAGGATTCCCATCATCCTCTCGGAAGATTCTGAGCTGTTCTCTGCCCAGTCTCGTAGCATGTTTGGATCTGGGTTTTCATATGTAGGTGCTACTAAAATTTGCAATCCTCTCGGGATGCACCTTACCTCTAAGTACTATTGGAGTGATTTGCACTCCCATCATTTGGAGACTTAGCTCTTCCTTAGTCTCTCCTGTTCTCGTAATTTAGCACGTAAGTTCACTTCAGGCGATTGAACTATTAGGTCACCATTCGCTCCTTCCGAGCTCACAGCCGCTTTCTCATCAAAGATTCTTTCAGCTGCTTCCACACATTCCCGTAGCCACTCATTAGTCATCCTGTTACTCCTAATGATTTGTGCTTGATTCGAACCTCGCTGTGGGTCTCACACAGCTACCTCTCCCATCAGCCACCCTTAGCTACACATTGCACGCAGACTTCGAAGAATGCCTACCTGCACTCCCGGGCGCCCTCTGGCCCTCATATTGCTGGTCGCTGCTTTCTTCCGTCGGTGTGTGCTTCGCTCTTCGGGCTAGGAGGGCTCTGCACTATATTTCCTCATAAGCGTTCCACTGCTGCGGTATGTGTGGTGCTCCTGACCGAGGGTGTGTTGGCGAGAACAATTTTAGCACAATCGTTGTATATCCACTTACACTCCTGCTCCACTTTTTAAAAACAGGCACCGACAGGGCTGGAATCCAGTTACATGTGATCAAGCCCACTGGATGGGCGAAACGCGTCATCAACCATGCTGAGCGTCAGCTAAATAAAAAGGAAAAAATATTGCACTTACCTGGTGTCCGTGTCCCGTATTTCGACTGGAAATAGTCGAGGGAATCCTGGTGTAACATATATATATTTAATTTCAAAACCTCTCCTACAACAAAGAGGCAGCAGCACTCCGCAACATTTAATCCTTTAATCAATCAGCTCAGCAGTCCTAATATATTTCGGTCACCATTGACCTTCTTCAGAGGTAAGCCGATAACATCGCTTCAGGGGCAGAGATAAAACAACAAGTTAGTTAATCACCGGTCTTTATAGTAATCGCCCCCTGGTGGGCGCCCAGATGGGTTGAGAGTGCATTCTGGTACTTGCTGTTTTGTGTCCCTCTGATTACGATCCTCCAGTGGATGATGTCAGTTTTTAGTTTAATTTCAGGTAAAGTTGCGTCTTAAACAAGCCCACTTTCAAGGCGAGTAAGATCCATGCCGAAGCCCGCTTCGGCGGCGCCGTTACCCTTCCGCTTTCACGAGCTACAAACAGGGTTCATTTTCTGGTAAATTCAGCGCTCTTGCTGGCGGTGCTTGCTGACGGCTGAACCACGCCGTGTAACATCATTTCAAAACCTCTCCTACAACAAAGAGGCAGCAGCACTCTGCAACATTTAATATATATATATATATATATATATATATATATATATATATATATATATTTAAGGTTTATCGACAACTTATTTATTATATGGTATGGTACTGAGCAAAGTGTTATTGAGTTTATCTCACAGATCAATGACAATGATGTTAATTTGAATTTTACCTCAACCATCAGTGCAGAAAGGGCGACATTTTTAGATGTGCAGGTTCAGATTCTTGACAATAACCTTACTACGTCCTTGTATCGTAAACCTACGGCTGGCAACACAGTGCTGCACGCTACTAGTTCGCATCCTCCGCACCTTATACAGAGTATCCCGTATGGGGAAATGTTAAGGATAAGACGGATCTGCAGTGACGAGGCACACCTATCTGTAAAACAATTGGAAAGTAAGTAACGTTTCCTAGCAAGAGGCTACAAAACTGAGATTATAGATGCCGCGATAACTAAGTCTAGGAAATTAGCTAGCGAGGATCTGCTGCAATATAACACAAAAATTCAAGACGTAGCTAGCAAGGATCTCGACATAACCAATGAACCCACTATATTGACTCTATCATACTCTAGGCAAGAGAAACAACTTAAGGGTATTAAGGGTATTATCAGACGTAACTGGCCAATCGTGTTAGACGATCCAGTGATAGGTCACCTCTTACCAAAAACACCAGCTATCACATATAGGAAGACTGCATCAATGGGGAATGCGTTGGTTAAGAGTAGCCCGGAGGACCTGGAATCAGGGATCTGGTTAACAGCAAGAAAAGGCTTTTACAAATGTTCAAGCTGCGAAGCCTGCTCATATGGCATAAATAAAACCTCTTACCAAAACTGCATTCAACAATAAAATACAGGTGATTGACAAGCACTTAACATGCAAAACAGATCACGTAGTCTACCTATTGGAATGCAGCTGCAACCTACAGTATATAGGGAGCACCAAGCTAGCTGCACATAAGAGGATCCTGCAGCACATACGGGCCATTGCCAATAATGATTCCAGTTACCCGGTTGCGAGGAATTTTAAAGAATTTCACAATAGCAACCTTAAACTTTATTATTGATGCAGTACCAGCCCATAAAAGAGGAGGTAACCGGGAGGCAAAACTCAGACGTTTAGAGACAAGATATATACTGGAGTTGGACACAAAGCACCCAGGGGGCCTGAACACTACTGAGGACGTGCACACATAACTTTAACAAATTGGGATATGTTTCAGGCAGGCTTGGTGCTCTGGCATATGTATGTGCATGTATAGCCTAATGTATGGATTGAACTTGAATTGGCTACCAAGGGGCATTAGTATTTAGCGAATTGTACAAGGTTTTAAGATTCTCTAGTTTTAAGTGACATATTTTATAACAAATTTTAGATGGATTGTTTTTATCTATATGTGTGCACTTTCAAAGATGGGAAACCTTGTCCAGTAGCTATTTATTGATAATATGTTTGAAATCACTATGAATCTATGTATGAATTTTGCTTGATGCCTCCAAATTGATTGGACCTCTAAGGTATCTTATACTTCAAGCACTTTAGGATTTGTTGCCAGTAGGCCAATATGACATTAAGTTAAAACAGGTACTGTTGGCAACAGTTAGCACTTAGCACTTTTTTGCGCTTTTTTCTTCACTTGCACTACAGATAATCCTGGCTGGGAAGGATTGGATGAGCACTTAGTCACTTTATTCAGTAATTGCTATTTTCACACAAAGAAGAAAGTATAATGAAATGGTTAGACAGGAATAGGTATATGTATTAAAAAGGTATTTATACTGCTAACCCTTATCCTGTCTAGGCTCAAATTGCAATATGCGGATAATATTGTATAATAATTACATATTAAAGTCTTGAGCACTAGTCACTTTATGCAAATAAACGCAAGGAATTAGAAATCTAAATACTGTCGAAGCAATTACATAAAAAAGGAAATAATTGGGGTGTGTGAAATTATGTATGCGGGCATGGAAGTTTTATAAAAAACATTTTTGTAAGAGGAAAGAAATCAACAGGGTAATAAGCATTTGAGCCATAAAATAATTGTTATGAACTGTAAGGTATCGATCTGCACTAAATGTAACCACAGCATGGGATTTTATATACATTCAAAGTGATTTTAAAAGGTTTTTATATTTTTATTTAACTATGCATTTGCGCAGATTTGAAGTCTGTTGTCAATTTCTATTAAATGGTTTTTTGGGCACTGTCACTTTAAAAAGGGTGATCTATTGAGCCAGCGTTGTCATGTGATCAAGGCCGGTCACGGGCCGAAACGCGTTATGGCGAATAGAGTTTAAATAAATATACAATTGCAAAGAACTTGGGTCCACACTCGTTATTTTCCATGAAGGAGATTGTAGTTGGCGACATTTTTGGATATTGTTAGATTTGGGGGTCTCTAGTTGGCAGAGGTAGGTACCTTTGACCAAATAGGGACCCTTGCGTCTAGTCAGGGTAAGGGGGTACACTCCTAAAATAACCCCTGCTCACCCCCTTGGTAGCTTGGCACAAGCAGACATGCTTATCTCAGAGGCAGTGTGTAAAGCATTTGTGAACACATACAGTAATCAAGTGACAACACTACAGATGGACACCACACCAGTTGTATATTAAAAATAAGTATCTTTTATATAGATTTAACACAAGACCACAAACGACAAAAATCCACAATACTGTACTTCAAAAATAGTAGAATTAGCTCAGTTCTCTTAAGATGGTAAATGCGACACTTTGAGTTCAATGTACCTTAGGATGCGTAACGCTATACAACGAAAGTGTTGCAGGGAAGGTGAAGCGTCGGTTCCTTACACGCAAGAACGGTGATGCTTCGGGTCCCTGCTGATGCTTAGGGGATGCGTCGGTTCTTCTCCGCGTGGGGAGGTGATGCGTCGGTTTCTTACTGCACTTTCGTGGCGATGCGACCAGCAACGCCGTGATGCGATGAAGATCCGGTGCAATGAACAAAGATGGCGTCTTCTTCTTGATGCGACACGATGCGTGCACGCCCGACGGTCGTGTGGCGACTCAACGATTCTTCTGACCCGCGACAGGCCCTGTGACATGCTTCCCGGTGATGCGGCGGCATCTGATGCGACGTCGATCCTCTTCTCCGGCGATGCGAGGCGCTTCGGCAACGATGCGACAGCCGTGCGGCATCTCAACGATTCTTCTGAGCAGCGACAGGCCCTGCGACAAAATTCCCGGTGATGCGGCGGTGTCTGATGCGACGTCGGTCCTCTTCTCCGGCGATGCGAGGCGCTTCGGCAACGATGCGGCAGCGGCGGCGACACTCTTCTCCGTTGATGCGGCGGCGTCTGATGCGACGTCGATCCTTTTCTTCGGCAATGCGAGGTGCTGCGGCGGCGACGCTTCTCCTTCGTGAGTCGCGCTTCCAGCTCCTTGTGACACGCAGTCCCCCAGAAAGTCCAGCACAGCAGCAGGCACTTTCCAGAAAGACTCTTGGGGATCTGGTTGGTGAAGTCTGTTGTCCCTGAGACTTCAGCAGGAGGCAAGCTCTTCTCTCAAGCCCTTGGAGATCTTTTACAAGTTGATGAAAGTACACACAAAGTTCCTTTCTCCTTTCTTTGGCAGTCAGGCAACCACTGCAGGCCAATCCCCCAAACAGCACTCCGCTTAGGGATAGTCTCCTCCTCAGTTTCTCTGGTTCCTCTCCTCAGCAAAGGTTCTTCTTGTTTCCCAAAGTGATCTAAAGTTCTGGGGTTTGGGTCCCCTCTTTTATACTCATTTTCCCTTTGTTCTCTGAAGGCAGAGAGGCCTTTGCCTAGTCCAAACCAGTTCTGGTCAGTCCTGGAGCACTTTGTTGACAAGACTCCTTCTTTCCTTTCACAGTGTAGGCCAGGGACATCAGACGCACCACAGGAGGTGGAGCCAGCATTGTGGAGGGAAGGCACAGCCCTATTCAGGTCCCAGGTGCAACTCCTCCCACCCATCTACATGCAGATCTCTCTATTCAGCCCTGTGCTGACTCACCCTGTCTCCTGGAATCCCCCAGCCCCTGTCATTCACAAACCAGACAAGGAATACACAACCTAGCAGAGGCAGGCTTGGATGGTTAGACAAGAAAATACCTACTTTCTAAAAGTGGTATTTTCAACCACAGAATGTTAAAACCAACTTCACTAAAAGATGTATTTTATCATTCTGAGTTCAGGCATACTAAACTCGAATTTCTACCTAGTTCCCTGGGTCAGGTAGGATTATAAGATGTAATAATCAAACTGCCCATTCTGGCCTATGGGGAACAGGTAGCCTTGCAATAGTGAAAAACAAAAATGGCTGTAATTCACTATTAGGACATGCCACACACACCAGGGCATGTCCTACCTTATACTTACAATGCACCCTGCCCTTGGGCCTACCATAGGGGTGTCTGATATGAAGAAAAGGGAAGGTTTAGGGACTGGCAAGTGGGTGCACCTGCCCAATCAACATGGCAGTACCAGACTGCACATGGGCGCTGCAATGGCAGGCCTAAGACACACTTTTACAGGCTGCTTCTGTGGGTGGCACAACCAGTGTTGCAAGCCCACCAGCAGCATTTGGTTTACAAGCCCTGGGCACACTCAGTGCACTGTACTAGAGTCTGACAAGTAAACCAAACCTGCCAATAATGGAGTCACTAATCCATACATCAATTTATCATAGAGAGCATATGCACTTTAGCACTGATCAGCAGTGGTAAAGTGCCCAGAGTCATAAAACCAACAAAAACAGGTCAGAAAAAGTACAGGAGGAAGGCAAAAAGTTCAGGGATGACCCTGCAAAAAGGGCCAAGTCCAACAGATTTGTATATACATATATATATTACCTACTGGCAGTCACCAGTAGGTAGTTATAGTTAGGACCTAGTCTCCATAGGAAAAGCATTTTTTTACTTGGCTATAACTTTGGTGTCATTCGACCAATCTTCATGAAATTTTCCCCAAAACCGTGGCACGGTAGCTTCTGATTGTCATTAAAAGTTTGGGGTTGATCTGTGCTGTGGGGATCGAGAATTTGGGGCACGAAATAAGGGTGCATTAGTAATGTTAATTCCCATAGGCTGTAGGTGTGGCTAAAGGTTCTTTAGCTACGCCTACAGCCCAAACCGCTAAACTGACTTATACCAAATTTGCAAGGAGGACAATGTTGGTTCAAGGAAGTGCTTTAGGCTTATTTGGTGTAAATCCGTTCAGTAGTTTTTGAGAAATTTAAGTTGAAAATTATAGTGATATCTCTGGTCACAAAGTCTTAGCAAACTAAGAAAGCTCATGCAGGGAAATGCACTGCTCTGATTGGCTGCCAACACTTCAACCAGGAAGTGTTGACAGCCATCTTGGGACTCGGCTTCAAGCTGAATCCCCCAAAAAAGTGAAAATATAGAAAAGAGGGCAGGGTAGGAATACTCTGACCCTCAAGCCATGTTCTTGGGGTCCCCCTGTTACCTCACCATGGCATACAACCATTTTTTTAAAAAACTGATTTTCCACGAATTTGTGATATTCCAGAAAGTCTGGCAATTTTTTTTCAAAAAAGCAAGTGTGGGTTCCTACGCTTGCTTTACAATAACTCCCGGGTGGGCCAGGTCCCAGGGGCATATAATGTATGTAGGAGGGGGCGCATTGGGCCCCCCTCCTAGAGCTTATTAAAGCCCCGGGGACCACCACCTCCCCGGGGCTATTATGAATGCGGGCGGGCCCACTGGATAGAGTAGGGTATGCCCAGATGTGGATCCCGTGCTCACTTTGCCACTGGATTCAAGCTAGACTGGCTGATGAGGATGTTTGTTTCCGGTCCAGGGAAGACCTGGCTTGGCAGTTCGGGCTGGACTGTTCCCATGAGGGATAGGGTCAAGACTGATTTGCATATGCCTGGGTCTGAACTGGGGTGGCGAAGTGAGCTAAAGAACGATGATGGATTCAACTCAGATCTGTGACTGGGGGTGAGTGTCTGAAAAGTTTCAGCACTCCGTCCATCATCCCTTTGTGCTTGGTTTGTCAGCCCCGGGAACTGCAACCTGCCTGGGGCTAATTTAAAGAATATGGGAGGGCCTTGTGGACTCCCCCTCCCCAGGGTCTGCCACCTCCCTGGGTCTCATGCATTTAAAAAAAAAAAACAGGGGAGGCCCTATAGCCTCCCCACGCAACCCCAGGAACTGCCATCTCCCTGGGGCACACATGCACTAATTAAGGGGGTCCGCTATATACAAGATTGAAGCCCTGCATGTCCCTGGGGACTGCCACCCCCAGAGACAGTTCTAGCAATGTTGCGGGGTGCCCACCCCCGGGGAGATTGCAGTTTGCTATGGCATGGCAGGAGCACCTGCTCCGGTTCAAGGAAACAAGAGCCTTAAAAATGCTCTCGCTGCATGTTTGTAGCTCCCTCTGTCCAAAAGCAATACCGGCTCCCACAGGAGGCGTGGAGCCGGAAGTGACCACAGGGGCATTGAGGCTCCCCCTGCAGTCCCCAACAAGCTGGCCATGCCCTGGGGGATGGGGTCCCCGGGGCCCAAATAGGCCTGGGGAGGGGGACGACATGACCAATTCTAAATTATAATTTTTTTAAATTCAAAATAGGCATGCCCCAGGGGATGGGGTCCACAGGGCCGAAAATGGCCCAGGAGGAGAGCCGTTCGGCCTCCCTCCCTTTTAAAATTTTAAAAATAATAATAAAGGCCGGGCTTCGAGAGATGGGGTCTCCGGGGCTGAATTCGGTGGGGGGGCGTACAGCCACCTCTCATTTTTGAAATAACATTCTTTTTAAAAAGAATCAGGCCCCAGGGGATCTGGTTTCCGGGGCCCTAAATGGTCCAGGGATAAAATAGAAGCTGCAACTCGCGTGAGGCCCCACCCCCTTTCTCCACTACTCTGTCATTGCTCCTCTTGGCATGCTCCTGGTTGGGGGATAAAGTCCCCTTGGCTGCTGAGGGTCCTTAGGGACCCCAAAGACCTCCTGTTACCTCCAGTAAGCCCCCCACAACGGGATTGCTGAGAGGTGGTCAGAGTCCACGACCCTTTCTCCCCACTCTGCAAACATGCCTCTTGGTGCATTGCTGATGGGGGGATGACATCCCCTTGCCTCCTGAGGACCTCAGGACTAAAGTGGACTTCTTCTCCCAAGCAGCAGTGTGCCCGGAGGCCTCTTTGCAGATTACAGGAGAAGGGGGGCCTGGCCTCTGACCACCTCTCAGCAATCCAGATGTGTGTTCTTCACTGGAGGTAACAGGAGGGCTAACTGGCCCCCAAGGACCCTCAAGAGCCAAGGGGACTTCATCCCCCAAATAGTAGTGCACCAGCAGGTGCGTTTGCAGAGTGGAGGAGAAATAGGGCGTGGCCATAGAAAACCTCTGAGCAAACCCACTGTTTGGGACTTGCTGGAGGTAACTGGTGGGGTAGGTTGCCCCCAAGGACCCTCAATAGCCGAGGGGACTTCATCCCCCTACTAGTAGTGCACCAGGATGCGTGGTTGCAGAGTGGTGGAGAAAGGGAGTGTGGCCTGCTATCAGATGTCAGCAATCCTGCTGTATGGGACTTACTGGAGGTAACTGGTGAGGTAGGTTGCCCCCAAGGACGCTCAATAGCCAAGGGGACTTCATCCCCCTATTAGTAGTGCACCAGGATGCTCATTTGCAGAGTGGTGGAGAAAGGGGGCGTGGCCTGCTATCAGATCTCAGCAATCCTGCTGCATGGGACTTACTGGAGGTAATAGGTGGGGTAGGTGGCCCCCAAGGACCCTCAATAGCCAAGGGGACTTCATCCTCCTACTAGTAGTGAGCCAGGATGTGCGTTTGCAGAGTGGTAGAGAAAGGGGGCATGGCCTGCTATTAGATTGCAGCAATTCTGCTGTATGGGACTTACTGGAGGTAATAGGAGGGGTAGTCAGCCCCCTAGGACATCCTTGGGGGCCAACTACCCCTCCTGTTACCTCCAGAAGTTGTCAGAGGCAACGCCCCCTTTCTCCACCACTCTGCAAACGTGCCTCCCGGTGCACTACTAGTTGGGGGATGAAGTCCCCTTGGCTCCAGAGGGACCATGGGGGCCAAGAAGCCCTCCTGGTACCTCCAGTAAGTGAAACACAACGGAATTCCTGAGAGCTGGTGAGAGGCCCCACCCCCTTTCTCCACTACTCTGCAAACATGACTACTACTTTAAAAACCATAGGAATTTACTGAAAAAACCAAAGGTTACAGGGACATTATAGTTAGGAATTAGCATATAAAAAAACCTTAGAAATTCAGTGAAAAAAAACAAATGTTACAGGATGTTATAGTTATGCTGACATTTCACTTCTACAAAACCAGAGAAATTCAGCAGTTATAGTTAGCTGAGCTAACTATAACTTGCGACCCACAATGCACTGCTTATGACCTCACATATTACATCACTCATAACATGGTCAGTGACATCACTGATGATATCACTGATGACATCTCAAATTACATCACTCATGATATCATCCACAGAACCACTCACACACCTACTCGCACCCCCATACAACCTCCAGGCAGGAGTAATAACTTGTGTTTCCCTGCCGGCAGGAGCATGCTTCCAGCAAGCGGGCGCTGTTGAAATCGCCTGCCGGCTGGGAGAAGACTTGCCTTACCTGCTCGTACTACTGCAAGCAGGGAAGGCATGATTGCTCCCGTATTTTATAATTGATAAAAAATTGAGAAAGGAAAAAAGGGGAGAACAGTTAGGAGAAAATAAACACCGAAACAAACAAGGGGAAATCAAAGGTAACAGCCATGTGGACCAGCCTGGGGGCGATGGCAAACCGGACCAACCTGAGGCTGAGAGCAGACGAGATCATGGCAAGGGCAACAAGAAGCCAGACCAGGAAAAGGGTGGCAAGAACCCACACCAGGGAGGCGACAAGCCAAATGAGGATAAATGGGGGAGGTGACAAGAAGGACCAGGGTGATGGCAAAAAAGACCAGGGCCACAGCAGTAGCCATCTGGACAACTGCAAGGGTGACAGCATCTCTGGTCAAGACAAGGGGAGTGGCAACTTTGATCAGGACAAGGGTTTGGCAACACTGATCAACATAGGGGGAACTGCAGACCTGATCATGACAAAGGAAGCTGCAAGCCAGATGGGCTCCCCAGAGCCTAACAAAGCTCGAGGAGGTGGACCACGTGCCCCCCTTTCCCTGATTAATACATTGGGCCCTGAGGTATGGGGTCCCCTGGGCGGCAATCGGCTTGGGGAGGATAGCTATGCATCCCCAAAACCTTACTTAAATTACCTTGCTTAGAGGATGGGGTCCCAGGAGCCCAAATGGGGCTCAGGAAGAAGGGACACACTCATGTCCCCTTCCCAAAATAGTTAAATAAAAAAATATCAGCCACCATTTTCTTTTTTTTTTGCATGATCCTACAGGAGTCCTGCGGGTTCACGGCAAAACCAGCAGATTTGTTATTTAATTCGGCCCTATGGGGCTCTCTCTGGGTCCACCCCACACAGGGCCTATGGGGGCAGGGTATCCCTACCCGTCCCCTAGCATTATTCTTTTTTTAAACTTCAGGACAGGGGACTAAGTCCCTGAGCTCTGTAATGGCAGCCAGCAAACTTTTTCTCATGTTGCTGGCAGCCAATCAGAGCGCTGCTCCCACAGCAGTCTGATCCCCCGTCCCCCCATGTGAGCAAATTGGCCCAAGGGCTCCCTGGGCCCATCAGTGCACTCTATTATTTTTTAAACTCAATCAATCAATCAGGGATTTGGAAAGGGCACTACTCACCCATGAGGGTCTCAAGGTGCTGGGGGGGATATCGGGCAGCTCTGACTCACCTGAAAAGCCAGGTCTTGAGGCTCTTCCTGAATGCTTGCAGTGTGGCAGTTCATCTGATGCTGAGGGGGAGTTCGTTCCAGGTCTTGGCTGCGATGTAGAAGAAGGCTCTTCCTCACGTTCTGGCTGTCCGGATGCAACGGATTTTGCCCAGGGCGAGGTCGGCGGAGCAGTGGTTTCTCTTGGGGGTGTGGAAGGAGATTCTTTTGTTTAGGTATTGGGGCCCGGTGTTGTGGAGTGCTTTGTAGGCGTGTGTGATCACCTTGAAAGTCATTCTCTTTTCGACAGGGAGCCAGTGGAGGTCTCGTAGGTGCTGGGTGATGTGATCTTGCTGTGGGATGCTGAGGATGAGTCTTGCTGCGGCATTCTGGATGGTCTGGAGTTTGTGGAGTAGAGATTTGTTGAATACGGCATAGAGGGCATTCTCGTAGTCCAGTCTGCTGGTTATGAGTGTGTGGGTGACGGTCTTTCTGGATTGGGGGATCGACTTGAAGGTCTTGCAGAGTATACAGAGGGTGTTGAAGCACGAGGTTGATCTGTCGATTCATGGTGAGAGAGTCTCTCAAAAGTGGGTTTGAGAGACTCTCACGAGAGTCCATTGAACTCAACTGCCCAGATGTACAAATATGTTTGAACCTTAAATATTCAAAAACTACTGAATGGATTTACCCCAAATCACAAAAAGCACAAACTATGGAACAAGATCTAGCTGCTAACCAGGGCTATCATGCTTGTTCCCTCTCCTTTAAACATAGTGTCGCCATCTGAACTGGGCATGTCTACCGTGGTGTTGTTGTATATGAAAACCGCCGACTAAGTTCAGCGTCAGCTGTTTTGTTTCACTCTGCCAGGAGGCTGAACTTAGACGGCGTGTTTTATATACAACAACGCAACGGTAGGCCGCCAAATTCAGATGCCAACACTACTTCTTTACGGCTTCGACTCAAGTAATGCCGATTATTCACGGCATACTAGTGGCACAAATCTTCTTTAAGATTTCACCACCTACTTGGACTAATTACTTTAAGGTCCTAAACTGATCCATTTTCTAAGAGGTCCTCATTCTACATAAGTATCTTTCTGTCCTGAAGATGGTCTATTAAATGTATCTAGGCTGTCCGGTTTTAGGGTTAAACCTATAATAACTGATAAAACCCCACCGGAAGGGAAATAGCCCTTACCAGTGTAAACATATAAACACTGAAAAAACCCTGCACAACCACAAACTAAATGCCATTCAAAGAAAGGAAAAGTAGAGTGAAAGTCATTTTTATTTCTTCCTGAAGGGGCCAATACAATGTAACTTTGTTATATAAGGTAGCAGTAAGAAAGACTGGGCTAACATTATTCTGCTTGAGTTTTGTTGTTTAGGGATGTCACTAAAATATTGTTTCTTCTTCCTTTTTTCAGTTTTGTGGTCTTTGGGCTAAAGATACAGGGGTTAGAAGAATATTTTAGTTGTTGTTTATTTATTTTATAAACTGTAGAGAATCAGGAAATATCAAAATCATATTTGATTTTTTGGCTACGTTTGAGTCTTTCGCTGATAGGAAAAATGTAGGTTTCATAAGAATATTTCCCAATATGTAACATCACATTTACCCCCAGAGAATGGGTAAAACCCCTTGATATATCAGCCCCCTTTTCTAGTGAGTCAGTATTGATAGTAGGTGAATTGCCAAACACCCCAGGCTTTAAACATTCAATGCAAAGTACAGTGACAGGTATATGTGAAAAGAGTGCAGTCACAAAGCATCTAGGATACTGGTGAAAACATGACACCAGACTTTTGGAAAACATGGAACGCAGTGTCACTTGGAATCCTGCTGCAAAAAGTTCTTACCAAGTTCACCAAAGATTGGAGTGATTTTGTTTGTATTTGCAGTGATTCAGCTACGTGTATGAAAAAGTTGTGTGATGACCTGTCAAAATCGATATCTGAGCTGAAGTGCTACCCTGTGAGAGATCCTTGCCACTTGTTACATGGTATGCGTAAAGCATCTTTACAATCTTCAGAGTTAATGAAGAATGCTATTGACTTTTTAGTTCATTCTGGTGCACTGTTTTGTTATGCACGGAAACTAAAACGCAAATATTTCTCATTTTGTTCTTTGTGTGGCATCAAACAAAGAGTCATCCCAATTGTTTCACTTAGCTGGTGGTTCTCAGCCCTAGAGGCCATGAATGCTATATTATCCATGTGGGAACTGTTTACAGAACTTTTGCTGTGTGATGAGGCCAAAGGCAAAAAATGTGAGAATCTTTGGTCACATATTGATATTGATTTGAAAAAAAGTACACTCTACTGCATTCTTAGATTTTTACAGGAAAGCATGACTGCTGTAGTAGACATGATAAAAAGACTAGAGCCTGAAAACACCCTTGTCTACCAAGTGTTCAGCATAATTGGTGTAGATGTGAAACATCTCCTTGAGAGTAGGCTGGGCGACATTTTTTGTGACTTTGGCACTGCAACATATTCCATGTTAGAGTGCTTGCCACTTGGTAAGCAGAGAAATGTTGAGGAGCAATTCAGGAACTTTTATTTTGCAATATATGAGAAAAAGTCCTTCACCAACCATGGCATTTGAAGTCAATGAAGCCTCACTGTGGTACTCTGCACAAGTTATAGATCCCTTCCGTGAAGGGAAATTTTCTCTGGAGTTTCAAAAGTGGTGCCTCATTTTTGACCGCTTCAATAACTCTGAGGGCATATGCGCCCAGTTCAACGCATGTGTTGCAGAACCTGTCGCAGAGAATCACAATCTTCAGGTGCACCAGTATTGGCATGGATAGCTATGTCAGTGGCCAGAGTTAGCAAATTGCATACTGGCTATTTTGGCGTTGCCTGTCCCAAGTGCCAATGTTGAGAGGGCCTTTTCACAGATAAAAGTTTACATGGGAAGGAAAGAGCGAGCGTGCAAGACCAAATACTCACTGAAGAAGTATTGGATGGTGTACTACGATAAGTTTGATTTGTAAAAATGTATTTGGACCTCATTTACACTGTACATACACTGTCTATATACCATGCACTACCAGTGCATAAAGCAAGCAATAATAAAAGCAAAAAGTTCCATAAACACCGGAAAAACACCGTTTCTGTTGTTTTTAATGGCGCGAAAATGTATAACCACTGATAACCACTGTTTTTTTAAGGTATTAAAATCACTTGAAAACTTTGAAAAAACCCAACCAGAATTTACCAAAAATAGAAACTGAAAACAGGAAAGCCTAAATGTATCACATAAATTTCACTCTAAACCTTTTACACTGCCTTGCGGAGTGCCACAGGGGTCTTCGCTTAGCCCCCTACTCTTTAATGTGTACGTCTCATCCCTTGCCTCACTGATCAGCTCCTTTGGTTTTAACCTGACCTCCTATGCCGATGACACACAGATTGTCGTGGCTCTGCGGCCTGGTCAGGGAACTGAACTAGATAATCAGTTACACAACTGTATGGAAGCTGTGGGGAGGTGGATGGCGCAAAACTGCCTAAAATTAAATTCAGGCAAGACAGAAGTCATCCTTTTCGGGAATGATGCCAATTTTTGGACCCCTAACCTGTGGCCAATAACAATGGGCACTCTTCCTACACCTTCAAGGAAGGTAAAAAACTTAGGCATTATGGTTGATGACAAGCTTAATTTTGGCGATCAGATTAATGCAGTGTCATCTGCCACTTTCCATGTGCTTAGAATGATCAAGAAAATTCTCCCCTTTCTACCGGCTGACAACCAGCGGACAGTGGTCACAGCACTTATCCTGTCTAGGCTCGACTATTGTAATGGCCTCTATCTGAGCCTACAGGAATGCTTCATGAACAAACTCCAACTGCTGCAAAACGCGGCCTCGAGGTTGCTTTCGGGCACACCTAAATTTGCGTCCATCTCCAAGGAAATAAAAAAACTTCCCTGGCTGCCGGTCAGGAAACGGGTGCGCTTTAAAGCCCTTTGTACAGTCTTCAAGGCTCTTCAAGGCATAGGCCCAGAGTATCTGAAACAGCATATACAATGGTACTGGCCTAAAAGAACCCTACGTTCCATGGAAGCCAAGCTGGTGAGCGTACCACTTATAAAAAAGCCTCTTGGGGTGGAAGAAGCTTTGTCGTGCGCGCAGCAAAAGCCTGGAATGACCTTCCGTTTTACCTGAGAAACAGCACAGATCTCCTGACATTTAGGAAGAGTCTAAAGACCTGGCGTTTTAACCTGTAATTGCAGTTTACCGTTTCTTTACCAAAGGGATAATAACTAGCGCCAGGACACCTCCGGGTAACCGTTGCACTTTATAAGCTTCTATAACATAACATAACATGACAAGAACAAAATGTCGACCAGTCCAACCCATTTTTATCAATAAAATAATGTTGTACAGAAATTTTTTACTGAATGTTAAAGAAAAATTGTCTCTGTAAATAGGTTCTAGAAAATGGGTTATTTACATAAGTGACTAGTAGATATTATTACTTTGAAGATTGTCAATCTCTGTCACTTCTGTGTATGTGAATATTGTTTTGTACCCTCCAATTTAACTTATTTGACTATAAAATTCTACAAAAAAAATACACCCTACGTTCATTTATTTATTTTATTTATTCACTCTTGATTATTTAAATTGATTTAGAAAATTCATATGTTTGAGGCCACTAGTTTGGGCATTCATAAATGGTACTATTAAATGCTGTTTTACTATATTGAAATAAAATCACTTATAGGCACTTTTACTAGACAACATATTTTGTTACCCAAGCTCCCAAGGGTATTTCGGGTTGCCCAACTATTATAATACTTTTAGAACCTTGCCATTTTCTTGACCTAACCATTTGGTGTTTGCTACCTGTATCCTAGGTCACATGAAGTAGGTGTAGTTGGCCGTTTGTCTTTGTGTGTTGCTTCTAGACACTGTAACAAAGGGCCATAGGTGTTGGCAGAATGGTCCATCTCTGTCTTGATGAGGGGGAAGCAGTCACCTACCACACTTGCACCTCACACGGGCTCTGCATGAACAAACTCACAAAGGGTTTGAAACTAGTCTATTGTGACCCCAGACAATCTGGGGCCAGGATAGATAGACAGGAGATTCCAAGCATCTCTGAAGGTGGAAACCTACAGAACCTTCTCCCACTTCAAAGTGGGCACCAGGTATAATTATTTGACTGTCAGGCCCACCACTTCAGTTCACCTCTGGACCAGTGGATAAATCAGAAGGACTGCTGTGCTGCTCTGCAAGAAGGACATTGACATTGGCAAATTTATTTTGGATAATTCAAACCATAAATTTCTACACCACAAAACAATAGTTTAAAAACATTCGCAGAAATATAAAACAGTAACCTCTTTTTAGGGAACATTATCACCCCCGTACGCTCTTGTTTCACATTGGTTCCCATCTTGTCGTACACTACCTTTTCCTTAAAACCAGATATATAGTGCAAATGTGACAGTGCAAGGTATGCTAAAAGTTCAAGAGTAGCATCAAAGAGAAAAACAAAGAAAAAGTAAATTCATTCATGGATAGCAGTATCGCCCTATATTCTCTTGTTTCACATTGATCCCTATTGTCTTACACGGCCTCCTTCATAAAACCAAAAATAAATTGCAGGTGTGACAAGGAAAAATGTACTAAAATGCTCAAAGAATAGGATTAAAAGACTTCAAGCTAAAGAAAGATTTACTCAACCTCCCTAATACTGGAACAGCTGCAAATGGGATTTAATCTGACAATGACTTGCCACTTTTTCCAACCAATTAGTGCAAAGTTTGCAATAAAGTGCAAAAGATTATATTAAGCAGTGTCAGACCAAAACATTTTCCTCGTAGTGTCTCCTCATATTCCCTTGTTCCTTATTGTTCCACATCATTCCTGTAATGCCGCTTCCATAATACCTAGTTTAAAGTGCAGGGGTAACTGTGCAAAGCCACTCTAAAATGCAACAGTGACATTGAACGGCATCGGTCTAGAACTGTAGCTTGTGCTTCATTCACACCAGGCTGCTATCAACCTTTGTCTGACAGCAGCCTGTCAGTTTTTGTAATAAATGTTATGAAAGCTGCAAACACTCGGGGGCATTCACTTTTAGACAAAAAACTAAGGCGAGACAGCATGTTCTGATTGCATTCTGATTAAAAACGTTGCGCAACAAAGCCTTACGTTCAGTCAAGATCTTGGGTCATATTGATACGATGTGAGTCAAACTTTCCATAGATTGATTACAAAGCCTGCATTTAGAACACAAAGGTTTCCATGAACATTTTGGCAGACAATCAGTAGTTTGATACAGGCTGGAATGCTCGTGAAGCAACTCAGGGGCATATTAGCAAGACCGGCGATAAAATTATCGCCGTTTTAGCGGCAGGAACCTGCCGCTAAAGCGGCGATAATGGAGCTTGCTAATATGCGTTATAGAATTCAATAGAAGCCCAGGTTAGATGTCCTGCACATCTAACCTGGGCTTCTATTGAAATCTATAACGCATATTAGCAAGCACATTATCGCCGCTTTAGCGGCAGTTTCCTGCCGCTAAAACGGCGATAATTTTATCGCCGGTCTTGCTAATATGCCCTTAATTTTAAAAGAGGGCATATTAGCAAGACCGGCGATAAAATTATCGCAGTTTTAGCGGCAGGAAACTGCCGCTAAAACGGCGATAATGGGCTTGCTAATATGCGTTATAGAATTCCAATAGAAGCCCAGGTTAGATGTCCTGCACATCTAACCTGGGCTTCTATTGAATTCTATAACGCATATTAGCAAGCCCATTATCGCCGCTTTAGCTGACAGTTTCCTGCCGCTAAAACGGCGATAATTTTATCGCCGGTCTTGCTAATATGCCCCAGAATCTCATTAAAGCAATTAAGTATAATTGTGGGTAAGGTTTTTGTAAAAGTCAATGACTGTCCACATATGGCTTCTTTTAATGAAGTCTTTCTTATCTCTATTCCATGAGATCTTCTTTATTTGTTTGTTTAGAGATTTTTTAAAGGGATCTTGCGGGAGTAGAAGATTCCCCTTGTTCATTTGCCTAAAGATCATTCAAGGCCAGATCAAAAGACTGCGTCCAGCTTTTTGCCTTTTTTGGTATGGCAATATGAATTTTTTTCTATATCTGGGAATGCAGTATCGCTTGATCGGAAAGCCTTATTAGTGACATGCACTTAAGTAAGGAGCCATGTTGAACTAACTCTTGTTTTAGCAGACCAAATTCCAGCCGCAACTTGGCCGGCTAAGCATTTTGCAGTAGTCAAAAAAGAATGCAAAATGCTGCATTTTGTGCAGATTTGAGAAAGGCCCCAACCTTTCCCGGGAAAGCCACCATGCCAAACCTAATTGTTGGATTAAGTTTGGCTTTTATCACTGCAAGAAGAAATGCCTAAGTTGAGCTTTGTAATTTGCAGTGCAAGGGTTGAAAAGCTGCAGTTAAGGAGGTAGTCTTTGGTTTTAATTAATGTATTTTCAAATGATAAGACAGGCAATCCTGTAGCCAGACGCTGAGATACTTATCGCAAGATTTTTTTGAGACCAGCAGGCCACCCAGGAACAAGCTACCTTTCTTCCTGATCTTCCTTCGGAACACCACGATCTGAGTTTTTGTGAGATTCAGCACCATTTTGTTTTTAGCACAATAAGTGTGGAGTTTGTTTAATAGCCTCTGAAGCCCAATGCCAGTCAAGTTCATCAGCACTACATCATCAGCATACTGTAACAAGGTCACCTGACAACGTTCCCGCCTTGGTGGATGTGATTTAGCTGTGTCAAAGTATGCACTTAAGTCCGATATAAACAGATTGAAAAGCATTGGGGCCAGAACGCACTCATGTTTCAAGCCCCTCCTGATTTCTGTTTTGGTGGACAAGCCATTATTCGAACCAAGTTCAACCTTTGACAAATTATATGAGTATAAAAGTTGGATGGCACCTAATAATTTTGCAAGGATGATCCAGCCAGCCAGCTTTCTCCATAGGAGATTACAGTTAACATGATCGAAGCCTTTAGATAAATCCACAAAGCAGGTATATAAAAGCTGTTTTCTACTGATGATATATTTCTCAGCAATCATTGAGAGCATGACTTGGGGGCTCATTACGATGGCGGAATGATTGCCACCGCCGGGCCGGCGTTGGCGATCGTTCCACCATCAAATTGAGAATTACCCACCGCCATATTAGGATGGAGGTGGGTATCGCGGCGGACGCAAAGTCCGTCCGCCGCTTTTCCGCCGGTGGCAATCGCACCGATTGCCTGGCGGGCAGAGCAGGGCCACTAATATGGTGGCGGTGCCTAGCAGGCACCGTCCGCCATATTAGGATGTGGGTTTTAGGAGGCCTTCCCATGGCGGCGATGCCGCCATGGAAAGGCTAAATGCAAAAGAAACAATTGATGGACGGAAAGCTGGACAATGCAAACATTCACCCCCAGTCACAAAGATCTGGGTTAAATCCATCATTCTTTTGCTCACCACACCACCCCAGTTTGGACCCAGCCATATGCAAATCAGTCTTGACCCTGTTCCTTGTGGGAACAGTCCAGCCCGAACTGCCAAGCCAG
The DNA here is from genome assembly GCA_963921515.1 of Calotriton arnoldi. NCBI lineage: Eukaryota > Metazoa > Chordata > Amphibia > Caudata > Salamandridae > Calotriton > Calotriton arnoldi. The sequence goes on along the minus strand of CAWUFW010004540.1, from coordinate 1,003,767 downwards.
GTCCTCTCTCGACCGGAAACAAGCATCCTGGGACCGGTTTCAGGGCATCACCCTTCTTCAGCCAGGCTAGCTTGAATCCAGTGGTGTAGTGAGCTCGGGACCCACGTCTGGGCATACCCTTCCCACTTAGGGCGACAAATGCAAAAGAAACAATTGATGGACGGAATGCTGGACAATGCAAACTTTCACCCCCAGTCACAAAGATCTGGGTTAAATCCATCATTCTTTTGCTCACCACACCACCCCAGTTTGGACCCAGCCATATGCAAATCAGTCTTGAACCTGTTCCTTGTGGGAACAGTCCAGCCCAAACTGCCAAGCCAGGTCCTCTCTGGACCGGAAACAAGCATCCTGGGACCGGTTTCAGGGCATCACCCTTCTTCAGCCAGGCTAGCTTGAATCCAGTGGTGTAGTGAGCACGGGAATGGCATGGTGAGCAAAAAAACGATGGATTTAGGCCCAGATCACTGTACTGGGGTGAATGTATGACATTGTTCTGCATTCTGTCCATCAATTGTTGTTTTTGCATTTGTCACCCCGAGTGGGACGGGTATGCCCAGACGTGGGTCCCGTGCTCTCCATGCCACTGGAGTCAAGCTATCCTGGCTGATGAGGGCTGAAAGCCCGAAACCGGTCCTAGGTTGCTTGTTTCCAGTCCAGGGAGGACCTGGCCTGGCAGTTCGGGCTGGACTGTTCCCATTGGGCGCAGGGTCAAGACTGATTTGCATATGGCTGGGTCCAAACTGGAATGGCATGGTGAGCAAAAAACGATGGATTTAGGCCCAGATCACTGTACTGGGGTGAATGTACGACATTGTTCTGCATTCTGTCCATCAATTGTTGTTTTTGCATTTGTCACCCCGAGTGGGACGGGTATGCCCAGACGTGGGTCCCGTGCTCTCCATGCCACTGGAGTCAAGCTATCCTGGCTGATGAGGGCTGAAAGCCCGAAACCGGTCCTAGGATGCTTGCTTCCAGTCCAGGGAGGACCTGGCCTGGCAGTTCGGACTGGACTGTTCCCATTGGGCGCAGGGTCAAGACTGATTTGCATATGGCTGGGTCCAAACTGGAATGGCATGGTGAGCAAAAAAACGATGGATTTAGGCCCAGATCACTGTATTGGGGTGAATGTACGACATTGTTCTGCATTCTGTCCATCAATTGTTGTTTTTGCATTTGTCACCCCGAGTGGGACGGGTATGCCCAGACGTGGGTCCCGTGCTCTCCATGCCACTGGAGTCAAGCTATCCTGGCTGATGAGGGCTGAAAGCCCGAAACCGGTCCTAGGTTGCTTGTTTCCAGTCCAGGGAGGACCTGGCCTGGCAGTTCGGGCTGGACTGTTCCCATTGGGCGCAGGGTCAAGACTGATTTGCATATGGCTGGGTCCAAACTGGAATGGCATGGTGAGCAAAAAACGATGGATTTAGGCCCAGATCACTGTACTGGGGTGAATGTACGACATTGTTCTGCATTCTGTCCATCAATTGTTGTTTTTGCATTTGTCACCCCGAGTGGGACGGGTATGCCCAGACGTGGGTCCCGTGCTCTCCATGCCACTGGAGTCAAGATATCCTGGCTGATGAGGGCTGAAAGCCCGAAACCGGTCCTAGGATGCTTGTTTCCAGTCCAGGGAGGACCTGGCCTGGCAGTTCGGGCTGGACTGTTCCCATTGGGCGCAGGGTCAAGACTGATTTGCATATGGCTGGGTCCAAACTGGAATGGCATGGTGAGCAAAAACGATGGATTTAGGCCCAGATCACTGTACTGGGGTGAATGTACGACATTGTTCTGCATTCTGTCCATCAATTGTTGTTTTTGCATTTGTCACCCCGAGTGGGACGGGTATGCCCAGACGTGGGTCCCGTGCTCTCCATGCCACTGGAGTCAAGCTATCCTGGCTGATGAGGGCTCTAAGCCCGAAACCGGTCCTAGGATGCTTGTTTCCAGTCCAGGGAGGACCTGGCCTGGCAGTTCGGGCTGGACTGTTCCCATTGGGCGCAGGGTCAAGACTGATTTGCATATGGCTGGGTCCAAACTGGTATGGCATGGTGAGCAAAAAACGATGGATTTAGGCCCAGATCACTGTACTGGGGTGAATGTACGACATTGTTCTGCATTCTGTCCATCAATTGTTGTTTTTGCATTTGTCACCCCGAGTGGGACGGGTATGCCCAGACGTGGGTCCCGTGCTCTCCATGCCACTGGAGTCAAGCTATCCTGGCTGTTGAGGGCTGAAAGCCCGAAACCGGTCCTAGGATGCTTGTTTCCAGTCCAGGGAGGACCTGGCCTGGCAGTTCGGGCTGGACTGTTCCCATTGGGCGCAGGGTCAAGACTGATTTGCATATGGCTGGGTCCAAACTGGAATGGCATGGTGAGCAAAAAACGATGGATTTAGGCCCAGATCACTGTACTGGGGTGAATGTACGACATTGTTCTGCATTCTGTCCATCAATTGTTGTTTTTGCATTTGTCACCCCGAGTGGGACGGGTATGCCCAGACGTGGGTCCCGTACTCTCCATGCCACTGGAGTCAAGCTATCCTGGCTGATGAGGGCTGAAAGCCCGAAACCGGTCCTAGGATGCTTGTTTCCAGTCCAGGAGGACCTGGCCTGGCAGTTCGGGCTGGACTGTTCCCATTGGGCGCAGGGTCAAGACTGATTTGCATATGGCTGGGTCCAAACTGGAATGGCATGGTGAGCAAAAAACGATGGTTTTAGGCCCAGATCACTGTACTGGGGTGAATGTACGACATTGTTCTGCATTCTGTCCATCAATTGTTGTTTTTGCATTTGTCACCCCGAGTGGGACGGGTATGCCCAGACGTGGGTCCCGTGCTCTCCATGCCACTGGAGTCAAGCTATCCTGGCTGATGAGGGCTGAAAGCCCGAAACCGGTCCTAGGATGCTTGTTTCCAGTCCAGGGAGGACCTGGCCTGGCAGTTCGGGCTGGACTGTTCCCATTGGGCGCAGGGTCAAGACTGATTTGCATATGGCTGGGTCCAAACTGGAATGGCATGGTGAGCAAAAAACGATGGATTTAGGCCCAGATCACTGTACTGGGGTGAATGTACGACATTGTTCTGCATTCTGTCCATCAATTGTTGTTTTTGCATTTGTCACCCCGAGTGGGACGGGTATGCCCAGACGTGGGTCCCGTGCTCTCCATGCCACTGGAGTCAAGCTATCCTGGCTGATGAGGGCTGAAAGCCCGAAACCGGTCCTAGGATGCTTGCTTCCAGTCCAGGGAGGACCTGGCCTGGCAGTTCGGGCTGGACTGTTCCCATTGGGCGCAGGGTCAAGACTGATTTGCATATGGCTGGGTCCAAACTGGAATGGCATGGTGAGCAAAAAAACGATGGATTTAGGCCCAGATCACTGTACTGGGGTGAATGTACGACATTGTTCTGCATTCTGTCCATCAATTGTTGTTTTTGCATTTGTCACCCCGAGTGGGACGGGTATGCCCAGACGTGGGTCCCGTGCTCTCCATGCCACTGGAGTCAAGCTATCCTGGCTGATGAGGGCTGAAAGCCCGAAACCGGTCCTAGGTTGCTTGTTTCCAGTCCAGGGAGGACCTGGCCTGGCAGTTCGGGCTGGACTGTTCCCATTGGGCGCAGGGTCAAGACTGATTTGCATATGGCTGGGTCCAAACTGGAATGGCATGGTGAGCAAAAAACGATGGATTTAGGCCCAGATCACTGTACTGGGGTGAATGTACGACATTGTTCTGCATTCTGTCCATCAATTGTTGTTTTTGCATTTGTCACCCCGAGTGGGACGGGTATGCCCAGACGTGGGTCCCGTGCTCTCCATGCCACTGGAGTCAAGATATCCTGGCTGATGAGGGCTGAAAGCCCGAAACCGGTCCTAGGATGCTTGTTTCCAGTCCAGGGAGGACCTGGCCTGGCAGTTCGGGCTGGACTGTTCCCATTGGGCGCAGGGTCAAGACTGATTTGCATATGGCTGGGTCCAAACTGGAATGGCATGGTGAGCAAAAAACGATGGATTTAGGCCCAGATCACTGTACTGGGGTGAATGTACGACATTGTTCTGCATTCTGTCCATCAATTGTTGTTTTTGCATTTGCCATGGAAAGGCTGGCAGGGATTGGGTTTGGGGGCCCGTTGCCGGCCCCCCATGTGGGGAGGGTGTCGCTGCACTGGGGGGTACCCATGGTACCCCCCTGCATTTCCATGCACCAAGTGGCAGGCACAGCGTGGTGCCTGCCACGTGGTGCAGGGAAATGCGGTGCAAGCACCTTTCACATTGCGGACGGTGCTGCAGCCAGCAGCACCGCCCGCAATGTTAAAGGCCCAGGATGCGCCCGCCAGTATGGCGGTCGCATCCTAATTGCAGTGGTGCGACCGCCGCATGTCTGGCGGGCAGTCCCAATCACCGTAATCAGCCCCTAAGTTATCTGTAATTCTAGATTATCTCGGAAACCAGTTTGATTGAAGGCAATTATTTTTTCACTTTCAGCCCAGTCTTCCAGCTCTGCCAGTAGCAAGCTAGCAAATATTTTTGAGTGTACATACAAAAGCGCGATGATACGATAAGTGTCTGGGGAGGAATACATGCCTTTCCTGTAAATAGGTTAGAAAAGAGAGCCACACCATGGTTCAGGAACTACCTTTTCAGATATACAGAAATTGAATAAGTAATAAAAACGTGCACACAAAAAATCACAGTCTTGCTTACAGATAGCTGCAGGAAGTCCATTTGGGCCAGTTGCGCCATTCCCTTTACATCTCAACTTTTTCTTTGATTTCACTCACAACGAAGGATAAAGAAGCTGTACAGTGGTCCTTGTGCAACGGGAGAGGACTTAGGTCCTTGCTTTTATATAAAGGTACAATATACCTCACCCATGTTTCTTCAGTGACATTGGTGCCTGTAGTGGCAATTGGATCTCTATCCAGTTGGTTAATTAGAGACCAAGGAGAATTACCATAATTACTTTTGCAAGCATGCACGATGTCTATCCAGTTCTGTTAGGTTTGGGATCTTTTTGATGATCAGACTGCCTTTTTGTATATTTAACGTAGGTCACAGAATTGTTCAAGCTGCAATGCAGGACTAGGATGGGTATTTATGGCTTTCATTTCAGTTGCCATAGCTCGAAGTTGAAGCTTTTATGGTTTAGAGTACCATGTTCTGCTTTTCCTTGGTCGACACCTCTGCAGGGGCCATTTAATAGATTTTAAGAAATAAGTTTTAAGTTCATCTTGAATCATGTGCCATGCCCTAATTATATGTTCAAGATCCCAGTTTAATGTTGTACTAGTCTGCTTCCACTCCCCATAACAGGCAGATGTGGGGTGTTCCACCTGACCCTTTGCTAATGGCAGCTCTGCAAGAAGGACTACTACTCTGTTGCCTTGCTGTCCCGCTGGCCTCCTGCCTGAGTGAAGCACTGGACCTGTATCTTGAACCCAGGACCACCAGCATGACTCCAAGGGCCAGATGGCTGGACTTCTGATCAGAATCCCCAGGGATAGAACAGGCTTCAACCATCTTGAACCGAACACCTGGACTTAGCCTGCTGTGAGTCTTTTTCCCCAAGTGGTGCCACCCCAGTCCTGGACCCTTGGAATTGGACCTGTAGGTGTTCTGCAAGCCCAGCTGTGGGCCCAGCAGAAGCAACACAGTGTGATGCATCACCTCCCAAACCTCCGCATCAGAACTGAAGCTTGATGCAGCGCCTCACTAAACTCCACATCGGATCCTCAGCGCGACCCATCCCCGATGAAGGACTTCGCATCACAGCCCGCAGCCTACTTGGAACTGCCGCTGCATGATGCATCCTCGGCACAGAGCTTCAAATCATATTGACGGCATCCTCAATGATAACACAACACTCTGCATCACTGCTTAGCATCCAGAAACCACCGCTGTGTGATTCATCTCCACACAAGGACCTTGCATTATCTCAGCTGCGCGACACTTCCTCAACGCGGGACCTCGCAACTCTCCAAAACCAGGATGTCATGTACTTTTGTTCGGCTGGCCTAACTTAGTTCCTGTATCCGGACCGCCCTCCATCGCAGCTGGCCTGAACTTGTGACTTCCTCCTGGGCTGGCACGATCAGGTAACCACAGTTGGCGCTTTGTGCTTTTAGGCTCCATTTTCACTTAAATCTGTAAAATTGCATATCTCCAGTCCTACTGATTGATTTTTGTTGGGTCTCGAATAAAAGTTTTTAATTCCACTCTATTTTTCTAAATGGGTGTGGGATTTTTCTTGTTTTCTGTTCACTTTATTACTGTCTTAAGTGCTGCATAAATAGTTTACACATTGCCTCTAAGTTAAGCCTGACTGCTTTGGGACAACCAACCAGTGGTTTAAGCAACTTAGTTTGGGTTTTTCATGTGTTTCAACCTGCCATAGATTGTGGTTCCTGCTTGAGTAGGATTTCACCCCCCTCAACTAGTAATCCAATTTCTTACACCACCCTAGTAACAGAAAAGAGTTCAAATGCATTTTAAATAATACAAACGTTGCAGGTTGCTTCAAAGAAAACTGCTAAACACGCTGCAGAGGTGCATGAGGAGAATGCTTCAAAATGAAGTACAGAGAAGTGAATACACAGAGGTGAGCTTTCTAATTTGAGAGTGGTTGTTTTTACACTGTCCTCCATCTTGCGCCGATGTGACAATACATCATGTGATGACTATTCCTGTTCTTCTTATTCCAAATAAAGTATCGCGTAACTCGCACTTAAAATTAAACAGAAGAGTGTTCTCAGAGACTTTTTCTCACTGTAGCTGACCAAGGCCGTTTCAACTCTCCCAGGCTGTTGACATACAAAGTGTCAATTGAAATGCTCAAACTTACTGGGTGAATGTCTGAAAATCCAATCTATTATTACCATGAGAGAATATTCAAATGTATTCTGTATCAAAATGTTTCTTCTTGCTTGTTCATTCATTGCTTGTTCGTTGGTGCATAGCCTGAGAACCATGTGCCCGTATAGAATGTACAAATGTGTTTGTCTAAAGTAATATAAAAGGACGTAGACTTCTTTATAGAAGAGACCCCATTATTCTCCACACTGAGAAGGTTAATTTATTCCAGAATTCACATTGAACTGTATCAGTTCTCTGTATTTATGATATATATATTTTGCTGCTTATGTGCTGATGGCATCCTTTATGTAATTACCTACTAATTCTTTATCTAAATCTTTGAAACACAGCATTTGACTGTCATTCTTATCAAAATGGTGCAGCCTGTGTTATTGAAATCAACGCACTTGTATTAGAGACGGATTCAATAAGGGAGCACCGAGTGTTTATAGGGACTACACCACTCCTGGTCCTAGCTGTTGGCTTGCTCCATGAGCAGGATTTTGAGATAATTTTGTGCTCACACTAGTTTTTGTATGTGCTGAATTACATATATGATGCAGTGCATGATTACCCAGAGTGTAGTTCACAAGTGTGTCGTTCCTAATGATTACATATATTCTGATCGCTAATGCGTGAGGTGAAGTTGGTCAGTGTTTCCATACAATGGCATGCGCCATGAACATGTGAAGTGGCACGGTGCGGAGTATTCTTTTGAAAGGATTCGATGAGTCAATTGGAAGCTGTTCCCAATAAACTGTAGGCAAAAGTTAGCTTTAAAGAAATGAAACCGCAATAAAATGATGAAAAAATGTACCGTAGTAATATTTTCTTCAAATCCTCTATGGTGGGCCTTTGAAAATAAAAGTCTGGCATTGTCCTTCAAATATCCGTATTATGTAGATTACTTTATTCCAAGCAAGAAGTAATCCAAAGATAAGGCACATAAAAGTACTATGAGGAAGTAACAGATCTGACTGCAGTATATAGTTATACCGCGTAGGCAAGGTAAGTAAATTAATTTCTTTATTTGAGCAGACAGCGTAACAAAGAGTGTTCAGCTAAATCTACACTCTCCTCCAACTGCCACAACCAACATTCCAGAATCTCACTTTTATACTTAGCATCCCCGTGGCAACCGATGTCACAATCACCACACTTCTTCCTCCTTAATAACAAGACAACACAAATCTATATGCTACTTTATCTCAACTTAACTCAGTAGTTAAAGTATCAGAATTACTATTGCAACCATAACACATAAATCAACGCAGTGCCTTATTTTATAAATTCATCTTAAAACAAAATATTTAAACTTATCAGAAAAATAAACAACTCTACCAGATGTTGTTGTGGCAATTTTAGACGTTGGCAACAATTTACCTAGTTCCATTCTTAAATTGACATCAGGACCAAAGACATCCACATAAACATCCTCACAATTACTCGATTCCCTTCCAGTTCTACTAACACTAGAACCCAACCCACACAGTCTCCCAATCATAAGGAAGAGCAGTGCCAAATTCCTTAGAAAGAGCAGTGTCTTATTCCCACTACTCATTTCGATTAACAGCAGCATTCCTGCTATTCCTGTGCAGTTCCCAACACATTTTCCTGCTGCACATGGACATTCTACCAAAGTGCCACACTTCACATTCACTCAATTTAGCAGAATACTCATACACTAGCTTGACTTGTAAAGGATCTGAAAATGAGCTACTAACTTTCTTGGTCCAATGACCCAACTTCACATGAACCCAGTCACATTCCATTATTTTAAAGTACTTTACTCCATGCATTTTTTCATAATGCTCCTTGTTCACTTTTTGTGCCTACAACAACTTCTTTTTCACCACTACTAGTGACCAAAAACTCTGACATTCTATGGACATCCATGCAACATTATCCTTAAAGAGACTATTTCCCGTTACTGCAGGTATAATCCTATAGGCCCATAACAATTCATTCAGCTCCTCCTGCCAAACTTTTCCACAGTTTATGGCAGCCTGTATAGTCCACATGAACACTTTGTTAGATTCCTCAACAGCACTATTACCACTAGTATGGGATACAGCAGTATGTTTAAGTTTCACACCATTACTACCTAAACAATCCTTGAACTTTCCAGCTACAAACTGAGGGCTGTTGTCACACCACAATAATTTGGTATTCCTTCTCTACAAAAAATGTATTTCCCCCAAAAATCACATCATTAAAAGTCATGCTAGGCCCAAAGTTCTAATTCAGGCAACTTTGTATACACATCCAGAAGAACTACAAGAAGCTTAGGAATGCACTATGATCAAAAATAGGCCCCAGGATATCAATGGCTTACTCGTCCTATGGACTGTTCGATATGTCTATGATTCCTAGGGGAGGCCTACAAACTGATTATGACTTATCTGCATTACCACACTGCTTACAAGATCTCACACACCGTTCCATGTCTGAATCAATGCCGGGCTACCAATAAGAGTCCTTTACTCTTTTCTTTGACTTGACAATCATCAAACACCCTTCATGTGCAATACTCACAATTCTCATTCTAAAAAGTTTAGGAGGAACTACTCTCATGCCTCTAAGGATGAATACTTGATTACACAAAGAAAGCTCATCCTTAAGTTCCCAATGGGTTCTACACACATACTCAAGATATTTTTTCAATGGCCAACCATTCACCAGATACTCTTTTACCTTCTTCAATACTTCATCTTTTTCATAACTTGTAATCCAGTCACTTTCCACAATAGCAGCATTGCCCTCCTGTTGCTTGAACACAAAATATCTTGAAAAAACAAGAGACAAGTGGCATTTTAGCAAGGAGCAGTTTGTTTAATTAAATAGTGCAGCCAGGAGAACAGTTACTGGCATAGGGTTTGAAGACTGTCTCAACTTACAATTGATCAGCCATGGATTTTATAAAATGTTGTGAATGCAATAAAACAGTTCTGGCAATCATTGTTTGGTAAGGACTGTGAACCGCTGTCTTTGGAGCCATAAATTAATGTATTTGATGAGGAATCCTGGTAGGCCTCAACCTTGCATGGGCACAGTTCAGCCAGTAGTAAATGTGTCCAGATGTCCGGCATGGGGTGCGCATGATCACTTTTTGTACTGTGTGTGCTGTGTCCGGATTGGCTATGTGTTCCAAACTTCATGTGGCATCTGACTTTATGGTGTTTTGGGAACGCGCGAACCCCTCCGGCCATGTGTGCTTTGTTGGGGTCAATGTACCTGGACCATTGTGGTGTCACTGCATCTATTTGTGGGATAGATATGGTATTTCCTGTTCGCGCTGTTGTCTGCTGGCTAGGTGCCACCCCACCTGTGATCTGTCAATCAGTGACCTCGTACCTGGCTCTCAGAGCCTGCCTGACTACATATTTCTGATTCTGTGTTGACGTTGAGGTTATGACGAGCGAATTCATCAAAAGAGATGTGATTTCGTTCATACATGTGAATGTATAGTTATTCATACCAGCATCGACTTCCTAAATATTAACACTCCCTTACGATGACCCACAAGGTTCACATTCTCTCAAAGGTAACTGAGTTCTGCTCAAGTAATCCGTCACTTTGTTCCTGTTGCCCAATAAATACTCCACATCATAAATGTAATCCAATATTCTCAAGGACATCCTGGCAATCCGAGGAGTTGCCTTCACAGCACCCTCAATAGTAAGAACATTTATCAGAGGCTTATGAATCGTACGCAAAATAAATCTTGCACCCCACAGATATTGCCGGAACTTTCCCATTGTCCAAAAACAAGTCTACATTTCTCTTTCAATCACAGAGTATTTTTCTTTAGTATGAGACAAGGAATGTGAGGCAAATGCCACAGTATATTCACTTCCGTTCTCAGAAAACTGTGACAACAGAGCACCAAATACTTCCCCACTGGCATCCGTAGTCAAAAAACTGCAAGCAACAGAATTAAACCCACAAAAGAATACTATATCACAAATGTCCTACTCAATGTTTTCAAACTCACTTTGGACCTTTCCATTCCACTCCTGGTGACCGTTTAACAATTGTCGAAATTCATATGTTTTGCTCGCAAATTTTTTCACAAACTACCACCTGACCTAGAAATGACCGTATGTCATCCTTACACATTGATGGAGGAGCATCCTTGATTGATTCCACATTTCCTTCTTTGGAGAGACCCCAGCAATGGTGTTAACCCTTTAGAAGACAATCTTAGCAAGACCCTCCTAAACCAATGATCATGTTCTATTTTATCCTTTCCCATGACTAATATATCGCCCTGAAAATAGACAATTGCCTTTGAGATCTTTAAACATTTCATGCATTAACTTTTGACCAACAGCTGCCACTGAGGCCAACCCAAACAGTATCCATACATACCTATAACACCCAAATGGTGTGATGATGGCTGTAAGTTTGTGACTCGCCAAGTGCGAAGGAATCTGGTGATACTGTGCCCATTACAATATCTTTAATTAGCTCTCTTATATCTACACAGAACCTTATCTGTCCATTAGCCTTCTTCGCCACAAGAGGTGCTAACCATTCAGCACACTCCACAGACTTAATAATTTCACTCTTTTCTGACTTATCTAATTCAACTTCCACTTCATTTGTGACACTGAAGGGAATATTCCTTACTCTGTGACAAACAGGGTTAACCCTTCTATGAAAAAATCCTTTTAATTTCCCAACAGTGCCAGAAAATACTTCAGAAAAGTCTTTACGGCACTTCTCCTCAACACTTCCCTACATGTTCTCCCAACAATAGAACTTGTTCTTTGCTATTAGGATCCAGAGTGATTCCCAAAGCTCTTTAGTCAATCCACCCTAATACAGAAGGACCAACATACAATTGGTGTATGGTCATTAAATGTTTGAATTCAAATTTTAAGGTCCTATACTCCAATATGGGTATTTTCTCCCTCATGAAAGTTACTGGGTCGATGTCTGAGTTCCTCAATTCTCTTCCCAAAACACCAACAAACGTTTCTCCCCATACTTTTTCATCAATGATAGTATAGAGTGAGCTGGAATCTGCCACTATCAACAATTCCACTCCCTCAATATTCATAAAAAATGTTGGTTTGTTTTTCAAATTCACCTCAAGATTCAAAACTGGACAATCAATCATAACAATCACATCCGCCCCATTCAAGTCATCTTCATTCTCATTTGACATATCAGAATCAGATCTTTCCGATACCATTTTCACTGTCTTTGTATTTTTCTTCTTTCACACTTTAGCAAAATGACCCATAACTCCACTATAAGAGCACTTTGAGCTAAAGGCTGGCCATTTTTTATCTCTTGCTAAATGTTCATTACTACCACATCTATAACAACGGTGACGTTTAACATTAGTAAGATTCACATTCTGAACTTTGGTGTTTGTTATTTTAAAAGTAGTACTACCCCTTTTCCCAGAGTTATGACCAGTGTTAGAGACTCAATAAATAGTCTATAGCAGGGAATTCCTATTCACTGCTTTTGCACGCCTTTACGATAATTCTCCTTTCTTTACAATAGGTAAAATATCTTTGAGGGACGAATCTCCAATGGCTTTTGTCAATTGGAGTCATTATTATGTATAATAACTTGATCCCGAACAAGCTCATCATGCAAAGGGCCACATTTGCAAAAAAATTGCTAATTTGTTTATAACCGTCACATAATTCTCAATGTTCTCTGATATTTCCCTTTGGAAAAAATGATTCCTATTTATAGCCGCATAAACAGCTGGCTGATAATAGTTATCTAAATCCTGTAAGGCATGTTTGAACACATCAGTATCTTCTCCTTTTCTAACTTTCTTTTCCATTTTACCATAAACTTGCAAACCTTCTGGACCCCACTGTGCAGTATAATTTTCCTTTTTCTTGAGGGAGTGAAATCCTCTGAACCTTCCTCCTCTAGGGCAGAAATATAATTTAGAAATTACTTCTTCCACTCAGGCCATTTCATTTGTGATTCTCACAGAAATGGTAGGAAGGGTAAAGGAGGAGTCAAAGAAAAGGTTTGAGCACACATGACAACACACAGTTTGTACAATAATTAATGTGTAATCGTGAGTATCAGTGTTTCACACTGGTTTGTAGCAAGGTGTGTGTATCAAATTTGATGTTCAGTCCCAACAATGTACTCCAATGCACAATTTAATGTGCTAAACCGTGGGTGTATCCCAATGGTATAGTGTTTCTACAAAAGGTGTGTATCACCGTGGATGTTCAGTTGTGTTCCTGAACAACGTGTGCGTATCACCATGGATGTTCAGTCCCACAATGTACTGTGTCACATAACCAAAAATGCGGAACGGTGTGTGTATCACTGTGGAGAAGTAATCATGCACAGGCTCAGAATTGTAACACTTGCAGTAGCATTAACCACAATTGCCTTCTCATTGAAGTAACATTACACATGTTGGACGAGTTATGAGTATCACACAACATAGTGTTTGAACGTTATAACATCCTATCCAACACACCCCAAACCAAGATGGCCGTGCCACTGCCCAACTTAATGTCAGACGTAGCATATACAACTTCAAGATGGCTGCCGAGTGTTACTCATTGTGCCCCAGTCTAAGATGGCCCTGGTGTTGTCCACTGTGGTGCCTCATGCAAAGCCTATGATGCCCTCTGAAGCTTATTAGTTACGCCTTTCAGTCAACAACCCCTCACGCACTCATCATAGCGCAATTGTTCTTGTCATAAATCTCCTTGTGGTTCCAGCACGGCCTGCACCACTCCAACATGAAGAATCCGTCTCTGCCCCAGAAAGTTCTGGATAAAGTTCTGAGATGTCCCAAGGCAAATTGAAGGCAGCTTGACGGGTAGGAACGTCCGCTCGTCGCCAATTCTGTAGTGATATCGCGAGGCAAGATAAGTAAAGTAATTTCTTTACTTGAACAGGAAGCACAACAAGGAGTGTTCAGCTAAATTCACATTCTCCTCCAACTGCCACCACCAACATTCCAGAATCTCCCTTTTACACTTATAGTCCCGTTAGCAACCCATGTCACAATAAAGATACTCGACTGCAGTCCAAGAGGAAACCAAAGTGAGAATCCGTTCTGGGCAAAAGTGGAGTCTTAGAATGCATTAGAATGCATGCCGTAATAAAACCTATATAAAGAAACACATTACAACAGGGGCATTGTGGGGTAAAATAAGTATGGAGTAATAGAGGTTAAGAGTACAGTGAGCAGAACAGAGTACAGGAACGGGAAGCAATGAAGGACTCAGGAGGCATTGAGCAGCAAAAGAACCAAAGGGCAGGAAGTACTGCAGGTTTCTGAATGATCCCCACAGTGTCCTGATTGAGTAGTGCAGGGTCCGTGGTGGAAAAGCATTGCAGGAGCACAAGGGTAGAGTAGCATCTATGGAAGGAGTAAAAATGGGAGCACTGCAGGGTCTGATCAGACACATAGTGAATACGGAAGAGTACCACTGAGTCTAGTAAAGAAGCAGTGCTTGGTGATCTGTGCTCACCATAGATCCAAGGAAAAGGAGTAAAACAGGATGCTCAGGGCAAAAGCCCATGGTCCATGAGGCAGCACAGGGCCCTGAGAAGAGCACGCTCATCCTTCAAAGCCTACCAGCACCTGAGATATGTTGTTACTTATTCTCACTACCTGGTCTCACTGCAGTAAATAATGCTGACAGCCAGCGTGGTCACTTGCAGTCCATCTTTCGTTACTTTTCAGTGGACCAGATCCAATTCAACCCATTACTTCTCCCTAAAGCCCCTTATTCGTGGCACTGGATGACTTTTTGTGCCATCAAAAGACTGGTACTCTGATGCTGAGAAGGAGGGAGGAAAGAAAGTAGAACAATCGCTGTTCACGCTGTTATTCTTGAAGTATTATTCAGTGCCCATGGAGCAAGCATGGCTGGAGTCCTTAAGCCATGCCTTTCTGAAAATGGTGTGCAGCGCGGGGGACATATTACAGTGTACGTTTCTCAAGAAACTCCCTAGCAAAACAAAAACCAAGAAAAACATGGTTTTAAGTAATGTCTTCTGTTGATATGCTGCTTTTCTCAATTAATTGTGTACTACTGTGCAAAATGCTTACAATTTAAAAACTGAAAGTGTGTACTTTTGTAAAAAAAATATGCATTCTTTGAACCAAGTTAACAAGCTTAGGAACATTTTGTAGATTTACCCAACTTGCAAGCAAGAGTTGCCACTAATTTAAAAACGATATGGCCATGTGCTAATCGAGTATCTTAGCTGTAGTAGTTGCTTGATCATGGCATTGCATTATCACATCGCACAGAACCTGGTGCCTATTTGCAGTAATCTCAGTTTTAGACAGACTATGGGCCTGATTATGAGTGAGGCGGTCATCCGACCACCGCTCTCGCAGTGGAGCAGCAGTGGCGGTCTGCCACATTACGACTTTAAAAGTCGTTGTGGCGGAGGACCACCTCTGGGCAAGGTAACAGTTGTTCCCTGGCAGTGTTGGAGTTGCACCACAATGTGAGATGCTCAGCAGGACTGGTGTAGTCCCGCTGAATATATTATGAGTTCCGCCACCGCCAGCTATTTCATGGCGGGAGCCCCACCATAAAAAGGCTGGCAGTGGAGGAACATAGGGGGCCTCACAGGGCCATGGTGGGGGGCTTTACAGTGCCCCCCCACCATGGGGATACATTCAGGGGGGCATAACATGTTCCCCCATGTCTGTATCCCACCAAAGTTCCAGCACGCAATGGACGTCACCATCCATGCAGTGCTGGAACTTTTGTGCCGTTCCTGTTGTGGTGCCTGTTTTCCAGGCACCACCATGGGAAAGGCAAAGGACTGTCTGCCTTTACACTAATTCAGCTTGTAATAAGGTGGGAGGTCCTTGGACGACTTTGGTGGTGCTTTGTCAGCGGAGAACCGGCGCAGACTGCCAAACCCGTAATCAGCCCCTATAGCTCAGAAGAAAAATATAATATGTAAAAGAAGCAAAAATATAAAAAACAGGACAACTTTCCTTTGGCAGACTCATCGAACTGCTACACCAATGAAATGGCCTTATGCAGCTGTAAAAGTAAAACTCACAATTTAATTAACAAGTGTTAGAACCAACCAATAGGTAATGAATCAGAGCTAGTCAAGATGTGCATGGGAACAGTCAATGGCTGGGGATGACGGGTCTGAATCAGAACTTTTGCTCAAGTCTAGATGTATTGATGGTATAAAGTCATGGAACATCTAAAGTTGTCTTTATCCAGACCTAAAAGTCATTTTGTCATAGAAAAGGGTCTAGTACAATTTCAGTGGAAATCAGAAAATTAAATGTATCCTTTGCACCACAATTTTCTCTTGTAGCAATCGCTGATGAGGAGCCTTGTGTTCAACTATTCTTCCCCACTGGTGTTTTATTGTATTGCAATATTTGTATGGAACTTCATACCATTTTACGGATGCCGAAGTGTTCTTTGCGACTGGCACTTATGTAGCCACATGTATTTATAAAAAAATAATTACTGCCATAATCACTGCTACTATTGGAAAGATTGTTCTATGGATTTATGAAGAAATTATTCGGTTCTGTGAACCCTTAAAGCATATGAAGGTTTGCAGGGACTTAGCAGCAGATTTATCAAAATGTCACTGCAGTACAGCAAGCCACCTTCCTGCACTGTATTGAATGACAGTGAGAGGGCAGGAATACACGATATTTAACATTATGGCACATTCTGTCCTCTCCTTGCTCTGGCTTAGTACGTGCTGCCTAGCGTCAACGCAGGCACCCTTGCACCACGGTGTAAGGGCACCTGCGTTGCAGACAGGATTGTTTTTTTGCAGGGAGGGACACCTTGCTGCACAAAAACAGAGAGGCTTTTTCCTCTTTATACATGTGCTGCAGAATGCAGAACAGGTAGAAAAGGGAAAAATGTAGAGAAACAAACATATTTCAACTCGCTACACCTCCCCTGGGAACATAGCATTTTGACCACTCATGGTAAATCTGGGAAAGCGCCAAAATTCATGCATAGCTGCATGGGAACACCCACGCTCCACCCATGGAAGGCCTCCTTGGGGCAGAGAAACACAAAGCAGCGACTTGCACTGCCTTTTGTTACTCCAGATTTACCAAGCCACACAGTCATGCAAGGTGGCCTTGCGTGGCTTGGTAAATCTCACTCTAGGTTTTGCATCACCCAGCGCCCCCTTGCATGGTGCAAAGGCAACACAAACCCTTTATAAATCTGCCCCTGATAGTGCATGAGCATGTCTCTAACTAACAAGCCACAAATAAATTCAATAGCCAATGGAGACATTTGTCCAGATTTATTAAAACATAACAGAACGCAGTGCAGCAACCAAAGTTCCTGCCCTGCATTGTGTGACAAGCAGAGATCTGAAGAGCCCTATCTCTACAGAGAAATGGCACTTCCTTCCCCTCTCCCTAGCACCAACGCAGAATTTTGGTACCGACAACCATTGCACTATGGCGCAAGGGTGTCTGCATGAGTCTAGCATAGGTTTTGTATGGGAATGGTGCCCCATCCAGTACAAAATACTATGCTTAGACTGAATTTAAAACTTTTCCTATTTTGTATGTGTGCATTACAGCGTCGCACACATACAAAGTAAGAAGAGAAAGCAGAAATGAAAGCATTTCTCCTTTTAATGCCTGCTTCAAAAGGTGGACGAAATTGTCCAGAACTTCTAAATTCTACAAGTGCTGATTTAGCTGTAAGGGTTCGCACTTCTCTCTCATCGACTTGGAACAGATCTGAGAATGGCATTCGTTTGTGAAGGGATAAAAAAGCTTTATCAAAGATATTTTTCTGAAGTTGTGAGATAATTTCGTGCTTCGGGGGTTCAGGCACAATGCTCTGTCTGAAATAAATATTTATCAATAAAATGTACTCTGTATTCTACACAGGACAGAATGATGCATGTGGAAAGTATTAATCATTGAGAAAAGGCTTGTTGTTTCTAAATATGAAAACGGTCGTCAACTATAAATGTATCCAATCTCTGTACGGTAACACCTAAATGTCCATTTCAGTTTTACTCTAATCTGAAATTATTTTGCACCATGCTTTTCCTCTGTCAAAGAGCTGCCAACCTTTCACCGTTATGTACATGGCAGAACAGTAGAAGCTGAAAACATAAATATTTTCCATTAACTTGTATTAGGGTTGATTAGTGTCAAATTCTGCAAATAATGTGTGCGAGCTTGCTATCAACTCATTCATTAAGGAGTAGAATATGCATGTGTCCTTCCCACAAACACTCTGCAATCCTAGTACAAAATGCAAATTATAATTTTATATTTGTACATGGCAAACATCAGTTCAAAAGGAAATGTATTCACTCACATATTTCTTTCAACAATGAATTGAAACATTTAGCCTATATTTATAGACAGAAATTAAACCTGCATCTGGTCGGATGCAAAGTTGCAAAGTTTTTGTCTTGTGCCATCATGTATTATTTTGTAAAACTTCACAATCACTATGGGCTTCTTGACGGTTTAAAATGTTGTTATGCTAGTCTTGGCACAACCACTAGGTCTTTTTTTCTTAGAGTCGAGCTTGCGAGAGCATGCGCTTGCACATGCTTCTCGCTTGCAAGACACTGTTGTTAACAAAAAAGGACATGGAGCATGCCCGTTGTTCACAATTTATTGGCTTATGTGGCACTCTTCTTTACAGCCTCGTAATTCGTCAAGGCAGGCCTAACATCCTTTCAGTTCCTCTCTGTGGAGCGGGGACCAAGCACTGATTGATTCAACTTAATCAGCGCCTGTCAACTGCTCCCAATGTGATTGAGGTACTATTTTGATCTTTTTAACTTTTAGTGCACTACAAACAGAAGGAGTGTGACTGGCAAATAAGTGCCCAGCAGTAAAACCGAATTCCAAAGATTTATTTTCTATAGTTAACTTTCTTTTATTTTGCCAACTCTTCATTTCTTACTTTGCACTCATGTTTTCTTTTGTTTTTGCTTGTGGGCGCTGTTCTCAAAAGATGAAGATTATTTTATTGTAAAGCGACATTGTTTCTTTCTATGTGTAATCTATGAAATGATGCTTTAACACATAATTGTGCAGTACACCCCAATCCACCCCACTCCAATATGACCCACTTCAATCCACACAAATCCGCCCCACCTCACCCACACTAATCCACCCCACTCAATCCAATCCACCTTAGACCAATTAAGTCAACCCCACTCCAATCCAAATCACTCACCCAAATCCAAACCACTCACCCCAGTCCAATCCACTCCTATCACCACACTCCAATCCTCCAAAACCACCCCACTCCAATTTGCCCCACTCCAATTTGCCCCACTCCAATTTGCCCCACTCCAATCTGTCCCACTCAAATTCGCCCCACTCAATCAAAAAAAATCTGTCCCAGTCCAATCCATAACAATCTGCCCCACTCTAATCTTCCACACTCCAATCTGCCCCACTCCAGTCCAAAACAATCTGCTCCACCCCAATCAAAACAATCTGTCCCACTTCAATGTGTCCCAATCCAATCCAATAGAAAACAAACTGCCCCACTACCATCTGCCCCACCCCAAACTGCCCCACTCCAATCTGACCCACCCCAATCCGCCCCATTCAAATCAACCCCACTCCCATCTAAAACAATCTGCCCTATTCCAATCTGCCCCACTCTAATCTGCCCCAATGCAATCTTCCCCACTCCAATCCAAAACAATCCGCCCACTCCAATCATCCCCACTCCAATATGACCCACTTCAATCCATTCCACCTAAATCCATTCCACTCAAATCTGCCCCCTCCAGTCCATCCCACTCCAATCTGCCCCCTTTAATCCATCCCACACCAATCTGCCCCACTCCAATCCAAAACAATCTGTCTCACTTTAATGTGTCCCACTCAAATCTTCCCCATTCCAGTCTGCCCCACTCTAATCCAAAACAGTCTGCCCCACTTTAATCCACCCCACTCCAATCTGCCCCACTCCATTTGATAACAATCTGCCCACTCCAAATGGCCCTCTCCAAGCTGCCCCACTCCAATCCAATGCAATCGGCCCCACTCTAACCCATCCCACTCCAATCTTCCCCACTACAATACACTAAAATCTGCCCCACTCCAATCCAAAACAATCTGCCCCACTCCAATCTGCCCCAATGCAGACCGCCCACTCCAATACGCTCCACTCCAATTCGCTTCACTTCAATCCAATCCACCTCACCCTAATCCACCCACATCATCCTCATGCACCCCACTCTGATCCACCACAATCTAATCCACTCCACTCCAGTCCTCCCCACCCCACACCAATCCAGTCCACCCAATCCAGTCCAATCCAATCTACCCCACTCCAATCCAATGCACCTCATTCCAATCCAATCCAACCCACCCAGTCCCTCCACAATCCATCCCACTCCAATCCAATCAACCACAATCCACCCCACTACAATCCAAAACAATCCACCCCACTGCAATCTGCCCAATTCCAATCCAAAACATCTGTCCCAGTCCAATCCAAAACAATCTGCCCCACTCCAATGAGCCCCACTCCAATCCAAACAATCTGCCCCACTCCAATCCACCCCACTCCAAACCAATCCAATATAATCCACCTCACCTCAATGCAATCCAGCCCACTCCAATCTATCCCACTCCAATCCACCCCAGCCCAATCCAATCCAATCCACCCCAATCCAATCCATCTCAATCCAATCCACCCAAATCCAACCCACCCCACTCAATCCAATCCACCTCTCTCCAATTCACTCCACCCCACTTCAATCCATTCCACCTAAATCCATCCCACTCAAATCTGCCCCCTCCAGTCCATCCCACTCCAATCTGCCCCTTCAATCCATCTCACACCAATCTTCCCCACTCCAATCCAAAACAATCTGTCTCCCTTTAATGTGCCCCACTCAAATCTTCCCCATTCCAGTCTGCCCCACTCTAATCCAAAACAGTCTGCCCCACTTTAATCCACCCTACTCCAATCTGCCCCACTCCATTTGATAACAATCTGCCCACTCCAAATGGCCCTCTCCAAGCTGCCCCACTCCAATCCAATGCAATCGGCCCCACTCCAACCCATCCCACTTCAATCTTCCCCACTACAATCCACTCCAATCTGCCCCACTCCAATCCAAAACAATCTGCCCCAATGCAATCCGCCCACTCCATTACACTCCACTCCAATTCGCTTCACTCCAATCCAATCCACCTCACCCTAATCCACCCACTTCATCCTCATGCACCCCACTCTGATCCACCGCAATCTAATCCACTCCATTCTAGTCCTCCCCTACCCACACCAATCCAATCCACCCCAATCCAGTCCAATCCAATCTACCCCACTCCAATCCAATGCACCTCATTCCAATCCAATCCAACCCACACCAGTCCCTCCACAATCCAACCCACTCCAATACAATCAACCACAATCCGCCCCACTCCAATCCAAAACAATACACCCCACTGCAATCTGCCCAACTCCAATCCAAAACATATGTCCCAGTCCAATCCAAAACAATCTGTCCCACTCCAATGAGCCCCACTCCAATCCAAACAATCTGCCCCACTCCAATCTGCCCCATTCCAATTCAAAACAATCTGGCCCACTCCAATCTGCCCCACTCTAATCCACCTCACCTCACCCCAATCCAATCCAGCCCACTCCAATCTATTCCACTCCAATTCACCCCAGCCCAATACAATCCAATCCACCCCAATCCAATCCATTTCACTCTGATCCAATCCACCACACCCCACTCCAATCCACCCCACACCAATCCAACCCACCCAAATCCAACCCACCCCACTCAATCCAATCCACCTCTCTCCAATTCAATCCACCCCACTGCAATACAATCTACTCCATTCCAAACCACCCTACCCCAACCCAATCCATCACATTCCATTCCAACCCACTCCATTCCACCCCACTCCAATCCACCCCAATCCAATCCACCCCAGCAGCAGCGGTCCGTGCAGGTAACAGCAGAGGGGTGGTGGGGCCAAGTAAGGGGGGATTTCGAGGGACGATACAGAGGGAAAATTAAATAAATAATTAATTTTCCCTTGGCATTGTCCCTCGAAATCCCCCTTTACATGACCCCACCGGACCTCCGCTGTTACCTGCACAGACCGCGGCTGCACCCCACTCCTCATCCCATCCCAACCCACCCCACCCCACTCCACCTCACTCCAATCCAATACACTTCACCACATTTCAGAAACAATCTGCCCCATTCAAATCCAAAACAATCCACCCCACTCCAATCCAAAACATCTGCCCCACTTCAATTCAAAGCAATCTGCCCTACTCCAATCAGTCCCACTGCAATCGAAAACAATCTGCCCCACTCCAATCTAAAACAATCTGCCCCACTCCAATCTGCCCCACTCCAATTCAAAACAGTCCGCCACACTCCAATCCACACCACTCCAATCCACTCCACTCCACCCCAATCCAATCCTCCTCACCTCACTCCAGTCCACCCCCTAATTCCCCCACTCCAATCCACCCCACCCAAAATCCACCTCAGTCCAATCCACCCCAATCCAACCCACCTCACTTAATCAAATCCACCTCACTCCAATACAATTTAAAGCACCCCACTCCAATCCACCCCACCCCAATCCAATCCACCCTACTCGGACCAATCCACCTCACTCCAATTCAATCCACCCCACTGCAATACAATCTACTCCTCTTCAAATTACCCAACCCAATCCAATCTGCCCCATTCCATTCCACCCCACTCCAGTCCACCCCACTCCAATCACCCACCCCACTCCAATCATCCACCCCACTCCAATCACCCACCCCACTCTATCTCACTCCAATCCACCCCACTCCAATTCACCCCACTCCAGTCCACCCCATCCCACCCCACCCCAATCCAATCCACCTCACCCTATTTCAATCTACCCCACTCCAATCTAATACACCCCATCCAATCCAACCCACTTCAATCCACACCACTGCAGTCCATCAAACCCCACTCTACTCCAATCAACCCCACTCTACCTCAATCTACCCCATCCCAGTTCAGTACACCCCACTCAATCCAATCCATCCAGCCTACCACTCTCCAATCCACCCGCTCCAATCCAATCCACTGCCCTACAGTCCAATCTGCACCCTTCACTCTAATTCACCCCACTTCAAACCACCCTACTCAAATCCAACCCATCCCACCCAATCCAATCCACCCCAAACCAATCTAATCCCCCCCACTACAATCCTCCCCAATCCAATCCACCCCACCCCATTTCAATTCAGCCCACTCCAATCTCTTCATGCATCAGACAATGAGACTTTAATGCCCAAACTGCAAGTGACCCAAAACACTACCGCGTAACTTGCGTGTAATCTTCCTTACCGCTCCATGGCTGAACCTCTACTGAAAGTCTTACAGTGGCTACCTATAAAGAAAAGGATCATTTTTAAAATGTGTTCCCTTACGTACAAGTCATTAACAGGAAATGGACCTAGCTACCTACGTCAGAAACTAAATTACTACTGTCCAGTCAGGGATCTGCGCTCCATGGATAAAGAGCTGCTTATCATTCCTCATGTCTGTTTGACAAGATGCAGGGGCAGGTCTTTCTCTTACATGGCCCGTACTATTGGGATGTCTTGCCCTATCATATTTGCATCTGTCCTGCTTACATAAAATTCAGGAAACTGCTCAAAACAGTCTTATTTTAAAATCCTGTGCTAGGTTTTGCCTGTGTTTATCCTCAGCACCGAGATACCTCTTCGGAGGTGATTCACGCGCTATAGTAAGCTGTATTTAACATAACATAACGATCAAATCCACCCCATCCAGTCCACCCACTCCAATCCACAGCACTCCACTCAATCCAACCCACTCTACCCCAATCCGATCCACCCCAATACACTTCAATCTAATTCACCCACACTACCTCACACAACCTCAATCCACTCCAACCCATTCCACCCTATTCCTCCCCACCTCACTCTACTCCACTCTGTGCCACTCCACTCTAAGCCACTTCATTCTACGACACTGCACTCTATGACACTGAACTCTAAAACACTCTCTGCCACTAAAACACTGAACTCTACTCTCCCTACTCCACTCTACTCCAACAAATCCAGTCTATGACACTCTACTCCCCTCACTCCACTCTAGGACACATCACGCCACTAATTTTTAGCCATGCTGAACGGCAGCCACACTAGTGTACTACATGGCAAAAACACATTTCCAAAGCCGATAGCTAATGTATAGGTGAGACCTATTGGCTTTGACAATGCTTGTTTTTATAGTGAATGTGTTTCATCAATAACTGGCGATAGTGTGTGAATACAAAATTGAGTGAATGGATGAAAATGAAAAAGCAGGATAAGTGCAAAGTACTGTGTGATAAACTAACAAGATGTAGCTTTAAAGCATCACTGTGATCAGAGTCATAATAAGACATAGATAGGCCTTCAACAGCTAGAGTTATTTAGGTCTGGCGTTCGCCAACACCTTTTGATTTTTTAAAAACATATATGTACAATATTCTTATTAAAAGGGACTTTCAGTCAGCTTTCTTCATCCATTGGTATGTTGGTGTGTCATTATCATTTTGCTTCCACCCACTACAACATGCAGCAAGGGGAGGGGGTCAGCCCACTTCAGCCACTGGATAACTTTCACTTTGAGGGACTGCATTTTGCTACTTGACAAGTAGCACATATGCACACAAGCTAGTTCCCATCTATGCAAATGTTTTTGTATTTAATTTATTACTTTGATGTTCCATTTGTGTTTAGAGTCTGATGAGACAGCAGGACGGTTTGTACCAGGCCACACTACATGCTTTATCAGTTCCTGTCTCTTGCCAATGCTGCTGTAAATTCCTTTTGGAGAATCGTTTACCTGACTGCTAGGGTTTTCTAGCATAAAGAGATTGTGTCCGTTTGAATTTGTTAAGTAAAAGTTATCGAAAGCTTCAATATTATACATATGAATTCATAAGCAGACAATTCTTCAAAACACTATTATTCTGGGCTCCATTTCACCAATGGTTCATTAATAAACTTAGCCCCGGAACAAAACAAGCCTTATTGTGTGTAATTTGCATCACTTGTAAGCCCTTTTTAAAAAAATGCCCTTCTTTCCCTTCTTCTTTCTTTCTTTTCTTCTTCCTTTGTTTCCTTGTTGCTCTCTTTATTCCACTCTTTAATCCCGATTTCCTTCTTTCTTTCTTTTCTTTTTTCCTTCATTGTTTTATTCATTCCTTCTTTCTTTCATTCTTTCATTCCTTTTTCTTTATTCATTTCCTTTCCTGTCTTTCCTTTCTTTAATTCTTTCTTAACTTTTTTCTTTCATTCTTTCATTACTTCTTTCTTGCTTTCATTGTTTTTCTTTCCTTCTTTTTTTCCTTTTTTCTTGGTTTCATTCCATCTTTCCTTTTTCCTTTCTTTCCCTCCCTCTTTCTTTCTGTTTTCTCTCTTCTTTTTATTTCTTTTTCTATTTTTCTATTTTTTTATTTTACTTTCTTTTTCTTTCTTTCTCTTTCTTTTTCTCTCTTCCTTTCTTTTTCTTCCTTTCATTTCCTCTTTCTTGCTTTCTGTTTTTCAATCCTTCTTTTTTTCTTTCTTTCTTTCCTTCCTTCTTTCTGTCTGCCTTTCTATCCTTCGTTCTTTCTTTCTTGCCTTTTCTTTCTTTCTTGCCTTTTCTTTCTTTCCTTCCATCTTTCTCCCCTTCTTTCTAGTCTTCTTCCTTTACTCCTTACTTGCTTTCCTTCTTTCTTGTCTTATTTCTTCCCTTCCTTCTTTCATTCTTTCTTTCTTGCCTTCCTTCTTTTCTTCTCTCTTGCTTTAATATTTCTTGCCTTCTTTCTTTCTTAATGTCTTTCTTTTCTTCTTGCCTTCTTTCCTTTGTTGTTTATTGTCTTTCCTCCCTTCTTTCCTTCCTTTCTTGTTCTTTCATTCCTCCTTTCTTTCCTTCTTTCTTTCTCAAAGGCAAGAGGTAGTTGGCTTTTTTAGGTCTGTGTTAGCAAGGACCTTTTCATTTGAATAAAATTGTGTGTATTGCCTACTACTTATAGGGGTTTTCAGCCAGACTTCATCCATCTGTCTGTGGTTGTGGGTTGTCATTCACATTTTTCTCCAACCCAGTCCAATCGAGCAAGGGGCAATGTGTCACCCCACTTCAGCCATTGGCTGACTTCACTATGAGTTACGGCATGCTGTCCTTTCAGAAGAAGCACATCCAAACACAAAGTAGTTCCATTCAGTGCCAGGGAGTTCAACAATATTTATTTCTTTTTTGAGACAATTGTTTTTTTGTGTTTAGTCAAGATCATTTTGTTTGATGAACAAACACCTGACAGCTTCCCAAACAATTGTGTTTTGCAAAAGCCATGAAAAAACACAACAAAAATTGCCAAAAGGCTGGAAGAAGAAGCCAGACTTATTGGCTTTGCCAATGCTTGCTTTTCTTGTGAGTCAGCATAATACTAGCATAAAGGAGGGGAGACACATGTTCTAGTAATGCTGCTTATGGAGCTGGCATGAATGATGAAACAGCTGTAGCCTTGTTTCTCCATTTCAAACCAGAGCATACTGTGTCTTAAACTTCCACACAGAAGCCAATGGCAGGGAGGCATTAGATCCTAGACAATTTAAGGGGATAACCCCAGGCTCTTCAGCAAATTCTTATTCCTGAAAGGTCTGTATAGGAGCAGTTTAAAAAGCTGGGTTGGACACAGTCCCTGGTAAGTCCCCTTCTCAAGAATTGTGCTTGCGTCCCATTCGTGGGTTAGTCGTTTGCCGGGAGCAAGGAGAGCGCCGCTGGTGCTGACCTGCTGGGCACGAAGAGCCACTGAGCATCATGGATGGACATGCTGGAGCCTCATGGTCATAAGCAGTGATACTTGCTCATTGAAAGCAAGTCCAGGAGCTGTGGGGAGCTTGTTATGTCCCTGAGGCTCAGATTAGGAGGCGAGCACACTCGCCCTTTGAGTCACTCTGGGGTCCTCGGTTGAAGATGGGGGTTTCTAGGCCAGTTTTGTTTTCTCAGGTAAGGAGGTCAGCAGGCAGCAGGCAGCACAACAAGAAAACAGTTCTTCCAAAGCAGCAGTCCTGCAGAGTGGCAATCCTTCAGCAGCACAGTAGTGCTTCTACCTGGTAGAGTATCCACAGGTCCAGTAGTGTACTGAAGAGTTAGGGTCCGAAGTCCAGTTCTTGCACCCACTGGTGCCTTTGAAGTGGGGGAAACTTTAAAGAAGGGCTTCGAAGTACATAGAGGTTCTCACTTCCTGCTCCTGCTCCAGACTCACTACTGAAGTTAAACAGTCCTGGGTGTGGGGACAGGATACAACCTATTCAGGTGTAAGTGTGAGGCTGTGTCCAGCTCCTCCCTACCATCCTGCCCAGTATGGCCCATCAGGATGTGGATGGCCCATCAAGTCACACCTAAGCTCCCTTTGAATGTGGCTGTCTAGAGGGAATGCACAAAGCCCAGCAGTCACCCACCCTATATGTGTATTGGAGACAAGCTGCAGGCACACAGGGCTCAGAGTAAAAAAATGACATTTTTAAAATTGCAATGATAAACTCAACTTTACCAGGAAAGAGGATTTATCATTACAATTCCATAGGTACTAAACATGACAACTCTACCTTCTTCAAATTGGAATTTGCAGCTTATTAGATGTAACAAACAATCCCAAATGTTAACCAATGGGAGGGATAGGCCTCACGGTAGTGAAAAACAATTTTAGGAGTTTTTCACTACCAGGACATGTAAAACCTAAAAGTACATGTCCTACCTTTTAATTACGCAGAACCCTGCCCCATGGGCTACCTAGGGCCTACCTTAGGGGTGACAAATATGTAATAAAAAGGGAGTTTAAGGCTTGGCAAGGGGTTTTAAATGCCAAGTCGACATGGCAATCAGTGCTGCAGGCCCACTAGTAGCATTCAATTTACAGGCACTGGGCACATGTAGTGTACTTTACTAGAGACTTATAGTCAAATTAAATATGCAAATTGTGGATAATCCAATCAAACCATGTTTAGGGGAGACAACACAACTACTTTAGCACTGGTCAGCAGTAGTAAAGGGAACAGAGTCCTAAGACCAGCAAAACGATATCAGCAAAATTGAAGGCAAGCAGGCAAAATGTTTGGGGGAAGACCACCCTAAGGCTGACAGGTCTAACAACAATCATGCCTAGCTTCATTGACTTTAAGCTTAATGACCGTAGAGCCAGATACTATGATTTTAACAAAATACTTTGAGTAGGGACACTTTGACAGGTGTGCCATGCGTGTCAGTGAGAGCATAGTCTTTTGGGATATATGCATGTGTGTGTGTATGTATGAGATATATGTGACTAGGAGCCTGTTTCATTTGTACTTGTGGAAGAAGATATAACTTTGGCCGTATGTTTTACGTGAATAACACAAACATACAATCATTTTTTATAAATGAGAGAACTTTAAAGTGCAGACAAATGTTCTGTGAAAATGTTCATAATATGGAACATTTTTCTGCACTTTAGAATTCTCCCACTGAAAATAATGGCTGCATTTTTCAGTTATAAATATGGCACAGTGTATACCAGCCACTGGGAGCAAAATGCCTGCTGTGTCTAAAGGCAACAGCTTGAAATGGGAGAAAAGGAAACTGAAGAGTTAACTTTATGCTTATATGGATTGCATAAAACACGATTGACATTTTCTCCCATTTAAATCCCATTTCAAAGTGTCACATTTACAAACAGCAGGCATCTTACTCCCAGTGGCCTGTAGACACAGTGCCATATTTATAACAGAAAAATAGTCATTTGGAGGAATTTAAAGTGAAGAAGCATCTTCATAAATCATTACAACATAATTGGTTTAATTGAAAGTGGAGAAAAACATTAAGACTTTACATTTCTCCAATTAAAAAACAAATGACTGTATTATTTTAGTTATAAATCTGTCACAGAGTCTACCAGCCACTGGGAGCAAGATGCCTGCTATTTGTCAAAGTAACACTTTGAAATGAGAGAAAATTACAATGAATTGTTAACTTAGTCATTAAGTTAACTCTTCATTTTATTATTCTCCAATTTAAAAGCATTCAGAAACATCTCTTTGTACTCATGCTCCAATACTGAGTTGACAATGACTTTTATTTAAGAGTTAAACACCTCAGTGCTTCAGTTCTTCACCTCTGCTTCCCAGCCTGGGCCATTATTCCGACTGAGCACTGCTCATTATCAGACACTGCTATATGCAGCCTGATGACAAAGATGTTAAATAAATACAGCCTTCTCCAAACTTTGTAAGGAAAATGTGAACCTGTGCATATTTAAAAATGAACTCAAGACTGTGAGGTACTCTGAAGAAGTCTGGGAGCTACTCGTAGCCCGCGATCGACTGGCTGACGACACCTGTCTTAGAGAATACATTTGACAGAACCTTAACTTTGCTAGCAAAATGATGTACTCAGGGTTACAGCTAGAAATCAGTAATAATCCCTGAAGGAGAAGAACAGGTTGAAATCTGGGTGTACCTAATCATCATACATCAAAACATTGTCTAAGGTGTGCACTACTGAAATTACTGTTGTTGTCATTAATACTATTTCTATTGTTCAATCCAGCCTCCGCATCAATTCAACTTATTATACTGGTGCATTTCTTTACACTTAAACAACCAAGCCACTTTAGCCAAAATCCCCAAAGATATCGTATTTTTTTTAATTATTGCTATACTCATCATACACTGCAAGGCAATTTATTTTAACAGAATGAAACAGCAGAATAACAGCATATGTTGAGTTGCTCACTCACATTTGGGATCAAGCAATGAAGAAGTAGGCCGTGGACGGGTGGGGGACATTTTAGTATTATTATAGTGCACACAGACTCCAATTGGGTCTGTAGATGGTAACAAGCAAAGCAACCCACAGACTGAACGCTGACTTAAGGTTATGGTCAAATAGCTAGGTCTTACACAGTTTAGGCAGGTTGTTATCTGACCAAATATTAAGGAAGATGTTGTTCCAGATTTTGTCCGTTAGTGCTAGAAAAGGTTTCCCTCCCAATCTTGTTTATTAAACACAGGGAAAACAAAAAAGTGGTGGCTTTGAGATCTCAACGTGTGTTTTTGGTATTATTTGCAACATTTCTTTCTGACAAATGTGAATACTGTTTTGTGAAAGATTTTCAATCCAAGACAAACTGTTTTGAATTGTATTGTTTTCAATTGGTAGCCGGTGAATATGATTACATGCAGGTTTAAATTATTCTATGGCTCTCGTCACTGCATTTTGGATTTTCTGTAGTCTCTGGTATTTGTTCTTCATCAAGTCTTTTGGGTAAAGGAAGAACGTGGAACTATCCAGAATAGCAGGCAGAGTTGGTTCATGCAAAACTTAGTAACTATGGAAATTTGGTGATCAAGGCTCAGTCCATAGTCAGCAATCATATAGAGAGCAAGAGAGGGAATATAACCAGGTGGCCCTCCACTCACGAATTTCATTAAAAAATAAGCAGGTTATAAAGAACACATTGTAGTCTTTATAAAGTTTGTTAGGTGGGTATTATGTACTTCCAGGTACAGTCCATAATCAACCAAAAAAAAACTAGGTTTCTGAATAAAGTTACATGTCAGGACATCAGGAAGAGGGTCCACCTATTTTTGTCGTTGTTTATAGTCAGCATAGGAAATTGGGTTACTGGTTGAAGAGGGTGAAACCCGACACAAGCAGCAATCACAATTCTTGTCAGCAAACCTCAATCAAAACAGTGCTCAACCTTCTGGTAGCTTGGCACAAAAGCAATTAGGCTTAATTTAGAGGCAATGTGTAAAGTATTTATGCAGCACTTCAAACAGTAATTAAGTGAAAGGAGAACACAAGAAAAATCCCACACCAGTTTAAAAAATAGAGTAAACTTTAATAAGTTATTTGAGGCCAAATGGCAAAAGTTAAATATTTAAGTGAAAACAGTGCTTAGAATCACAAAGTTCCAATTATGGTTATCTGGTCATGCCAGACTGGACACAGTCACACTTTCAGGTTGACCGCGATGGAGCGCGGGCCACATACAGGAGCCGTGTTTGTTAAGCACGCTGAACAAAGAAGCTTAAATCTAGGTTGTGGAGCTTTGCGAGAACTAGTCTTGAGGATGGGCTGCGTAGCAGTGGCTGCAAGGTCCTTTGTCAAGGATGCGTTGTGCAGCAGTGGTTCTTAGGAGCTGCAGGACTGAGATGTGAGGTCCTACGTCGAGGATGCATTGTGCAGTGGTGGTTCAGAGGAGCTCACGATTCTGAGGAGCTGATGGGTCCTGCATCATGGATGCGTATTGCAGCAGTGGTTCTAAGGCAGGGCTGCGAGGTGATGCATTGTGCTGCATCAGTTCTGCCAAAGAAAATACAGCTGGGCTGGCAGAGCACTTTCAGGTCCACTTACAAGGATCCAAGACTGGAGTGGCACCCCTTGGGCGACAAAACTTGAGGCAGGCAGAGTCCAGGTGCTGGGGTCGAGGTGGTTGGAGCCTTTTCGGTCCCTGAAACTCCAATCAGGAGGCCAGCCAACTAGCCCTTGGAGTTACTCTGAGGGTCCTGGGCTCGAAATGTAGGTCTAGTCTTTCTCACTCAGGCAGCAGGGAATCAGGGCACTAGAGTAGCAATCCTTCTAGCAGAGCAGCATAGCATTTCTTCAGAGTCTTCCACAGTTCCAGAGGTGTACTAAAGAGTTGGATTTGAGGGTCCGCTATTTATATGTGGCGTCCACTTTGAAGTAGGAGAATGGTCTAGAGGTACCATCCCCAGAGGTGCTTGGAATTTCATGCCTCCCTGCCCTGTCCCCAGCTTGGCTGGAGACACAAAAGACTGGTGACAAACCATTTGTGAGTGTGCTCGGGCAGAGCGTTTTTGATTTGCAAGTATGGTAGGTGACAGCTCTGCCCCCATCAACTTAGAGATGGCCCATCATTCGAACACCTTTTCCTCCTTTGTGCTACTGTCTGGGTGCAATACGCAAAGACGAGCTGCCAGTTACACCTACTCATGTGACCCAGGATAGAGACTGCAGTCACCAAATGGTTAGGACAAGAAAATGACAACTTTCTAAAAGTGTCATTTCAATAATTGTGACTTAAAATCCGGCTTTACCATTAAAGAGGGTTTTAAATTATAATTCTTTAGACACCAACTCGAAATTCCTATCTGCTCCCAGATGAAATTTATAACTTCCTATATGCAATAAGGTAACCCAATGTTATCCCTTCGGAGAGGTAGGCCCTGCAGCAGTGATTTAATGTAAGTGTTTTTCACTAGTAGCATTTAATTTACAGGCACTGGGTACATGTAGTACAACATTAATAGGGATTTACAAGTAAATTAAATGTTCCAATTGGGTATAAGCCAATTTTGCCATGTTTAAAGGAGAGATCACACGCACTTTATCACTAGTTAGCAGTGGTAAAGTGCTCAGAGTCCTAAGGACAGTAAAAACAAAGTCAGCAAGAACAGGAAGATGGAAGGCAAAACCACACCACAGATGTCAGGACCAACATGAGTCCCCCTTTCAGCTGAAAGCATAGAGAACTGCCCACCCTCATGGGAGTTCTTGTCACTAAGGCAGGAGAACCTTGATAGACCATCAGCATTGGTGTGGTCCATTCCAGGGCAATGCTCCAACATAAAGTCTATTCCGTGTAGGGAGATGGACCACCCCAACATTTTGGGATTCTTACTACTCATCTGTATTATCCATCTAAGGTGTCTGAGGTCTGTCAGAACCTGAAAGTGAATCCCAAACAGGTACAGTCTCAACTTCTTCACTGCCCAGACCACTGTAAATGCTTCCCTTTATATTACACTCCACCTCTGTTCCCTGGGTTCCCTGGTAAGTAACCTGCTACTGATGAAGGCTACTGGTTCATCTAGGCCCTCTTCATTCAGCTGTGAGAGCACAGCCCCTATGCATTGTTCTGACGCATCTGACTGCATGATGAACTCCTGGGAGAAATCAGGCACCTTGAGCAGGGGCGCTTTGAATGTGACCTTCTTCAGAATGTCAAAAGTGTTCTGCATGCTTCCGTCTAGACTACATGTCTGAGCTGCTTCTTCAAAGTCAGCTCTGTCAAAGGAGCATCAATAGTGCCATACCTGATGACAAATCTCCTGTAGTACCCCATGAGGCCTAGGAAGGCCCTCACCTCTGTCTGGGTTTTGGGGGGTTCCCAAGCTATAATGGCCTGAACCTTGGCCTGGAGGGGCTATACCTTGCCTCCTCCAACTTGGTTTCCTAAGTAGACCATAGAACCCTGCCCTATCTGGCACTTACTAGCCTTGATATTCAGGCCTGCTCTCTGCAGAGCCTGAATCACTCCTCGGAGGTGGCACAGTTGGTCCTCCCAGCTGGAACGGAAGAACACAATATCTTATAGGTAGGTGGCACTGAAGTTCTCCAACTCAGCCAGGGCTTGATTGATCAAACTATGAAAGGTGGCTAGGGCAATATTCAACCCAAAGGGCATCATCCAAAACTGGATGTGGCCTGCTGGGGTAAAGAAAGCAGGCTTTTCTTTGGCCCCATCAGTTAAGGTGATCTGCCAGTACCCAGACGTCAGATCAAACATGGTGAGGAGCTTAGCAGCCCCCAACCGATCGATGAGGGAATGGGGTGAGCCTCAGTCTTAGTGACTGAATTTAAGACTAGGTAATCCACGCAAAACCTGAGTTTGGGGGTAGTACCTGGAGGGGCAGCCTGGGGGACCAGCACCACTGGGCTAGACCAAGGGCTGCTTGAGGGCTCAAATACCCCTAGTTTCATCATCTTGATCAATATGCAAGATGGCCGTGGGGAGGGAGCTCTGAAACTGGCTCCCGGGATCGGGTTCACTACACTAGTGATTTCCCACTGAATCCCCCTCCCGAACCCCACTCTCCCCGCCACCCATCAAAACGTGACTCACCGGAACGAAGAAGCCTGAAGACGACATCGACGTAGATCGCAGTGCCTGGCAAAATTCGTCCCTCGCCGATCCCTCAGAACTGCCAGCAGCCCTGACAGGACTGAAACCAGCAAGCACTCCCGGATCCGCATCGGACACACGAGAAACCACTGAACGAAACCTCAGTCCAGACGAGTGCTCATGCCTGAGCAAGGGCTGCAGGTCTTGAATTAGGAAGGATTCCCGTCCCGATCTGCCTTGGAGCAGTGTCTAAGGTAGGACGACTGGCCTCAAAATGGCCGCCACCCGCGACCATTCCATCGAGGAATAGGGCCCGCCGAGCGCCAAGGCCCCCGACCAAAAAAATCAGAGGCCACACACCCCTAGTAACCTAGAAGGGCACCTCAGACCAGACGAGTGCTCCTGCCTGAGCAAGGGCTGCAAATCCTGAATTCGGAAGGATCCATGTATAGAATGACTGGCCTCAAAATGGCCAACACGCGCAACCATAACATCAAGAAATAGGGCCCGCCGAGCCTCAAGGCCCCCAGCCTCAAAATCAGAGGCCTCACACCCCTAGGAATCTGTCCAGAAGTGACCCTGATTGGCGCTGCAGTGAGTCCAAGTCCCGAAAGAAGCGCAACTTCTCCCTTCAAGTCCGCCTGACTCTAAGATGGCGGATCCCTAACCCTTGCTGTGCTGCTTCATCCTCTAAGACTGGCTCTTTATACCTATATGGCACAGGACGCCATGTGACAGGATCCCTTCTGCCCCTATCGAAGTAGGAACCTTTTCAAGAGCTCTCAGCCCCTCAGGGAGCCCCACGCCCCCAGCCGAGGCTGCCTGGCCTCATGATGGCCGCCCCCTAGAGCACAAAGAGCCACAGCCTACCACCAGACAAGACCTAATAACCTAACAACAGAGGCAAGGGCTCTACATAAGGGGATATCATCGGCCTCCACCATGATCAAAAGAAGATTTTTGAAAATAGAGCATAAGCCCTTCACGGAGCCACTACCCCTCTCAGGTCCTTGCCTGGCCTTAAGATGGCCGACTCCCGACCATCGGAGTCCCGAGTCTAACTCAAAACAGGCTCTGAAACCAATCCGCCTTAAGGGCCACCAAGCAAGAGGAAGCTATCCAGCCCTTTCCCATAAGCCGAGAACTATTGCGCCCATACCAACAGTGGCTGACCTA
The DNA here is from genome assembly GCA_963921515.1 of Calotriton arnoldi. Taxonomy (NCBI): domain Eukaryota; kingdom Metazoa; phylum Chordata; class Amphibia; order Caudata; family Salamandridae; genus Calotriton; species Calotriton arnoldi. Next base: position 968,844 of record CAWUFW010004540.1, on the reverse strand, counting down.
TCCACTCTTGACCCAGAGGTCCATAAAAGGGTGGACTCCCGAAGTCAGTACCCCAGGACCGACACCGGCGACAACCTTTAACTCAACATCTAACTCACTCACTGCTGATCTGCCTATCTCACCAACTCCCTTAAACTCCCTTTCAGAGGCTTGATACCCCATCGTGCAGAATTCACACTATGGCTCTTGACACGCCAACTCACCCCATCCAATACCTACCTACCCATCTGAAACATCACAGCCTGAACTCATACACTATTAACTTCCCCCCCACCTTTCTGCTAAAATGAGACGAAATTTCAAACAGAAACTAATCAGACAACACAGAGAAACCCTATTTACAGACATCTACCACTCCTCTTCCAAAGGTCTGATTAAGATGGACCTAATTTTCCACACGGAGAGACCAGAAGACTGGATCTCCTCTCTCAGAGCACAACTTTACATCGCCAAAACCACATCCACACCACACAGCTGCAAGTTAACATCCTTGCTCCCGAATCGCTCGTCAACAAGAGGGTTCACATCCGTGACCATCTACACTAACGGCACTGTCCTCATTCAGGCAAACAACGAGAACCTAGAGGCTTTCGACTCCCTCTTCCCCACACTACGATCCGCTCTCCCCCACCTGCCTCGACCCGCCTTAACCCAGCTCCCACCGTCAGCTAATCGGCCCCAACAGGAAACACAATCCACCTCACCCCACGCCCCCGCTGTCCGCATCTCCCGAGTCACCTCACACTACAGTACCCCTACTAAGCATGCTCTACAACTCTCTAAGGAAAACACAAAGCCACTCCCTAATTGGACCCACCCACTGCAACCCCACGAACGAGCTCCGCCGACAATGACCCCTAACCTCACTAGTTCCCGCACAGATCTCAGAAACTTGAATTCATATCATGACCCTACTCACCCCCCTCCAAGGATGCCAAAAGGTGACAACTTGTCCTACATAATGAGCAATAGACAACACTCCATAAACCCGACATGCACCACACAAGGCAAATCCCCCCAAGATGCCCCCACCCCCTCCCACGACTCCGTGGCGCAGCGTCTCGCGTCACTAGAAAACCAGATAGACTCGATCTCCCGGGGCCTGTCCGAAATCCTCACCAACCTAGATAAGGCACGCAGACCCCACCAATCCCCTCCCTGGGTTCCCTATACTTCCATCACCACCAGCCACAAGAGCCCTTCCTGGCCCTCAGAAACCCACGAAACTCAGCTTCAGAGACTCCCAAGATCGGACGCGGAACCCTGGCCACAAAAATCCTTAAGAAACGCAGCCCTTCCCACTAGGGCTCAGAGACGCTCAAATACCGTTATCAAACCCCTGACCTCAAGACCCACAAGGACAGAAGCAGGTATGTCTGACAATGAAGCAGCCGATCTAGCCTCCTCATATGACACACCTCCCTTTGACTCCTCTAAATCCAAAATCCAAGTGATCACGGGTCTCCGAAAAGACCTTCCCTGCACAAAACCCCCGCGACCGCCCTTCCTCACCACCCTACCTAGGGCGCCCAAAGAAAAGACCCCCAGCAACAAAGAGCTTTTCACCAACTGCTTGCTCATCAACTGCAGGTCGGCCTCTCTGCATGCAACTGAACTAGCAGAGACCATCCTCTCGCATGACATCGACATTGCGTTCATCACGGAGACCTGGCTCAACGAGCTCTCCTCACCATGCTTAGACATGCTTGTACCCCCAGGTTTCTCCATCATTAACAAAGACAGAAAAGACCAGCGAGGGGGGGGTAGCTATCATCCATAAAGACAACATGGACATCACGGAAATTGATTCATGCAATTACAACACATTTGAATGTCTCTCAACCAACATTAAGACCAAAGATAATGGAACTTTGCTCTGCCACCTTCTCTATCATCCACCAGGCAACACCTCCGCATTCGGGGAACATTTATCTGACCTGATAGCTCATGGTGCACTAGGAGATGCCAATAATCTAATTCTTGGCGACCTTAACCTGCGGTGGAATGAAACTAACAACCCGCTAATCCAATCGCTATCCAGTCTCCTCTGTGACAACAATTTAACCCAATACTGCTCGGAGGAGACGCACTACAAAGGAGCCACCTTGGATGCCATCATCGCTCAAAGAAACACAATCACAATCAACCACATACTCCCCGTGGACTGGTCAGACCACCACATGATCTTATTTCATATCAACCAACTAACTCTCTTTCAAACGTCTATGCAAGACCCCCAAATGGTTGAGAAACTTCTCTCAGATTCCCATGGGAGTCCTTGAAGAACGGATAAGCTCGCTTCTTCCCGACACCAACGACCACCTCTCCACAAATGAACTCATTGAGTGTTACAACGCAAAGCTAGTGTCCATGCTTGACCAACTAGCTCCCCTAAAGCTGAAAAAAGCCGAGCCATTCCATCCAGATCATGGTTCAACTCCGACCTCAATTCTGAAAGGAGAAAACTAAGAGCCAAAGAAAGAAAGTGGAGAAATAACCCTACCTCCATCCTCCGTGATCAACTCAAATCAGCCCGTAGGAAGTACAACAATCACATCAAAAACAAGAAATCCAGCTTTTTCCGTTCGGCGCTGGACAGTGCAAAAAACAGACCCAAGGAGCTCTATAGCATCATCAGACAACAAACCTCCAAGCCCGTGTCCTCCTCTATACAGGCGTCCAAAGAACTCTGCGACAACTTCGCCAACTTCTTCAATGATAAGATCACTAAAATCGAACTCTCACTGGACATCAACAACACGCACCCCATGAAGAGCATCGCGGCTGGGACGCTTGATCTTTCTCCTGGTACCTCTTCCAATTCCTGGCTAAGTTTCCGCCCCATTCAAGAAACTGAGATAGTCACGTTGATCTCCACCTCCAAACCCTCAGCTCATGTCCTAGACCCCATTCCTCCCCTACTGACCAAAAAACTGAAGCGCGCCTTAGCTCCGCTCTGGTGCACGATCATAAATAGCTCCCTGAAAAATGGAGTCGTTCCAGACTGCCTTAAAACGGGACAAGTCACACCCCTGTTGAAAAAACACGGCCTAGACGTTACGGAGCTGAACAATTTCAGACCTGTGTCGAACCTCCCCCTTCTATCAAAAACCCTAGAAATGAGCGTGCTACAACAACTAACCCAACACCTGGACAACATCAACCTCCTGGACCCCCACCAGTCTGGCTTCAGAAAAGGCTGTAGCACAGAAACCGCGATCCTCAACATCATCGACGATATCCACGGATCACTAGACTCTGACCAATGCTGCCTCCTCATTCTCCTTGACCTCTCGGCAGCATTTGATACAGTAGACCACAAACTACTCATAAGGGCTCTCCAAGAAAGAGCTGGTCTTGGCGAGGTAGTCCTCCAATGGTTCTCCTCCTTTCTACACAATCGCACACAAAAAATAAAAATCAAAAACTTCACTTCCGACCTCCAACAAGTCAACAAGGGCGTCCCTCAAGGCTCGGTGCTATCACCGCAACTCTTTAACATCTACATGGAACCCCTCTCCAAACTACTCAGAAAAGCCAACATCCGCTTCCATCTCTACGCTGATGATACTCAGATTTATTTGGAAACTACCTCTCTCAAAGACATTCAAAGACTCAATGATGTACTGAGAGATGTCCAACACTGGTTGACATGCAACCACCTTAAACTAAATCCTGACAAGACTGAGACACTCCTCATCTCGAATAAGGAAGATAACCCCCAAATTGCCGAATGGCTAAAGGCCGTCGATGCGCTCAACGGGAATCTCACTCTAGCAGACTCTGTCAAATCACTAGGCATCACTCTAGACCCAAAACTGAACATGACGAGACACATTAAGAATTCGGCCAAAAGTGCTTTCCTTAACCTCAGACTACTGAACAAAATAAAACCCTTCATTCCGCCCAGTGATCTCAAACAGGCCACCCAATTTCTGGTACTGTCAAGACTGGACTATGGGAACGCAGTCCTCTCAGGAATTCCAAAATCGCATCTGGCTCCCATCAAAACAACGCTGCATTCGGCTGCCAGAATGATCACCGGTATCAAGAAATTTGATCATATCTCCCCTGCACTCAGGGAACTTAAGTGGCTTCCAGTCGAAATGCGGATTAGCTTCAGAACAGCCTGCCTCACGCACAAAGCCCTTCACACCGGCGAACCCGAATATCTGGCGAAAAAAATCAAAAAAGCCGGCCAGACCAGGAACCTGAGAAGCTCAAACTCCCTCCTACTCATCACACCAAAAACTAGAAGAAAAAAAACTGCGGACCGATCCTTCGCCGGAAGCGCTCCTAAAATCTGGAACTCTATTCCCCCTCACATCAGAACCATTCCCTCCTTTGTTCAATTCAAAAGCCAACTCAAAACCCTGTTCCTCAACCGCTCCCTAGGGAGTGGATAGGATCACTCGGGCAGCTAGCGGACATCGCGCTCTGCTCCAGCTCTAAGACTCCGAAGAATCCTGAAGACTAACACCGTCCTGCACTATAATGTGTCGCTTTTTTATTTTGCGTTCTTCTGTTAATATGTATCTCTTCTAATTTGTATCTGATGATTATCTGCTATGTACCAGCTGTAAATTGCTCCGATACCCTAGGGTCAGGCCAGCGCTATAGAAAACTTCTTAAATAAATAAATTACATTAAATAAATCTTGAAGACTTCCTCCTTAATGCCGGCTTTCACCTTGTCAGATAGCCTGTAGATCTTGTTCTTCACATGCATACTGTCCTCAGTGTGAATATCAGAAGTACAGCATGTAGTGAGCCCTGTAAAGGGTTCTTGGAGGTTCTGAAGTCCACTAGATAGATTACATCCCCCTTGTGCTCCTTCACCTTATAGGGCACAGACCATTGGTCTTGTAGGGTCCTGGGCTCCATGGGCTCCATCACCGACAATTTTTGGCCAGGCTGAAACTCGACAAGCGTGGACTTCTAGTCATACAAGAGCTTCATGACCTCCTGACTGGCATCCAGATTAACCTTAGCCTTCTTCTAGAAGTACTGCACCTGGGTGCGGGGGACCAGCATGTAGCTGACTACACATCCTGAGGGGATTTCTTGAGAGCTGGCTCCCAACCCTCCTTTACTAGGCTCAGATGCCCTCTGAAAGCATGCCCATACAGAAGTTCAAAAGGGCTGATTCCAATGCCCTACTGTGGTACCTCCCTATAATGAAACAACAGCCATGGCTAGCGGACGTCCTACTTCTTCCTCCAGGGCTCAGACAGGTCCATATAATGCCTTTGAGGGTCTTGTTGGATCTCTCAACAAGCCCATTGGTTTGGGAATGATAGGTTGTGTAGAACTTGTAGGCTACCCCACACTCGTCCCACATAGACTTCATGTACGCTGACATGGAGTTGGTACCACGGTCAGATACTACCACTTTGGATAACCCCATAAGGGTAAATATCCCCATCAGTGCCCTGGAAGCCACGGGCAAAGTCATTGTCCAGAGGCCCAACAATTTTGATGCCCACCATTTCAAAGAGGGTGACAATAACTCGAAGTGGAACCAGGGGAGGTTTGTGCTTCCCACCTAACTTTCCACTAGCCTTGTTTGTGGTATATGACTTGCAGAATGCCTCAGAGGTCACCTTTATCCAGGGCTAAAAGAAGTGGATGACAAGCCTACCAAAGGTCTTGTCTTGCCCCAGATGACCTGAAGAGGGAACATCATGAGTCAGCTCCAGTAGAAAAGCCCTGTAGCACTGGGCAACATGGGGTTGCACTAGGCTCAGAAACCTTAGGCTGGCTGTTTAGGAGACAACTCACCCTGTAAATCAGGTGATCGCCAGAGGTGTCACCAGCTGCCTGGGACTCATCCCGCTGCCATATACTTTCCAGAGTAGGGCACCCTTCTGTGCTCTGCAGAACTCTTCCCTGCTGAATCCTCCTTCCTTCTGCCAATTGGTCCATTCAGGTAGGTTTCCCAGGGCAGCAACATCCTCCCCTGTAGGTTACTGGGCCTCGCCCTCAGGTTCAGCCTCCTCCTGCACTGTGGAAGTTTCAGGAGTGAGTTTCCCATGCTCCTTGCCCTTCCTCTTTTTGTCCGGTACCTGGACCATTCTTCCAGGCTCCAGGTCCCCCTGACTGTCTTCTCTGGCAGCCATGGAACACCCAGTCAGGCAACCCAACATCTCCAGGTGGTACCGGAGCTCCACCTCTTTCCAGATGGTGTGTTCCAAGTCATTACTGATCAGACAATCCACAGGCATGAATGGGATCACAGCTACCCTTAAGGAACCTGAAACCCCCCCCATTCAAAGGGAACCTGAGCCACTGAGTAGTGACTCTCATGGCTGTCGGCTACGACAACCTGGTGGACTACATTAGGGATTGACTACTATGAGGTCACCAGATAACACCTGATGGTAGTCATGCTGGTTCCTGTATCTCTCAGAGCCTCCTCCCATTGCCCATTGATGGTGTCCCACTGCCTGTACTTTTTAGTGTAACTAGGCATGTGGGCCTTTGGCACATCTCTCTGTCACCCACAGACAGTAGGGTAACCTCTGCACTCCATTCTAACTGGAGCAACCCCTCCCCAAGTGATACACTAGCCAGCCTCGTGTCTGCCTACCAGTGGGTGGCTGTGCCCTTTGGGGACACTTGCCATCACCCTTGAAGTGCCCAGCCTAATGGAACTCATACCACTTAGGGATGAATTTCCTGGAAGAATTATGATCAGGGGACCCATTCTTCTTTTTCTCAGGCAGGTATAGGGGATCCTACTCATGGAATTATTTTGGGGACCTTTAGAGAACTCCTTGTTTTTATTTTTGCCCCTCCATTCTTCTGGTGGGGACCCTGTCCACCCTTGTAGTGATACCCCCCAGATACCTTCTTGTGGACCCTGGTGCTGAGCCAGCAGTCCACCTCCTTTGCAAACTTCCTGGGGTCAGTAATCTTTTTACCTTTCAGGTGTTGGTTCAGCTCTGCAAAACAAAGACTGAACGTGTGCTCTCTTGCCACCAAACTATGCAACATCTAGTATTCGTTCACTACACTGCCCTTCACGCAACCATCCGGTGCCTTGCAAAAGGAATCTACACAATACACTCAGGATTGTTGGGGCAGCTTCTGGCTGTCCCTGAACATCTGCCTATACCTTTCTGGGGAGAGACCATACTTCCTGGCATGGGTGTCCTTTATGGGAGGGTACCACATCGTGCCCCCTTCTCTAGGGCCAGTAGGGCATCTCCCTTTCACTAGGTATGTGCCTTCAGAGACTGGCCCCAATCCTCCTCCTCTGGGACCCTATTCATCTTCAGAGCAACCTCATAGGCTTCAAAACACTTGTCAATGTCCTCCCCACAGCAAAGTTTCTACAAGGGGCACAGCGAGTATTCTGCCACTATTATTACTGGACTCCACTTCCCTAGCTCTTATGTGAAGCTCTCTGAGGCTTAGCACTAGGGGTGGGTGGAGCTCGCGGAGTTGCACTACGCAGAATTCTGCTGAGTTGCGTAAAAACTCTTTGGAATTTTGCGGAGTTCAGCTCCGCTCTACAGTGTCACAGGTACAGGATCCCTCAGCCTCAGGCAGGTAGAAAAGGAGATATGAGCATGGCCTGGATGTCACTGGCGGACACTGCACAATGACAGCTGCTAAACAAGTGCAGATACTCAGGAGGCACTGTGTAGGGACCACTCCTAAGCGGTACAGGATGTCACAGCATCAGGAGGCACATGGTAATGCCACTAGATTCAAGCTAGCCTGGCTGATGAGGGGTGTTGCCCCGAAACCGGTCCCAGGATGCTTGTTTCTGGTCCAGGGAAGACCTGGCTTGGCAGTTCGGGCTGGACTGTCCCCATGAGGAACAGGGTCAAGACTGATTTGCATATAGCTGGGTCTGAACTGGGGTGGCGAAGTGAGCTAAAGAACGATGATAGATTCAACCCAGATCTGTGATTGGGGGTGAGTGTCTGAAAAGTTTTAGCACTCCGTCCATCATCTGCTTGTGTTTGCATGGTAATGCCAGACAGTTATGGGATATTACTGCCCCGGCTGCCGTGCAACAAATGCAACGAGCTCTCCTGTTGTGTTGTGTTGTGTTGTTGGATCGTCATTTATTTCTGGCCGGTGGCCACACATAGGCAAATGAACACGGAGCCTGATATTGCTGTTGGTGCGGTGTCATGACTGCAGAGCTCACCACGCCTACCCACTTTTATTCGCCATGCACATAGCAAAGGGTTAAACCAAACCTCCCACATAACTGGTTAACACAAGTAATATTATAACCAGCCACCCCGCGATGTGTGGCAAGGTGGTACTGCCCTGCATCCTCGGTGTCCCTGGAGCACGCACTCGACTGGGTGCGATGGAAACTAAGTCCCTCATGTGTCAGCTAGACATGATGTCACTTTGGATGCACACAAACCGACTCTTCTTCTGGTGCTTGCGTCCTTTGGAAGCATGACCAAGAAGTGCAGGTGCGGAGAAGGCCGAACAGAACCCTGTGCTGCAGAAGTGAAATACATGACGCTCCTGTCCTCTAAATTACTTTTGCCCAAGAGGGAGAGCTTAGCATTATACTTCATGACTAGGGATGGGCCTCAGTTGGCCCAGGCGGTCGCTGGTAAACTCAGCAACACAGGAGGTAGAGTTTTTGCGAGAACTCTGTGCTCCAAGCGGAGCGCGGAGTGGCAAAACTTTGCAAGCTCTGCCGGTGGAGCAGAGTTCTTCGCCCAACCTTACTTAGCACCATGGCTAATTTTTCCCTGGCCAAGACTCTCTCAGCCTTCTCCTGCTCCACTTTTATGGCGAGATTCTTCTCTTTCATCTTCAGCTTGGCCATCTGCAGCCTAAACTCCCTGTCATCCTTCCTGTCCACCAGCTCCTCTGGGAACAGACCTCAGGAGGAAACCCTGCTTTCTACTCTGGAGTCAAAACAGTCCCCTCCTCTGTGGGCTGCATCTCAGTACCTGCCCCCTGGTCCTCTCCTTGCCTATCCATATCATCATTCCTTTCAGTTGCTGTAGCCAGTTCTGCCCATGCTGTAAGTGCCTCTTGGAGCTCCGGCTTTCATTGTTGCTCTTAGCTCTCCTTGCAGAACTCCCTGAGCACAACCATAGTGTGTCAGGTAAAATGAGATTGAATTAGCAAAATACAAAAAGACAATCAAGGAGAATACAAAAGAAACAAAATGGTTTCAAATTATCTATCTGGAATTTTTTGTATAACACAAAATTACTGTATGACACTGCACACCGCTGAACACCAATGTAGGAAACTGGGTTACTGGTTGAGGACTGCAAAGCAGCAACTACAATTCTTGTGTGTGTGAAATACAAGCAAACCTCAAATTAACCTGTGCTCAACCATCTGGTAGCTTGGCACAAAAGCAGTCAGGCTTAATTTTGAGGCAATGTGTAAAGTATTCATGCAAACAGTAATAAAGGGAAAATGCAACACAAGAAAAATACCACACCAATTTAGAAAAAATAGAGTAAGATTTAATAAACTATTTCGGACCAAGATGACAAAGATCCAATCAATAGAACCTGAGATATGCGGTTTTAAAGATTTAAGTGAAAACACTGCTTAGAAGCGCAAAGCACCAACTGTGTTTATCTGGACAAGCCAGAGCAGGCCAAAGTCACAAGTTCAGGAGGACCTTGATGGAGCGCATGCTGGATACAAGAGCCAAGATAGGCCAGCTGAACAAAGTATCTTAAATCGGGGTTGTTGAGCATTGCATGATCCTGTTTCGAGGATCCGTCACGTAGCAGTGGCTGTGAGATCCCATGTCAAGGATGCGTTATGCAGAGGCAGTTCCAAGGAGCTGCAGGGCTGTGATGCGAGGTCCTCCATTGGGATGCATCATGCAGCAGCAGTTCCAAAGAGCTGTGGGGTCCTGCTTTGGGGATGCATCTCACTGAGGCAGTTCCGATGTGGGCTGTGAGGTGATGCATCACACTGTGTCAGTTCTACCCAAGAGAACACAGCTGGGCTGGCAGAGCACCTTCAGGCCCACTTCCAAGGGTCCAGGATTGGGGTGGCATTGCTTGGGGTGGCAAGATTTACAGCAGTCAGAGTTCAGGTGCTGGGTTCAAGATGGTTGAAGACTGTTCTGCCCCTGAGGCTTCTGATCAGGAGACCACGCAACTAGCCTTTAAGTCACTCTGTGGGTCTTGGGTCCAATTTGCAGATCCAGCCCTTCTCACACAGGCCCCAGGGAAGCAAGGCGGCAGAGTAGCAGTCCTTCTTGCAGAGCAGAAAATAGTCCTTCAGAGTCTTCCACAGGTCCAGAGGGTTCTGAAGAGGTGGTTCTGAGGGTCCAATAGTTATGCATGATGCCTACTTTGAAGTAAAAGAAGGTACTGGAGGTTTCTACTCCCAGAGATGCTTAGAACTTCTTGCCTTCCAGTACTGGCCCCAGCTTGTCTGGGGGCACCACAGAATAGTGTCAAATGCTTTGTGAGTGTGCTCCGGCAGAGCCTTTGGGATGTGCAAGTGTGGTAGGCGATAGCTCCACCCCCTAGCAAGTCAAATATATCCCCTCCTGCCAAAACCTATCCCCCTTTTCTCTCACTGTCTGGGAGCAAAGCTCAAAGACCAACTGCCAGCAACACCTACTCATGTAACCCAATATACAGGCTACAGGACCCAAATAGTTAGGACAATAAAATGCTGAAGTTTAAAAAGTGAAGTATACAGAATTAACCCCCTACACCATGGATGTATGTAATGCTTGTGTAGGCAAAGTAATTATTCTGCACTTTTCATAACCAACAGTTGATAAAAATCTATTTGGATTGCTCCTCGCATGCATCCTCATACTTCTATACATTTAATAATGACATGACATATAAATCAAGACATACTGACAAACAATTAACACACAAATGAAAATAAATGTAGTGCACAGACAGGCTTTTTCTTGTGGACTTTTCCATCCCTAAAATATATTCATAAGACAATAGAAAACAAAAAATCACATAAATTATATTTTAAATCAAAAAAGACTTAAATATTCACAAGGGTGCCATAACTTGTCATTACATGTATTTATATTTTTCACATCTGTTATCAACAAACATACATGTGTCCAACATGTACAGTGCTTTTTATATAAAAAAAACTTAGCAAAGTGTCCAACAACCTGTGGTTTATATTACAAGGTGGACTTATATCCCTGGGGGTATTTATTATTTCCCTCCAAGTGTATGGTCCTCCAAATGTTGTGAGGCCCTATGTGGTGAAGGCCTGTGATACTTCAAGTATTCAGAAGTATGGGAGGTATGAATCCTCTCAAATTACTCTGTGGTTGTTTTTTACCTTTATGCATATATGTGTGGCCTCTGGCCACCTTTAGCTATGCTGACGTGTTTTGACCTCATAGTTGGGCCTATTGGTTTGATGAAGGTTTTCCTCAGGGCTGAGTTCTTTCTGTTGATAGAGACTCTGTACCAAAGATAAATGGGGAAAAACCACTGTTACCCCTTGGGTAATCCTAATACAGAAGATGCTGCAGAAGATTCAACCTCTGATTCATCCCTGAATTGCTACTAGGACATGTAAAAGTTAAAGTACATGTCCAACTTTTTAATTACACTGCACCCTGCCCTATGGACTATTTAAGGCCTATTCTAGGGGTGACCTGTATGTATTACAAAGGATGTTCAGTTAGTCACTGTTTCATACTTTCAATCACAATCACACATTTAATCTCTACTAACACAGGTGTCACTATTCATTTAAGCAAGGACATTTGTGTCATTAGTTTACTACTGTTCAGCTATTGGTTTCTTTGTTGGCCTTGATTGGTTTTAGTTGATATGCACTATTATTTCTTTAATTCCTTTTTATTCATGTTGTAAAATAGATGTTATATTTGTTTGCAGAGTAATCCCTCTGATGAAGGACCAGATGGGTCCAAAATGTATTAGGTCACTTGACGCATTGACCACGCTATGACTTAGTATACGTGTTGTTTTGGAATGATGAAATTACATTGGAATCGATCTTTCTACATTTGAGATTGCATAATTAATGAAGATGTTCAATTTACCACAGAATTAAGAAATATATATAGTAAAAGATTTATTCGTGAAAAATGATTACCTTCAATAGATTCTTTGAACGCAAGATAAGGCTGACATATTGGCTTGTGCACCTCAGGTCTATTTTAAAGTTTGTGAATATCTGTTTGATAGACCTGACATCCTTGGTGGGTCTTCCCCCACACGTTTTGCCTTCAGCCCTCCTATTTTCTGAAATTCATCTTTGTTGGTTGTGGGACCTTGCGCACTGTAGTACTGGTTAGCTTGTGATCTCTTCTTAAAACATGGTACACTTCGCTTATACCTGATTGCCACATTTAATTTACATGTAAGTCCCTAAAATACGGACCTACATTGTACCCAGGGCCTGCTAATTAAATGCAACCAGTAAGCCTGAAGCATTCAGTGTGCCACCCTCTAAAGTAGCACTTTGGCTCAAGCCTGTCATTGTAGCATGTAGTGCAGTTTTAAACTCCCTATTTGATCTGGCAAAAAAAACTTTTCCCAGCCCTAAACCATCCTTTTTAAAACATATAGGTCACCCATAAGGTAGGCCCTAAATGCCCATAGGGCACTGTACACTGTATTTAAAAAGTAGGACATGTGGGTTTAGGTTTTACATGTCCTGATACTGAAAAAATTCCCATATTCTTTTTTCACTACTGTAAGGCCTACCCTTCCCATAGACTAACATGGCTTGCACCTTTGTCCCACTGGAGGTTTTAGACATCCAAAAAGCTGTCTGAGTTTGAAGATAATAATCTTCATCAGGCTTGACATCCACAGACTCCCCAACAATGCCGATGAGCTCCTTGGCCTGGAAATTTCTGCTCTGAGCTTTTTTTCCACCATCATCAACGACTTCAAAGTGACTTCATTCTGCACTCCTCAGTAATAACAACTCCTCCTCAGACACAGCCTGCTGCCTTGCCCCACTGAACTCTACCTTCTCCTGGACTTTTCTTCAGAAAAGTCTGAAGGTAAGCTGAGACCAGACCCAACCCATCTTGTGGATTTGACCCACGCTCCATCGTAGTGGACCTTTACGTTTGACTTTGCCCTGGTCTCGCATGACCAGATACCTGCGGTTGGTACTTTGATCATTTAGGTGCTAGAGTTCATTAAAAACTTAAAAAAATTCTAACTCTGGTTCTATTGATTGGATTTAATTAATTTTGGTGTCATTTTATTCATTAAATGTTACTTTGTTTGAGCCAATCTACCAGAGGGTGAAGCACAGGTTAATTTAGTGACTTTTGTGGTTTGCCCAGACCGGTTTTGTGGTTGTTTTTTGAGTGGGGTTTCCACCCCTTCAATCAATAACCACATTTATTACACTGTTTTTACATTTTTGACATGTTTAGGACAGTAAACATACCAAAGTAGCATGCCCAGAAGGGATTAACAGTTGATGAGTTTATTTACAAAGGAGTAAAATGCAGAAACTACTAATATTTGCTTCCACAAATCCAGCTATACATACTTGCCATATTATTATTATTTTCACTTTATAACTTTATAACATTCTCCAAAACGAATTCACTTATAATTTGGTTGAGTTGCTATCTCACTGGTAATATTTAAACTCAATTTGTATTACCAATACATTTTTTAAAACCCGGCTATCAGTGTGAGTTCTCCTAAAGCTTGTTGCGTTTCTAACGCATTCTTGAGAGGAAACAGAAATTTTATGTTTCTAAATTGGCTTCCAGTGTAATCCACTACTCTGTTGTAAATATGGACTTGGATTGCTAGTAGTTCAAATAGCAGAGAGTAGTCAAGAACAAAAGTTGGAATATATTTTCCTATGAAAAACACACAGATTGTAATGTGAATTTTTTTGATGTGTAAAAATCCCAAAAAGAGATTAATGCAGCTAAAACTAAAGATGTATCTGTAGTTAATCATCAAATCTGATATGCACAGATAGTCCTCCTTTATTAATGGTTTCTTAAAGGATGATGTGGAAAACATTTTGTGTAATGCATAATTTTCCAAAATAAATGTGATAAGGAGGCTGTGTCAAAGTGGATATCATCAAGAAGTTACTAAACCATGTATAAAAAAATAGCTTATATTGAAAAATAAAGATAGCTAGAAATATGTCTTTACCTATGATCGCACTCATTTACAAGTGGCTGAGAAACTGGCAAGTACAGATGAAAACAGGGTTTATTGAAAACAAGAGTGGTCATTGTACCCAGCATCCTTGCAAGTCTGTTTTATTGGAAAGGGTGACCAGAGCACCACTCTGAGTAGTAGAGGGATAGAACATTGCCTTGTGTCTGAAGCAGCCCAAGTCTGAAGTGCTTTCACCTCTGCCCAACACTGAAACAACCACTGTGCCTTATAGAAATAATTAGCTCGAACCTGAGCCTCTAAACTCCAGAAAGTTGCAAAAGGAGAATTCTGAGGCAGAGGAAGCAGAAGACGTCTTCTCCCAAAATGCATCTAAGTGGTGCTGTATTCCTTACTGTGGTGGACACTGTGGCATCTACTTTGGTCCCTGCTTTGGTAGAAGCTGTTGGCATGGCGTGATAGTTTCTGTGATTGTTGATATGGTTCCTGTACTTAGTGATGACAGTTGTGGTCTCTACTGTAGCGTGAGGAATTGTTGCTGTGGGTCTTGCATTAGTAGCATTTGTGTTTTATGTTGTTGTGGCAGTCATGGTTCTTGCTATGGTAGTAGCTATGGTACCAGCTATTGTGGCTTCTGTTCCTGGTGCCATTTATTCTAATATGGTGGCAACTGTGGTCACTCCTGTGATTGCAGTTGCAGTCTCTGCTGTGGTTGGAGATGTGTTCATTCATATGCTTTCTTGTGTCAGCTGGTGTCGCCAGTGTTATCCTAGCCTTGATGGCAACAGTGATCATTGCTGTGGTTTTAGCTGTGTTCGCCACTTTATTCCCTCACATGCTGGAAGCTGTTATTACAGCATAGGCTGTCATCTCTATTGTTGTGGCACTTGTTGGAGCTGCTGTAATCCTTGCATTCATGGCTGCTATGCTATGGTCATAGTTGTTGTTATTATGTGCAGCCTGCTCTCCTGGCATCTGTGTTTGTTCTTATAGGGGAAGATGTGGACTAGTGCATGTTTCAATGCTCTACTGGCAGCTTTTGAAACTGCAGTGAATGCAGATTTGTTGTTAAAGGTGTCCCTGATGTGGTGATAGATGTGATCAATGCTGTGGCTAGAGCAGTTGTCTCTGCTGTGGTTGTTGTAGCTGTTTCTGCTGCTTTATTCAATGTTGCAGTAAAAGTTGTGGTTGTATTTGTGGTCTGAGCAGTTGATGCTATTGTAACTGCAGTTCTGTTGTCGCCACTGTAATGAGAGCTGTGTTTCTGCTGGGGTGCCAACTATTGTGGTAACTGAGGTCTCCACTATAGCTCTTTTAGCAAGTGCCTCTTTTTGCATGCTCACCTTCATTTTTTGTGGACAGATGTTGATTTTTTAACTCTGTATACAGAGACACTGCTAGCCAGGTCCCAGTGACCCCTCAAACAAGTTGAATTGGCTAACACCTAATTTGTATATTTAAGTTTCCTTTAAGACCACAGATTATGATGCCCAAACTACATCCATGGAAGGAAAAGTTAAATGTCACCTGTGAATTACAGCACTACTGTGCTGTCCACTGATGTGACCTGACAAACATGACTCCAGACATGCCACTACATCCTTGCAGCTTAGCCCAGCAGCTCCACCTGTCAAACTAAAACCATTTTACAAGAGAAAACCTTCCTTTTAAATATTACTAAATCTCCTCCATGTAGGCCTTAAAGCCCGCAAGGCAAAGTTCATGGTATTTAAAAGTAGGGCAATTAGAAATGTAAAGTTAACATTTCCTTATAATGACTAGTACTCAAAAGCTATTTTCACTGTAGGAAGGCTGGCAGGCCCATCAAGAAACACTGGGAAGCACTAATACATATTAATTCTGCCTTCTCAGGCTAGGGACCAGCTAAAACAAAATTCAAGGGCCGTTTTTAATATTTATTAAAAGCCCAACTACATAATGACATTGGATTTTTATTATATATTAAGGAAAGGGCACTTTTAGAAATATACTTTTTCCTTGCTTAAAGCCTCTAGAAGTTAATTTGCATTAACCTCCAGCTGCAGCCCTCTGAGTGCTGAAGCCCTGAGTGAGGTGTTTTGTTCCTCTAGCCAGATGACCATTTAGGCTGCGCTCAGGAACTTCATTTCCCTCGTCACAGGCAGATGTCAGATGACACCTGGACAGGCCCCTTCTTTTTCCCCCCAGTCAGGCAGGCACAAATTCCAGTGGGAGTAAAGCTGTCCCAACACTGGTTTGGAGCAATCACAGAGAATGGGGCTGCTCATTACCCTGTCCCTACCTCTCAGTGGGCATACATGTTCTGCACAAGGGTATAAGGGTTTCAAAATCTTGGATTTAGGCAGAGAGGTACAATGTGAGATTGTGTGCAGTAGGGCAGACAGGAACTGCTGCAAAAGTGGGTAGGCCTCCCCTGGGAACTTTTACCCCATTGATTAGGGAGGGGCCAGGCATCGCCCCCACCCACTGGCTTGTGGCAGACTTACATGGCATCTCCTGGCACCCAATTCAGAACACTTTGTAACCTGAGGAAGAACTGAGGAAGACTAGACCTGCTGCGTGTGAACTCAGAGGAGCCCTCAAGGACTGGACCCGCTCCCTCTTGTACCCAAGACAAAGAAGTGGACTCCAAGGGTCATAGGGTTGATCTCCTGTTCAAGCTACAGGGATGCTACAAGCTACAAGAGACCTTCCCGGCAGCCTTCCGCTGATCGGTTCCAATTGGATCTACGCTGGGCCTTGCTTTTGGCCTATGATAGAGTGACCTCAATTGCTGTCAATTACTGTTCCTGAGGTCCAGGAATCCTTGGCTTTGTCTTGCTGGACTTATCTTTCAAACCCGGAAAATGTGGGCTTTAGAAACCTTTTCAACTTCAAGACCTCCAGCTTACCAAATCAAACTTGGCAAGCCAATAAGCCTGATGTGCATTTCAGCTGGGTTAAAATTGCAGGTTTCTCCCACTCAAAGCTTCTCCAAAGCAGCAAATCGGATGCAGAGGGACCTCACAGAGAAGGTATCCAGCCTTGTGAAGCCCTCTGCGGCTACAGCCTGCAGCCTTTCTCTCTTGAATTCCAAATTCCGAAAAAGGGACTAAGGGCCCTACTATGATGTCGGTCGGAGGCTTTTCGACTGACGTCTATGATTTAATGTCCAATCACCTTATTACAATGAAAGCGGTCAGAGTGTAAACCAGCCGGTCTGACCGACTGACTTCCGATGGGCTCAAGGAGCCAGTCGGCCAGTCGGAACCTCAACATAATCCCTTAAGGACGCCTTTCCGCAGTCAGGATTAAAATGTCGGTTTCAGACAGCCTTTCCATGCCGGCCTTTCTGACATGGAAAGTCTGTCAGAAAGTGACTTTGGGGTCCTCTAGCAGGGCCCTCTTGCCTCCGCGGCCTATGGTTGTGGGCCTCCCGTAAATCCCTGCACCATGTGGCAGGCACCATGGGCTGCCTGCCACAGGGTGTAGGGATTTAAATAAACTCCCATTTCTCTATGGGAGCTTGTGCTGCAGACAGTTTCCAACTGCTGCACAAGCTCCCATTGAGAAATGGGAGTCTGGGACCGCACCATATGCGGTCGCATTGCAATAATGCAGTCGGGCCACTGACCGGAGGTCGGTTGGTCCCGATTCTGTGGTGATGTCGGTAATGATGCCATAAGTGTGATTGTGGAAATCTTCACCGGGTGAAGGCATCAAAACTATTTGGCCAGCAAGCAACACCTTCACCGGAACAATGTCCAATGGCTATCTGACCTTGTGGAGCCCTCCTTAGCCACAGCCTGCTTCCTTGCCCCGGTGAAGATTTTAGATTTCCATTTTGGAGACGGAGTCTCAAGGTAAAACTTGCACATGAGTCGAACATGGTTACCATACCTGACCAATGCTCCATCACGATCATCCTCAAATGGCGCCTAGGTCTCAGTCTACTGTGACCAGTTGGCCGCATTTAATGAATAATGCTGTTTGGTGCTATTCATAGGTAAAATTTTAAAAACTCACATCTCCTGTTCCCCTTATTAAATTTTTGTTGCTTTGGTGTCATTTTATTTCTTAACATTTTGTTTTATAATTCAGTTTGAAATTTTTATTGCTTTGTGTTTTGACTTTATTACTGCTTTGGGTACTGCGTAAATGTTTTACGCTTTGCCCTAGGTTAAGCCAGTCTGCTCTCTGCCACAGCTACCAGAGGGTTGAGCTTAGAGTAATTAAGTAACTTTGAGGGTTCACCCCAACAAGAATTGTGATTATTACACAAGGTGTGTAATCACCGCTTTTCAATAATAACCAAATTTCTTTCACCATTGATATGGTGCCAATGAATCAACGGGATGGTAACAGGGAACGTATATTGAGAAGTGTTTAATCAAGATAAATTTTGGAACTGAACACTGGGGAACCTATGGGTCTAAATATGGATGAGAAACTATATGTACATCTAGATACATGAGTCACCAAATATATTGCTTGCATGATTTTCCTTTCTGGTTGTCTATTTGAATATAGTGTTTGGATATCTTTTTTCTTGTGTCTTTTCAGTGTTCATTTTCTTTTTCTCAAATATATGGATCTGAGTTGTCTAATATCAATGAAGGGCATAAGCAGGTACCGATATGCATGAAGGGCTTTTCTCTTTTGTGTTTCTGAATTATGTTTTAGCTGTAATAGAGAATTAGCATTGTCTCTTATGAGTATGTAAAAAAGAGGCTATGTTATGATATTGGAGATGCCCAAATGTATTAATGCAGTGGTTCCTTTATATTATTATTCATAAAGTATAAAAATGTATACAATATGAAAAAATGAAACTGTATACATGACTTTTAATGTAGATTTTATATGCATTTTTTCCTATATGGAACTCAATGCATATAGAGGTCAAAAGTGCAGAACATAGTTGAATGTATTATAATGACACATTACAAAATGTCTGTTGGATTCAGGCACATATTTCGAACAAGGTATATTAGTAGGCCCACTTGGGCCGGTCACAGTGGATTCATGGAAGCATCTATGACACTATATAAATATGAGTAACATCATAGTATGAGTATTTCTATAGATGTTAGTTGCAGTATACATCTGAATACTCAATAGTGGTTCTCTTACAATATAGTTGCTGCTTCTGAGGCACACGCTCAGAACAAATATTTTAGATATGCACACTTGGGCAGCATGCAGTGGCTCTTTGAAATCATCTATGGCATTTTAGAACTATATATATATCAGGATAATATTAACTCACACATATATAGAGAGTAATGTTTCATCACACCGAAATATTCATTAAAAAATTGAAAAATTCAAACAGCCTTACATCACAAGCCAACTTCAACTAACATTATTCTGCATGCTGAAAGCTTTCACCAGAAACCCTTCATAGGATGCAATCCCTATGGTGAATTTCTTAGGATAAAAATAAACTGTTTTAGAAAGAAGTGGATACATTGAATAATGAAACCAAGGTAAGATTTCTGTATATGGGATCCTCTAAAACCATCATAGAGAAAAGTGTTGAAAAAGATGCCAAACAGGACAGATGGGACTGGCAGATAATGGAAAAAGAAAGACATGATGGAATGAATGATGCTAAAAGAAACAAAATAAGGATGATAGTGACATTTATCAAAGAAGCTCCTAGAATAAAATGAATAATACAGAAAAAATGGAGGATAGTGAAGAGTGACCTAATTCTTGATAAGATCGTAGAAGAGTAATAACACATAAAATTTTAAAGAGTATAAAAGGTATCTTGGTACACAGTCATTTTAAAAAGAACAAAGAAGGAACCTGGTTAAACTCTCAAAAAGGATTTTACAAATGCAATCACTTTAAAATGTATGAAATTGTAGTTAGTTGCAAACAGTTCGGAATGAGAAATGGTAATTTGAGAAAGATCAATAAGAGAATAATATGTAAGAGCAAACATGTTGTGTAACTGTAGATGTGATCTTGCCTCTTGTGGAAGTACACCAAGTGGACTAAAAAAGAGAATATTGGACCAGACAAGAGCAATAACCAATAAATATACAAATTACCCAGTGGTAAGACATTTTTAACAGGATCACAAGAGTGATTGGAGGAAATTGAGAATATATGACATTGATATGATGGATACAAATGAGAGAGCTGGTGATAGAGAATTAGCCCTAAGGAAATTGGACTTGTGGTACATTTTGAATGTTAGAAAATGGCCCTGAAGGATTCAACCCGGACAAAGAAATGTATGTACATTTGCTTTGAGCAAACATGGTATGCTAACTGAGAAAGACAATGGCATATATTGCATGACATAATCAAAATTGTGAGATAAGCGAACTGCTCACATGCCAGCCGAGGGCTTGGTTTTTAAAGATAGTGGCGTAAACAAGAGCGCAACCACAATTGCAACAAATGCCAATTAAATGCCAACTGAAAGACTGAATCGGAGGACAGAATGAATATTATAATGGACAGGAATGAACCTCGGACAAATAAAATTACCATGAATGAGATGAGATAAGTCAATTATAAGCAGTAAAACCTCCTGATGAGGATAACATGAAATTAAGAATTGGGAAAATGCGAAGTACTTATTGCAGTTATCTGGAGAGGATATGCAAATTAATTGAACCCATAAATTATAATACTTGTTTATGTAATTTCTTCTACAATAGTGTATAAAAACCCTAGCAAAAGTAATGAGCCATTAAAAAGACAATATGAGGTTGAATGCATGAACACTGGGGATGAATGTAATGGGAAGTGACAACTGATCCCAGAATACACAGAAAGAAAGTGCAAGCTTAGCTTACACAAGTTATCACATGATCACTAGAGTAAAAGACAGTGTTGCAGGACTGAAAACTAACCATGACCAAGATCAGGGGTGGTCGAAATGCTCTTTCTTTGTGTTTTTCTATGCATTGGCCAGCTAAATTAAATAATTTTCACTCTGACACGGTGTGTCATAGTACTGTCTGTGCAGACAGAAAATCTTTGAATAAATTGTGTGGTTGGTCACCTCTAACAGGATGCATCATATATAGATATATGAATATAGATATATATATCCAAGAAAGAAGTGACTCAAACAGATGGATTCACCAAAGAACAAAAATATATTTCCACTACAATGTTTCAGCTTCCGCCTTCCTCAGGTAGTACAAGACATTGTATAGCCACTTGTTTAAATTTTTTTGTAATAAATAAAAAGATTTATTTATATATTTCTTATGGTACATTAAGTTGCTTCCATTATTAGTCCTGTTCTTATTTAGGCCTTACAATACCTGTCCATGGCCAATGTTTGACTAGTGATTTTGTTTGACATTAGTCATTTTCCCTGTCCTAGGAAATTTTCATTGATTACAGGGGGTCCCTATTTTTCGCACTAATGGTTTGCTCAGTGGCTGCACAGATAACACAGCTGAATTTTCAAAAAGCATCATGAGTGAAGATTCCATTTGGAATGTGGAATCAATGCAGTCCTGAGAGCTCTTGAGATATGCAGTAATCAGGTGGTATTGTCAGTAATGTTCAGTCCAATTTGATGCAGTGATTTTAAACGGTACATCCATAAGTTTTCTCTGGAGTCCAGTAGTTCTTCTTTTAAGACATGTTCCACAGGGAAAATCTTCAAATCTGATAGTAAATGATCCACAAGGTTAAAATGATTGGCTAGAGGTTGGTCAATTTTCTTATTAATTATTGCCGATTTGTGGTTCCTGAATTGTGTACGGTGGTCATTCACCGAAATGCACTGCTGATGATGTCACATATTACATCACTCATGACATGGTCATTGACATTACTGATGACATCACTGATGACATCTCAAATGACATCACTGATGACACCATCCACTCATTATCTGATGCACCTCCTCACACCCTAATATAACCTTTCATACACCCACTCTAAAATACAGACTACCTTTCTCGAAACCATAGACACACCAATACCAGTTAGTACATACCCACTCACTGATTCATAGGTCTACACACACATCCACTCACTAACCCATACAGTCACTCATACATGCAGTCACTCATCAATACAGCCACTGATATATGCACTCATATACCCAAACAGACACTCACACACCGTCACTCACCCATAGAGTTACTCACACACCTAGTCAGTCATGCAAAGAATCAATCACACTTCCATTTACTCAACTATATAGTTATACACACACCACCTCACTTATTCATACAGATACTAACACATACTTACTCTCTTCTACAATCACTGACACAAGCACACACTCCTCCATACAACCACTCTCACAATCACTCACTCTCACATATAGTCACTTATATACGCCAACGCTCACATATACTGCCTTTTACATATGTAGTTACTCACACATGTACCACTGAGACATCCATTCACTCTCAAACAACAAAGGAGAGAGAAAGGGATTTGAAGGGAATACTCCTGGTCCCCTTATGGTATAATTTTTAAACAGTAGAAGGAGTATACCCTGAAGACACAACAATTGACCTCCGGTATCTTGATGGTGATAAAAAGTGAAAAGTGGTCTACATGTTTCAACCTGATGGCGATATTACCAGGTATTCTTCAGGACCAAATGACGTGACCCGAGTGGTCTACACACGCTAAGGTGTACCCAACCCTTGGTCACTCAGAGATCAAACCGTGTACTCACAGTCTGGTGCCCTCTCTTCAATTATAGAAAGGGAAGTTTAGAGATGCAAAACTATTGTGCCTCATGGAAGCCGGGGTCAGGGCGCTGGCTCTAGTCACACTTGTGTCAAGCCATGCCACCCGCTGCTACGCCTATTCTAGGACCCGATACGGCGACCTGATGGTAATATCACCATCAGGTTGAAACATGTAGACCACTTTTCACTTTTTATCACCATCAAGATACCGGAGGTCAATCTAACTGAGCATGACATCTTACATAACTTTTAACATTGTCCAGTTGCTCCAGATTAAAGTCTTTTAGGGAGTTAAATCTGGCCAATTTTTAATTCACTTTTTTTCACTCACTTGCACCACTGAAATAAACCTGCTCCACTGTAATCAGGTGTTGAAGCACACCCGGATAGCACTCGGCTATTCGGGTGGGACCCCTATGATGAAGCATGTCACCAACTAGGTTGGTGAGTGAGGGGTCTTTATAAAAAAGGAGAATTCTCTCCTTTTTTGTGCACCTCTCCCTATACCACAGAGACATCCATTCACTCACCAACACAGCCATACACACACTCACTCACCCATACAGCCCCTTGCAGATACACTCATGAACCCATACACCCATTGAATCACCCACTCACATATCCATGCAGGGAGTCGCACACCCCCCACCCACCCAAACAGACACTCAGACACCCATACATATACTCAGACAATGAATCATTAACCCATATTGACACTCATGTTGCCACTCACCAACCCATGCAGCCACTTACACACCAACTGCAGACTGATACAGACATTCACACAGATTAGTCATTCACCCATGCATTCAGTAAGACACTAAGACATGTTTAATCACTCACTTAAACAGTCAGTCACACACCCACTAAATCATCCATTAAGACACTCATACACCCACTCATTCTTCAATACACCTTGGTGTATATATATAAATAACATTCTTAAACTTTTTAGAAACACAGTCACTGGATGATGTCATCAGTTATATCAGTGATGTCATTTGAGATGTCATCAGTGATGTCACTGACATGTCATGAGGGATGTAATATGTGACGTCATCAGCAGTGCATTGCTGGGGCGCGAGTTATAGTTAGCTCAGCTAACTATAACGGTCGAATTTATCTGGTTTTGTCCGAGTGAAATGTCAGCCTAACTATAACATCCTTGAAACCTGTGTTTTTTTCAGTGAATTTCTAAGGTTTTTAAATGCTAATACCTAACTATAACGTCCCTGAAACCTGTGGTTTTTTCAGTGAATTTCTAAGGTTTTTGAATGCTAATTCCTAACTATAACGTCCCTGAAACCTGTGGGTTTTTCAGTGAATTTCTAAGAAATTTTTAAATGCTAATTCGTGACTATAACGTCCCTGAATCTTGTGATTTTTTAAAGTGAATTTCTATGTTTTTGTACATGATTTTATTTATGAAAACATGCTTGTAGCTATTTTTATTTTCTCTCTGTCTTTTTAAGTATTTTTATTTTAATTTAAAATAATTATAATATGTTTAAAAAAATATTTAACATAGCTGATGAAAGATTTATAGTGTTATCTACTTAAATTAACACTATTTTATTGTTTGTTGATCAGTGTGATATAATATAATAGAATTTTCAATTGAAAAATAATTTCAAAAAATATATATATAGTTTTTTTCAAATTATTTCTTGCTAAATTAAATTTTGTAAGATTGCTTTTAATACTATGAAAGTTGTTTTGTTGTATTCTTATGATAACTATCTTTTTTACCTATTTTTTTTAATTTACAAAAAATGGTCGTGCACCCTACGCGATCACACGCGATGGGTGCGCGAATCCGGTATACGAATGTCAATCTCAAAAACACATTTAGAACAAATTAATATATGTTTTAGACGTAGAGGTTTATTACAGACTACATAAAAATAGTAATAAAGGTGTTTTAAACATTGTTTTCAAATGTTTTTGATAGATTTTTGTGGACACAATGGTAATGCATAGGGGACGCGGTTCTACGCGGTGGGTGCGCGAACCCTGCGTCACGTATTTCCGGGTTCGCGTAGGAGACGCGACTCCGGTGTAATTTCAAAACTCTGAAATATGACTATTTAAATATCGGTTTTGCATAAAGAGTTTTCATTGAAATACTTTGGAACACAATGTCCTGATAGCAAATTCCTGTTATATGTAACATTTAGTACATTATACGGGTGCGCGACGGATACGCGTAGGGTACGCGACCCCTACGCAACCCCATATGATATAGAAAGAAAGCTTCTCATTGGTTGAACAGCTTTTCATTCTCTTCATGGGTGGAACCAACACCTGTTACCGTTCTTTCTTTTTGGGTGTGTCTGCCTTGAAGACAACCTGTTTTGTAGGCTCTGTTATTTTTCTTTTTTTTGTGGTGTTTTTCATTTTCAATCAGGAAAAATGGCAGCAGCTTTCCCAGAGGAGCATGAGGAGGAGATGGAGGAAGTGGAAGAGCCAGTGAAGAAGAGGAAGGAAAGCATCGTATGGGCCTTCTTCACTGTGCCTGAAGGCGAAAAAAAGTTAATGCCCGTAAGGTGACATGTAACATCTGTCACAAAATCTTATTGAGAGGCTCTGAGAAGAAGTACTCTTGTGGTACTTCTTCAATGAAAAAGCACCTGGAAAAAATGCATCCAATTCACCTGGCATGTGAGGTGGAGCATTGTAGACAAGAGGAAGCAGCCAGCAATGATGGACAACAACCGTCAACATCTGCAGGGGTTGTTTTGACCACTCCACAACCCCTGATAGTTCCGGAGTTGGCAGATGCTGCAATCGTATGTCGCCACTGCCTTATGCCACTGTGTGTGGGAGAGCTATGCATTGATGCCTCAAGAGTCACAAATGTTATTTTTTTAATGTTCTTGCTTATGTTTCTAGTTATACAGAAACAGCAGAGTTGGACTGTTTAACTTTTCTTTTTCTTTTAAAAAAAATGAAAAACGCCCCCAAAAAAACATCTGAAAATACAAAAAAAAAAAGAATTGTTCTAAAAAAAAAAGGTTCTAATGGAACCACCTAAACTGGTAAAAAATAGAAAAATTGTACGTAATGAAAGTGAATGATTGTATGAATGTGTGAATAATTAATGTTAGAATTGTGTATAAGTAGTGTCTCAGTAAGTGAATGAATGCATGGATAGTATTTGAGGGAATGGATGAGTGCAACAGTTGTGCTTGAGTGATTGCATGACTGCATGGATAGTGCCTGAGTGATTGCATGAGTGCATAGGAAGTGCATCTGTGGAAGCATGGATGCAAGGCTAACACCTGCATTATTGAATGAGTACATAGGAAGTGCCTGAGTCAATGGATGAGTGCATGGGTACTGCTTAAGTGAATGGCTGAGTGCAAGAATAGTGCCTGAGTGATTGCATAGGTAGTGCCTGGGTGATTGCATGACTGCAGGTGGTCGTGC
Source organism: Calotriton arnoldi (assembly GCA_963921515.1). NCBI lineage: Eukaryota > Metazoa > Chordata > Amphibia > Caudata > Salamandridae > Calotriton > Calotriton arnoldi. Next base: position 942,648 of record CAWUFW010004540.1, on the reverse strand, counting down.
CTGAGTGATGGGATGAGTGTATGACTAGTGTTTGAGTGGAACAATGGGTGCAAAGGTAATGCCTGGGTGATTACACAAATGTATGGGTAGTACGTGGCTGAATGGATGAGTGCCTGGGTAGTGCCTGAGTATATGGATGAGTGCATGGGTAGTGCCTGAGTAAATGATTGAGTAGAAGAGTAGTACCTGAGTGATTGCATGAGTGCTTGGGTTGGGCCTGGGTGATTGCATGAGTGCAGTGGTAGTGCCTGGGTGATTGCATGAGTGCAGGGGTACTGCCTGGGTGATTGGAGGAGTATATAGGTAGTGCCTGAGTGAATGAATGAGTACATGGGTAGTATTTGCGGTAATGGATAAGTGCAACAGTTGTGCCTGAGTGATTGCATGAGTGCATGGATACTGCCTGGGTGATTCCATGAGTGAAGGGGTACTGCCAGGGTGATTGGACGAGTGCATGGGTAGTGCGTGAGTGAATGGATGAGTGCATGGGTAGTGCCTGAGTGTATTGATGAGTGCATGGGTAGTGCCTGAGTGAATGGTTGAGTGCAAGAGTAGTTCCTCAGTAATTGCATGAGTGCATGAGTAGTCCCTGGGTGATTCTATGAGTACAGAGATACTATCTTGGTGATTAGAGGAGTGCATGGGTAGTGCCTGAGTGAATGTATGAGTGCATGGGTAGTGTTTGATCAATCAATCAATCAGGGAATTTTAAGCGCGCTACTCACCCGTGAGGGTCCCAAGGCGCTGAGGGGGGGGGTCCACAGATCTGTTTAGCCGAAGAGGCAGGTCTTGAGGGTCTTCCTGAAGGTGTTCAGGGAGGGGGCGCGTCTGATGTCTGCCGGTAGCTCGTTCCAGGTCTTGGCTGCAATGTGAGAGAAGGATCTTCCGCCTGCTCTGGCTCAGTGGATGCGCGGGGTTTCGGCCAGTGCGAGGTTGGAAGATCGGAGGTTACTTTTGGGTACGTGGAAGTTGATTCTGTCGTTGAGGTATTTGGGTCAGTTGTTGTGTAGGCATTTGTAGGCGTGAGTGAGGATTTTGAAAGTGACTCTTTTCTCCACGGGGAGCCAGTGGAGACTTCGTAGGTGTTGGCTGATGTGTTCGTGTCGGGGGATGCTGAGGACGAGTCTGGCGGCAGTGTTCTGTACTTTCTGGAGTTTGCGGAGTAGGGACTTGTTGATGCCGGCGTAGAGTGCGTTTCCATAGTCCACTCTGCTGGTGATGAGTGCATGGGTGACTGTCCTCCTTGACTCAGGGGGGATCCACTTGAAAGTCTTGCGGAGGATGCGGAGGGTGTTGAAGCAGCTGGAGGTGACGGCGTTGACCTGTCGGTTCATGGAGAGTGATGAGTCGAGTACGATGGAATGGAGGAGTGCAACAGAAGTGCCTGAGTGATTGCATGAGTGCATGGATAGTGCCTGGGTGATTCCATGAGTGAAGGGGTACTGCCTGGGTGATTGGAGGACTACATGGGTAGTGCCTAAGTGAATGGATGAGTGCATCGGTAGTGTTTGAGGGAATGGATGAGTGCAACAGTAGTGTCTGATTGCATCAGTGCATGCAAAGTGCCTGGTTGATTGTATGAGTGCAGGAGTAGTGACTGGGTGATTGTAGGAGTGCATGATAAGTCCCTGACTGCATGTATGAGTGTATGAGTAGTGTCTCGGTGATTGCATGAGTACAGAAGTACTGCCTGGGTGATTGGAGGAGTACATGGGTAGTGCCAAAGTGAATGGATGAGTGCATGGTTAGTGTTTCAGGGAATGGATGAGTGCAACAGTAGTGCCTAAGTGATTGCATCAGTGCATGGGTAGTGCCTGACTGATTGTATGAGTGCGGGGTAGTGCCCGGGTGATTGTAGGAGTGTATGGGTTGTCCCAGAGTGCATGGATGAGTGCATGGGTAGTGTCTGGCTGATTGCATGAGTACAGGGGTAGTGCCTGGGTGATTGGAGCAGTGCATGGGTAGTGTCTGAGTGTATGAATGAGTGCATGGGTAGTGTTTGAGGGAATGGATGAGTACAGCAGAAGTGCCTGAATGATTGCATGAGTGCATGGGTAGTGCCTGGGTACATGGATCAGTGCATGGGCAGATCATGAGTGCATGGATGAGTGCATGGGTAGTGTTTGAGGGAATGGATGAGTGCAACAGTAATGTCTAATTGATTGCATTGGTGCATGGGTAGTGCCTAGTTGATTGTATGAGTGCAGGGGTAGTGCCTGGGTGATTGTAGGAGTGCATGATGAGTCCCTGAGTGCATGGATGAGTGTAAGAGTAGTGCCTGGGTGATTGCATGAGTACAGAAGTACTGCCTGGGTGATTAGAGGAGTGCATGGGTAGTGCCAGAGTGATTGTATGAGTGCATGGGTAGTGTTTGAGGGAATGGATGAGTTTAACAGTAGTGTCTAGGTGATTGTGTCAGTGCATGGGTAGTGCCTGGCTGATTGTATGAGTGCAGGGGTAGTGCCTGGGTGATTGTAGGATTGCATGGGCAGTCCCAGAGTACATGGATGAGTGTATGGGTAGTGCCTGGGTGATTGCATGAGAACATAAGTACTGCCTGGGTGATTGGAGGAGTGCATGGGTAGAGCTTGAGTGCACGGATGAGTGCATGAGTAGTGTTTCAGGGAATGGATGAGTGCAACAGTAGTGTCTAAGTGATTGCATGAGTACAGAAGTACTGCCTGGTGGATTGGAGGAGTGCATGGGTAGATCCTGAATGCATGGATGAGTGCATGGGTACTTTTTGATAGAATGGATGAGTGTAATGTTACTGACTAAGTGATTGCATCAGTGCATGGGTAATGCCTGGTTTATTGTATGAGTGCAGGGGTATTGCCTGGATGATTGTAGGAGTGCATGGGCAGTCCCTGAGTGCATGGATGAGTACATGAGTAGTCCCTGGGTGATTCTATGAGTACAGAGATACTATCTAGGTGATTAGAGGAGTGCATGGGTAGTGCCTGAGTGAATGTATGAGTGCATGGGTAATGTTTGATGGAATGGATGAGTGCAACAGAAGTGCCTGAGTGATTGCATGAGTGCATGGATAGTGCCTGGGTGATTCCATGAGTGAAGGGGTACTGCCTGGGTGATTGGAGGACTACATGGGTAGTGCCTAAGTGAATGGATGAGTGCATCGATAGTGTTTGAGAGAATGGATGAGTGCAACAGTAGTGTCTAAGTGATTGCATCAGTGCATGTGAAGTGCCTGGTTGATTGTATGAGTGCAGGAGTAGTGCCTGGGTGATTGTAGGAGTGCATGATAAGTCCCTGACTGCATGGATGAGTGTATGAGTAGTGTCTGGGTGATTGCATGAGTACAGAAGTACGGCCTGGGTGATTGGAGGAGTGCATGGGTAGTGCCAAAGTGAATGGATGAGTGCATGGGTAGTGTTTCAGGGAATGGATGAGTGCAACAGTAGCGTCTAAGTGATTGCATCAGTGCATGGGTAGTGCCTGGCTGATTGTATGAGTGCGGGGTAGTGCCTGGGTGATTGTAGGAGTGCATGGGCAGTCCATGAGTGCATGGATGAGTGTATGTGTAGAACCTGGGTGATTGCATGAGTACAGAAGTACTGACTGGGCGATTGCAGGAGTGCATGGATAGTGCCTGTGTGCATGGGTAGTGCATGGGTGATTGGAGCAGTGCATGGGTACTGCCTGAGTGCATGGATGAGTGCATGGGTAGTGTTTGAGGGAATGGATGAGTGCAACAGTAGTGTCTAAGTGATTGCATGAGTACAGAAGTACTGCCTGGTGGATTGGAGGAGTGCATGGGTAGAGCCTGAGTGCACGGATGAGTGCATAGGTAGTGTTTCAGGGAATGGATGAGTGCAACAGTAGTGTCTAAGTGATTGCATGAGTACAGAAGTACTGCCTGGTGGATTGGAGGAGTGCATGGGTAGAGCCTGAATGCATGGATGAGTGCATGGGTAGTTTTTGATAGAATGGATGAGTGCAACAGTAGTGACTAAGTGATTGCATCAGTGCATGGGTAATGCCTGGTTTATTTTATGAGTGCAGGGGTATTGCCTGGATGATTGTAGGAGTGCATGGGTAGTCCCTGAGTGCATGGATGAGTGTATGTGTAGAACCTGGGTGATTGCATGAGTACAGAAGTACTGCCTGGGCGATTGCAGGAGTGCATGGGTAGTGCCTGAGTGCATGGGTAGTGCATGGGTGATTGGAGCAGTGCATGGGTACTGCCTGAGTACATGGAGCAAGCCACAGGTAGAGCCTGAGTGCATGAACGAGTGCATGGGTAGTGCCTGGGTGATTGCAGGAGTGCATGGGGAGTGCCTGAGTGCATGGATGAGTGCATGGGAGTGTTTGAGGGAATGGGTGAGTGCAATAGTAGTGTCTGAGTGATTAGATGAGTGCATGGGAAGAGTCTGAGTGCATGGGTCATGCCAGGGTGAATGAAGGAGTGCATGGGTAGTGCCTGAGTGCATGGATGAGTGCATGGGTAGTGTTTGAGGTAATGGATGAGTGCAAAAGTAGTGCCTGGGTGATTGTATGAGTGCATGGGTAGTGCCTGGGTGATTGTATGAGTACAGGGGTAGTGCCTGGGTGATTGGAGCAGTGCATGGGTAGAGCCAGAGTGCATGGGTAGTGCCTGGGTGAATACAGGAGTGCATGGGGAGTGCCTGAATGCATGGATGAGTGCATGGGTAGTGTTTGAGGGAATGGATGAGTACAATAGTAGTGTCTGAGTGATTAGATGAGTGCATAGGTAAAGTCTGAGTGCATGGATGAGTGAGTGTATGGGTAGTGCCAGGGTGAATGGAGGAGTGCATGGGTAGTGCCTGAGTGCATGGATGAGTGCATGGGTAGTGTTTGAGGAAATGGATGAGTGCAACAGAAGAGTCTAAGTGATTGCATGAGTGCATTGGTAGTGCCTGATTGATTGAATGAGTGCAGGGATAGTGCCCGGGTGATTGCAGAAGTGCATGATAAGTTCCTGAGTACATGGATGAGTGTATGGGTAGTGCCTGGGTGATTGCATGAGTACAGAACTACTGCCTGGGTGATTGGAAGAGTGCATGGATAGTGTCTGAGAGAATGGATGAGTGCAACAGTAGTGTCTGAGTGATTGCATGACTGCATGGGTAGTGCCTGGCTCATTGGATGAGTGCAGGGGTAGTGCTTGGATGATTAGAGGAGTGTATGCGTAGTGCCGGAGTGTATGGATGAGTGCATGGGTAGTGTTTGAGGGAATGGATGAGTGCAACAGTAGTGTCTGAATGATAGCATGAGTGCAGGGGTAGTGCCTGGGTGATTGTAGGATTGCATGGGCAGTCCCAGAGTACATGGATGAGTGTATGGGTAGTGCCTGGGTGATTGCATGAGAACAGAAGTACTGCCTGGGTGATTGGAGGAGTGCATGGGTAGAGCTTGAGTGCACGGATGAGTGCATGAGTAGTGTTTCAGGGAATGGATGAGTGCAACAGTAGTGTCTAAGTGATTGCATGAGTACAGAAGTACTGCCTGGTGGATTGGAGGAGTGCATGGGTAGATCCTGAATGCATGGATGAGTGCATGGGTACTTTTTGATAGAATGGATGAGTGCAATGTTACTGACTAAGTGATTGCATCAGTGCATGGGTAATGCCTGGTTTATTGTATGAGTGCAGGGGTATTGCCTGGATGATTGTAGGAGTGCATGGGCAGTCCCTGAGTGCATGGATGAGTACATGAGTAGTCCCTGGGTGATTCTATGAGTACAGAGATACTATCTAGGTGATTAGAGGAGTGCATGGGTAGTGCCTGAGTGAATGTATGAGTGCATGGGTAGTGTTTGATGGAATGGATGAGTGCAACAGAAGTGCCTGAGTGATTGCATGAGTGCATGGATAGTGCCTGGGTGATTCCATGAGTGAAGGGGTACTGCCTGGGTGATTGGAGGACTACATGGGTAGTGCCTAAGTGAATGGATGAGTGCATCGATAGTGTTTGAGAGAATGGATGAGTGCAACAGTAGTGTCTAAGTGATTGCATCAGTGCATGTGAAGTGCCTGGTTGATTGTATGAGTGCAGGAGTAGTGCCTGGGTGATTGTAGGAGTGCATGATAAGTCCCTGACTGCATGGATGAGTGTATGAGTAGTGTCTGGGTGATTGCATGAGTACAGAAGTACGGCCTGGGTGATTGGAGGAGTGCATGGGAAGTGCCAAAGTGAATGGATGAGTGCATGGGTAGTGTTTCAGGGAATGGATGAGTGCAACAGTAGCGTCTAAGTGATTGCATCAGTGCATGGGTAGTGCCTGGCTGATTGTATGAGTGCGGGGTAGTGCCTGGGTGATTGTAGGAGTGCATGGGCAGTCCCTGAGTGCATGGATGAGTGTATGTGTAGAACCTGGGTGATTGCATGAGTACAGAAGTACTGACTGGGCGATTGCAGGAGTGCATGGATAGTGCCTGTGTGCATGGGTAGTGCATGGGTGATTGGAGCAGTGCATGGGTACTGCCTGAGTGCATGGATGAGTGCATGGGTAGTGTTTGAGGGAATGGATGAGTGCAACAGTAGTGTCTAAGTGATTGCATGAGCACAGAAGTACTGCCTGGTGGATTGGAGGAGTGCATGGGTAGAGCCTGAGTGCACGGATGAGTGCATGGGTAGTGTTTCAGGGAATGGATGAGTGCAACAGTAGTGTCTAAGTGATTGCATGAGTACAGAAGTACTGCCTGGTGGATTGGAGGAGTGCATGGGTAGAGCCTGAATGCATGGATGAGTGCATGGGTAGTTTTTGATAGAATGGATGAGTGCAACAGTAGTGACTAAGTGATTGCATCAGTGCATGGGTAATGCCTGGTTTATTTTATGAGTGCAGGGGTATTGCCTGGATGATTGTAGGAGTGCATGGGTAGTCCCTGAGTGCATGGATGAGTGTATGTGTAGAACCTGGGTGATTGCATGAGTACAGAAGTACTGCCTGGGCGATTGCAGGAGTGCATGGGTAGTGCCTGAGTGCATGGGTAGTGCATGGGTGATTGGAGCAGTGCATGGGTACTGCCTGAGTACATGGAGCAAGCCACAGGTAGAGCCTGAGTGCATGAACGAGTGCATGGGTAGTGCCTGGGTGATTGCAGGAGTGCATGGGGAGTGCCTGAGTGCATGGATGAGTGCATGGGAGTGTTTGAGGGAATGGGTGAGTGCAATAGTAGTGTCTGAGTGATTAGATGAGTGCATGGGAAGAGTCTGAGTGCATGGGTCATGCCAGGGTGAATGAAGGAGTGCATGGGTAGTGCCTGAGTGCATGGATGAGTGCATGGGTAGTGTTTGAGGTAATGGATGAGTGCAAAAGTAGTGCCTGGGTGATTGTATGAGTGCATGGGTAGTGCCTGGGTGATTGTATGAGTACAGGGGTAGTGCCTGGGTGATTGGAGCAGTGCATGGGTAGAGCCAGAGTGCATGGGTAGTGCCTGGGTGAATACAGGAGTGCATGGGGAGTGCCTGAATGCATGGATGAGTGCATGGGTAGTGTTTGAGGGAATGGATGAGTACAATAGTAGTGTCTGAGTGATTAGATGAGTGCATAGGTAAAGTCTGAGTGCATGGATGAGTGAGTGTATGGGTAGTGCCAGGGTGAATGGAGGAGTGCATGGGTAGTGCCTGAGTGCATGGATGAGTGCATGGGTAGTGTTTGAGGAAATGGATGAGTGCAACAGAAGAGTCTAAGTGATTGCAGGAGTGCATTGGTAGTGCCTGATTGATTGAATGAGTGCAGGGATAGTGCCCGGGTGATTGCAGAAGTGCATGATAAGTTCCTGAGTACATGGATGAGTGTATGGGTAGTGCCTGGGTGATTGCATGAGTACAGAACTACTGCCTGGGTGATTGGAAGAGTGCATGGATAGTGTCTGAGAGAATGGATGAGTGCAACAGTAGTGTCTGAGTGATTGCATGACTGCATGGGTAGTGCCTGGCTCATTGGATGAGTGCAGGGGTAGTGCTTGGATGATTAGAGGAGTGTATGCGTAGTGCCGGAGTGTATGGATGAGTGCATGGGTAGTGTTTGAGGGAATGGATGAGTGCAACAGTAGTGTCTGAATGATAGCATGAGTGCATAGGTAGTGTCTGGCTGATTGCATGAGTACAGAGGTAGTGCCTGGATGATTGTAGGAGTGCATAGTTAGTCCCTGAGTGCATGGATGAGTATATGGGTAGTGCCAGGGTGATTGCATAAGTACAGAAGTACTGCCTGGGTGATTGCAGGAGTGCATGGGTAGTGCCTGTGTGCATGGATGAGTGCATGGGTAGTGCATGGGTGATTGGAGCAGTGCATGGGTACTGCCTGAGTACATGGAGAAATCCACAGGTAGAGCCTGAGTGCATGGATGAGTGTATGGGTAGTGCCTGGGTGATTACAATAGTGCATGGGGAGTGCCTGAGTGCATGAGTAGTGTTTGAGGGAATGGATGAGTGCAATTGTAGTGTCTGACTAATTATATGAGTGCTTGGGTTGAGCCTGAGTGCATGGATGAGTGCATGGGTAGTGTTTGAGAGAATGGATGAGTGCAATAGTACTGTCTGAGTGATTAGATGAGTGCATGGGCAGAGTCTGAGTGCATGGATGAGTGCATGAGTACTGCCTGGGTGATTGGAGGAGTGCATGGGTAATGCCTGAGTGCATGGAGGAGTGCATGGGTAGTGTTTAGGGGAATGGATGAGTACAATAGTAGTGCCTGAATGATTGGATGAGTGCATGTGCAGTGCCTGGCTGATTGCATGAGTGCAGGGATTGTACCTGCCTGATGATATCTGAAAGTTTTTAAATAGTGTAAAGGTTCAACATTATTTTTGTTAGAAATAAATAACACATAAATTAATGTTATCATGTATATTATGTTATGTGTTCTTACCTTTTTTAGTAATTTAGATATATAACTCTGTCGAACTATTTTAGAATAGTATTGTCGTAACTGAATTAAAACTCTTTTCAAACCTCTCCATTACCTACTGTAAAGAAGAAAAAAAATGTTAAATATTGTAATGTATTACAGAAATTATAATATTACACTTTTAAGAACACAACATAACTTTAGAATTACATAACATTTTCAGTTTCCCTTTTTTGCTGTTCTCAGATTCTACTGAACTTCACCATACACAGTGATTTCAACATAGTATCATCATACAACAGCGGAGAAAAAACAATCAACGAGATTGTGAAAAAAAACAAATTGCGGCAAAGCATTATTTCCAATCTGTGTACCTATATATTTACCTATCTACAGTTTCTTATTTACGTCCAACTTGTACATTAAGTCTTTTATTACTTTCAAGTACATTTGCTAAAATGTACACTCTCATTTACATCTGGTACAATATAGACAACAAATATATAAACTATTGCTTTTAAACACAATTTTCCAAATGCGATATCAATTAGCACAAATAATAACCCAAACACTAATTATAAATAGTAATTGTTTCAATCCTGTCCACTTTCTGTTCGCATCTTCCCAATAGGCCGAATAATGTATTGAAAACTTTCGCTTCGTAAAAATCCAATATAAATTTGTTAATTTGTGTTCACAGCTTCCCAAAAGGCGGAATAATGTATTCAAAACTTTTGCTTTGAAAAAAATCCAATATAAATTGGTTAATTCGTGTTCACATCCTCCCAATAGGCCGACTAATGTATTCAAAACTTTGGCTTCAAAAATATCAAATATGAATTTGGGAATTCGAAAGGCAACCTAGATTTGAATTGCAAGTGGGCATCATTGAAATGTGTCCATCCTTTATTACACTTTAAATACACAGTATAGTGTCAACATGTTGTAGTAGGCCCATCATGGAAAATGATAGCCACTGCTATAAAAGTACTTCCTGAAATAGATATTTTGGTTTTCAATTTTCTTTCATTTGCTCTACAACGTTGAATCATTAAAATGAGATATTTTCCAGATCTTTCTATATGTAATGTAAACAACATCTCTGATTTACAATGCGAACATTTCATATCCTGATTGGCTGTTTTTACTAATTTGTTATAAGGTACATATTTGCAATCTGGTATCGTCAAGTATATGAATCGTTCTGTATCTATTTCAGTGTTGGAAGTAAATGAACATTCTTCAAGTTTATGATCCCATCTATAACTTACTCCAAATAAGTTTTCAATCTGTATTCCTTCATGTTCTAATACTCCAAGCATAAGCATGAGAAATTCTTGTGCATCTTGATGTACATTAAGAGTAAATGTCAAAGAACCAGTACATATATCCAAAAGATGTCGAACACCAGAAGCAGTATGGATTTTACTTCTGTCAGTTACCAACTGTTGAAATACATGATGTAATAAAGAACAAAGGGCATATTAGCAAGAACCTCGTTAAAATTATCGCCGTTTTAGCGGCAGGAAACTGCCGCTAAAACGGCGATAATGGGCTTGCTAATATGCGTTATGGAATTCCAATAGAAGCCCAGGTTAGATGTCCTGCACATCTAACCTGGGCTTCTATTGGAATTCTATAACGCATATTAGCAAGCCCATTATCGCCGTTTTAGCGGCAGTTTCCTGCCGCTAAAACGGCGATAATTTTAACGTGGGTCTTGCTAATATGCCCCAAAATCTTTTTCATGATTTCCCATAATTTCACAATGAAGCTCTTCTAGATAAAACACAACATTCATAATCACATTAGCAAAGCAGTTGATACCTGAACCATTTTCCAACTGGTATCCTACAATCTCATCAACAGTTTACATTTTCATTTTCTTTACACCTTCATGATTTTCTTCAATTGTTGTCTTTTTTTGAACCTCAATTGAATGTTTGATATATTTCCATTTTGGACACACTACACGTTTATCATATATGGGATATTCACCTAAATGAGGAGTATAATGTCTTCTTGAACGATTGTACTCTCTTACACAATTTGCCTCAGCACTAACCTTTTTCTCATCAAAATCAATCAAATACAAACCAGATAATGTTTTTACTCGAAACAATGCAACGTATGCCATTCCCTCTTTGAACACTGTACTTCCAATATTTACCAAAACACTGTCTATACTTAAACCTTGAGATTTATGAATAGTTACTGCATATGCTAAAGACCAAGGAAACTGTTTTGTGCGAACATAAAAGTCTTTTACAAGCACAAAACGTACAACACAATGCCCAATCTGTCTTCCCTCTTTAATCTGATCAAATTTTATCTTCAAAAATTCTATTCCATCTCTGTTCTGAAAATTTACAAAATCAACAACTTTTCCCATTGCTCCATTTACTAAACCTTCTTCTACATTCAAATTACGCTGTAAAATTACCCGACAGTTTATACATACATGTAAAGTCTTTTCTAAGCCTGCAGTCTGAGATACAGACTTTTCCAAAGAATCCAATTTTGATTGTAGTTTCTCTGTGAGAAGAATAGTCACTCTTTGATGTTCAATTTTATCAATAGCTTCAATTTCCACTATTTGTTGTTTTTCCAGTTTTAAAAGTTCTTGATTAAATGTAGAACACTCTTGCAGTGTAGGCATTAGGCAAACTATAGACTTCTTTTCTCCAAGCTTATTGTACATTATTTCAGCAGCTATGTTTCCAGTTGTAAACAAGTTCCTTAGTAGGCGACTTTCTAAAGTTTGTTTACCATGTTTCGTCTAGACACCAATTCTTATATCTTGAAGAATATTTCCATAATGTTCATCACTTGCTTGTCGCATATTCTTAATACGTTCTTTATATTCAAAATGAGACCAAATGTTCACATTTCCAATACTCCCCGAAGATTTTCTAGTATCTTCATGGACAGGTGTTTTAAAATCAGGTTGCCCTTTTACAGGAGTAAGTTGTAGTAGATCGCCAAATACAAGTACATGTTTTCCTCCAGACAGAACATCATAATCTGTTTTTGAAATCTGTTGCATTCTCAAGTGAACAAAGGCAAGTAATAAGTTTGAGACCATGCTGACCTCATCAATGATTAGAAGTTTCATTTTCTTTAGTACTCTTGAGCCTTCATAACAAGCTTCTCCAGATAGCTTGTGATATTCCAATTTATTTTCATGTTCAACTGGTAGCATAAGTAATCGATGTAAAGTAATCCCTTTAATGTTATGTGCTGCTAATCCTGTAGGAGCTGTTACAACACAAGATAAATGTGATTCTGTAGTTTTGTATAGATAATTAGTCAAAACTTTAATTAAGAAACTTTTTCCTGTTTCAGCTTGACCACTGATGTACATTAGAATAGGTTTAAATGATGAGCATTGGCATTCTTTTTTTTCATGTTGCAAACCATGTTGTATCTGTTCTGTCACTTGTAGATATAATTCTTTTTGTTCAATGTTTAGTTGTTCTTTTAACTTTTCCAACTGAATAATATCCTATTGTGCTTGTTGCATTGCAGTTTCTACTTCATTCATGGCTATTGCTGCTTCATTTTCAATAATTGGTTGTCCTAGTGGACCTTGACTTAGTGGACCCGAACTTTGACTATCTTGAGAACTGTCTCTAGCTACTTCAGCTGTAATAGTAGTTACTTGTTCAATCTCGTCATTTCACATTTGTAGATAAGTTGGGAAGATTGTGCATTGAATGCTATCTTTACATACATTAAAAGAATCTTCATAGCAGTCCAAATCTCCAAGTAATTCCACTTCACTATGCCAAAGCTTGAACAGTTGCAGAAGTGCTAAATAGAAAAATTCCCTCTTATCTTGGCTTTCGCAACTGAATTTTCGGTGGTTAATAAGATTTTCTTTGACATGTTTTACCAAACATCCGTCACATCCAATTACTGCATATTTTTCTTAATTTATATTTTCTGTAATGTTTCTTTTAAAGTTATAATGTTGAAGTATTTCATTGAGACATACGTTTTCCAGATATGAACTCCTTTTGGGATAGTATGTATCCAACATATTAGTTTTAACAATATCTGTACTTTCTGGTTCATTCACTGCTAAGTATTCGATTTCTTGTAATATTTTCAATCCTCTATTTCGTGTGCAGGCAAGACCTAAATTTATTCAAATGATTCCTCTTGACTTTGAATAAAAACTGTCAGAGCTCAACCGATCCGAACATTAATAGGATCCAATCTCTCAGTGGGAAAGCATTTTCAAGCTAAAGCTGTACAATTTCTTGCTAAGACTCATTTCTTGTGAAATTTCTTCCCACATTTCTTTTATCTCTGTCTTTTCAGATTTAGTTATATATGATGTAACGTAGCGAGCAACAGCAATTTAATTATCTGCAACATATTGAATATCCATGTTTGTATTCCACATTGTCAAAATCACTGGAATGTAGTCATTAATATACTTTGAATCTTCGGTTCTTTTTAAGTTGTTTGTATTCTTTGGAGATTTCTGAGTTATTGTATGCCTTACTGCTGACATAACACTATTTACTCTTCCTTTTGAAATTATTGGACTTGGGAATCCAAAACAACACTTTGCCACATCGATGACTTTGAAACCGTAAAACTTGTTGTCTCAAGGTATTTTCTCCTCCTTCTCTTGGAATGGCACAGGTAACAGACTGTTCAATGAAAGACAAAATGCTTTCATCAGTATCAGTTCCAAATTTTGGAGCATTCTTGATCCATGTATATGAGGAGCACCTCTGGCTTGGTACTCTTTTCGCCAAAAGTAATCAGTTACTTCTCCAAGAGGAGGAATATTTTTATTGCAGATAAATGACATCATACTTTGAAACCTATGGTAAAAATATCTGCAGACATTTACAGGATCCAAAGCACATAGTTCTCCAGGAGTCTTCAATTCAATATTTTTTACATTTGAATTTGCCTCTCGTAGAAATTCAAGTAAATCGTCCCAATCATATTCAGCATAGCTAATTGTCACAAACCATGTAGGGGTACCTAAGTTTCTTAACATACATTTAAGTTTTCAATGACCACTATACCAATACTCATTGGTACCACGTTGACACGCCATCAAATTTATTAACTGAGATTCTAACTGTTCATCTCTTTGTTGAACTTTGTCCATGAATTCCTTTGCAGAAACATGTGGAAGATGAACTCCTGTTTTGAATATATGGTTCACTGCATATGAAAGTGCAGACAAATCACTTTCAAAGAGAAGATGAAATATATATGGAATACACTGTTGAAATCGTGGATCTTCTGAGTACAATCTTGTCGAACGGTATTCTGAAGCTGAATTCTGTACTGCTCATTCATCATATCGTCCACCTTCTCCAGTGGGGAACAGCTGTGAAAAACAACGTGCTTCTAATCTTTTTTCCCATACGCTCATGGGAGTTCCCTTCGCATTCTTCGTTTGAAATAATTCAATATTGTTTCCTATCACTTCTTTTGAATGTAGAGGATGCATACTGTAATGTTCATAAATCTCTTAATTCCTAGACTTGTCCACTTTTTCTATTTGGTCACTTGAAATTTCTGTTTCACCTTCTAAACATATTTCCTGTTCATCAACGCTTACATTCTTATAATAAATATTATTCTGCATCAGATACAATGTAGCCTTTTGAAGTTTGTTAACATCTTCAAACTCCTTCCATATTTCTTGACTCTTTGTTGGTACACAATTAACTAGAATAACTACAGTGTCACTTTCCTCCCTGTCTATACCAACAGTTTCAATATTTTTCTTAAAATCTAAAGGTGAGTACACAACTCTTCCTTTCAGACCTCTTTGTAAATCTGTTGGAGGCAGCTTACCTGTTTTAGGCTACATACAAACTATAGCCTGAAACGGGTGCACAGATTGAATAAGAATGGACTCATATGTATTTAAATCTGCCAGTTCCAGAGGAATACCTACCAACTCTAAGTTGTTTTGTACAGCTCTAGCTGGCATTTTGTTCTCTTCTAATTTGTTGTAACAATATTTACAAATACGTTGATCAGTAGCCAACTCAAAACGACCTTCCACCAACAAATAATCACCAAATTGCTCCCACTTATCATTGTTTTCCTTTTCACTTTTTAAATATAGATCAACATTCCTAGTTTGACTTCTATAGTGAGTATGTCAACAACAAATACAAACATAGTTTGGTTTTTCAGATGAAACTATCTTAAACTTTGTAACTTCTTCTGGAAACTTGTCAGTACTAATATCTTCCACCTGTTCTTCAACACCTACACTTAAAAGCTCTCACTTTCTCTACACTCCTCTTGTGAACCAAAGAAACAAAACTGTATATCATCACAAACTTTTTTTTACATCTGATACTGAACCATGCAAAAGAGCTGTGTTCAATTCACTTAAACATAATGCATGACTTTTTACATAGTAGAGTTTCCTTACTAACTTCCTCATTTCTGAGTGGTGTACTGCTAACATTCTTAAATGATGGAAAGTACTTTGACACACTTTTCTTGAAAGACAAGCAAGAAAATGTTAGTATATTTTCTTACTTTTCGTGGATCTAGTCCTTGTAACATCTTAATCTTCTGTTTAAGACTTTTTTTTGGCATATTCTCGTAAAAGAACTCGTAATATGGCAATAGATTCCTGTCGAATACTACAAATACTACTACAATCCCACTTATATACTGGAGCTTGTGTACACCTTCCTTGAACTTCTTCTGCTATTACTTCTTCCACATTCCTAGGAACCATCTTTTCTTTTTCAATTGGACAACCATCTTTCATCTCAAAGCAACGACCACTAGTATCAACTGAATGAACTAATGTATTTTGTTGAGAATAGCTTTCGTCATTAAAGAAAGGCTCAGTACTAGAAGTGTGCTTCCATTCACCAGTAAAGAATTCAGCAAAAGTTACTTCTATTAACCAGTCTTTTTCTTTTGCTTTTCTCCTTCATAAACAGCATTGTTTTATCCAATGTTTTCATTCTCTTCAATACCAATATAAATAATTTTCGTTCCAATTCAAAAACTTTTTCTACTACACATTCAATCTGTTGCTTTTTCTTTTAAGCTGCTGATCTCTTTTTATACTTTTTACAATCTTTCAATACATTTTGTGGTACTATACTTCTATACATTCTCTTCCTTATGTCTTCATATTCTTTCAACCTTCTTTCAACATGGATTGTTTTTCCATAACATGATTTTCTATTAATATGTCCTTTTTTCATTTCCTCCAATTGGTTGTAGAACTTTCCTTTCTTTTTTTCCACATTTTGAAAATTCTGTATATTCTTTAAAAGTTTTTTAACAAACACTTTAGTTCTCTTACCAGAAGTCTTTTTCTTCAGTGTAACATTTTGAAGTTCATCTAATTTCTGCTTTTCTCTTTCCTTTAAATAGTACTCTTTTCTTTCTTGTCTTTTTTTTTTTTCTTTTCTTGTCATACTCAATCTTTATTACTAATAATGGTGAATATCTGAAAGAAAGAAAAGTTTATATAGTTTCTAAAAATGATTTTATATTATTAAAATAATTATATACAAATATTCTCATCTATAAATAAACAAATACTTTCAATTGCATTGCAAATATCTCCATAACACATACATATATAGAATATTATACTTTACATATTATCAAACCTATAATAAGAACCAAATGTTTAAACAGTAACATCTCAGAGCACATACTCTCTAAATTTGAGTAAAAAAAGGTATATGTATTCATTTCTACTCATAAAATATGGCACCTGAGTATTGAACAAGCTATGTCAGACACTGCACAATTCCTTCATTTAGAAGAAATCACAACCTCTGCAACAGAATGACAGAGCAGAACTAAATGATTTCTCTACTACTACCCAAAACAATCAGGTTCACATGTATAATACATCAGACAATAGATGTATAAGTAGACACATACGTCATTCACAATACCATAAAGTCCCTTAAACTTCACAGACTGGCTTTCCCATTTCAAAATAACACCTAAAGTGTTGAGATTACCCAAATATAAAGCAGCAACCCTTCACATGTCTCTGTTGTAAGTCTCCCCATATTCCTGAAAGCATCCATTCATGTGTCTGTACCTTTTGCTAGTGACACCAAATATAAAACAAATATACAAATAGTTCTATACCTGTGTTTTTCGACAGTCTCATACAAAGTAGCCTAATCACTAATCCCTCTGCTAACATCTCTTAAACCTCACTTTTGTGCTGCAGCTTCACCATTCTACTATTACTCAGGGTGTTCAGCCTAGTCAAATATAAAGCAGCAATCCTTCGCATATCTCTGTTGTAAGTCTCAGCATATTCCTGAAAGAATGCATGCATGTGTGCATACCTTTAACAAGTAGCATCATATATAAAGGAAACATACAAATAGATGTGTACCTGTGTTTTATACGTCTAGCATCTTCAGATGCATAACAGATATCACAATACATGTGTAAGTAGACACATACCTCAGTCACAACACAATGCAGACCTTAAAACTTGAGAGACTGCACTTCACATTTCAAACAGACACCTACATTTATGCGGCGTACTTCAAGTGTACCTTTCCACAGACTCATACAAAGTAGCCTAATCACAAATCCTTCTCCTAACATGTCTTAAACCTCACTTTTGTGCTGCAGCTTCACCATTCTGAGACTACTTAGGGTGTTGGGCCTAGCCAAATATAAAGAAGCAACCCATCACATGTCTCAGCTGTAAGTCTCACCATATTCCTGAAAGCATGCATGCATATGTCTGTACCTTTTGCTAGCAGCATCATATATAACAGAAACATACAAATAGATGTATACCTGTGTTTTATATGTCTAGCATCTTCAGATGCATAACACGTATCAGAATACGTGTGCAAGTAGAGACATAACTCAGTCACAAGACCATGAAGGCCTTAAAACTTGACAGACTACACTTCATATTTCAAACATACACCTAGATTTATGCAGCGTACTTCAAGTATACCTTTCCACAGGCTCATACAAAGTAACCTAATCACTAATCTTAGATTTTCAGGCATAAATTCAGAGAACACTTGGGGAATACTTCGAAAATAATAGGGGCACCGCTTCTACTTCAACAGTGTGGGACTGTATGAAGGCTTATGTTAGAGGGGCCACTCTCCAGTATATCTTAACACAGAACCCGCATGTTAATCAGGAGGCAGAGCAGGAGCACAGGGTCTATTTAGATTTGGAACGACAACACGCAAGAGCTATTGCAGTAAGGGACGCAGCGGAACAGTTAATATACCTTCAGCTTTTAGAAGTAAGACCTAAACTTAACAGAGGTCTAATTGATAAAGTCGCCACCAACTACCATAAGCATAAAACTATGCAATATGAGTATGGGGAGCGGGTTGGCCGTTTGCTAGCTACCCAGATCGCTGATCTGAGGGCCAGATCCTACATCAAATTAATAAAAGGGGCAGACGGTATGTCTTATACTCGACCACTTGATATAGTCGAACAGTTTAGACTATTTTATGCTAATTTATATGGTGAGTCGGCTCTCTTTAATAAACATACTGCTCTAGATTATATACAGGAGAGTGCATTACCGACTCTCGACCCTTCGGAGTCTGCATGTTTGCAGAAAGACATAGAGCTGGGTGAGGTTGAGGATGTGATTAGCTCTTTACCCTCAGGCAAGGCGGTCGGTGAAGACACTATTCCGTTTGAATTCTACAAAATCTTTAAGGACATTTTGGCACCTGTCTTCACTCAATTGCTCATCAACATCATTAACGGGGCCGACGCCCCTGCATCTTGGAGTATTACTAACATTGTGGTATTCCCTAAGAAGGGGAAACCAGTAGAGGACAGGGGCTCTTACCGTCCTATATCACTGATTAATTCCGATGCTAAAATTTTCTCCAAAATCCTGGCCTCGCGTCTGGCTCCTTCTATCCATCAGTTAGTCTTGGAGCAACAGCACGGCTTTGTCCCAGGTGGTGACACGGCGGCTCATATTAACACAGCTATCGCCGCCTTTGACGTTTCCAGTCAATTAGATCAACATATAGGGATGGTGATGCTCGACGCCGAAAAGGCGTTTGATCGAGTTGCCTGGGAAGCACTATGGCTTACTATGTCATCATTTGGCATCAGTCTTAGGTATATTTCTGCGGTCCAGAAATTGTATAACAACCCGGTGGCAGCAGTTAAGCTGAACGGTCTCTCCTCTGCCCACTTTGCAATTCAAATGGGTACGCGGCAGGGCTGTCCGCTATCCCCATTACTGTTTGCCCTTTATATTGAGCCTTTTATAAAGCATTTGTTGCAAAACATAAGGATTTCTCCAGTATGTCTCAATGGACTAGAATTAAAACTAACTGCATATGCGGATGATATCGCCATCTTTTCTTCTATTCCTGTTGACGCTATAGTCGAAATTACACGAGAGGCGCAGCGCTTCAGCTCCTTCTCCGGCTATAAATTAAACTTGACTAAGACTCAGACAATTGTAAATTTTCAGCCTGAAACGGTGCCGATATCATTAGGGGTTATAAGAACAGCTACTTATTTGGGAATTTGTCTTAGTTGTCAAGTGGACGACGTGGTTTCTTTGAATTATGAGCCACTGCTTAAAACTGTCTCGGCGAAGCTTCGCAGTTGGCATCGGCTCTCTCTCAGCATATATGGAAGATGCAATATAGTTAAAATGAATATTCTCCCCAAATTTCTATATCTATATCGTACAATACCTTTGAGGGTTCCTTGGTCTTTCTTCAAGCGTTTAGATAGTGCTATAGGTAGTTTTATATGGGGATACAGACGCACACGGAGGGCTTTTCGATATATCAAATTATCTTACAAACAAGGGGGTTTTAAGCTCCCAGATTTTAAACTTTACTTTTGGGCTGCATTTGTTGGTCGGATCCGAAGCTTGCTCAGTGGGCCTGATACCAGTACCGCTTGGCTATCATATCAGCTAGCCTGCGGACCAGTCACTGGGTTCATGCTGTATAAGACTTCTGACCCCAATTACTTAAAGCGGGTCAGGTTCAAGATAATTAGAGACATTACCAGGATCTGGCAAGACATTTGCAAGGAATACTCTCTGCCCATGCTGCACCAGTATACGGTGTTGTGGGGCAATCCTATGTTGCCCAACATATTCCATGTTTACATCGGAAGATGCTGGCAGTACAAGGGCATTAATCAACTTTTATATGATGGACAGGCATTTCGATCTTTTTCAGCCCTGAAAGATGAGTACATTTTTTGAATTTCTGCAAGTACGGGACTACTTCCTACGGGGCCAGAGGTTATCAGAAAAGCAAGTCCCTCTGAAATATTATCGGTATTATTATTGACCTACGGGCGAGGAACTATCGGTACAGTTTATCAGAAACTTCTTGCAGCTGTTAGCGATGACAGTTTGCGATAGCTGCGAAATTAAGCCAGATTTTTCAAACCGATATAACAGGCAAGGAAATACAGGCCTCATTGTACACTTTAGATGTAGCTGTAACCTCTGTTAATTTGAAATTACAACAACACCGAACAGTTTTTATGTTGTATTACACACCTGAGCTCATCTCAAAATGGGCTACGTGTCAATCTTCGGCTAAATTATTTTGTCCAAAATGCCAAGTCTTTGCTGCAGATTTAAGACATGTGCTTGTTACCTGTCCAAGGCTGAATACATTCTGTAGAGATGTATCTTCCGTATTTACACTACTCCACGGCTATAGTGTTCAACTCACTGAGAGGGAAATAGTCCTGGGGGCCATACGTGACATGGTCAGTCACGAGAGATTATTAGCTTCAATTGTTGCAGCATGTGCCCGCTTATGTATAGCCTGAGCCTGGATTAACAGCATGAGCCCAAGCGTTAATGAAGTTTGGGCCTTACTCAGACAAGTGTACGAAATGGAACTTGCTCTATCTAAGGTCAGAGGCCCACGTCCTTGGCTAAAATTTAAAAGGGTCTGGTCTAGCCTCCAATGGGATTAATGTATTATTGTCTTTTTGTATTTTGGCATCACCCTCCCTTTATTCCAATTCTACAATTGTTTTTGTTGACTTTTGTATTTCCCTTGTTTGTTTTGTTTTCATGCTTACGGATACTTTACATATTACTTAACTCAGATTTTTTTATTCTTACATGCTACTTATGCTCTATCTTTTTTTTATGGTTTCTTCATTTCTGTATTGTGTTATACTTATGGCTAAATAATAAAAAAAAGAATAATAAAAAAAAGAAGGCCTTAAAACTTGACATACTACACTTAATATTTCAAACAGACACCTAGATTTATGCAGCGTACTTCAAGTATACCTTTCCACAGACTCATACAAAGTAACCTAATCACTAATCCCTCTGCCAACATGTCTTAAACCTCACTTTTCTGCTGCTGCTTCACCATTCTACTACTACTCAGAGTGTTGATCCTAGCCAAATACAAGGCAGCAGCCCTTCACATGTCTCTGTTATAAGTCTCACCATAATCCTGAAAGCATGCATGCATGTGTCTCTAACATTTGCTAGTGGCATCACATATAAAAGACACATAAAAAAAGATGTATACCGGTGTTTTATACATCTAGCATCTTCAGATACATAACACATATGAGAATACATGTGCAAGTAGAGACATACCTCAGTCACAAGACCATCCAGATCTTAAAACTTGACAGTCTGCACTTCACATTTCAAGCAGACACTGAAAATTATGCGGTATATTTGAAGTGTACCTTTCCACAGACTCATATACCTTTTTTTTTCCCCACGTCTAGCATCTTCAGATGGATAACATACATCAGAATATATCTCAAGTAGAGACTTTCCTCAATCACAACACAATGCAGACCTGAAAACTTCACAGAACACACTTCCCATTTCAAGCAAACACCAAAACTTATGTGGCATATTTCAACTGAACCTCTCTAGAGACTTATATAAAGTAGCCTAATCACTAATACCTCATGTCAACATGTTTTAAACCTCACTCTTGTGATGCAGCATCACAATTCTACTACTACTCACAGTGTTGAGCCTAGCCACATACAAAGCAACAACACCTCTTTGTTATACATCTTGCATCTTCAAATGTATAAGACATATGAGAATACATATGCAAGTAGAGACATACCTCAGTCACAAGTCCATGCACACCTTAAAACTTGACAGACTGCACTTCCAATTTGAAAGCGGCACCTAAAATTATGCGGTGTACTTCAATTGTACATTTCCGCACACTAATACAAACTACCATAATCGCTAATCCATCTTCCAATAGACACATATTACTATACACAATCTATCTCAATCATCATTTAAGTACAATAAAACAAACTACAATACACATCTCTACATTAAATAACATATTTCAAACATCACAGTTCTTGAAAGATTTTTAAAGTTTGAAAATAAAGCTAATACATAATACACCTCACAAATTTGTACCTCACCTTTCAAATAGTATTGTATTGTAGAATATGAAATATCAAAAACTCATAAAAGATTTTCTTTTGCACACACTCTCAACAAGGTAAAACCAGTACTGGAAAACTTTCCCTCTCTTTCTCCACACAAATAAATGTAAGTAACAAATCACATTCCTTCCTACATTATTTCAAATTGTGAAACACATTTCTATTGGTTAGACATATTAACCCTTATCAACTGACTTCTAAAAGCACCCAAACTGGTTCAGTAATTTTCTGGAGGCGCGACTCCACCGGGCTCCCTCAGTAAAGCGTCGCGATGGAGCCGCAAATCCATACGGGAGTTCAAAAACCTATTACTAATAATACTTGTATTATTTTGTTAGAACACACCACTTCTAAACATACTGCTGTTTTGGGAAATCTCACTTTAATAACATATCACTTATATATAAATTACAATTTCTTATTTTAGAACCACAGATAAGTTTCAACTGTTCCCCGATTTTGCTTTATCCCAGTTTCCATAGTAACAATTTCTGCAACATTCAACTGTACTAGCAGGTCACAAGTTCAACATATTTTCAAGTTCAGCACAGTAGCTTACAAATGCAAATAGCAGGTGAGGTTGACTTTTGCAAAATATGACCTAATCCTATCTACTGTACCGTTCAAACATTTTTTAATAACCAATAAGAAACATGCTTCTTTAAGAAAGTAACATGCATCCTATTTTTGAGTGTACAATGTTCATGAACAGCCAATCAGTTATCTGCTTTTTTCAAAAACAGCATCTTGTCCACCATTTTAGATACCTCTCATTCTACCAACTGACTACCTCAGCTACAGACATCTTCTCATTACTTCCAGACATCCCTTCAAGATGCTTACAGTATGGATTGTAGGGCACAGCTATGTTTTCTGGTGCAAAAGGTATGCTGAACACAGGGGTATTGACAAAGATCTAGCTTTGCAAAATGTGGATATTAAATGGATTGCACAGAGAGGATTAAAGTGGCACCAATTGATGCCTTTGGTTAAAACCTTTTTGCATCTCCAACCCCCTGACCTCATGATTGTGCACTGTGCTGGCAATGACCTAGGCACATTGACTGGAGTAGGACTGGAAATGCTCATGAATGATACCTTTGCACAATTGATGTTGCATGTCCCTCAAAGTGTGTTTGTATACTCTAATATATGCCAAAGACAGAAATGGAAATGGTCAAATCAATTCTGTCCACAGATTGAGAAAGCTAGAAAGAATGTCAATAAAGCTGTTTCTGCTTACCTCAGAGACCATAGGATGGGCTCCATATATAACAGCAATCTACATTTTGATATGGATGACATCTACAGAAGTGATAGAGTACACTTCACAGATCAAGGGAACAGAGTCTTTCTCAACAACCTAAAGCTGTGCATCCGCACTTACATGTAGCTACAACAAACTCATATTGAAGATAAGGGCTCTTTTTTGAGCCACCCTATAAAACAATAATGAATCTTATTTTTTTTTAAACATACATACTTTTTTAAAAGTTTTAGTGGATTTGCGAACTTGTCGCGAATCTGCAAAAGCATGAATTCAATGTAAACACAATACACTGTATTCATTTTTAACTTTTAATTTTTACTAACTCTATCAAATTTAATCTTATTATTAACTTCCATCTCACTACCTCTATAAAGCAAGTTCACAAATGCAACACTACCTTCTAGATTATATACTATTAAATAATTTTTTTGAGGTGGATCCGCGAATCCAACGCGACGTTACACGGGGGGCTGCGCTGAGAGCCACGATGGGGTCACGATTCCAAAATCGAAAGAGAAAAAAATGCCCCACTTCCATTATGCAGTATCCTCCCTGGGGAATCCATCGTCCGGGGTATGCTCTCACATTGGGGATGCTAACATGCAGCTACCCTTGTCCAAAAGCAAATCTGCTTCGCTTCATGGAAGCGAGAGCAGTTTTTCTACTCTCACTTCCATGAAGCGAAGCAAATGTTTGCAATGACAGGGCGGAAGCAAACTGCAATGTCCCGGGGGTGGGCACCCCAGCACATTGCTGGAGCCGGCCCTGGGGGGTAGCAGTCCCCAGGGCCATGGAAGGCTCCTGGAGGGGGGCCGCGTGGCCCTCCACCCTTACTTTTTAAAGCCCCGGGGAGGTGGTGGTCCCTGGGGTTGGGAGTCCACAACAGACCCCCGTATCTTTATTATTCACTGCCCCGGGGAAGTGGTGGTCCCAGGGGCAGTGTGGGGGGGCTCGAGCCCCCCACACTTAAGGGCCCATTAGGATAACAAGCGGATCGCCACCGCCGGGCTGGTGGTGGTCATTGCCGGCCCGGCAGTGGCGATCCGCCCGCCAAATGTCCCTGTGTCACCCCCGCCATATTAGTATGGCGAGGGTCACCGCGGCGGACGGAAAGACCGTCCGCCGCTTTTCCACCGGTCGGATTGCCGGCTGGGCAGAAAAGGCACACAATATGGTGGCGGTGCCTTGCAGGCACCGCCATCCATATTATGATGTGTGCGGTGTGCATGCATTTCCATGGCGGTGACTCTGCCATGGAAAGGCATGCGGAGATTGGCTTCGGGAGCCCGTTGGGGGCCCCCCAGGGGGTGGGTGGCTGCACTAGGGGGTACCTGTGGTACTCCCCTTCATTGCCATACACAAGGTGGCAGGCACCGCGCGGTGCCTGTCACGATGTGCATTGCAATGCACTACATGCACCTTTAACATTGCGGCGGGTGCTGTTTACAGCACCGCCCGCCGCAATGTTAATGGCAAGAATGCGCCCGCCAGTGTGGCGGGTGCATCCTAATTTGCATCGTGGGACCGCCGCACCTCTGACGGTCGGTCCCGTTTACGTTACGGTGGTGGACAGACAAAGTCCGCCCGCCATCATAATAGGCCCCTTAGTATTTAGAAGTAGCCCCGGGGAGGTAACGCTCCCCAGGGCTGGGGAGCCCCTGCGGGCCCCCGCTACATATTAAAGCATTACCCCCGGGACCTGGCCCACCCGGGGGCTTAAAACAAACGAAACACGGGAGCCCGCGCTTCATTTTTTAAAATATTTTTGGCCGGATTCGCGGACCCTAAGTGAATTCCTCTGAATTTGTTTTTTTTTTAAATGCTTTTCTTGCCCCTGGATTTCCCTGTGGGACCCCCTGACCAGGCCTAGGGGGTCAGGGTGTTTCTACCCTGCCCCCTTCTCTTGTTTTATGACCTTTTTTTCTTGTGACTCGGTTCAATCGAGTCACAAGATGGCAGCCAACACTTTTTGGTTTAGAGTGTTGGCAGCCAATCAGAATCAAGCTCGTGCTCAGGAGGGTTCGCGGATCCACTGCGGTCACCAGATATATAAATATTTTAAATATGAATATTTCAGGAAGTACTGAACGGATTTAGACCATTTAAAAAAAGGGCTCTTTCCGAACCAAGAGCTACCTTTTTGCCAAATTTGGTATAATTCCGTTCAGCAGTTCAGGCTGTAGCCTTTTCCAAAATTTCCTACGGAAATTAACATGAAGAAAACACGTTTTGGGACCCCCCTTTTTTCTCAGCCCCCGCTTGACGAATCACCCCGAAACTTTTAAGACAGGAGCTAACCGGAGCGCCCCATTAGTTTTAAAAATTTCGCGAAGATTCGTCAAACGGCGCTAAAGATATTGACAAAAGAAAAAACACTTTTCCTATGGAAACTAGGTCCTAACCATAACTACCTACTACTATGGGTAGGACTGCTCATGCGTGTGCGGTCCTACCCACGACGTATGTCTGATATTGGGGATTCTGCCTGACCATGGCGAGGAGGAGGATGGCAACCGGAGACGCCTCGATAAAGGTAAGTGTGTTGAATTTACCTTAATTTTTTATATTTCTTTTAAAAATATTTATTGAGGGGGGTGGGGGCGCGGAGCGGAGCTCCACAGAGTTTTTGCCCAACTCCGTGGTGCTCCGCGTAGAGCAACTACGCTGGCTCCGCCCAGGCTTAACTGTAACAAGGACTCAGATAATGCGACAATTTTGTTATAGTAAAGCGTAAAAGCATTTATTGAGCAGAATATTCATAGGGACTGCTACCACTGAAAAGGAAGAAAAAAGAAAAATGAATTTAGCCAAGACAGCAGGAAGTAATAAATGTGATCATAATTCCAAAAACTCACAAATACGTCTCTGAAGGAACAGATAATGCCAAATATTCTTTGAACAAAAGTAGTTTAAACATGCTGATAAGAAAATAAGAAACGTTTAAGAATTAACCTCATATCAGTGAACTTAGAGAGAGACATATTAAGATCCTGCCATACCGACTAAATAAATATTATATTCAGGTATAATAATTAGCCACAGCGAGAAATACTATTAATAATCACTTCAAGAAATTCTACTTGTTCCCTCACGACTTAGAAGGTAGATTCAGGGATGAGTGGTAGAGAATACAATTTGGGCAGTTTAATTTAAAATAACTTTCTTTAGAGGATGGACCTTCTTCAAAACAAAGGCGCCAACACCAATGGCCTGATCGCAGTCTCAGAAGGAACTTTGGTCTAGTCTGTACTACAGCTCTGCTGCTTACAGAACTGACTAGCATAACAGCACCCTGAATCAACTACAAGGCACTGAATAAATATAATAAATACATAGACCTTGATCACATGGTGCCTTTTCATTTTAATGGAGCCGGACAACAACTGCTTTTTTTGGAAACCTCAGGGTTCTACCTGTAATCCCTAATAACTATTCCTTGCCTAGAGTTACCGGTTAATGAGGCATAAGGACTCGTAATGAGACCCATAGGGCCACATGCATCAAACTTAGGAATTGTGATTCCTAAATTGCGATTTGTAAGAAATCTCAATTTAGGAATCGCAATTCCTTATGCATGTAGGAATCGGAAAAAGAATTTGCTATTCCTACACATTCCTTATTTGCGACTCGCAAATTGCGAATCACGAATAAGGAATGGCATCCCAAATGCAAAAATTGCGGTTGCAAAGGGGCAGATTCTGCGAATCTGCCCATTTCTGAGCGCAAAAAACAATGATGCATGTGCCCCTTAGTGTTTACCTAAGTCCTGCATGTTATACTGCACTTTCCCTTTTTGAATGGTAGCACCACAATAGGTGGTTGACATTTTGCTTCCCCAACATAAAGGAAAGATATGTTTTAAGGTGCCTCTGGAAAAAAAATCAATCAAAATTATAATCTTCCTAAGGGTATACGTTGCTCTCTATGATGAAATAGTGCACAGCACGCATAAGTATTACTGATGTTCAGTAGGAAGGACTTGTGCTGAATGTGCGATTATGATCTTGTATATTATGGTTAGGGAAAGCATTCCTATGCCCCCAAACATTTTTTTAGGATATTCACACACACACACACACACACACACACTCACACACACATCCTGTTAAGTGAAGTCTGAAATTGCTGTAACTAAAACCTTAATCCACGCTCAAGGAGCCCTACGCAAGAATGTTCCATTGCTTGTCACCCCTGTGCCTGTATTTTTATTCCTCTGTATCCAGTATGTTTATCGTTGTCTGCTGGAATGAACTTAGACACCCAATCAAAAGGCAAAAGTTACTCTCTCATTAAGGTCTCCACTGGAGCTCTGCTCCCTGACTCTATGTCGCTACGCTGCTGCTGACTTGGCAATGCTGCCCTGTCTGCTGCTCACTCATGAATGAGCGACAAGATCACAGCAAGATTGAAAGCTGCAGGAAAAACTAGTAGACACTTGGGTGCCCGGACACACTGGTGCCCCGAAACACGTGTGCCCTGGCCACGAGAGAGACGGGTAAATTGCCCAGAGTGGCGAGTGTAGAACAGAACGCTGTTTGGAGCCCGTGAGTTTCACTGGATCTGGAAACTGGTAGGAAGCTGTTTTATTGTGCGTGCAACTGTGTTGGCCCATCGTGGGTGGGTGCGGGGGAATTGGTGTGTGGCAGGGCACACCCTGGTACCGCAACAACTACAACAAAGCACAATAGGGGATCTGGAAATGGGAGCAATTAATAAGAAATAATAAGAAACAAGGAACAAACTGGTCTGATGGACTTTGATGGTGGTAACATTCAGCAGTGCAGCACAGCACGTAGTGGGTGAGCAGAGGTAAGTACAAGGAGGACGTGTTGCAGCAAATGTATTGATAATAAAAGGAAAGTATCCCCATGCCTCCTTAAGGAAAACTGAGCAGAAAGTGCTCCGGAAAAGACTTGCCTGAAAAAGCGCATATACAAGGGAAAGGTGAACATCCAGCAGACTCTCAAAATGAGGATTTATAAATAAAATAGCAAGAGGTAGATGGCACCAGGGAGAACAAAGTCAAGCAAAGGACTAAATAGCCACAAAAAGCTGGACAATAATGAAGTGGGGGTAGAGGAAAGGGAGGAGAACCAGAAAGAGAAGGGAAGAAATAAAGAGGCACAAATTGGAAAAAATGCCTCCAAATAAACCCCCCTGCAAAGCAAACCCGGGGGGGGGGGGTAAAAGGGGGAACATCAGTCACAAAGTCAATTAAAGACTTTGTGGGAAAACATTTTAAAAGGAATCAACCGCTATCAGAATCACAGCTGTGTGGGAAAAAACAAATAACATTCATCAGTGTGGTATCCCTGGACTTGGAGTCACCCTACCTAACTCATCACGATATATCTGAGATACTCTTGGACCCAAGACTATCCTCATCACCTGACTCTTCCCCCTCTATGGAGACCAAGAATCAGAAGGAGAGGGTGAGGGTGGGGCGAGGGGCGTAGAAGGCGATTCTCACAGTAAAGAGTTCAATAACCCTATAGAGGAAAACTCAAGGAGGATGAACGAATGGAATTGCCTCCCATAATAGCAAACAACTCTTCAAACCAATCCATAGCCAACCTTGAGGTCAAAAGACCCTGCAAGGCCTACTGGAGGTATCAGTAAAGAATAATGACCTTTTAAGAACCCAAAAAGACCAGCTTCAAATTATGGTCGGGGAACTGAAACAAATTAACGACTTTATGCCCTCTATTATTAGGACAGTTCGGGGGGATTAAACAACCAGGGGAAGATAAATCCCAGCAGGAAGGGGAGGAGAATGGTACCCTCCCGCGGACGGAGGAACAAAGCATATTTGTATTGCGATATCCAATGATCATAAATAAACAGGGAGAAACAATGAGTTATAAGCCTTATATACCGGGGACAAGGAAAGGAGGAAAGGTCTAAAGAAGGGGGTAATTATAAAAGCAGCAGAAAAAAGGAGGCAGCCAAATAAAAAGGGCATAAGAGCTCAGCAAAGGCTGTGGCAAAAGTTCGGGAAAAAAATACCCCAGTAGCAGGAACAGATATTTGTAACTCTAAAAAGGTAGAGAGGAAGCAAATAGAAGTCGGGGAACCTAAAGGTAGAATAAGAAATCGTAAGAAATAGCCTATGAGCAAGGAAGAGGGTGATGAGGGCATGAGCAACGAGGTGGGTGGGCAAAAAGGAATAATAGCCAGTAAAGATCAAATGGGGAGAAGGAAGGACATAGAACCATCAGGTAGAAGGAGGGAGGATTTGAGGGGGGCCCATTAGAAATTGAAGACAAAAGAGGACAAGATCTGTGGTTATTCTTTAAACCGACATGTCAAGGAAAAGGCAGTAAAAATGCGAGAAAATTAAATCAACTAAACGGGTCACAACTGCTGTTCTCTCTATCTAAATGCGAAAGTTTACGGAATATAGGTACCGAAGATTTCAGACAAGCGGGATGAACTGTAAACAGTTTATGGAATGAAGTAACTAAAGTTTTGTTATTCTCGTGGTTGGTGAAGTCAGCACTTGCAAAGGCAGAGCACGAGTTACATAAAGAAGGAATCAGATTAGTATAATGGACGGAAATGCTAGAATGTGAAAACTATGATAAACCTCTTCTTTTAAATCATGCGGGGTTGGGACCAAGACAGGTTAGGCTGATCGATCAGAGTTGGGATGTTAAGGAAGATCTCAAAATCACCATAAGATGTCACGAAACATATTGATACAGGGAGGGATTTGCTTTGGTAAATAGATATAAGGCCCTTGCATCTCCGGTAATTGTGGAAAATGGCCGGCTAAATGAGATTGATTAGGAGGCAGGGTCATCACACAGTCTGGCTATACTTTCCTGGAATATTAATGGTTATGGTAGAATCTCGAAACTAGAAAGTTTTAAAGGATTAATTAACAGTAATGAGATTGTTGTGTGTCTGCAGGAAACCTGACTGTGCGACGAAACCCCAATGATTGAATTGTATGTTCAACAGAATAGGTCAGCGAAGAGGAGGAAATTTGGACAGCCGTCTGATGAGCAAATAACGTTGATATCCACAAAAATTGCTAGGAAGGTAGCCCTCATGGAAGCAAAATGTAATTGGGTGGTGGCCTGTAGAGTGCTCCTGTTGGACCCGACCCACGGTAAGATGGTATAGTCATTGTAAGCGTACAGAAGGGCAAAGAGAAGGAGTTTGAGCCAGAACTGGAAAGGTTCAAAGAAGACATACAGGCCATGACTGATCCCTTTCAGAGAGATTTGCCCTTTGTGATGAGCGATTTTAATCACAAACTAGACCCTTGTAGGATTGACCATGGTGTAAGGAGCTGCTGTTGTCGTATAAATTAAACACCGCCATCTTTCCTAAGGTTGATTTGGCAGTGCAAGATATGGCTCTAGGAAAAATTCTGGGTTCAATAAGCTTAGTTTGCGCAAATGGAAGAACGGAAATAGATCGACCAGCGAATCCCACATTTAAGATAGGCCACCAACTATGCCCTATAGATTAAATCTTTCTGCATGCCTTGAACTTTGATCTAGTCAGGGATTTTCAGATGGTAAGAGTGGAGGGAAGTGATCACTTCCCATTATAGATTGAAATACTAGGAGGAAAAAAACAAAGGGATATAGTAATTCCAGTACATATGGATTATCCCAGGCGGCTCACAACTTGTATATCAGAGGAGCATATTGAAAAATTAGCCGCCTTTCAGCAGAGCTAAACACTAGAAAGTATCCCCAACACTAATGATATTGGATGGTTTGAAAATATCGAACTGCAATGTCCCGAGGGTGGGCACCCCGGGAAATTGCTGGAGCCGGCCATGGGGGGTGGTGGTCCCCAAGGCCATTTACGGCTCCAGGCAGCCCCCCTCCCATCTTAAAAATAGCCCCGGAGAGGTGGTGGTCCCCGGGGCAGCGGGGGTATGGCCTCCCCACATTTAAGTATAGTAGCCCTGGGGAGGTGGTGGTCCTGGGGTTGCAGGGGGCCGCTTGACTCCCCAACACTTCAAACAATTAGCCCCGGGGAGGAGACAGTCCCCAGGACTGCAGGGGCCCCCGCATTTTTTTTTTTTATGCCCTTGGGACCTGGCCCACCCAGGAGCCTAAATTAAACAAAGTGCGGAAGCCCGCGCTTCATTTTTTAAGAAATGTTCAGCCAGATACGCAGATCTGCCTTGAATACCGCCAACATTTTTTACAAAAATGCTTCCTGAACAGGCCTAGGGGCTCAGGGTGTTTCTACCCTCCCACTTTTCCTTTTTTTAACATTTTTGCTTGTGACTCAGTTCAACTGAGTCACAAGATGGCTGCCAACACTTCCTGGTTTGAAGTGTTGGCATCCAATCAGATCTCAGGCACGAGATCGAGAGAGTTCGCAGATCCACCTCGGCCACGGTTGTATATCTGAGAAATCTTTAAATTTCTCAAGAACTACTGAACGGATTTACACCATTAAACAAAAAGAGTGCGTTCTGGATCTAGAGCTAACTTTTTGCCAAATTTGGTGTAATTCCGTTACGCAGTTCAGGCTGTAGCCGCGTCAAACGTTTCCTATGGAAATTAACATGGAGAAAAGGCATTTTCGGACCCCCCCTTTTCTCGGCCTCGCTTGACGGATCAGCCCGGAATTTTCAAGAGAGCAGCTGACGTGAATGACCCTTTAGCTGCAAAGTTTTCATGAAGATTCGTCAAACGGCGCCTAAGTTATTGGCCAATCAAAAACACTCTTCCTATGGAAAAACGTTCCTAACTATAACTACCTACTGGCAACTTGGCCCTTTTTGGAGCGTCATCCCAGATCTTTTTGCCTTCCTCCTGTATTTTTTGTGACCTGTTGTTGGTGGTTTTATGACTCTGGGCACTTTATCACTGCAGATCAGTGCTAAAGTGCATGCACTCTCTCTGGTAAACTTGTTAAGATTGGTCTATACCTGTTAGGCATATTTAATTTACCTATAAGTCCCTGGTACAGAGGATTCCCATATACCCAGGGCCAGTAAATTAAATCCTACTGGTGGGCTTGCAGCGCTGCTTGCACCACCCACTGAAGTAGCCTTTTAGACTTGTCTCAGGCCACTGCAGGTCCTGCGTGCGCAGTTTACTGCCACCGTGACGTGGCATATAAAGTAGTTGCCACATCTGCAACTCCCCTTTTACTACATATCAGTACCCCTAAGGTAGACCCTAGCTAGCCATAGGACATGTGCCTTAACGGTGTGGCACCATTAAAGTCAATGGGGTAGCCCAGTATTCCTCAGAACCTGGGAATTAACAAAAAGAGCTACAAGTGGTTCTGTCGGGGAAACAGCCAAGTTGCTTTGATACATGTAAGGCAATAATCCGCAAAGTTAAAGTCTAGTAAATTCTTTTAAGACTTTTAAGAATGGAACACAAAAGCGAGAATTATTTAAATGCGAAGTATTTACCAATTCATTTCATGGCTGTCATTTATAAATAATTCCAATTTTCAAAAGGTGACATGTAAATAAGGTGAGATAAGTGAACAAAGTGATATAAGTGACCATGTGATATATTAAATATAGTGTACATATAATATACAAAATAGGGGACTTAAAATGAAAGATCTGCCCCTAAACTGTTTTTTCTCTTCCACATTTTCTCAGTCCATCTATTTCATGTTTTTCGTAGGGCTGAAGGAGTTGTGGGGCATATATCACATGGTCACTTATATCACTTTGTTCACTTATCTCACCTTATTTACATGTTACCTTTTGAAAATTGGAATTATTAATAAATGACAGCCATGAAATGAATTAGTAAATACTACGCATTGAAATAATTCTCGCTTTTGTGTTCCATTCTTAAAAGTCTTAAAAGAATTTACTAGACTTTAACTTTGCGGATTATTACCTTACATGTATCAAAGCAATTTGGCTGTTTCCCCGACAGAACCACTTGTAGCTCTTTTTGTTAATGGTGTGGCATGCCCTGGTAGTGACAAACAGCCTATTTGGTTTCTCACTGCTGTGAGGCTGCCCTCTCATAGGTTTGCATTGGGGATTCGCTAATATGTGCTTCAGTGGTAATTCCTGACATGAGAGGGGTAGCATGACAGTGTTTGGTACCTTTGGAATAGTAGTGATAAATCCTGTTTATTGGCGAAAGCGGATTTATTATTACTATTTAAGAAATACCACTTTTAGAAGTGGCCATTTCTGTGTGCTGATATGTCTTCGTGCCCTGCCTGGATGTGTATTGACCGTCTGGTTCTGACTGACAGGAGAGAGGGGATGTGCATTCACTCCAGCCAGTCCCTGAGGGGGTTGGGGTGTGTCCTGCCCTGCCTGGGTGACTCAGCGCTAGGCTGAATAGACCTTGGCTGAATTTAGAGTAGTGGGAAGAGTTTTCCCTTACACCTGAATAGGCCTGGTCTGCATTTAGTGTTGGGAGGAGTTGCACCTTCACCTGAATAGGGCTGTGCCTGCTTTCTACAATCCTGGCTCCGCCCCCCTGTGGTGTGTTTTGGGCCAGGGTGTACACTGTGAATGGGGGGTGTTGTGCACTTGTAAATGTGTTTTAAAGTGCCCCCAGAACAAAGACACTAGAACTATAAGTAAAGGGGCTGTGACCCCATGTGAGGAGAGAAGACACTGCATGGACCGTATCCAGAGGACTGCTGTGTGTCAGGAGGAACCGCCATTTGGAACTATCTGCTTGTGAGACTGACCTGCTGCCTGCTGGGTGGCTGAAGGGACTGCCACTATGCTAAGGGACCCTGTGTGCTGGCCTGCCTGTGCCCTGTTCTCTGCCCCAGTGATCCCCCAGGGCTTTTGTGGCTTGCCCTGTCAGAGTTGCAACAGCGCATGGCGAGCGCTTTTACTTTCATCCAGCCTGGTGAGGAGTGGGGTTTTGAGGTCCCTCTGACCCCGTGGCTCGTGCTGCGGGAAAGGGCGCTTTGAGTGGCAGTGCAGCCGGGGCTGTCTGACATCACAAGAATGAAGAGGATTCCCGGGCCGGGAAGTCCTCTGCATGGCTTAGTAACGCCAACATTCTCAAAGGGGGTGTGGCCCAGCCGGGAGAGAAAAGTAAGGGAAAGGAGTCCTCCAGCATTGCATTGCAACCTCCCAAGAATCGTGCCAGTCAGAGAAGCTGCCAGCGTAACAGGAGCCTGAACGCGGCCCCCAGCCAGTTGCCATAGAAACGAGGAAGCCGCGAGAGAAATCAGCCCACCTCCCCAGCGAGGGAGAGCCTGCAGCCACACGAAAGGCTATGTTCGGTGACCCGGCCTGAGGAGTATAAATACCGCGACGCCCGCTCAGCCCCCAGCGTTGGTGGAGTGGGGCTGGGCTTCATTCGCATATAGCCACTGCACTGTGCGGTCACAGGCAGCTTCCCAGTGGCGAGGAGGAATAGAGGGAGTGGCCGGCTGCTCGCTCGCCGGGCCGACAGGTGCCCGTTTTGCTTTCCAGCCACCAGTCGAGCAGGGAGGAGTCCTCAACAGAGGTCCTCCTCGGCCAACTTTTGGGGTCAGGATTACTCTCAATGGGAAAACTGAGACCTGTGGGCTCATGGGCAACTGCCGGGTGTTTGATTCCCATAGGGGGACCTAGCGAGGTTGCCCCACAGAAGGAGGCAGTGTGTACTCCTGTGTTGGTGCATACCTGGCAGGGGCGCCGGGTGGCCACACTTGACATTGCCTTCCAGGGCCTGAGAGGCCATACTTGAAACTCAGGTACTCTTTAGCGCATTCCGTGGTGTAGGCAGGCAGGTGGCCCAAAGCCTTCCAGAAAGGGAACAGAATTAGTGTATTATAGATTATAGATATAGATAGCGCAGGTGCCGCTCTTAGCATTGTCTACTGTTCTGCCTCACTCTACTGATCACATATTTGTGCCCTGGCATTATGAGGTGCTGTTGTTGCTCATATCTTGCAATTGTCAGGAAGGGGCACCTATGTGTGCAGTGATGGTGTCTATGCATAATGTTTTTATGTTGTTTTGGTAACGTGTGTGCCCTATGAGCATTGCATCAGTGCACTATATGTGTTATAACAGTGGCTCGATTTGCCAAGTGATTTATGTAATCCCCGTGAAGTCATGACTAGTGCCTAGTGGCACAGTGCTATATGTGATTGTGATCTAATGTGTTTTTATCGATAATACAAAGGATATTTTTATATAACCTTGTGTGGAGTCTCTTTTGTGGTGTGCCTAGTGTGTCACTGCTGTGTGAGTGTGCTGCGCAAATGCTTTACACATTGCCTCTGGGATAAGCCTGACTGCTCTGCCAAGCTGCCAAGGGGGTGAGCAGGGGTTATCTTTAGTGTGTAACTCCCTTGCCCTGAGTAGAGTGGTAGGTTCTGCCTGGCTTACATGCATAGCCTAGCCAATCAGAAACCCCATTTCTAACATATATGTACTTAGATTTCTTCTCAATGTTTTCTTGAGGGAGGGATCAGTGTCTATGGTGAATCGAGAGACTTGGCATTGGGTGATTTTATGACATTGAGCCAGGTTTATACTAGTTGTTGCTTGTTGTTCTTAGGGAACAGCAGAAATTCTGTCTTTTGTGTTTGAGCTTCAGGTAGGTGCTGAGCATCCAGGTCTGGAAGAGGTGCAAGCAGTCCTTAAGGCAGCTGAGGAGACGTTAAATGCTTTAGTTTAACCCGTTTGAATACAGCTTTATAAACCAAAAGTCCTATAAACTTCAAGAACCAACTTCTATGAAAAAAAGTTGACACT
Source organism: Calotriton arnoldi (assembly GCA_963921515.1). Classification (NCBI taxonomy): domain Eukaryota; kingdom Metazoa; phylum Chordata; class Amphibia; order Caudata; family Salamandridae; genus Calotriton; species Calotriton arnoldi. The sequence continues at coordinate 906,413 of CAWUFW010004540.1, read as the reverse complement.
AAATGCAACACACTATCTCAGAAATATGTTCAATAGAATAAATGTCTGCTGTAAGGCTATTTTATGTGGCTGCATGGAACAAAGTAATATTTTAAAAGCACTGCAATCTGTTTTCAATTCACAGCTCTGAACTTGGAATATGTATTTTCCTTTTCTGGCCATAACGCATAAAAGAAAGGTTCATCACAAACCTTAGACAAGAAATATGTAATATAAACCTCTAATCCCTTGATTTTTTTTTTAAATGCACTTCTCACGCTCTCCGCCCTTTGCAAAAGTTTATAAATCCCTAGGGACTGATGTGAAAATTCAGAAGGATTATGGAAATTCATAAAGGGTGTGGGATGTTTGCACAGCTCAAAGATAATTTCAAAGGCAGAATAAATGCACTATTGCAAAACAAACTGTACAGACCCAGGCCTCACCCAACAGAGGTGTTCCTCAAGTAATATACAGAAAGTACATGTTTTGACTTTAGTCAGCAAAAATATTCCCCAGGGTGCATTGAATTTAGTGGTTGAAAATCCACATAGAAGTATTGTCTGTCACTCTAAACAGGATAAAGAGTATCAGTCCTCAGAAAGCAGAATTATCCCTCAGTCTACATAGAAATTTGAGGTCCAGGCTATTATATAGTACAAAAGTGTGATGCACATGTCTGAATCAGCAGAGATATTCCACAGGCTTAGGCCCTCATTAAAAGCTTGTTGGTCCTACCACCCGGCCGCCGCGATCCCTAGAAGCCCGCTGCGCCGACGCTCACTGTATTACGAGTCCTGCAGTTTGAAACGCTGACCGTGTCGACTGCGTCGTTCCTGCCTGGGCCGCGGCAGTCTGCAATATTGGCGATTCATACTCCAACACTGTAACGGACGTCGCTTCCCGCCGAGGCTATTACGACAACACAGTTGTACTGGTGGTCCCTTAGCAGCGGTTCCCCAGTGGCGGTAGACCACCACAATATGCGTGCAGCAAAGCACCACAACAATGCCCATTGGATGAATTAATAAACTACACAGCTGATGTTCTTTGAACTAGTAGACACCTGCATATCACACTATAAAAGACACCCCATCCCCAGCCATGATCCTTTGCTTCTCAACTGCAGCCCACAAGACAGACATCATCTTTTTGTGCATTTTGAACTAAGGCAACCCTTTTTTTCATCTTCCCATTCAGCACTCTCCACACCTTTTTTTGGTTTAAGCCGATTCACTAAGATCTTTTGGGTTTTTTGTTCCTTTGTCACTCACTTTATTTAATAGTCATGAATCCCCCCAAAAATCCAAGTTTCACAGAGGCTGAACTGTCCATCATGGTGGATGAAACCTTAGAGTAGAATCACAAATTTTTGGGGTCCAAGTCCAACATTCTCCTCTCAGTAGGAAAATGGAATTGTGGAACAGGATAGTCGATAGAGTGAATGCTGACGGTACTATCCTACGCGCAAATAGTATTATTAGGAAGAGGTGGCATGACCTGAGGCTTAAGATGCGCACCCTGGCCTCCAAACACCACCTGGAGGCCCTGAGGACTGGCGGTGGCCCTCCCTGCAGCCCATTACAACTATTTCCCTGGGAGGAGAAGGTCTTGGCCATCCTGCATAATGAGCGCATGACAGGAATACCTGGGGGAGTGGAGTCTGATAAGTTACACTTCACTAACAGTCACAATAACTCAATGTGTAATGTTGCAAAGAAGGTACATGTATCAAACTCCACATGTTGGAATGCTGTCTGTAAGTGTATAATTACAAAAATATTGTTAGAAATTGGGTTTCTGGTTGGCTAGGGTATGCACATAAGCCAGGCAGAACCCACCACTCTAGTCAGGGTACGGGAGTCACACACCCAAGATAACCCCTGCTCACTCCTTTGGTAGCTTTGTACGAGCAGTCAGGCTTATACCAGAGGCAATGTGTAAAGCATTTGCGCAACACACTTACACTAGTAACACAATAAATACACCCCAATGAGTGGATCCACACAATATAATATAAAAATACATTTGTGTATTCTATATAAACATAGACCAAATACACATGAACCAATAATCTGTTTGTCAACTAGGCAATTGTCATAACATCACAGTTAGTGCAATAAGATAAAGGCTTATATGTTGCACATGTCATAAAAACACCATCACTGTACATATTACGCAGATCCTGACATAATACTCATTATCCTGTCTATGCAAGGCATAAATTGACACATATCATAACAACAGGGCATTAAAATGCAACAGTTTGGTTAGGAATAACCCATAAATCATCCCTTGTTCCCCCTTGGTACATACATCACAAAATATCACCATACAATCCTAGGCACCAATCACTAAATAATAGCATCACCAGTGTGGGCCCTGGAACACCTGCTCTCCTATTAGTGATAATCCGGCAACACAGCTCAGTTTCGAATCCATTGTGAACACAACCCGTGGGGCCCAGAAGCACCTGAGCCCCTTCTGAGGGCTATATTATAATGTGAGCAGTTTCCAGGAAGTGGCAATACTTAGATAGAGGGCTCTGTCGAGGTCTCACTCTGTCCTTGGAGCCAAACACAGTACCCCCAGGTAGGTGCAGGCACGGGGGCAGAAACACCACCGATGTCGGCGGAGAAACCTTGCTAGGTCCCCCGTACATAGAATGATCCAAAGGCAGCTGCCTGCGCAATGCTGACTCTGACTGACGGGGAGACCTCACCTGGTCCCCCTCGGTCAATGTAAGGAGAGAAACAGCTGTGCTTCTGGAATGGGAAGTGCTTTTAACATGCCGGCTCCCCTGTCTCTGCTCGGCCCTTCTGGTTGCAGGAATACAGCACCCCGTCGGGCGGAATCTCTCTCCTGGCCCTGATCAGGTTGTGAGGGCACGCCGGCCTGGGAATGGATTGCAGTGCTCCTCTGAGGAATGTGTGCCTACAGGGAAAATGTTAGTGCTCAACACGTGCTAAACGAACAGGTAAATGTTAGCGCTCACCACGAACTTGCAGGAATACTGCCAATCAAAGTCAAGGGCAGCTCCTGGCCAGAAACCAAGGTGATTTTTAAAAGTCGGAAGCACTCCACCAGCACTTCTTGTGGAGCTGGGTGCAATTCCCACTATGCCAGTGAGGCAGATGAGTGCTCACCACGCGCTGTCCTCTGGGGGCAAAGGTGTAGTTACCAGGCAAAAGCCAGGAGCAGGCTGAAAAGTTCACTCCCTGCTGAGCTCCTGTGTGAGCACTAGGGGGCATATATGACCAAGAAAGCAGGTAGGCAGGACAGCACAGTCAGGGCAGATGCAAGGTGGCAGTCCCTTCTGTAGCCCAGCATTCAGTAGGCAGCTGACCAGCATACCAAAGTAAGTAGTCCATATGGTGGTTCCTCCTAGCAGCACAGCCGTCTATGGCAATGTGCAGCATGTAGAGCCAGCAGCGTCTGGTTACAAGTCTCATGCAGTGTCTACAATCATGGGGACAGATCCTTGTACCTATGCTCAAAATGTCTTTGATGTAGAGGTAACATCAAAAGAACTTTAGAAGTGCACAACACCCCCATTCAATCCCAGCTCTGGCTCCAGTCATCAGCAGGGGCTAAACAAGCCCTTTGCGTGAGGGCAGGGCCCACCCTTTACAAATGTAAGTGCACCCCACCTCCCTCTCTCCCAGCCCCGGAAGACTATTCAGTATGCAGATGCAACCCTGTTACACCCAACCCTTCCTGTGTGATGGCTGTCTGGAAAGTATGCACACGCCCAACTGTCATGCTACCCTAGATGTGGATTGGAGTCAGACTGCAAAGTACAGAGTCATAAGCACATAGGAATGCTCACTTTCTAAAGGTGGCATTCCTACAGTAGCATTGAAAAATCCACTTACACCAATATGCAGGATTTATCACCACTATTCCAAACATACCAAACATGTCAATGCTACTCCATTACAAACAGAAATTACCACTGAAAAACATATGAGGGAATTCCCAATGCAAACTAATGAGAGGAACAGGACTCGCAGCAGTGAGCATCCAAATAGGCTGTTTGTTACTACTAGGACATGCCACACAGTGAAGGCTCATTTCCTACCTTTTCCCTACACAGCACTCTGCCCATAGGACTACCTGTGGCCTACCTTAGGTCTAACCTATATGTAGAAAAAGGGGAGTTTCAGGCTTGGCAAGTAACTTCAAATGTCAAGTCAATGTGGCAGTAATCTCTGCTCGCAGACCTTGCAGTGGCAGGCCTGAGACAGGTTTGCAAAGCTACTTCTGTGGGTGACGCAAGCAGCGATGTAGGCCCACTAGTAGCATTCATAATATAGGCCCTGGGTATATTGGATACCACTGTACAAGGGACTTACAGGTAAATGAAATATGACAAACAGTTGTAAGCCAATCATATCAAGTTTAAAGGAGAGAGCTCATGCACTTCAGCACTAAATAGCAGGGGTAAAGTGGCCAGAGTCCTAAAGCCAACAGAAACAGGTCAGAAAAAATACAGGAGGAAGGCAAAAAGTTTAGGGATAACCCTGCAAAAAAGACCAGGTCCAAAAAGTATCATCCCAGGACCCATGATATGTGTAAACATGTTAAGGTATGGTCCATCCCTGAGGCATGTTGCCAAAGGGTATGTTACGCTAACCATTTGTCAAATGCTGGTAAGTCGAGATAAAAATGATTACAACTACCATGAGGCCCTTTGACTGTAACTCTAACCAAGATGCAATAGTCCTTTTGCCCCTGTGCACTTGTCTGCCATTTTACAATTGATGTTCACTTATCATACAGGTTACCGTTTGTCAAATATTGGTAAGTCGGGATAGATATGTCTACAACTACCATGAAGCCCTGTGACTGTAACTTCAACCAAGATTCAATAGTCCTTTTGCCCCTGCTCACTTGTCTGCCATTTTACAACTGATGTTCACTTTAGGCTTGGGTAGAGTTCATGGAGTTTTGTTACGCAGAACTCCGTGAAGTGACCCAAAAAATCCACTGCGCTACATGGAGTTCTGCAAGCGGTGGAGTACGTTAAGTTGCGCCGTTTGCGCTCATTTTTAGTGCTGGGTGTTTGTCTTGTGCTGGAAAATCAGCATGAATGGCACCATGCACAGCGCAGGAGGGCACTGCTTCTTTCTGCTGCTCAAGTAGATGTATTAATCGAGAGGCAGCTTCCTCAACACGAACGGAAAGTTTCTCAATGCAAGCGGCAGTGGCCATCAGCGACTACCTGTGTTGAGAAATATCACCAGGAGGTGGTCTGGAGTAGGATTTTCCTAGCACGCGCTCACCAAATTAAAGTTGGTGAGCGCGAGCAAGGAAAAAAATTAGGGAAGCAGAGTTTTTGGGAACTCCATTCACTAAGCGGAGTGCGGAATGGGAAAAACTCTGCACATTCTGCAAGTGGAGTGAAATTGCATGCCAGGCCTAGTTCACTTCTCATGCAGGTTACCATCTGTCAAGTGTTGGTAAGTAGAGCTAGAAATGTCTACAACTACCATGAGGCCCCATGACTGTAACTCTAACCAAAATGCAATAGTCCTTTTGACCCTGTTTACTTGTCTGCCATTTGACAACTGATTTTCACTTATCATGCAGGTTACCAGCCATCAAGTGTTTTGATAAGTTGAGATAGAAATGTCTACAATTACCAGGAGGCCCTGTGACTGTAACTCTAACCAAGATGCAATAGTCATTTTGCCCCTCCTCACTTGTCTTCCATTTTACAACTGATGTTCACTTATCATGCAGGTTACCATCTGTCAAGTGTTGGTAAGTTGAAATAGAAGTGTCTACAACTACCATGAGACCCTGTGACTGTAGCTGTAACCAAGATGCAATTTTCCTTTTGCCACTGCTCACTTGGCTGCCATTTTACAACTGATATTCACTGATCATGGACTGTGCAATGTACATACGATGCTCTACTCAGCGACATGTCTGACTACTTTTATTGATGGTGTCCTGGTCTCCTCAACCGAAACCATTGATGGCATGAGTGACACCATACTAAGTGTGTACCTCAAATATATGTAAGCCATGAAGGTAACTCAGCTGATTAGAAGTGGGAGGTGACCCACTGACTCCTCACTGCTCACATGATGAATAATGCTAAACATACAATCAAGTTGTGTGTTCGCCTGTATTCTACACAACCAGACGTTGGAATGGTTAAATACACATGTTACTTCTACACTGTGTTAGTTGAAATGTTTTGAAGATGTCATGTTTACCCCTAAATCCAAAATGATACATATCAGCACATGTAATGAGCTGCTCAATTCTACTACATTGGGAGAGGATGTGGTGCAGCGGGCAGAGCTACCAACTAGGAAGCTGGGGATCCGAGTTTGAGCGCGACATCCTGTGATTCCCGACAAATCACTTAAACCTCCCCGTGCCCGCGGACAGCGCCTGGATACCCTCATGGGTGATAAGCAGCGCTATATAAATCTACAAACTTTAACTGTATTGGATGTTTCCAAATGTCTTGTAACCAACTTCAATACTGTGCAAATAGATCACAATAGTAATCTGTACTTACTGTGACACAAACGATGTGGATGTAGATGCCACACTTCCACCAACAACAATGTTCTCTATTTATCAACAGGTTGATCTGGCAGAACATCTGTCGAGAGCTTGGCCACCAAACAGACTTCCACTCCACACCAGGATCAAGACCTCAGTGGCTTTCCCAACTGCATCTACCCCTTCCTGTGGTCCAAGTACATCCAGGCCATCAACATCTGTGGCAGCCACAGGAAGGGAGGCCCTGCCAGAGGAAGACACGTCTGCAGACACCTCTGTCTCAGTAGCAGCAGATCCCCCCTCCCCAAAAGGAGGTGACGTCCACCCAAAGATCCAGGAGGTCAGGATGGCAAGATACCCACCACCATCAGTAAGAAACCTTGCACCTAATTTCCTCCAGCGTGTGCAACACATTCACTTTGTGGACTATTTCTGGACACTTTTCTATTTCTGATGGGAGTAGTATGTTGAACTTTGGGCTTCAGACATTTTGGCATCTGCAACTATGGTTTCATTCACCATGACGTACATCTTCACTTCTGGTTTTCCCTGTTTACTTTTGCACATTGTTTATTTTTTCCTTGGAGACTGCAATAAATGCAGTAGTCACAAGCTCATTGCCTCCTATAGTATCTCTCACATCTAGCTATGTATATATACTCCCATGTGAACTTCACTATGCCAAAACAAGCTACTTGTGTAAGCATGGATATGTAGCATGTACAAATGTTTAGCTCAGGTTCACAACTATGTCACACCAAAATATACATACAAGTGTCTGGTCTCATGACATCTTTATTACATTGTTCCCAACATAGGCTGAAATGTCAGAAACATAGCAAGTCATACATGACTCAACCAATCTTTGTCAGTGATCAGTTTCACAGGTGCAGACCCTAACAACATGGAAGGAGGTGACACATCAGACAATTTCCTAGAGAATAGGCAACATTAAAAATAGGTTTATGTAATCAGTTGGAGCCATATCGCCTACCTCATTAAAGGAATCCCACATCATTTGAAACAATAAACAGGCACATGGCAGTACAACAGTTTCTGATCACAGGCTCATTCCAATTCAGTGTTGCTGCATCTGTTGGAATGTCACAAACAGATGTCAGTGATGTGCCAGAAGCACTTTGGCCTACAATGAGGAGGCACATCAACAGCTACATGCAATTCATACCCAATGAGGATTTAGCCACTGTGACGGCAGAATAGCATGATTTGGACCCAACACAACATTGGGTTGGAACGCATGATTGCACACATATTGCGTTATGACCACCACACCACAAGGAGCAAGTCCAATGGAAACCTCGTAACTTCCATCCTATCACTGTACAAGCTGTCGTGGTACAGATTTTGTACACTCAAAGTCTGGCATAATTCACATAGAGAACTTCTAGAGAACACAGTACAAGACAACAAAATGCAAAGCTAAAGAAAGCTACACTAACAAAACAAACACCTTTCCCTAGATTTTGCCACAGCTTCATATTCCAAGTATATTTAATGAACATCCTCCTCACATCTTCACAACAAGAGTTGCTATGATATTCAAAGTCATGACATCTCACACCATACTTACACTCATGAAAATAGGTTTTCAATGAGATCTTGACGCAAGTCAGCTCCTTCCTCTCCACTGCTATCATCATCATTTGAAATGTCAGGTTCCTCACCCGGTGGCTCTTTATGGTCTTCATCCTCTGCGATATAAGGGATGTTCCATTGCAGGGCAAAGTTGTGGAGCATGCAGCAGGCCACGGTGATTTGACACAACTTCCCAGCTGAGTAAAGGAGGGCTCCCCCACTCTTGTCCAGACATCTTAATCTGTCCTTCAAGAGCCACAAAGCCCGCTTCACCAGCTTCCATGTTCTTCCATGGACCTCATCCCTGCGCCTCATCCCTGGTGGTCCAGTGGACCTCTGTCTCCTTCCTCTCACTCTGCTCCTTCACTCGTTTTCACTTGTTTTTCTACCCTTCCTTTCTTTCACCTTTCAGCACTTTTCTGCATCTCTGCTCTTTTGTGCCTTATTCCTGCTTATTTTCCCTTTTTTCTTTATCCCTTATTTCCTCCCTTTACCTTTCCCCGCCGCTGCTGCCCCCGCGGCCCCTCCCCCCCCACCGCGACCGGCCCAATCCAGCTCCCCTCCCCGCTCCCGCCTCCCAGCTGCCCAGCCCTCCCCGACCCCTACTTAATGGCGGCCACTGCGGGGACAGGCGAGCAAGACCACTGACTCATTGTCAGTGAAATTGCTCTCCCACCCTCGCAGCTCCACCATTAACTGAGGTGCCCCTGCCCCTGCACTCTTGAGTGTTGGTGATCGAGGCCCTCCCCCACCCGCAGGTTTCCCTGCGCCTCATCCTTGGTGGTCCAGTGGACCTCTGTCTCCTTCCTCTCACTCTGCTCCTTCACTCGTTTTCACTCGTTTTTCTACCCTTCCTATCTTTCACCTTTCTGCACTTTTCTGCATCTCTGCTCTTTTGTGCCTTATTTCTGCTCATTTTCCCTTTCTCTCGCTCTGCTCTTTCACTCGTTTTCACTCGTTTTTCTACCCTCTTTTATCTTTCAGCTTTCTGCACTTTTCTGCATCTCTGCTCTTTTGTGCCTTATTTCTGCTTATTTTCCCTTTTTTCTTTATCCCTTATTTCCTCCCTTTACATTTCCCCGCCGCTGCTGCCCCCGCGGCCCCGCCCCCCCAGCGCGACCGGCCCAATCCAGCTCCCCTCCCCGCTCCCGCCTCCCAGCTGTCCAGCCCTCCCCGACCCCTACATAATGGCGGCCACTGCGGGGACAGGCGAGCAAGACCACTGACTCATTGTCAGTGAAATTGCTCTCCCACCCTCGCAGCTCCACCATTAAGTGAGGTGCCCCTGCCCCTGCACTCTTGAGTGTTGGTGATCGAGGCCCTCCTCCACCCGCAGGTTTCCCTGCGCCTCATCCCTGGTGGTCCAGTGGACCTCTGTCTCCTTCCTCTCACTCTGCTCCTTCACTCGTTTTCACTCGTTTTCTACCCTTCCTATCTTTCACCTTTCTGCACTTTTCTGCATCTCTGCTCTTTTGTGCCTTATTTCTGCTCATTTTCCCTTTCTCTCGCTCTGCTCTTTCACTCGTTTTCACTCGTTTTTCTACCCTCTTTTATCTTTCACCTTTCTGCACTTTTCTGCATCTCTGCTCTTTTGTGCCTTATTTCTGCTTATTTTCCCTTTTTTCTTTATCCCTTATTTCCTCCCTTTACCTTTCCCCGCCGCTGCTGCCCCCGCGGCCCCTCCCCCCCCGCGCGACCGGCCCAATCCAGCTCCCCTCCCCGCTCCCGCCTCCCAGCTGTCCAGCCCTCCCTGACCTCTACTTAATGGCGGCCACTGCGGGGACAGGCGAGCAAGACCACTGACTCATTGTCAGTGAAATTGCTCTCCCACCCTCGCAGCTCCACCATTAAGTGAGGTGCCCCTGCCCCTGCACTCTTGAGTGTTGTTGATCGAGGCCCTCCTCCACCCGCAGGTTTCCCTGCGCCTCATCCCTGGTGGTCCAGTGGACCTCTGTCTCCTTCCTCTCACTCTGCTCCTTCACTCGTTTTCACTCATTTTTCTACCCTTCCTATCTTTCACCTTTCTGCACTTTTCTGGATCTCTGCTCTTTTGTGCCTTATTTCTGCTCATTTTCCCTTTCTCTCGCTCTGCTCTTTCACTCGTTTTCACTCATTTTTCTACCCTCTTTTATCTTTCACCTTTCTGCACTTTTCTGCATCTCTGCTCTTTTGTGCCTTATTTATGCTTATTTTCCCTTTTTTCTTTATCCTTATTTCCTCCCATTACCTTTCCCCGCCGCTGCTGCCCCCGCGGCCCCCCCCCCCAGCGCGACCGGCCCAATCCAGCTCCTCTCCCCGCTCCCGCCTCCCAGCTGTCCTGCCCTCCCCGACCTCTACTTAATGGCGGCCACTGCGGGGACAGGCGAGCAAGACCACTGACTCATTGTCAGTGAAATTGCTCTCCCACCCTCGCAGCTCCACCATTAAGTGAGGTGCCCCTGCCCCTGCACTCTTGAGTGTTGTTGATCGAGGCCCTCCTCCACCCGCAGGTTTCCCTGCGCCTCATCCCTGGTGGTCCAGTGGACCTCTGTCTCCTTCCTCTCACTCTGCTCCTTCACTCGTTTTCACTCGTTTTTCTACCCTTCCTATCTTTCACCTTTCTGCACTTTTCTGCATCTCTGCTCTTTTGTGCCTTATTTCTGCTCATTTTCCCTTTCTCTCGCTCTGCTCTTTCACTCGTTTTCACTCGTTTTTCTACCCTCTTTTATCTTTCACCTTTTTGCACTTTTCTGCATCTCTGCTCTTTTGTGCCTTATTTCTGCTTATTTTCCCTTTTTTCTTTATCCCTTATTTCCTCCCTTTACCTTTCCCCGCCGCTGCTGCTCCCACGGCCCCTCCCCCCAGCGCGACCGGCCCAATCCAGCTCCCTCCCCGCTCCCGCCTCCCAGCTGTCCAGCCCTCCCCGACCTCTACTTAATGGCGGCCACTGCGGGGACAGGCGAGCAAGACCACTGACTCATTGTCAGTGAAATTGCTCTCCCACCCTCGCAGCTCCACCATTAAGTGAGGTGCCCCTGCCCCTGCACTCTTGAGTTTTGTTGATCGAGGCCCTCCTCCACCCGCAGGTTTCCCTGCGCCTCATCCCTGGTGGTCCAGTGGACCTCTGTCTCCTTCCTCTCACTCTGCTCCTTCACTCGTTTTTCTACCCTTCCTATCTTTCACCTTTCTGCACTTTTCTGGATCTCTGCTCTTTTGTGCCTTATTTCTGCTCATTTTCCCTTTCTCTCGCTCTGCTCTTTCACTCGTTTTCACTCGTTTTTCTACCCTCTTTTATCTTTCACCTTTCTGCACTTTTCTGCATCTCTGCTCTTTTGTGCCTTATTTATGCTTATTTTCCCTTTTTTCTTTATCCCTTATTTCCTCCCTTTACCTTTCCCCACCGCTGCTGCCCCCGCGGCCCCTCCCCCCCAGAGCGACCAGCCCAATCCAGCTCCCCTTCTCGCTCCCGCCTCCCAGCTGTCCTGCCCTCCCCGACCTCTACTTAATGGCGGCCACTGCGGGGACAGGCGAGCAAGACCACTGACTCATTGTCAGTGAAATTGCTCTCCCACCCTCGCAGCTCCACCATTAAGTGAGGTGCCCCTGCCCCTGCACTCTTGAGTGTTGTTGATCGAGGCCCTCCTCCACCCGCAGGTTTCCCTGCGCCTCATCCCTGGTGGTCCAGTGGACCTCTGTCTCCTTCCTCTCACTCTGCTCCTTCACTCGTTTTCACTCGTTTTTCTTCCCTTCCTATCTTTCACCTTTCTGCACTTTTCTGGATCTCTGCTCTTTTGTGCCTTATTTCTGCTCATTTTCCCTTTCTCTCGCTCTGCTCTTTCACTCGTTTTCACTCGTTTTTCTACCCTCTTTTATCTTTCACCTTTCTGCACTTTTCTGCATCTCTGCTCTTTTGTGCCTTATTTATGCTTATTTTCCCTTTTTCTTTATCCCTTATTTCCTCCCATTACCTTTCCCCGCCGCTGCTGCCCCCGCGGCCCCTCCCCCCCAGCGCGACCGGCCCAATCCAGCTCCCCTCCCCGCTCCCGCCTCCCAGCTGTCCTGCCCTCCCCGACCTCTACTTAATGGCGGCCACTGCGGGGACAGGCGAGCAAGACCACTGACTCATTGTCAGTGAAATTGCTCTCCCACCCTCGCAGCTCCACCATTAAGTGAGGTGCCCCTGCCCCTGCACTCTTGAGTGTTGTTGATCGAGGCCCTCCTCCACCCGCAGGTTTCCTGCGCCTCATCCCTGGTGGTCCAGTGGACCTCTGTCTCCTTCCTCTCACTCTGCTCCTTCACTCGTTTTCACTCGTTTTTCTACCCTTCCTATCTTTCACCTTTCTGCACTTTTCTGCATCTCTGCTCTTTTGTGCCTTATTTCTGCTCATTTTCCCTTTCTCTCGCTCTGCTCTTTCACTCGTTTTCACTCATTTTTCTACCCTCTTTTATCTTTCACCTTTCTGCACTTTTCTGCATCTCTGCTCTTTTGTGCCTTATTTCTGCTTATTTTCCCTTTTTTCTTTATCCCTTATTTCCTCCCTTTACCTTTCCCCGCCGCTGCTGCCCCCGCGGCCCCTCCCCCAGCGCGACCGGCCCAATCCAGCTCCCCTCCCGCTCCCGCCTCCCAGCTGTCCAGCCCTCCCTGACCTCTACTTAATGGCGGCCACTGCGGGGACAGGCGAGCAAGACCACTGACTCATTGTCAGTGAAATTGCTCTCCCACCCTCGCAGCTCCACCATTAAGTGAGGTGCCCCTGCCCCTGCACTCTTGAGTGTTGTTGATCGAGGCCCTCCTCCACCCGCAGGTTTCCCTGCGCCTCATCCCTGGTGGTCCAGTGGACCTCTGTCTCCTTCCTCTCACTCTGCTCCTTCACTCGTTTTCACTCGTTTTTCTACCCTTCCTATCTTTCACCTTTCTGCACTTTTCTGGATCTCTGCTCTTTTGTGCCTTATTTCTGCTCATTTTCCCTTTCTCTCGCTCTGCTCTTTCACTCGTTTTCACTCGTTTTTCTACCCTCTTTTATCTTTCACCTTTCTGCACTTTTCTGCATCTCTGCTCTTTTGTGCCTTATTTATGCTTATTTTCCCTTTTTTCTTTATCCTTATTTCCTCCCATTACCTTTCCCCGCCGCTGCTGCCCCCGCGGCCCCCCCCCCAGCGCGACCGGCCCAATCCAGCTCCCCTCCCCGCTCCCGCCTCCCAGCTGTCCTGCCCTTCCCGACCTCTACTTAATGGCGGCCACTGCGGGGACAGGCGAGCAAGACCACTGACTCATTGTCAGTGAAATTGCTCTCCCACCCTCGCAGCTCCACCATTAAGTGAGGTGCCCCTGCCCCTGCACTCTTGAGTGTTGTTGATCGAGGCCCTCCTCCACCCGCAGGTTTCCCTGCGCCTCATCCCTGGTGGTCCAGTGGACCTCTGTCTCCTTCCTCTCACTCTGCTCCTTCACTCGTTTTCACTCGTTTTTCTACCCTTCCTATCTTTCACCTTTCTGCACTTTTCTGCATCTCTGCTCTTTTGTGCCTTATTTCTGCTCATTTTCCCTTTCTCTCACTCTGCTCTTTCACTCGTTTTCACTCGTTTTTCTACCCTCTTTTATCTTTCACCTTTTTGCACTTTTCTGCATCTCTGCTCTTTTGTGCCTTATTTCTGCTTATTTTCCCTTTTTTCTTTATCCCTTATTTCCTCCCTTTACCTTTCCCCACCGCTGCTGCTCCCACGGCCCCTCCCCCCCAGCGCGACCTGCCCAATCCCGCTCCCCTTCCCGCTCCCGCCTCCCAGCTGTCCAGCCCTCCCCGACCTCTACTTAATGGCGGCCACTGCGGGGACAGGCGAGCAAGACCACTGACTCATTGTCAGTGAAATTGCTCTCCCACCCTCGCAGCTCCACCATTAAGTGAGGTGCCCCTGCCCCTGCACTCTTGAGTGTTGTTGATCGAGGCCCTCCTCCACCCGCAGGTTTCCTGCGCCTCATCCCTGGTGGTCCAGTGGACCTCTGTCTCCTTCCTCTCACTCTGCTCCTTCACTCGTTTTCACTCGTTTTTCTACCCTTCCTATCTTTCACCTTTCTGCACTTTTCTGGATCTCTGCTCTTTTGTGCCTTATTTCTGCTCATTTTCCCTTTCTCTCGCTCTGCTCTTTCACTCGTTTTCACTCGTTTTTCTACCCTCTTTATCTTTCACCTTTCTGCACTTTTCTGCATCTCTGCTCTTTTGTGCCTTATTTATGCTTATTTTCCCTTTTTTCTTTATCCCTTATTTCCTCCCTTTACCTTTCCCCGCCGCTGCTGCCCCGCGGCCCCTCCCCCAGAGCGACCGGCCCAATCCATCAACAGCCAACTCGCCACATTCATTGAAGAACACAACATCCTCGACTCCTCCCAATCCGGCTTCAGAAAAAACCACAGTACGGAAACCGCCCTCCTCGCCGCAACAGATGACATCCGCACCCTACTGGACAAAGGAGAAACAGTAGCCCTCATCCTCCTCGACCTATCAGCGGCGTTCAACACAGTCTCCCACCGCACCCTAATACGCAGACTCTACGACGCAGGGATCCAGGACAAGGCCCTCGACTGGATCTGCTCCTTCCTCTCCGGCAGGACGCAGCGGGTCAGACTCCCCCCTTTCCTCTCGGACCCCACACCTACCACCTGCGGAGTCCCCCAGGGCTCAGCCCGACGCTCTTCAACGTCTACATGGGTCCACTTGCCCCCATCGTCAGAACCTACGGACTCAACATCGTGTCATACGCAGACGACACCCAGCTCATCCTCTCCCTATCCAATGAGCCCAACACCGCCAGACGCAACTTTCGAGAAGGCATGGAAGCCGTTGCCAAATGGATGAAAAACAGCTGCCTACAACTAAACACCAACAAAACAGAAGTACTCATCATGGGCCCAAACCCCGACGCCTGGAGCGACACCTGGTGGCCCCCGCCCTCGGAAACCCGCCAACCCCCACAGACCACGCACGCAACCTGGGAATCATCCTGGACTCCGAGCTCAAAATGGACCGCCAGATCAACTCTGTCTCGTCTTCCTGCTTCCACACCCTCCGCCTCCTTCGTAAGACCTTCAAATGGATCCCCTCGAACACCGAAAGACAGTCACTCACGCCCTGGTCACCAGCAGACTCGACTACGGCAACGCACTCTACGCCGGAATAAACAAAAACCTCATCCGCAAGCTACAGAACATCCAGAACGCCGCCGCAAGACTGGTCCTCAACCTGCCAAAACACTGCCACATCTCCCAGCACCTGCGCACACTCCACTGGCTCCCCGTCGAGGCGAGAATCACCTTTAAGATGCTCACCCACGCACACAAGACCCTCCACGGCACCGGACCAGCATACCTGAACAGCCGACTCAAATTCCGTGCACCCCAAAGGACCCTACGATCAGCCCAGCTCTCCTACGCCGTGGTCCCCCGCACCAGAAAGACCAGATCGGGAGGCCCATCTTCGCAAGAAACCTCAAAACCTGGCTTTTCGACAGACCCCCTCCTTGATGGAATGGAACCTGCACCCCCCCCCACCCCTAGCGCCTTGAGACCCTTACGGGTGAGTAGTCATGCTTTAACAAACTCCTGATTGATTGATTGAAGTGGACTTGCCCCCGCGTGATTGGATTTCTCAGCGGTGCCAGCAATCATGGCTGGGTGGGATATGCTGAGTCTCCTAGATGGAAGACAGACAGTAGTGCAACAATAAGTTACACACGGGCGCGTGGCCAACAACATGGTCATGTAGCCACGTCTGTCGGAAGCTCCGATAGCTGAAGCTGAATCCTGCACTGAATTCTGTCCTTTGACTGCCATCCGGCATCGAAAAGCAGTGGCATCGGCTACTGGGAGCTCACCGGTGGTAGTGAGACTGATGAGGAGTAGTTCTGGGTCTCGAGAGGCCCCAACAACGAAAAAAGGATGTGATGGGGTGTGGCTCCTCAAGATGGCGGTGCCCTGGGGTTGTTGACAGCAGTGAACCAGAGGGGAACAGGGGAAACGAGCAGATGAGACCCCAGCATGAGGACCCCCTCCGATCCTTCCACAGTACAGCAGAAAGCCGGTCTCCCTGACAGGACCGCCCTGTGAGCCATTAGACGTTGGTCCTCCCTGCTGTCTCCACCCTTGAGGGAGCTGCGGAGTGCCCAGACAGATGCACAGGTGAGAGGGACTGTGCGATGGGATGACTCCGGTGGCAGCGGCCTTCTGGCATTCCTGTGGCGGCGCCACGACCAAGGAGGCCACTCTGTGAGAAGAACCAGAGGACCTCTGTGGCCCCCCTGGAAGAGGAGGTTCGGTGTAGACGGGGTGAAGAGGCCTGGCACGTGGCTGCATGAGAGCTGGCAGGAGGAGTCACTCAGCCAAGGCCTAGTGGAGAGAAGGGAGCTGGAAGACTCCTGAAGGCCACTGCTGTAGGAGAACAACTAGAGATGCTGGAGTTGCCTCATGGCCACTTCGCCTCCTACGCCCATCTGACTCAGTTAGTAGCCCCTTGACTGAGGCCTGCTCCTGCTACCAGTGGGGAACCACAAGGAGTTGAAGCTACGAGGCAAGACATTGTGCTTTGGGCGATCCCTCTTTTTCTGGGGTAACCTAACAAGATGGCGCGAGAGCCTAGGGGTGCCTGGGGGGGGGGCAAACGACCCAGCGCATTGGGAGGTGCAATACACCTAGAGGCAGACGTCAGGTGGCAAGCATCCCTCCCTCCCTGGGGTGTGAAGAGGGATCCTATCGTCCCTGATGCTCTGAGGCAACTATACAGGGGTTCCCCATTATGGGATACCTCTCCTGTACAACAGTGGACCTAAGTGAGACAGGGGGAGGAGAGCATACCCTGAGAAACACCCAATGATATTAGCTACCTTGAAGCAGACAAGGCCCACCCTATCGGCTGCCAGAGGGACTGACTGCTGCACGTTGGACCACGGAACTACTCAGAGAGACAGACAGCTACCTAGAGACAGACTCCTGAGGGACACAAGGGATGGGTCCATCTACCCTGCGTGGTGGCTTTACTTTTTAACCTACGCATGATGGCCAGAGACAAAGACCCCAGACTGTTGAAACAGCAGAAGATGGAAAGATATGCAAAAGTGGTACCCCCACCATCTGAATGAGAAGAGGAAGTCACAACCCTGCCTGATAAAGCAGCCCTCCTACAGGTGATACATGCATCAAGGGAGGCCCTGGAGAGGAAAATGTCGGATATACACTCTGAGGTGACCTTTTCGCACCAAGACATACAAAATGTCTCCAAGAGCGTGACTCAGACTGAATATCGTATTTCTGAGGTAGAAGACGTATCCCATACCTTGCATAAAGAAGTCACTGGGTTTGCTGACTCCATGAAAGAGGTAACCTGGAGGGTTGATGACGCCGAAAACAGGGCGCGTAGAAACAACCTACACTTCATACGGTTCCCGGAAGGGACGGAGGGAGCGGATCCGGGTCTCTTCCTGACCACATGGCTTAGAGATTCCCTACCAGCTGTGCAATTCTCATCCTGCTTCATAATTCAATGAGCCCACAGTATGCCCAGCTTTCTCCCGCTGCCTGGAGCCCCCAAGGCCATTGATTGCGTGATTTCTTAACTTTCAAGACCGCAACCTAATACTCTGGGAGTTGAGGCGAACTGGGGAAATCAAACATGCAAATGCCAAGATTATGGTGTTCCCCTACTACTCATGGGAGGTGCAAAAACAACGGCAAACTTTCGAATCCGTCAAGGGGAAATTGAAAACTCTTCATATCCAGTATGTGCTACTCTTCCGGGTGAATCTCAAGGTCATCTTCCAGAGTAACTCCTTTTTCTTCCAGATGCCGGAGGAGGCATGGGCCAGGATCGAAGTGTGCCCTTCTCTAAGACGTTGGTTGGATTCAACGGGGACTTCCCACCTTGGTACCCTTAAGGGTTTGGGTCCCAAACAACAGAAGGAGACAAGGGTATGCCGACTCAACCAATCACACAGAAAACATGTGGGGACACTTTTTCGCTCTGAGCTACGTATGGAAGGGAGGGTCCAAATCACAGACTCAGATGAAGAAGTGCCACGTACAAAAAACAGAAAGAAACAGCTCAGAGACCGAGAACGAACCACCTCTGACCTGTCAAATAAGGAAATCTCAGCAGAGGCAGATAGCGATCACCCTCTTCTCCAAAATATTAACCGAATGGAAGAGCCAAGTACAGAGGACGCCATCCAAGAGCTCCGACAACAACAGCTGCTCAAGAGAGGTGAAGAAGGTTGAGATGCTGGGGCAAGCCGGATGCTGAAGGACAGAAAGATGGCCCAAAGTGCCCCTTGACATTGGTACGCTATGCCCAGTAGGTGACTAGACTAGTATTGCGTTTACACTTTTTTGTTTGTAAGGGATTGATCTGAGGGGAGGGAGGGGATACAGACCTCTCAGGCTTTACCTACGCCCCTGTTGTCATGTTGACCATTTGGGGGATGTGCGTGGGTAGTGGGAGAGAGTGGAGGGGTGGACTTGTTGGGAGACAGGGAACATAAGGAAGCATTTAGGGGAGTTTTATTCTTACCAGAAACTAGTCAGCGGGATACCAAGATCATAGGCAGTGAGACGAGCAGCCGGAGTCAGCACAGGACACACTCGAGCCATCGCAGAGAACTTATACTCACATGACTGGTGAGGGGGGATACTCAATGCTGACATGGAACATCAATGAGCTAGGAAATAAAATTAAGAGGGGGCTGGAAACCAGATATTTCAGGATATTTAAGCCTGACATCATCCTATTGCAGGAAACACACCTGATAGGCACACACTATGCCTTTTTGGGGAGGGGTGCATATAGCACACTTGCACACGCTGGATTCTCCTCTGGATCTAGGGGAGTCACCATATTAATAAAAACACCCCCCTTCCACCCTAATAAAACCTGGATAGATCCCAATGGCACGTTCGTCGCAGTACAGGGGACGTGGGGCCGGAGAGAACTTACTTTGATTACCATCTACGCACCCCCTCGGTTACAAAACCTGATGCTAGATAAGGTAGCTGGGATGCTCCTGGAGTCTGGACCTTCAACACTTATAGTGGGAGGTGACTTTAATGAAGTCATAGACCCACATACAGACCGCACACACACAAGTCTGGGGACACGTGGGCCTACCTCCTTGGCTGAGTATCTGTGCACACTCTGCCTGACTGGCCTTTGGCACTGACAGCACCCTACTAACTGCACCTACGCATTCTTCTCGGGTGCTCATAAAGTATTTTCTAGACTAGACTACCTCTTCGCTCTGGCTGGAGTGGTAGAGACAGGGAAAAGGCAGAATACTTATCAAGGGGCATATCAGACCACTCACCGCTCTGGCTGACAGTGGGAGGGAGAATACACGGGCAGTGGCAGGGGTGGAGTCTGAGTGCATGGAACCTAAAGGACAGGGTGATTGCCCGCGAGATTCGGATAGACTCAGAGTTGTATTTCCATGAAAAATGAGGGCTTGATGGCCTCAGCAGTCACCAAAAGGGAGGCCTACAAGACTATGCTACGAGATAGTGTGCAAAATATAATAGCCCACATGAGGAGGGCAGAGACCCATGAGACTGAGGCATTGGAGCACAGGCTCTTTGAACTGGAGGGGCACCTAGGTTCCAGTGCTAACCCACTTACGCTTCGCCAGATCACGGTAACACGGAGGGACTATTGGGCATTTGCGAACCAAGAAGTGAAAGCCCAACTTCGGGCTACACAACACTGTCTATATGAGACGGGAGACAGAGGACAGAGCCGGGTTAGGTAGGAAGGAGAGGGAAACGAGGTGGGTAGCCTCCATAAGTGAAAACGAGGTGAACCACATG
Source organism: Calotriton arnoldi (assembly GCA_963921515.1). Taxonomy (NCBI): domain Eukaryota; kingdom Metazoa; phylum Chordata; class Amphibia; order Caudata; family Salamandridae; genus Calotriton; species Calotriton arnoldi. Next base: position 886,501 of record CAWUFW010004540.1, on the reverse strand, counting down.
ACAGCTCCAAATATAGCGGATGCCTTTGAACATTACTGCCTAAAAAACCAGACTGCTGGCAGATGACCCCCAAATTTGTAGTTACCTATGCGCAACCGACACCCCTACTCTCTCCCATGATGACCGAGCAACCCTTGAAAAGTACCTTACCCTGGCAGAAGTTATGGATGCTATTGGTAGGCAGAAATTGGGAAAACCCCCTGTCCGAATTCTTTAAACACAATGCTAGAGATCAGTAGGCTCCAGGGCTTTAGACCCTGGGACACGGTTGGGATCTCTAGGCTGGGCGACATGCTGGAGAAGGGCGCCCTGATTTCTTTTAACACACTCCAATCTGAATACCGTTGAACGACACCCAAAGATATAAATATCTGAACCTGAAACACGCATGGAAGGCTGAGAAGATTGATACCTCCGATACCCCCTAGTTTGCGCCCTTAGAGGGTAGGCTATTGCAGGAAGAAATACCAAACAATGCTGTCTCGTAGACGTACAGAACAGTAATTAATAATATTCCTGATAGGCTGGAAACCCGTAGGATCAAATGGGAAAACACCACAGGATCACTAGAAGACATTGACTTGGAAGCAGCCTTGATGCACCCAATGGAGGTGGCTATTAAGCTACGACTGCACTTGATAGAATTTAAGATCCTACATAGGGTATTCTTTGACAGGGCATGCCTACACACCATTGGGAGGGCAGAGACACCTAACTGCCTACGCTGTAAGACGGAGTGTGGAACATATATCCATACACTCTGGGAATGCCACTACATAAAATAATACTGGTCTCAGATAATAGGGGAGTTGAATGAAATACTAGAGGCACGACTGTCTATGGATGCCAAACATATCCTGTTGGGTATTCCCACCGAAGTAGACCTCCCCTGCAGTAAACTCCTACTATGTAACTTAGGGTTGGTGGTTGCAAAAAGGGATGAAGCCTGACACTGGGGAGCCCCGAACCTCCCTACAATTACTGAGTGGAGGATGAGTATGGACCTTTATATGGTCACAGAAAACGTGGCATACAGGGCGAGAAGCTGCCTGAAGAAATTCACTAAGATCTGGATCTCCTGTTTGAAATACTGCGGGTTGGAAATGGAGGGGGAGGTAGATGAGCCCCCACTGCACACCAGGGCCTAGGAAGTGGAAAGCGCTAAGCAGTACCTCCCCCCGCTCATATCATATGGGTGTGTTTAATATAGCCTTATAGCCCGCCGTAGCGGGCTATACCGGCTATTAAAGGCCCGCTCCAGCGTTAAAGGCCCGAGCCCAAGGCGAGGGCCTTTAACAAGGGAGCAGGACTTTAAGGCTATAAGGCTATTAGAACATTCTGCCACTAGAGGGCAGAATGTTCTAACAAATAAAACAAAGGCCTCTTGGGATTTAAATCCCCTCGGGTCCGAGAGGCCTTTGTAAAACAACATTGGAATGTTGCTTTGCGGGCTTTTACTGGCCCGTAGAAGCTTGGAGCACTCCATTGTATTCAATGGAGTGCTCCACATTCCAATGTTCTAATATAGAGTATTGTTTAGTGATGGCTAAGCCAGCCGTAATATATACTGGTATCACTGATGCCCTGTCTCGCTGTATTTTGATTTCACGATGTCATACATTTCTTGTGCAATTTGTGTATACCAATGTATTTGCTGAATCTGTATTAATAAAAACAGTTGGGAAAAAAAAAGAATATTGTTGGTTCACTAAATATTATTAAAATATCGTCAAAAAAAAAAACAATGAGCTACACACTTTCAGATTAAATTACCTGACATTACCCATACAAAGGTGGAGCAGATCAAACTTACCAACGAGCCACGCCCTTTCCGGTAGTGGACGCAAGATTAGCTGGGGTATGGTGCTGTTCCGCAGTATGAAGGAATCATGTACAGATCATGTGAACCTGGCACAGACTTTTGAGATGTACAAATCCGGTAAGCAGACAACTTGCACGTTGATAGAATGGAAGTGCTTCCTGTTATGGTGCACTTGTTCCCTGGCTTGCAGTGGTACTAAGGCAATATAGGTGCCATCAATGAATCCCATCACATGTGGGATGTGACCAAATCTATAGAAATCAGTTACAAATCTGCACGTCTGTGAAACTATTGGATGCAGCTGTCCATGTATCTCATCACTGCTGAAAGGACGTCTCGTAGTATACAACTGAACATTAGTTTTGATAGACCACCAGGAATAGTAAGAATGAATTGAAAGGAACCTGTGGCCAAAAAATGCAAGACTGACATAAGTTTCACAATTGGTGTGAGAGATGTAGGATGTGACTTGAGGAAGGAGGTCAGGCTCCAACTTATGACATAAATCCTGGCTAGTCAAACGAAATCTCTTTATCACATTTCTTTCTTCCATAGTCTGAAGGTCTGGAAATAGGTGGTACACTAGAGGCTGTTGTCTTCTCCCTCTCTTAGGATACCTATGTGAGAAGTGAACTTCAATTTGTACATTGGTTTCAGTGTCCAGTGTAAAATACATGAAGAATAAGCCAAAACTCATGTGACATAACATTACTGTTTCATAAAGCATTACATATAATTCACATTATCATTGTCTACTGTTCAACATCCACCAATAATCATCAATGTGGCCTCTACATGTGTCTGTAACCAAAATTTGTACATCACCAATGGCAAACGGCTAAAGTTGCACAAAACTGAGGTTTTTGTGACATTTTGGGCCAAAAACCACTAACCACGGTGTGCAGTGCACAGCGCTCATTTTACACTTATGCACAGTAATGCACCACACAGATGATGTTTGTACTGAACATTACATGGAAAGTGAGTTTTTCATATATAAACAGGTTAGCCCTCATTTGTTGTGGTGGTAACGCACTTCACAGTCATCAATACTGTATTTCCAACTGCTAAAATGGCGGATGCCTGACCTCACATCTGGGACATTTGGAACGACCGCTGGTGGTGGAAGTATGCCGAACGGTGTGTGGTTGAATCTACAGCAGACACAGCCATAGGCTAACGTTGGTGATTGTGACAGTCGCGGTCCAGTGGTTGTGTGCATCTACGGTGATGACCGCGTACTTGGTGTACAATGTGCTCCGTGGTTAGAAAAAAATCACTTGCCTCCTGACACTGCTGCTATCAACACGTCCTCCATTTTAGCTGGTGTCTGCCACCTCTAGGAGCAATCATGCCAGGTCAAGCAGGTGAGAGGGCACGTCCCTTCTCTTCAGAGGAGCTGGAGACCCTGGTTGGAGAAGTCCTTCCCCTGTATGGCCAGCTCTACGCCTTACCAGAGGAACAGGTAATTATTTCAAATACATATGTTTACTCTGTTCAACTTAATCCTTTCAATTCCCTTTGACTACAATGTGCTTCTGAATCCCAGAGTGAAAACATGCTAGCTTTTGGTGAATTTGAGTGGCCCCTACATAGGTTAATCATGTAATGGATTATGGGGCACTGTTCTTTGTGGAGTGACCATAGGGATTGAAATTTGTGATGAGCCCTATTTGACCTTGAACTATGGAACTTGTGTTGCATGCACATATCTATGCATGTCTACATTTCATGGTACCTATGATAAGTTACAAAATCAGATCATGGTATATGTGCAAAGAAATATGTAGGCTTTACAGCATGAGCTGTTTCTGTATACTGTAAGAAGCAGTTGAGGACTATGTTTGCCATTTGTACAGTCCAATAGATCACTCAGCCCACATTAGGCTTTGCAAAGCTGTTTTCTGGGAACTAGCTATACCTCACAGACCCCTTCAAAGTGCCATACAACCTTGAGGTCATGAATTTGATGGCCAGAAGATTGACTCTTATGTATTGAAATGGTGGACATTTGATGTTCATGTGGGATCAGTAGGCACAGCCTGCAGAAAGCAGGGCCTGACAATGATTTGTAGCCAGTTTGGGCCATGGCCCAGGTTGTGGCAGAGTTATTGTGGCAAGATAACTGATGCACAGAGTAATCTCCCTGTAGACCTGCAGATCCATGGATGTTCCCAAAATGAGTTTTATTAAGCAACGGTAGCCCTGATTACTTTTACATGTACTTTATTTGGAATGGTGACTGAGGTAATCCCCTGACATGATACTTCTTTCCATTGATCCACATTATCAATGTATGTATTTGACTTATGACGGTCCTCTTACTGCAACAGGTCTGTTGTCACTTTTCCATAAGTCATGCTTCCACATCTGATACATTATCAGCATAGATAGTTGGTTACTTCTGAAGAGATTTTCAAATGGTAGTCACCAGTTTTGTTACATTTAATCCAATGAAACAAGACATAAAATGGTTTGTTAAATGTCATCCCTGTTACAGTGCCACGCATGGCAACAGGTGTGTCCTGTGATGGTAGTACATACCACACAAACTCAATCTGGCTTAGTATGATATCCCATTAAGTTGTCCACATGCCCACACATCCCCTGAGAGGAAGCTCTCAGTGACTGACATGCCACGCCTTACATTGTGACCTAAGTGTCAGGATGTAGTCTATATTATAGTACCAGGCTCTATGAATCGTATGAATCAAGTTACTGGGCCTGGCTGTAAAGGTGTCTGTACAATCATGCACAAGTAGTTCAGCCTTCAGAGGGTCTCAATGTCATGTAGTGTGTCATAGTACCTCACATCACAGTACATATAGCATGGTCCTGGCCTACATGATATTAGTGAGCTTTCTCAGTCAGCGTAGGTCATGGCCATGGTTGAGGATAGTCAGCAGATGACCACAAAAGTATGTATTCGTGCCTTTGTAGTGCTTAGCAGGTGATATTTACACATGTATTGTGTTGACTATTGATGAATGCTTGTGTTAGTTGTCAACAAAATGTGTACCAAATAGATATCCTAAAACTCTCAGTTACAATCTGTTTCTTCATCTATTGAATCCATACAGGTCAACGCCCATTAGAAGGAAGACCTTTGGTGAGCCATCGTCTAGAAGGTGTGGACGCTGGGTGCCTTTAACCGGGGTAGCATCCATTGTAGGAAGAGGTGGGAGGACCTGAGGTGCTGGACCAGAAAGATCATGGAGGTCTAGATGGGGAAGTCCTCCCAACGTGGATGAGGCTTGCGCCGGACCCTGACCCCCCCCTACTTGCACGCATATTGGCGGTGGGCTACCCGGAGCTTGATGGGCAGTTGAGGGCCCAAAAGCAATGACAAGGGGTGAGTACTGGCTAGAGTCATACATGTTACATTGCCAACTTTGTGTGTTACAGTCAGGCATTTCCACATCAATTTTGGGGGTGAACTATTTGGGACACACAAGATGAGTCATTGTTTGTGTAGGTCTGGTAGTAGGAGCATTCTGCTGTGCTGTCCCTATTATCTTTATGGCCAGGAACACAGCAGAGTCCATTCCACTAACAATTTTCATTTTTTAGCAGACACCTGGCTGAGTGAAGTGATAAATCATCTCCTTTCTTAGTTGTTCTGGGTGACAATTGTGCCATACAGGAAACCTGTTTTCCTTGTGTAAGGAGTGATGTTCCCTCACTACTGTCTCTCATGTGATGGTGGCCCTATTACATGTGACATATATACAGTGCACAGTTTATGCAGTGACTTTACAATACTTACCATTGGTAAGTTGTGTTTCAACAGTGACACGAGTGTGCAAACATCACTGGTGCCATCAGCATTAGTGCATACATGTTGCCCAATGTACATTTGCCTGTTCATCCACAATAGTGTTTCAAAACGTCATTCACTGACTGGTGACATGCATCAGGGAGTGAGATGTAGAACTGTAGAGCTCATATGGGGGTTTCTACACTCATCCTTACAAGGCAATCAGAGTTTGCAATACCAAAGATTGCTGTGAGGAGCCATCCCATTGGGACTCTAGTGATCCCACATCGTCATGTCATAGATATTTGTGAACACCCAACAACTTTCAAAGGTTTATTGGCTTGTAGGAATATAATCTATAAATGGTGTTATTATGTCTACCAAGCAGGAATGGGGATGTTAATATGGTTATATGAAGTCTTGTGCTGTGTGCATTTGGAGTATCTGTCTCCCAAAGCATTGGAGCTCAATGTTTCAAGGCAACTGTCTAAGGTCCATGTGATACATAGCTAAACTACTTCAGAACAGCTTCCATTCGACATTTCAGGCAATGGGCTTATGATGATGTTTGGTGTCAAAAGTCTCATTATTGTACAATGAGCATTTGCATGCAACATGATTTCTGCCACAACACATATTGATGGGAGATTGGTCTTTAAGTTGACCTTCATGACATCATGATCTGTCATGAAGCAGATGGAGAGCTGTTGAAATCTGGGCATGTGTGAACAGTGTGTAAATGTAAATATTGTATCGATCCTATTTGATAACATCATTTTACTATGGTATACTGTAAGTGCCCAAGCATGCAAGGTGAATAACTATCCTAGTATGGAAATAATAATGGAGTGTAGACAAGTCCATCAATGCATTTGGAGCTGTCTGGCATTTTGACATGAGTAGAACCAACTATTTGCAGGTTATGTAGCATGCATGCATGTGCTCATGCTAAATTTGAAACCTATAGAGTGACCCATGAATCTGGTGTGATATGTGCACTAAATAAATGTCTTCTGTTGATTTGAGATGGTCAGGTGTGGAAAAGCAGTTGTAATAAACCCATGTTACATGTCATTTCAGATTCATCCAGAGCAGGCGAAGGAGAAGGGGCCAACGTTGTTGGGGATGCAGCTGGTCACAGTGGTTCTGGACGTGACACCTCAGACATGGAGGGACCCAGTAACCGGGAGGGTGTGAGGCGTGCCATGGAGGACAGCAGCTCATCATCAATATCATCATCAGAGTCATCCTCCGGTGGACACTCCCAATTGTTGGCGGACCCCACAGGACTAGTACCACCTTCATTCTTGCCTGCCACACCCAGTTCCATCACCACCTACTGTGTCCCTCAACCAGTTGGCCGGCAATGCTCCCCTAAGAAGGGAGCGGACTCCTTCACCCCAGGCACCTCAGCCCCTGCTCAAGTTACCCCTGCTGCCCTGAGTGAGGAGGTTATTGACCTCCTGAGGATTATCTCTGTGGGCCAGACTGCACTCCTGAGTGCCATCCAGGGGCAAGATAACCAGCTGACACAGATGGTGGCCTACCTGGAAGGCATTCGCAGTGCAATGTCTGGCCTACAGAGGTCTTTTCGGGCTCTGACCTCATCCCTCATTGCAGTCCTCCACCCATTCCAACCTTCCACCCAACCTCCTGCCTCTTCATCGGTTCACTGACACAACATCGATGTCACAAACATCGATGTAAAAAATATTGATGAAAAAATATAGACTACAAAAATATCAACTCCCTATACTTAAACAGGTAAGTACATAAACATTGAGTAAAAAAATATTGGTGTAAAGAAAGTCGATGTACAAAATATCTATTTATATATCTATAAAATAAAATAATATATATTCATTATATTAAATATTAAAATTATTTAAAAAAAAAATGTAATATACATTTTAACAAAATATAACAAATATACTTAATTTAAAAAAACGATAAACCACAATTTTTTTACATAAATATATATATAAATATATTTACTTTAAAACAATCAATAAACTATTATTTTTAATTTATTTTAAAACTTTAAAATTATATAAAAATAAAATATATGTATCAATAATTTAACATATAAGAAAAAAACATTCTATAATAAATTAAAACATTAAACTATTAATATTTAAATTTAAATTTCCCAATATAGTCAGTGCAAAAGTAGGGAAAGTGTTAGATACCGGAGAGGTAAAAATTATTATTCCCACTCCAATAAATACAACAGTAAGGAAATGTTGAATAGCGAAAGGGAAAAAATTACTATTCCAACTTCAATGAGTGCAACAGTAGGGTAAGTGTTGGAGAGCGGAGGGATTAAATTTACTATTCCAACTCCAGTCAGTGCAACAGTAGGGAAAGTGTTGGATAGCGGAGGGGTGAAATTTACAATTCCCACTCCAGTAAGTGCAACAGTAAGGAAAGTGTTGGATAGCGGAGGGGTAAAAATGACTATTCCCACTATAATGAGTACAACAGTAGGGAAAGTGTTGGAAGTGAAGGGGTAAAAATTACTATTCCCACTCCAGTGAGTGCAACAGTAGGGTAAGTGTTGGATAGTGGAGGGATTAAATGTACTATTCCAACTCCAGTGAGTGCAACAGTAGGGAAAGTGTTGGATAGCGAAGGGATAAAATTACTATTCACAATCCTGTCAGTTAAAAAATAAAAACAAACTTAATATTGAAAAAATTAAAAAATAATATTATGAAAATTAATAAATAAATAAATGTATAAATATGTAAAAAATTGAAATACCAATATATTTAATATGTAAAAAGAAAACATATTTTACTATTGTTTACATATAACAAATACCTACAAATATTATATAAAATTAAATAAAATAACATTTCCAAAAAATAAATATTTTAAACTAGAAAATATTTACAAACAAAATCATACTTCCATAAATAATATAATTAATGATCAATTAAAAAATATTATTACAAATAATAATATTAATAAAAATTAATTAACTACCCACACTTTATCCCTAAATCCCCACAACACACACCTAAATTAAACTGTAAAATAATAAATTACACAATTAAAACTTATTTTAAAATTACAAACTATTACTATTAAACAACTACTTATAAAGTAAGTAAAATTTATTTAATACCCACCCTTTGCCCCTTTAACAGTAAAAACAACACACACAAAAATAAACAATTACCCAAAATAAATTTCCAATAATTAACATTAATTACCAACTATATATTAATTAATTAAAAACAAATTACTTCCCACCCTTTAACCCCTATAAACATCACAACACACCTAAAATTAATTACACAAGTACCATAATTAATTTTTAATTAAATTAATTATTAGCAATTAACAAATAATTATTAATAAAAAAATAAATAAATTACTTGCCACCCTTTACCCCTATGAACCCCAAAACACACATCTAAAATTAATTACACAATTACCACAAATAATTACCAATTAATTAATTATTATTAATTAACAACCAATTATTAATTAATTAATAATAAATTAATTGACACATTTAACACTATAACATCTCAATTAAATAAATATTAATAAATAATAAATAAAAAATAATCATTAATTTAATAGAATTTAATTACTTCCCACCCTTTTCCCCTATAAATCCACAACCCGCTACGGAACTAAAAAATGCAAAATTCAAATAAAAATAAAATAATAACTACTAAAAATGTAACACATATTAAAAAATATAAACAATTCTTATACAAAAAAAATATCACATACATTTAAGATATATACTAAAATACATAACATTATTTAAAAAATCGATATTTTTAACAACTCTATTTTTGCAAACGATATTAAACACTTAGGGGCTCATTATGATGGCAGACGGACTTTAGTCCATCTGCCATCGTTTCGGATTTGGGACCGGCCGCCTATGAGGTAAGCTCCCCACAATCCGAATTATGATGTGACCGCAACCACGGCGGTCGCATCATCTATACTTTGCATTGTGTCGGGGATGCGGTCAGCAGCCTCTGCTGCAATGCAAAAAAAAGGCACTTGCATATCCCTGCACTACGTGCATGGTGCCTGCCACATGGTGCAGGGATATGTAGGGGGGCACCATAGGTGCCCCCAGTGCCCTTGCCCCAGGCCTAGGGATGAAGGGGGGCCCGCTATGGACCCCCAAATCCGTTTCCACCTGCCTTTTCGTGGTGGGTTGACCACCGCCGAAACGACCGGCGGAAAGGGATATCATAATCCCAATGGCGGTGCCTGCCAGGCACCGCCGCAATGCTGGGCAATGTGAGTGCTCCGACAGGCGGTTGGAAAAGGACTGCAGTCGGAACCGTGGCGGTCGGTCTTTACGACCGCCACCCTTCCCCAATGCTTCCCCCCACCATCATAATACGGCGGGTGGAAAAGCGCAGTATGATGGCGGAGGTCTCGCCACTGACAGGCTGTTAGTGGCGGCCTTCCGCCATCGTAATCAGACCCTTAGATATTTTTTAAATCGATAATACTTACCTCAAGTTGATATTCTTGACCACGATATTCTTGCTGTCAATATTTCTCACTCACGATATTTGTGACTCGATGTTCAGAATTCATTGGGGCTTGGTTTATTAAGTTTTAAATATGCAGCAACTTTGGCTCTTGTGTAATGTTTGAGGGTTTAGACTTTAAACACATCTCTTTCACCCTATTTTATTTTGTCATCCCTAGAGTTCTTCTATCACTTTCTCTCTCTTGCACTGGCTTTTGCTTTCACACTTTCCTTTTTTACACCATCTGCTTCATTAATCCCAATACTTCTGTAAAGGGAGTTTTCTTTACAGCTGAAATCACTTAATGTGGTCTTGGAAGAGGCCTAACACCATCACAGCACATTATGTCAGTTGTTTCCTTTTAGCTAAAAACCCTTTCTATGCTATGATTAATAACATCATAATGAAAATATAGCAGCTTTGTCATGAGACTATCATCCTTTATCAATGCATGCCTGCTGAAAGGTTTCTTTTGATAGGTTGAATTGGCAGCTTAAAACTGCACTACAGACCATAATGGCTGGCCTAAGTCATGCTTTAAAGTGCTACTTTAGTGTGTGGCACAGTGAGTGATGCAGACCAACAAATAGCATTTATTAATAATCCATGGAAACCATACAGTACCACTTAACTAAGGATTTATAAATAAATGAAATGTGCCAATCGGGCGTAGGCCAATTTTACCATGCTCTGGCTAGCAGTGATAAAGTGCACAAAGTCCTAATGCCAGCAAAAATGGGTTCAGCAGCAAAAGTGAAACATCTTGGGGGATACCTTGCAAAAAAGGCCAGTTCCAACAGCAACAAACATAGGTATAGAGTCAGCAGGTTAAATGTTGCAACTTGGGCACAACATAATGAGTTGATACTGTTTGGTTAATTTGGCAGACAAGATATAAAAATCATATATAGTCCTATACGTTTTGTTTTTAATACTGGTGGAAGTAATACTGTTATAATTCAGAAGCAGTGTGCCTGATATTTGATTTGCAGAAATCTTGGTAGACAGCCATTTGGTAAATTCTCTGCCCTCTGTCTGAGGTCTTCAGGTATTGATTCTATCAAGCAAGTGAATACATTGTCTATAGATGTTGGTATCGTATTATCATCCCATTTGAAAAAAAATGTGATGCTGACTAAGTGGGTTTGTCAAGTTAATGTATATTTCAGCAATAAAATGTCTAATTTGCAGGTATTTGATTCATTGCGGTGTAGGTGGAATTCTTTTTGCAAATTAGTGAATGCCTTAGGACCATGTCACTCAAATATGTCTCAAAATTTTATATCGTTGGTTTACAAAATGATTGTCCCTAAAAATGTATGGAAGTTCGGGATTATATCTTAAAGGTGTTTGTGGTGAAAAATCAGTACTTTGAGATATTGTTTGATCTTATGCCAGTTCTTCCCAAGAGTATATTAGACTTTTAACCTGACCTTTTTAAAGAATATTGGGTTTCCCAACTTTTCCATAAAATTATATTCATTGTAATTAAATATCTTCTCTATGTTCTAATGGAATATGAAGATTGCAGTCTTTTACTCAGACAGTCTCCAGTCCGGAAGTGTTTATCCACCTCTGCTAATGGGTAGATCAGCACCATATGAATCTGGAAATGAGAGAATCCAAAAATATTTATTGAGTAAGTATATTTGGTAGTGATTTGGGGGAGAATTTTCTTTTTAATCAAGTTAATCCTGTAATTTATAAAAATGGTAGATTCCTCTGCTATTCCAGTTGTGTCTTGGTAGAATGTGATAGATATATTTAATTTAATTTTAGAGGTGACAGAATTCCCATGATAATGTGCTTTTTTAGTGTATCTTGGATATTCTTCTCTAGCTCCTCCTGTAAGAACAATTTCGTTTTTGTGAGTATTGAGTCTCTGTCCAGATACCTGACCAAACCTTTCGGCTACATATTCTACCATGTTAAGCGTGGTTTATAATGAGTGCGAGAATACAGTGACATAAGCAGCATAGACAGCTAAAGGAAAATCTATTGCGGAGTGGGGGATAGACAGAAGCTATTCTGTAAATTGTCTGATGTGTGACTCCATACATAGTGCATATAAAGCAGGAAAGAATGGCATCCTTGTCATGTGCATAAAAGAATACACATTTGAGCTTCGGATATTTTGTAAAGGATTTCAATCTTTTAATAAAGTTGACATATGTTGAAAGCTTTAAGAAATGCCTAAGAAACTGATAATACCTGTTGAATGCTTGTCTGGTAGTATAATAGAACTAGGGTTTTGAAAGGTTTTGGCTAGATTGATGATATGGCAAGATTAGTGTGGCTAGTGGTATCTTTGGCCCAGTATAAATTAACCGATGTTATGGATGATAGAATCTGATTCCTCCAAATGGCTAATATTTTATTGAATAATTTTTAAATCAGCATTGAGTAAAGGTATTGGTCTACAGGATTTAGGATCTAGATTGTCCTTATACTTTTTTAAGAAGCTCTACCATAATGGCCTCTTCCCATGTTGCTGAAGATCTGTTAAAGTCTCTGCTTTCATAAAGCCCTTCTAAGAAGAGTGATGCAATTATATCTATAGTAACTGATATATTTCGACTGTGTGGTATGAACCAATAGCTTTAATGGGTGCCATTCTGTATCTGTAATCCTTATTTCCTTGATGGAGAATTTCTCAATTAACCGGTTATTCTGGGATTCGCCAAGAGTAAGTAGCTTTTTCATAATTAAGATGTGTGGACAGGTGCATCATCATATGAGATAGCATTGTAGATTAAGTCAACATAAAATTTCTCAACCGTAGATATAATATCAGAAGTTTTGTAAGTAACTATGTCATCTCTATCCCCAATGGAATGTATGTAGGTTGTGTGTGTTGATCGTTGGCTTATAAACCCAAGTAGTTTTATTGATTTTTCGCCTGTTTCAAAATTATTCATTTTATCATCATCAAGATGCCTTTCAGGTGTTTGTTTGTGCTTAACAAACAAACAAACAAATAAATAAATAAATTAGCATAAGATTTCTTGTTAGCTATTGCTGCTTGAAGTATTTGTATATGTCAGCATGAGGAGGCAATATCACGGTAAATTTGATAAGCCTCAGAGTTTTTCCTTTTAGTTTGCTTAATATAAATATTAAATAATGAATCCAGCCCTTCACTTAGTTCCTCTTCCTCATGTTAAGAGGTTTTCAATATTTGAATTGAAAAGGCCTGCGTGATGCCCCTAATATAAGCTTTTAGACAATTCCATACCATGGTAGCTGGGGTGGGGCCTTTATTGAAGTTAATATATTCTGGTACTTCTTTGCTTAGATAAAGTCCATCCTATTTAGTATGTATTGTGCTACAAACCAAATCTTTTTTAGCATGCTAGCATTGATGTGTGACCATATAATATATGTTTCAGAATGGTTGGAATGCAATATGAGACCGATTCCAACAGGGCAATACTGGGTGATAGTTTTACTGGCAAGGATGAAATCTATTCATAAGAATTTCTTATGAGGTGAGGAAAAGAACATTATCTTGTTCTTCTCGGAAATGAGAACGAGGTGCCACCAAATATCTGACAAATACCTATCATGTGAAATGCAACATTTCTAGGTTGTTTCATGCGTTTACAACATTTCTAGGTTGTTTCATGCGTTTGGTATAAGTTGAGTTGGTGGTATCTAGTTTTGCATTCAGGATGCAGTTTAAATCTCCTGTAATAATAATGCAGTAGAAGCAGTTGTATAATTCCATTGTAAGGTCAAGAAAGAATTTGAGATAGTTGAAATTGGGGGCATATAGTGAGAGAAACATGAACTTAGTGGCATATTTGCTAGAATTGTGGTGCAGGGCAGCGCAGCATGTTACCTTGCTGCACTGCCCAGCATTACAGGGAAAGGGCAGGAATGCACCGTATTTATCCAATACGGTGCATTCTTGTCCTTTCCCCCAGTGCTGGCACCATTTCCACAGCCTAGCACCTACACAGGCACCTTTCACCATGGTGCAATGGTGGCCACATTACAGACAGGATCGTTTACGTGCAGGAAGGGGCACTGTCCTGCATAAAAATAATCCATAGAGGCGTTATCCTCTTTCTATGTGTGCTGCAGAATGAATGTAAGGATCAGACCCTTCCCTTCGGCTCTTTCTGAAATTCCACCCAGAGGAAGGTTGGAGTGTGTCGTTGATATTGTGAGATGGTATTTTCAAATTTGTTGTTGGTTTCAACAAATTAATGTAGCTAGTTGGTATTCAATTGAGTGTACTTTGTGAGCAGGATTTCAAAATCAGAGTCTTGCTCAGTTTGGTCTCTCTCAGTTAGGCACATCCAATTTGAGCATAGATTCAAGTCGAGTTCAAGGATGGATTGGAGTAGACTTCAGAATCCTCTGTACCTGATACCTGGAAAGTTGAATCCATGTCATCTGATAAAGGCAGATGTGGATGTTTCATAAGCTTTGGTGTTTTCACTGGTGGGGTTTGCATTTGATATCTGGTGATGCCCAAGAGTTGGAAACAATTGTCATTAAGGCCTTTAGTACCAGATGTGTCTGGTGTCTAGACAGGACATCCTTGGTTTTAGCAGACACATTATTAATGTGCATTTCTCTAAGAGGGTTTGATGTAGCACTTGATTTGGGAAAGCTTCTTCTAGGTAATAGTTTGGGGGTGGATGAGAATATATGTTGTGTGAACAATACATGATCTCAGAAGATACGTTTTTGAGTTTCTTTCGAGGGAGCTCTTTAAGGGTGAGAAGCTGCTCTATTAATATAAAGTTGTTGGTAATGACAGATACTTGAATGATGCTATGCTGGTGTTCGGATTGGGTGACAAAACTATCTGTCAGAATGAAGAGTTAGATGGTACGGTCTGTTGGTTAAGTGCTTCCTTCTGGCTGTGTGGGTGTTTCACAGTAACAGTATGTCTTGTGGGAAAGCTATAATTATGTCAGTTGATGCATCTCAACCTATCTTTTCCCCAGTACCTGGTTGGTTTTGGGTATCTGCTCTCGACTTGAGCCTTGTCAGAATTTTATTGAGCCCAGGAGTATCCTCTTCCCTACGGGAGTTCATTAAGAATGTTCCTCCCAACAGACTCATTACGTTCGTCTGTCTCAACTGTCTCTTCTCTCGGATATTGTTGATATTAATTACATTATTTAATGCACTGAGAGGTAGCCTCACTGGTGAAGTGGATTGATTTGTTTTCATGATTGTATCACCATCATTCTTCTAACCACCCTCTAGTAATTTTGAGCTATCAACAATGGTGTTAGTGCTCGAAGTATTATTTATTGCAAGTTCATCCATTATGGTGACTTCAGATATCGTACTTGATATATTTTGGTTTGCTTGTCAGAGGGTGGATTGTCATATGCAAGGCATTAGGGGCCAGTTGTACGACCAATTTTAGCATGCGCAAACGGGTTAGCGACCCGTTTGCGCATGCTAAAATGGGTATGGCCATGTACTAACACAATTTTGCGAGTCGCAAATGAATTGCGACATGCAAAAAAGTGTTTAGAGACTCGCTATTCGGAAGGGGCATTCCCTTCCAATTAGCGACCCTCTAACCCATGTACTAATGTGTTGCGACCGCAATTGCAGTCGCAAAACACTCGCAATTACCACCTACTTCAAGTAGGTGGTAATGCATTCGCAAATGGGAAGGGGTCTCCAGGGGACCGCTTCCCCTTTGCAAATGCATGCGAAAATATTTTTTAAGGGCAGGCAGTGGTCCCATGGACCACTGCCTGACCTTAAAAAATGAAATGAAAACGTTTCATTTTTATTTTTTTAAATGCATCCCGTTTTCCTTTAAGGAAAACGGGCTGCATTTAAAAAGAAAAAAGCTGCTTTATTTAAAAGGAGTCCCAGACATGGTGGTGTGCTGAGCCCAGCAGGCCACCATCCCTGGGAGGGCCAGCCATTCCCAATGGAGTCGCAAAATGCGAGTGCCTCATTAATATTAATGAGCCTCGCATTTCGCGACCCCATTGGGAATCGCAATCAGTGTCTCTGACACTGTTGTACATACTAAATTGCGACTCGCAAACGAGCGCAAATTGCGACTCGCAATTTAGTATGGTCGTACATCTGGCCCTAAGCTTCTTTTGTCTAATGGTGTAGCCCAATATCTCTGTTGAGTGGCCAATGGAGAGATATCGCCATTACTCTTCATTATTTCAGATAGTCCACCAGGTAGGATTTGAGGATTTTTGAGCAGGGCTGCAACTTTGCATGAACTGAGCTGACACAGGTCTGTGGCTGTTAATCTGCTCATGATATTAAATCTTGAAGAAGACAGGCAATGTTTAGCTTTTGCTTCTACCATTTGATTTTAGGAGACTATTCGATCGTTCGCTTACTTTTATTATTTAGTTCTCATCTTGAGTGGGGCCGTTGGTCATGGTGTGCAGTTGGCCAGTCTATTAGGTAAATGTTTAAACTTCTCAGATTCTCCTTATGATCATCTTCAAAGGCTGGTCAAATGCAGCATCTAAGACTCAGTAATCACATTAAGGAATCTGGGTTAGGACCTCCAAGACCCATACAGAAGGGAGGGCATTCTTAGGCCTCACTGACTATTACAGTAGATTTGTCAACGGATATGGCACCATTGTTCCCCCCTTGACAGAGCTCACTTCCAGGAAGCAGCCACATCAGTTGATCTGGACAGAGGCGCCCCAAAACTCCTTTGACACTCTGAAGGAGGCCATGTGCACAGCAGCTGTTCTCAAGGCCCTGACTTCTCCTACTAGTTCCTTGTGCAGACAGATCTCTCGGAGCATGGCGTAGGGGCCATGCTCTCACAGCTAAACGAAAAGGGCCTAGATCAGCCTGTAGCCTTCATCAGCAGGAGGTTGCTTCTCAGGGAAGAGAGTTGGAGCACAATAGAAAGGACAGCATTTGCTGTGGGTTGGGTGCTAAAGAAGCTTAGACCATATCTGTTTGGTACTCACTTTCAGGTTCAGACAGATCGCAGATCCATCAGATTGTTAATGCAGATGAGTGGTGAGAATTTCAAACTGTTCAATCAATCAATCAATCATTTATAAAGTGCAGCACTGTCAATCTGGGGGTATCTTGGCGCTATTTCTCTGTCAAAGAGCCAGGCCTTGAGACTATTTCTGAATTGCAAACAAGGAGGCTGTACAGAGTTAGAGGGAAAGGTTGTTCAAGGTCTTGGCAGCAATATAGGAGAAGGAGCAACCACTGCTGCGGCTGCGATGGATGTCGGGTGTGCGTGCCAGGGCGAGTGACGATGAGCGATGGTGTCTGGAGGGCTGGTGGAAGTTCAGTTGATGGTTGATGTAGGCAGGTCCTAGGTCATGGAGGGCTTTCTAGGCATGCGTGAGGACCTTGAACTGGCATCTCTTCTGGATGGGGAGCCAGTGGAGATCTCTCAGGTGCAGAGCGATGTGGGTTCATTTGGGGAGGTCCAGGATGAGTCTGGCTGCAGTGTTCTGTATGGTCTGGAGTCTTCTGAGCAGCAGGGTAGAGATGCCGGCATAGAGGGTGTTGCTGTAGTTGAGGTGGCTGGTGATGAGGGCCTGAGTGACAGTCTTTGTGGTGTTGGTTGTGATCCATCTGAAAATTCTGTGGAGCGCACGAAGTGTGTGGAAGCAAGAGGAGGTGACTGAGTTGACTTGTCGTTTCATGGTCAGTTTGCTGTTGAGGATGATGTTGAGGTTGCGTGCATGGTCGGTCGGTGTGGGTCTGAGTTCTGCAGGCCACTAGCTGTTGTCCCATGTGGAGGTGTTCTTCCCGGAGATCAGTACTTCAGCTTTGTCGGAGTTGAGTTGGAGGCAGTTGTCTCTCATCTATTTTGCTACATTTGTCATGGCGTTGCAGAAGTTGGTTTTGGCATTGGAGGGGTTCTGAGTGAGCAAGAGGATCAGTTGAGTGTGGTCTGCGTAGGAGACTATGTTGAGTCTGTGGGATCTGTCGACATCTGCAAGGGGGGTCATGTAGATGTTGAACAAGGTGGGGCTGAGGGATGATCCTTGTGGTTAGCTACATATGATGTCTTTGGGTGTGGAGGTTAAGGGAGTCAGTAGGATGCTCTGTGTGCATCCTGTCAGAAAGGAGGCAAATCACTTCAGGGCATCTTCCTGTGTGCCTATGTTGTAGAGTCTGTTGATGGGGGTGTTGTGGGAGACGGTGTCAAAGGCCACGGAGAGGTCGAGGAGGATCAAGGTCACAGTTTCTCTGTGGTTTAGAGGTGTTCTGATGTTGTCTGTGGCAGCAATCAGTGCCGTTTCAGTGCTGTGGTTGGCACAGAATACAGATTTTGAGGCATCCAGTAGGTGGTTTTGTTCCAGGAATTCGGTGAGCTGCTGGTTGATGGCTTAACAAGTACTTTAGCTGTGTAGGGGAGCAGGGAGATCGGATGATAATTTTTGAGATCGCTGGGGTCGGCGGAGGCTTTCTTTAGGAGAGGTCTGACGTCTGTGTGTTTCCATCTGTCCGGGAAGGTTGCAGTGGAGATGGAGGAGTTGAGGATCTTGGTGAGTTGCGTACTGATAGGGTCGTTGTGAAGTTGTAGAGGTGGTGGGGGCAGGGGTTGGTGGGCACCCCGGAGTGGATGAAAGGCATGATGACTGAGGTCGTCAGGGTGGTGAGTGGAGACAAGGTGGTAATGGTTTGGTTGATGTTCGCCGGTTGGTTGAGATCACTGGGGTTGAGGGTGGTGGGCTGGTGGTCAAATTTGTTGTAATGTTGGTGATCTTGCTGTGGAAGTAGTCTGAGAGGGTGGCGCAGAGTTCTTGGGAGGGGTGGATGGTGTTCTCTATGGCCATAGGGTTGGAGAATTCTTTGACTATTTTGAAGAGTTCCTTTGTGTGGTTGGCCGCGGAGTTGATGCGGGTGGTGATGGCTGCTGTTGAGGCTACTGTTGAGGTGGCCCACTTCCCTATAGAGAAGGGACTTTACAGTAGAACACTGGCCTGGATCAGACCAGGCCAATGCTGATGGTCTCTCCAAGTTTTTCAGCCTTAGTGAACAGAACTCCCAAGGTGTTGGGCTCTCCTTACTTTCAGCTTGGGGGGACACGTGTTAGACTTGGCATTCAGGGCACGGTCCCCCTGACTGGGCACTTTACCATTGCTAATCAGTGCTAAAGTGCATGTGCTCTCTGCTTAAAACAAGGTAACATTGGCTTATCCATAATTGGCATATTTAATTTACTTATAAGTCCACATTAAAGTGTACTACATATGCTCAAGGCCTGTAAATTAAATGCTACTAGTGGATCTGCAGCACCGATTGTGCCACCCACTTAAGTAGCCCTTTAAACATGTCTCAGGCCTGCCATTGCAGAGCCTGCGTGTGCCGTTTTAAACTGCCATGTCTACCTGGCAAGTTGACACTCTTGCCAGGCCCAAACATTCCTTTTTAATACATATAAGTCGCCCCTAAGGTTGGCCCTTAACACCCCAAGGGCAGGGTGCAGTGTAGTTAAAAAGTAGGACATGTACGTTTAAGTTTTACATGTACTAGTAGTGAACAACTCTTACATTTGTTTTTCACTACTGCAAGGCCTATCTCTCCAATAGGACAACATTGGGATAACTTTATTACATTTTATAAGTGTAATTTCCAATGGGGAAGAGATTGGACCCCCAGGTTTAGTGTCTCTAGAACCACAATTTAAAATCACAACTTATGATAAAGTCGGATTTTAAATTCCAATTCTGAAAATTACACTTTTAGAAAGTAAGACAAAACTACAATTGCCAGTGCTGACGATCATTTTGGACATTCAATTTAACTCTTCGTGATCGCACAACTGAATTCCTTCGTCCACCATTTATATTCTTTATATTCAAGAAACATTCAATAATTATTTTCACAACACAATCACAGACAGTTGACCAACAAACATGGAAAACATTACATCTAATTTTTCAATGTTGATCACCCACTTAACATTTAACAACCATATGACTACCACATTTGAATTTGTACAAAAGCAATACAACACATTTGCATATGAACAACAACAACTGATGTATCCCAGCTCTGACTTTGAAACCCACTGGCAGCTAAGACAATTAAAAAAAAAACATTAAACTAGCTCCTCCCTGTTGAGCTTGACCCAGAGGTGCTAGCTCAATTGATATAAAGACCAGCTATTGACAGGGATGTATATTTTATGTCATTCTTTCTGCTTATTCCCTGTATGCCAGTGATGTCTCTATAATGCACTCTCTGGTGAGTAAACATTGTCGACACGTTTTTAACCCAATGTGATTTGGGGGTTCTCCTCAAGATTCAGAACTGTTGGAAACTCTAAAAGAAAGATATAGGGCATCTTTGAGTGCTTGCGATGCTTTATTTGTGGGGAGTTTGAAATCAATACACCTATAACCTTAACTGATTACCTTAATGTAAACTCTTGAATGGTACACCGGATATTTCACTTATTTATTGCGTGTGTTAATTCTGAGAAAATCTAAAAAAGCAAATATGAAGGCTCATTACTAAATGACCATAGTGGGGGAAATGATGTAACTGAGACAGTCTTTTTTATATAGGAAACAAGCTTGGATGCACTCACATAATCAAAATGGCTGAGGGTGCGCTGCCTTCTACGTGAAATCAGTCCTTTTCTTTGGACCAGGAAGGAAGCGATCTGTAAATATTTAGGCAGAATCAGCTGGTCAGGCCCTGGGGTATATAACGGGCAGATAGACCAGTTACCATCCACCAGCCAGGGAGAGCGGACCACCAAACAGGTTTGCAGAGGGTAGGGGCCCCTTGCTGCTACTCATTCTTGACTCTTTCTATTGCCACGAATTTCTCCTATTTCATTATGTAGACATTCATCCAGAGGGTACTGATGCGCCATAGGCCAGACAGCACTAAACTGGAAAATTCTTGGGAATATTTTCAGGGTGGTAAAAAATTGTATGCCGTCACCTGCTCAAGAAGCTCCTTTTCAAAGCAGCTGCCAATATGCCACCGGCTCCATGAGACCATCCAAGGCAGTGTGAGCGTTCAAAGGGGCATATTCTCAAGGACTTATCGCCGAGTTAGCTGCACTTTATTGCAGCCAAAGTGGCGATAAATTTATCGCACCATTCACAAGCTGGTATTAACAGCCCATAACACCAGTTTACCCGCGATAGCAGCCGCAAAAAACATCGCCACAGTTGACCCCCGCAACTATCGCTAATGAGATGCAGAGTAGGCGTACCCCTGCAAAAAGCCACGAAAACACCACTCGGCAACATTCTCTACGACCAGCCAGATCGGCGATAAGACCACAAAACAGGCGAAAAGGCACGTTAGCAGCAGGAAATTAACACCTGCTCTGACCTGGTGCAAAGTCGGACCACAGCCTGCACCACAAAATGGAGCCCAGCCCAGAGCCACACCTGAAAGGCAACAGATGCCATGGAGCCACTAATCATGCAGCTCGGAGCCCCAACAGGGCCACAACACCCACCGCCACCACCCCCAGGACCCCCCCTCCCCGGGCCCCCCCCTGGCCAAAGACATGCCACATCAACTACACCGAATCAAGTACCAAATAATTCGCCTGATGTCACACAATCACATTTGGTGGCATGCATGTGTCGTCACAAAAATGAGCATCACACATTCACCTTCGATGTACAAAATGAAAATTTATTCAAAGAAACACAGAACAGAAATGAAGACACATGGCGGCTCCCCTCGGGAAAATCCGTAGGTCACAGCCTGCAAGACAAAAATCATGATGAGAAGGTGTGTCTTGCGCACATCAAAGGACAGAGAGAGAGCGAAGGAGAGAGAGAGAGAAAGAGAGGGAGCGAGAGAAATACGGACAGAGAGGGGAGCGAGAGAAAGACGGACAAAGAGGGGGAGTGAGAGAAAGACGTACAGAGAGGGGGAGTGAGAGAAAGAAGGACAGAGAGGGGGAGCGAGACACAGATAACAGAAGAGATGGACAAGGAGAGAGAGTGCGACAATGCGCACCCAGGCCACACTGCCCACCTGCTGCCACAGGTGTGTCTCCAACTACGTGCCTGTATGTAGTGCAGTTCACCAGGTCACACATCTGAAACAGATCCGTCATCTGAAACAGAGTCCAGATACATGAACGGCAAAGTACATACAATTGCACAAGACATCATCGCCTGTCCGCCCCTGCGCACCCAGGCAGATGTACCCCAGCCCCTCCCGCCGCCCAGCGGTGCATGCCCGCCCCTGCACACCCAGGCCTCACTGCTCACCTTCCGCCCTTGGCGTGTAGCAATGAGGGCCCACCACGTGCCGCTGCAAGTCACATGCCCGGGGCCCGCGGACATGGCACCCTCCACATCATGCAGCCCCGCTCCGCAGGCCACCAGGTTTCACATATGATTCTGGGTCTTGATTTTGCCATGGCAGAGGACATACCAGTGCACCCGGCATCATCGCATGCTGCACACCCACTCAGCCCTTGAGGTGCCACTAACTCTGTGATCCGGGATGCGACGCCACATGGCGGTAGGCCCGTGCTGCCCGCTGGCTCTGGCCTACACTGCGGTCCAGCAGGGCACACAAATCCTGAGCAGTCCAGATGGCCGGGACGGGGCATCATCGCAGGCTGCACACCCGCTCAGCACTTAAGGTGCCCCTACCTCAGTGCACCCAAACTCACCGTCCCGTGGCGGTGTGCCTGTGCCGGCCGCAATGTATCTGGTGCCACCAAGTCTGTGTCCCAAAGTCATGGACCCTGTATGATTGGGTATCATGTTGCGAACGCCATCATGTCACCTCCGGTCCTGGGGAATGTGATGTTGCAGGGCCCGAGGCCCTCATGCCTACATTAACACCACACGGATGCACCGAGATAGAGAGTGGAAATGGCGTCGAGCACATGTGCCCAGCCCTTTTTATTGGCAGGGTCACATGTCCTGTGACGCGTGTGCTGGACGGGTGTGGTGTGGGTGTAAACCAGAAATGAGGGAGTGGCTGTGGCATGCTGACAACTAGACCTGTGAGCAGCAGATCACTACAGGAAAGATATGGGACATGTAGCATTGCCGTCCCCCCTGTGAGCGTAAGCGGAGTGGGCTGGCCTGGCGTATGCCAGTCCAATGTAAGGGTTTGTAAATGACCCCGGGGCCCTGGGCGTGGTTCCGTACTGGGCTGGACAAGAAAGTAACTCATGCATGTGTCCCTGTCGTTGTGTCAGCACCAGCCGGACCGCATTGGGCAAGGTGTCACCCTGTGACCCCTGTTCTACGACATGAGCCACATGGACATAAGAGGAGTCCAGTGAACCTACATTCATCCATACTTCCACACTTGAAAGACCATAGACATGACACATCTGTGTGAATATGAATGTTTAATGCACATTCAGTGGAGTGTTGCATCTGGAGCAGTACAGGGCCATGCAAACCCCACATGACGATGTTGTCCCGTGGAGGGCCAGCCAGGGTCCTTCAGGGAATGACAAGTCCAAAGGAAGAGGAACAGTTCAGTCCGCAGTCTGATTGCTGTGTCAATGGCGATAAAACAGCATATGGAAGTCCATGTCGAGGTCCAAGGTGAGTGTCGCAGAGTGCATCGGGGGACAGTGGAAGGTGATGATGCAGAGAGCAGTACCAAGCTGAAGCCGGACCTATGGATGAGATGCATGCTAATGCGTCCTTCTTACCACGAGGGCAGAATCATCCGCATCTTCATTCTCTTCTGTTTCATGTGCCTCACATGTGGGTGGTGGTGTTCTGTCTCCAGCACTGTGTGGCAATGACACATCAGTGGCCGGTGGTGGAAGGTCTGCCGCACTGTGTGGCACTGACACTTCAGGGGGCGGAGATGTGAATGGAGTGGTGGCAGCAGCATGCATCCGCGCCAGGCCTTGTGGCAGCAATGCCATGAGGATGGTCCTGAGGTCATTGAGGAACCCAGCTACCTCTCGCTGGTGTGCAGCCGTGGCAGCCACTCGTTCCGCATTCACCCTCTCCATGGTCTCCATTAGCCTCTACATGTTTCCCAACTCCTGTGTGACATCGCTAGAGCCACTCGGACTGGACAGCTGTACTATTCTCTGAGTCAGGGCCCCAGCGATGTCAGCCATGGTCCGTTGGAGAGCATGGAGCAGACTGTGGGTGTCCGTTAGGGACTGTGAGTGGTCCCTGATGGCACTTAGACACCCACGTATGGCATCTAGTTTGTCTGCATGCGGTCGAAGCCCACCCGCACCTGTTCAGCCAGATTCTCCTGACACCCCAAAACACGGCGTTGGAAGGCCATGAGTTCTCCGTGGGGGTCCTGGGAGGCAGCAGTGGTGGTAGGTGCTGCCTGCTGTGTGGTCTGTGCAGGGGGTGGGGTCTCCTCATAGGAGCTGGGCTGCCCAGCTCCTGGAAGTGGGCTGCGTAGGCTGTCCACGAGCAGTTGGAGGGCGTCAGAGTAGAAGCTGTGGTGGTCCTCTTCGTCTCCAGAGAAGAGAGGGTCGGGCTGCTCTGCAGGAGGTGTTGATTCTCCCTCTGCAATGTGAAGGGGAGATGCAGTTTAACAATGTGTCCACATGTATGTTGTCACATTGTACATGTTTACATACAGACATCATGACTGGGTACATTGTGGCTGTTTGGGAGGAGCTGCCTATTTGATGGGGGACAGTGGACATTTCGACAACAGACGTGTGTGTGTTTGTACTTGTACATTATCAACGCACATTTCCCTGCAATGCCAAATGTGATTGGCCAGTGTCTGCCCCCATCGGCACCAGTTGTGTCCTGTGTTCTGTTGTAGGTGTTTTGCGGATTGTGTCACATCGTTGTCAATGTAGAAGTGCTCTGCATGTGATGTGTGTGCTGCATTTTGGGGGAGTCACCCCTGCAGCTCAGATTTTGCTGCCCCTTATCACTTTCATGAGGTGTGCCTTTGACTTCTGTGCTTGTACAGTGTTGACATGTTGCATACTTGGGTACATTGGTCTCTTGGTGGGAGTTGGTGGTCTGGGGCATGGTTTGTCCGCAAATGTGCTCAACTTAATTTTGCATGTGTGCCATTGTGCCCATCTCCCCCTGTCCCCCCAGGCCCTGGTCGTTACTCACCCTGTTGCTGTTGTGTCGGGTCCTGTTGAGCAGTGTCCAGGACCATAACTCCTGCCACCGTCTCCCCACTGATGACTGTGGACACCATTTCCTCCATGTCGTCCAGCTCCTCCTGTGGCGCTGGGCTTCCACCTCCAGTCTGCATTGCTGCCTTCAAGTTGTTGGCGAGTTTCAGCTTGGTTTTGCGCTTGACATCATTCCAGCGCCTCTTGACCTCGTCTATTGTCCTCTTCAGCACTCCGACTGCATTCACCTTGTCCACGATGGACTGCCATAGTCCATTTTTTGTTGCTAATGACACAGTGGAGGTGACGAACAGTTTTTTGATGGTGTTCTGTCACCTCCGTTATCAGGATCCTGTTTTCCTGTGGACTGAACTTCGTCTTCCTCTTCTTCTTGTCCTTGCCCTTCCCTGACCCCGAAGTCCCAGGATGGTCCTCCGGGGGGCTTGTGGGGTTCGGGTTCTCCTCCGTACTTGCTCCGGCAACGTCCATTGTGCTTCGCTGTTGTTTGGCATTTGTTTGTCTGTTTTTGTTCTACTTTTATGGTGATTGTTCCCGCCTGACGCGTCTGGATTGCAGGCCTGTAGCTGGGTTTCGCTGATTTTCATATCGCGATTGGCCTCATCGCAGCTTTTTTTGCATTAGTGTTTCGCATTTTTGCGGCGTGGCGTTGATTTTAACGCGGTCAGTTGACGCGTTATCTGGGGACTATCGCATGGTACCGCCGTGTTGTGAATACTTGGTTAACACGGCGTAAATTTCCCGCGATAGACTGCAATGTTGAAGGTTGCGTTAAGTTACTTTTGCGATGGTTATCATACGTTCTTGAGAATATGCCCCAAAGTGTTTAGGTCATTCTGCCAGTAAGCTCAAATTCACAGAGCAACACAAGAAATCAATAAAAAATAAAAGGAAATTTGTGTCAGTGATCCTTGCCCTAACACGATCAATCCAAAACTCACGCTTATACCTTTCAACATCAATTTCTTTTTTTGTAAAATGCTGATTTGATGGTCTTTTAACACAGTATTAACTAACCAATGAGAAGAAAAATTGCTCAGAAAAAAAAGATGCAAATGCTCATTTTGTCGTATCAGTTGCACGATGCTATAGATAGCTCCAAATTACATCAATCTTCTTTTCTTTAATAGGACATCAAATGAATGCATGAATTGCAAAAGTGTTATTTAAATCAGCCATTTTTTTGTCCAATTATATACCCATGGAACGGAAAACCATCTGTTTTATAATGATGGCTCTACCATAACTCGGTGGCTAAAAGCAGCACAGACTTTCGCTTTCAGAGCTCACTCTTCCCACATTTCCCTAAAAATAATCCCTCCGATATTACGGTAGTCAGCAATTACCACAAGCCCTCTACTTCCCAAAAAAGAAAGAAAACCCACAGAAACTAAATTAGCTGTGCATTTAGCTGTGTTGCCTCGTGCCAGATGCAGCTTATCGCTGCCACTTTCATCAGAATACCACCCTGAGCAATCTCTTCATGTCCACATCACGCCTTTGAAGAGAGCTTTCAGTTTTGTAGAACATATCACTCACCCCCTCCCCCCCCCAAAAAAAAAAACTGCAAGAAAACTTTTTGGGCCTCATTAAAAACATGCTTGCTTTAGGGCTGAGCTTGAGACAACTTTAGCTCTTATTCTATACGCAAATTAAAAAATATATATACATCATAATGGCATACGGAGGAGAGCTTTGGGCCAGCTCACCGTCCGCCACTGCTTGTTTGAAGAGCAATTCATATTTTGAATCATATTTCACATTCATATTTTGAATCAACACTTCAATCTTTTGAAAGACAACATACATATAGTGGGCTAACGGGTCAGCCCTCTTCACCCCCTAGCTTTCTTGCTAATGTCATTCACATTTGGATCAGTCCACAAGAGATCGTTTGGGGCTTTGGAGTGTTGGGAAGCATGAGTGCCCGCATTTTGCCGATGTAATTTCTCACTAAAACATTTTAATGTTGATAAATTCTGTGGGTTCGCCGCTAAAGTGGTGCTAGTCCTACAGCAGCAGACATTTGATTGCATTGCATTCAAAACTGGAGACTGGTGTATCTGTAAGATGGAGCAGGGAGGCATAGCGCACTGTGTGCACCACCCCGTACCAGAGCCACCAGTGTGAGCACAGCCACCAGCCTGGTGTTCCCCCTGCCGGCTCAATGCATGCCTGTTCAACTTGGGAGTATGTACCGCAAAATGAAAAGACGAGTGTTGTATTTTTCTGTTCATGTTTAACTCTTTGGAGGCTTGACTGAAGAGGCTCACATTGGCCGAAGCTAGGCTTAAGTTATTTGTCTTCTGGTTCTGAGAGGGCTTTGTCTGGCAGTTTGGGCGGAACTAATCCTAGTGGATCAGGGCTAATGCTGATTTGCATATGGCAAAATCTAATCTGAGGCATGGACGTCATTTAGGGGTCGCAGCTGTGACCCTTGACTTGCAGCCTTGCGACCTCTGGCACTGCATTTGCGACCCCAGGCCTCAGAGGTGGCAACATCAGTGCCTGAAACACTGGGGCAGTTCGTCCTTAAGGACATTGGTTTGGGCTGCAATCTCCTTTTTTTGTCAATTTTTATTGCACTAATAGTGAATAATAACATATTATTCTCTATAGTGCAATACAAATGGTGTGCAAATAGCTGGAATATGACCCTACCTAGCAATTGAGTTAAGTAAAAAAATCATTTTAAATGTATGTTGTGTTCATGCGTGCAGGTGACACATATGTTGATGTAAGAGAGTGTATGTGTGTGTGTGTGTGTCTGTGTGTGTGTGTCTGTGTAAGCATGTGTGTGTTAGTGAATGCAAAGACAAATAGCATGTGATGTCACTTCTGCTACCCCTGGCTTTTTGGTGAATTGATGCCCATGATCTGAGGTAGCATGAGCAGCAAAACATTGATGGGCTAGGATGCAGCACTGAGCAATTATTAGTGGCTGAGATTAATTTAAGCACTATCTCTATCATTTCTTCTGGTCTTCATTAGCACTCTAAAGACATAACACACTTTGGTAAATAAGTATCCTTTCGTTCCACAATATCTTCAGCACTTAATACCATGTCGCCTGCTACATACAAGCATGTTAAAACTAATCATAAAACTTCCCCATGGTTTAATGACAATCTGTCGGTGTTAAAAAAACCTCAAAAGTTTGAGTTAACTTGGATGTTCTCTTATGATGTGTCCTCTAAAGCTTCATCGATATTGATCCATCTTGCACTAATGCATACTAGCCATTAAAGTTTTAAAACAGAATGACTTCTCAGATAGAATTCAGGCGGCCCAAACAGACAAAAAAAGTTTTTTAAATTATCACTGACTTACTCCAAGTATCATCCCTCAGAACAGTCATCTCTGCTCAGCACCTTTTTGCCAAGAGCTTTCAGGTTTTTACTTACAAAATTGATCAATTCAGATCATCCTTTGCAAAGCTTCCTTTAATAGGAACTATATCACTAAGCCAACCCCACCCCACCCAAAGTTATTTGGCCCAATTTTGAACAAGTGGTCTTTATTGCAAGCTGCCATTTAATCTCTGTCTGTAAAGCTGGGTCTTCTCTGGATCCCATCCCAGGGAGATTTTTTCCCAAAGTAGGAGGCTGTGTTGCGTCAGCTATTTTGGACATACTGCTCCTTAAGGATAAGTCCTTCACCAACCTAAAATGGGCGTTGTCTTGCCTTTATCGAAAAGCAGATTCTGACACAACTTCCATCCAATTAACACCCTATTGGTTTTCTACCCGCAGTATCGAAGATTCTTAAGGTTTTTGTAACCAAAGGTCTGTGACTTTTTGGACACCGATGAGATCTTTGATGATGTGCAAGTGGGTTTCTGCCCTGAGGGTAGTACTTAGCTCGCTGAGCTGGCTGTGCCTGAGGATCTCCACTTAGAGTCAGGTGACAGTAGTGCAAGTGCCCTGATTTTGCTCAATCTGTCTGCAGCTTTTGACAGTGTACACCATGGCATACATATTAGCCAAGTACATGTCATAGATATCCATGGGAACGTGTTGGAAGGGTTTACTTCCTTTCTCAAAGAAAGACTGTCAGCAAGTAATGCTGGGATAATTCCATTCTTCTGGCAATATCTCATGTTGAGTCCCAGAATGCTCTGCATTGTCTCCTTATTTGCTTACTCTCCATATGACACTCTTTGAAGCTACTGTTAGACATTTACACCTATGCCAATGACAGCCAACTCCTGCTCAGTTTGAGCACTCCCCCATGGAGTCTAAGGATGCTTTTACAACTGTGCCCGACTGTAGGGCCTACATTGGCTTAAACTTAATATGAACAAAAACTGACCTTTTAATCATAGGCCTTGCCTCGACCCTTTGATATCACTCATTCTGGCTGCCTAACTTTGGTGCTTGCTCTCAACCAGACAATATGGTGAAACTTGCGGCATAGGAATCGATGTAACGCTGCAAATGGATTGACAGGTGGAACCGGCAGGCTCCTTATGTGTTTTTTCAAATGAAAAGCCTCTGCCCCATTGTCTTACTTTTGTCTACAGAACGCTGATGCCTGTGCCTTCTGTATATTATTAGTTCCAGACAAGACAGCTGTAATCGCCTCTCTCTCGTTATAAAAGCCTCTCTAATCCATCCCATACAATTTATTCAAAAGCAGGCAACCCGCCTAGTGATGGGAGCATGCTCGTTCAGATGGACGTAACAATCTCGAAATTGTTACACTGGGTGTCTGTTCAGCCATGGGAATCATTCCGAAGTTTATTTTATGTGCACCATGCCATTCCTGGCAAAATTCTTCTTTTCCTGTCGAAACGCTTGAAAATATACTCTCCTAGCAGGACTATACACTCTTCTTACACTCTCCATTCCATTAAGGCTGCCTTGGTGGTAGAGACATCTCTTTACAGCCAGCCCCTAATATAGCCTTCCAAAAAACTCCAAATGAATTCCAATTATTTATCTTTCACAACATTTCATAAAACCGTATCCTTTCATTAACTGTACTCTTTAGGTTCGACTAGGCCCTGTAATGCTAGCGCCACAAGCATTTGGTGATGTGCAGTCTACTAAATTGTAGGCCTGGGCGGAAAACTACGCTACGCTCGCGTAGTTAGAGTAGTTTGCGCAACTACGCGCTACGCGAATTGCACGTAGCACAGTGCAAAAACGCGTAGAGTAGCGTAGCGGGCATTTTTTGCTTGCTCGCTGTCCTCAATGTCAAGTTGGCGACCGCGAGCGAGCAAAATGACATCCCGGCGAGACTTTTTCCTCGTTCGCGATCAGCTACATCAAGTTGCCGATCGCGAGCGTGGAAAATAAACCTCCCGGCGAGATTCTCAACTTGGGGAGGTCAGGTTTCTCATTGCGAGTAGTCGCGTATGCTCGCGACCGCTCGCGATGAGAAACTACCAGTCCGCGTTGAGAAAACTGCAGCTCGAGTACAAATCTACTCGAGCGGCAGAAAACGACTGCTTGCACTGTGCAAGATGCCGTTTGCAATGATTGCACAGTGCGGACAAGCATCCGGCACTGTGCAATCATTGCGAACAGCATTTCCTACCGCACTACGCAGTTCGGCGTAGTGCTACGTGTAGCTCGCGTAGTGCGAAGTGCACTTCGCGTAGCTACGCGTAGCGCTACTACGTGAACTACGCCCAGGGTTACTAAATTCCTAAACTAAATTAAACTAAACTTAACTTCGTTTTAAAGGACCCCATAGCACCGTAATTCCTCTTCGCAGTGAACTGCATTTGAAAGTTTTATATATATCTCAGTACTTATAGGGCCACATTTATAAACCTAATTTGCATTCGTAAGCTGTGTGAATCCCTAAATCTGACCGTTTGTGAATGCAAAATAGCCTTTCAAGATGTATGAAAGGCTTTGGGCAGTGCATTTTAGGTAATCACAATTTTTGCGATTACTTAAAATTGCAACTACAAATAGAGAATCTAAATTTGCGATTCTCTGAGCACATGTACTAAGCATCTTCTAAATGCAACCTGTGCATTTAGGAAATGCTATTACCATCGACTCCAAGTGATGGTAACCATGTGCAATTTTTGAAAATGCATAAAAAATGCTTTTTTTCAAAGTGCTATCTAGTGCACACATGCCCCTGGGGCAGTATTCTTTAGGGGTGCTTCGGAGGGGCCTGAGGCCCCTGGGCACCCATGGTTTTGCATTTCCTAATTTGCGATTACCAATTAGGCACCTTTAGACCCTGCGTACTTGGTGAAATAAAAACGAATCATTTACAGCAGCATTTTTGTTTTTTATAACGCTCCTTTTTCTGTGAACTCTATTTTTTTGTATTAAATGATAGGAGTGTGCTGACTGAATAAATTAAAGCATATCAATTGAAGCTCTACGTACTTGAACTAACTGTTGCTGTCTGAAGTCGACTTGAGGTGAGGTGTACATTCTGTTGTCCGATGATTATAATACTTGAGATGACCTCATTCTTCGTCAGGAGGTAGCAAACTAATATATTATTACTGAGGTGAATTTGCCGGTCTCGACCTTTACCTTTTTTCTGTCGCATTACAGGCCTGACTTTTCCTTGCACTATACTGGCCTGTGCTTATAAACCAGAATTACCTATACCTCCGTTCCTTTGACACTGATCTGAGGTGATTTAGGTGAGTCACTATAAAATAACTGGAATGGTTGAGACAGCCTTATTCTAAGACAAAATGCCTTACTTAAGATATCACCTATCTGTCAAGCAAATACCTACCTGTTAAAGACCTTTACACAGCAACGGCCTGGAATGCCTTCTGGAAAAGCGACCAGTAAATCTGCAAAACAACCCTCTTATTCTGAAATTCTAAGTCAGAATCTCTTCACCTCAGAAACTTGTAATACTACCTCTTCAGCTCAAAAGACATCTAACCTTATGATGGCATCTGCACCCGATTCTACCATTTTTTTTATTTATTTATTTGAGTTTTATATAGCGCTGGCTAGACCCGGAGGTATCAGAGCGCTTTACATAAGGTTCCACAAAATTACATCAATTACAAGTTACATCAGTTACAAGAGAACATTTCAAGAGCTTAGAAGGGTAAGGGGGTGGGGTAAGGTGTAGGAGGGAGAAAGGATGGAGATAAGATGGATGGAGAGACGAAGGAGAGTCTGCCCAAAGTCCGGCTGGGTAGGTGACGGCCGAGGGGGAAGTCCACAGCCCATCTCCTCTATAGCTAACAGGTAGCTCCATCGGGCATCAGTCAAGCGGCTAGGTCTCAAAGAGAAAACAATTAGAGAGCAAAGAGGAGGGATAAATGGAGCATAAAGGAGAAAGTGGGTGGAGTAAAGGGGTATGAGGGAGAGTACGATGGAGAGACGAAGTAAGGTCTGCCCAATGTCCGGCTGGGTAGGTGACGGCCGAAGGGGTAGTTCACAGCCCATCTCCTCTATAGCTATCAAGTAGCTCCACCGGGCATCGGCCAAAATGGTGGAATGGTATGGTGGAATGGTGGTGGCTGGGTGATTAGGTGTAGACTAGCCATGCTCTTGAATGAAAAGTTCAATTATGGATTTTAAATCGAGCTCCAAAAGAAATGCCCAATAACAACAATAATGTATCAAATTCAGGCAGAAAGTCAGCCGGACTACACAGGTATTCCCACCTTAAATTTCTCTGTCTAGCATCAGCGCTGAGAAATTACCTCCAGTGTCAGGTGATGCCGGCACAGCAGTCCTCCTAAACGGCCCCTCGATTGTAATGCCGGTACAGTAATCCACATAAAACAGCTGCTTGCTGTTAAACTTGCCTATCCTTACTCCTTCCGACCATAACCAATATGGCCGACACATTCACGTTGAGGCGTTACGTGATCGCTTGATGTGTTACTTCATTTCCTTGAATTGAGTGTGCCGTATGGCTGCTCGTGCTGTACCTCGCCTCGAGACATCTCCTGCCAGCCCTCTTTCCGAAACCCACATCCACTCACCACAACGGTACAACACCTGCCAGGTTTGTCTTTGAATCTCCGTGTCCCGCAGCTGCTGACGAGTTGATGAAGACTGTGCCTCAACGCTTGCTCTCCTGTGATGCAGTACCAATTCAAGCAGGAAATGTCAGCACTGCGTGGGTAATGTCGGTGGGTGGATCTGCTCCCGATCATCGCCAAAATGCAATAAATCACTGGATATTTCCCGGCAGCTGCCTCTCCTCCGTCCTTCTGTCTGATACTCCAAGAGATCACTGCCGTAGGACGACGCCTGGAGGGAATGGAGATGTCTATCTTTGCTCTTACTACTGAGACTAAATTCATACGTGCTGATATTGCTGGATTCCAAAATCGGCTTGATGGTCTCACTGAACGTGTGGCTACTGTTGAGAATTGTCTTAACAATATACCAGATCGAGACCAAGAACTTCTCTTCCTTAGAAGCAAAGTGATAGATTTAAAAGATAGAAATCGTCGAGACAATGTGCGCTACTTTGGATTCCCGGAAGGAATAGAAGGATCAGACGCTAAATCCTTTCTCAAGGTGGCTCTTCCGAAGATTACAGGTCTTACTTTTGACCCGCCATTAGAAATGCAGAGAGCACACCTCACTGGTCCTCCTAAGGCAGGGAAGAATGTACAACCATGTACACTTATTGTTTATTTTTTGCGACACGAACAAGCTCGACAGTTAATCACTGCGGCCCATACACATGGTCCATATATATTTGAGAGTCATGAGATCCGAGTCTCTGCAGACTTTTCAAGAGAAACAAATGACAGTCGCAAAGCTTTTCTCTCTTTTCGACCCCGCTTGCGCCAGCTAGACATCAAATATGGCCTTTTTGAACCAGCACGACTAAGAATTACTAAGGATGGCATATTCAAAGACTTTTTCAATCCAGATGATCTGCGACGCTTCCTAGACAGCATTACTCCTCAAACTATGGAATATACTGAATCTCTACCTGAGCTCCAGCCTTCATTTTCTTCACTGACCTCCAAGAAGATTCCTAATGTCGTCCAACATAATCCAGGCTGTTCCCAAAGTAGGGAACGATATCCAGATCGACATATACGCTCTCTTGGTGATCGAGCTCAAGTCCTTCAAGCAGTAGCTGCTATTACGCAGGAAAGAGATAGAGACAAATCACACTCACCCCTTAAGTCCCCTCCATCACCTGAAGACGATGTTCCTTGAACTTTGATTTACTACTTAATTGTCGATTCTTGAAGCACAGATGGATGAGACTTATAATGTTGCAGAATGAAGATGCGACCTGATGAGTATCTGCATATCTATTTACTCAGTTGCACATTACTTGTTGTACAATATCCGTACTATATTCTAACATATTCTAACCCATTCTCGATCCCCCTTCCCTTCTCTCTTTTAATCTTTCTATATATTATAGTTTATTTATACTCATCCTCATAGTGTTATGAAATCTTTTACTTGGTTGTACTACGTATATTGCTACAATATTTTGAAATGATATAAATTAAGAATTAGACTATACATATGAATTTTTGCCTTACGGATATGCATTATACTCTTTATACAATTTTTTCCTACTTCTATCCTATACTTTCTACCCTTCCCCTTTTCTCTAATAAGTATTTTTGATAATATTTACTTATCATAATGTCTAATTATCACATTATCTAGGTTCAATTAGATTTATATTTAGCTATTGTTAATGTTATATAACTACTGTTTATTTGTCCCTTATGTAGGCTATATATCAAATTTCAAATACTTTAGACTTTCTTCTTTGCTCTTTGAGATCCCCCCCGGAGCATAATACTTGAAAGTTTAGATATAATGTTCCTCTTCTTTTCTTTTTCTCTCTCTTTATTCTATTTAAGTAAACTGCTCAAAAAAAAAATTGTTTGTTTTAATAGATTAGTTTGATACGTTAGTATTTAGCTTAATTTGCTATCACAATATTTGACTGTGTCAATATTTAATTATTATAATAATTAATTATCATCATGTTTCATAATGGTTATATTTAGTACTTATTTCTTCCCTTATCCTTCCTTCTTACTACATTTTATACTATTATACCTGAATACTTATTCTTTTCCATAATTCTCAAGTTCATTCATTCCTGCTAATAATTTGTCATACCTATGCCCTCCTTCCACACTTCTCGCCGTGGGGGTTCCCCCGGCACGAATAGCCCAAAAGCTAGGACCCACAGAGAACAGTTCTATTTCCTGATACTGCATCTTCCCCGTGCAGTATACCTACCCTTATTTATCTTTCTCTTTCTTTTCTTTCCTTCTGGTCCCTTTAGTATCTTATTTCTTCTACTTGCTCTCCTAAACATTAACAAGTTATTCATACTCACTCTCCCTCCTTGCCCGGAACCTTTTCTTTATTTATATTTCTTTCACCCTTCTCTTATTACTTTTTCCTATACACCTAATTTAACATTCCGTCTACTAACATACACATAGCTGCGAACATTTCCTCTGCTTCTCATCCACTGCGTATTATCTCGTGGAATGTCCACAGCCTTACGCACTTTATTAAGCGAAAGAAAGTACTCTCTTATTTACAAGCGGAAAAAACTGATATTGCTCTTCTGCAAGAAACCCATTTGGATGCTCTAGTCTAGAATCTTTCAAGAAATTGGGTGGGAAAAGTCATCCACGGTGGAATAACGACACAACTTTCTCCTAACGAGAGTCACCCACGGAAGTGTGGTGTAGCTATTCTACTACACAAATCTTTACCTGTTACTATTATTAAAACCTGGGTTGACCCGGATGGCAGATAGATTTTTGCAAAGCTGAAAATCGGAGATAAGATTCTCTGTGTGGGCTCAGTATATGCTCCGACAGGGGCCAAACGCCCTTCTTTCTCAGTTTGAATTGCTGTTGGTTAAAATTGGTGCATCCAGCTATATTATTGGTGGTGATTGGAATATTTCCCGAGATGCTATAATTGATAGAACAGGCCCCATGGATAGATGTAATGAGGGAGACAGAGCTTTACTGAGAGACATAACGTCAGATCACGGACTAGTGGACCACTGGCGCCTTTGTCACCCTTCTGATCAGGAGTACAGCTTTCTCTCCTCTACCCATGGTATACAATCCAGGATAGACTATTTTCTCATTTCACATTCAATAGTTGCAAATACCACTGAATCCCGTATCTTGGAAGCTGCAATATCAGATCATGCCCCTATCCTTATTACTTTAGAAATAAGTTTAACTTCCCCAGGCCGTAAATCATGGCGATGAATATCCAAAGATATCGTCCACCCAAAGGCAAAACTCTACTTCATTCACATATCTCTGATTATTTAGCTGTCAATAAATCTTCTGTTACTTCCTGCAGAATTGTCTGGGCAGCCGCCAAAGCAACTATTCGTGGTCAAATGAGAGACGCTGCTGAGGCCAATAAATCTGCGTCCTTACATTGTGCTGAATTGGAGACTCAAATTACTTCCCTTACACATCAATACACATCTCATTCCAAAATACACAACCGCCGAAAACTTGAACTTGCTAAATTGGCACTTATTAATTTATACACTTCCAAAGCTGAATACGCTCTTCAACGCCTAAAGGGTAGGCATTATGAACAAGGAGAAAAAGCAGGTTGATTGCTTGCAGCACAACTGAAACAACGTGTGGCAGCTATGGCCATTCCTGCATAAGGTACAGAAAATGGTGACATTCTTACGAGACCACAATAAATTGTAGACACTTTTGCAACCTTTTATAAAAAACTCTGTACCCCTGAAACTTCGGTAACTGAGGACCAATTAGTTTCATATCTTGCTGATATTAACCTCCCTTGCCTCATGGATGAAGGTAGAGGCCTCCTTGGTGGTGATATTAGCAAAGAAGAAATTACTGCAGCCATCACCAAACTGCCTTATCATAAATCTCCAGGTGAAGACGGCTTTCCTACAGAGTTTTACAAATGGACTGGGACAGAAACGGTTGATACCTTATTTTCTGCCTTCCATTTTTTTTTTTTTTTTTTTAAATATCTTTATTGGTATTTTCAGATTTTATCATGACTGGCATCACGATTTTATACAAAATATCCAAATGTTTACAACATAATTATGGAACATATATAAAGAATAGCAGTGTACATTTCAACAGCGTGATATTATTGCTAGTGTACTATTCTCGATTACAAGTACTTGTACCATATGTGAATATGTGTTCTGAGGTCCCTGTGTGCCATTGCTCACATGTGTTGCTACATCATGATTTATAAATTGTAGTCATATCCATTTACATCATGCTTATGACACGTCCAACCGGAGCCGACATAACAATATCCGATATATATGTGGTCCGAGCATACAAAAACTGTCATTCTGACATAATCATCACTTTACTGCAGGAAAAGAATCACATAATGACAAAATAAAAGAGGAAACCACTGAAGGATACCAATAAGACATATTTTCTATAACGTGCAAACAAAACTGAAACTTATAATATAAAAACTGCCATCCGTGGAATATACATAGGGTCAATCCTACATGACTGGGTACGAAGGTGTATTTTCAATACATAGCCATCTAGTGGCTCATCTAGTCGGGAGTTGAAACTGCGCATATCTAAATACAATTACAAAACAGCAGAGGGCACCCCTATACCTGAAGACAGATAGGGCACGGGTAACCGCCCACAACTGACCAAGAGGCATATAAGTTTTCTATTCTATGAGCTCCAAAGTGTATCTGCTCCTCTCAGCTGAGCGGCGAGTCGCTAATGTATCTATTACAGATCAGCAGATGGAGTATTGTCTCCCTCCACTGTATCACTGCGCTGAAGGGCAGTGAGTAGTGTGACCCAGTCTTGTGCAATAGGATATTTGCGGAGCCCCGCCGTCTCCTCTCTGTGCAATGCCGTACTCTCCGCTTGCGCACATATTGTGAGTGAGCGTTTCCAACTAATTATCTCTGGTGGATCCGCATGCTTCCATTTCTTGGTTATCAGTCTCTGAATCTCGAGGTAACCTTATTTTTTTTTGATCTGGCATAAAGCCCTAGAAGGCAAATTTCCCATGACAACGGCAGGGGCGTGTTTGTACATGAGGCAAGGAGCGTGACCACCTCCTGCCAATAATGCTGAAGGGATGCACAAGCCCACAGCATATGAAGCAAGTCCGTATCTGGCTGTTGGCAGCGTGGGCATGCAGAGGTGGCGATATGAAAATATCTATTTACCCTGTCAGGTGAAAGGTACGCCCTCTGTATAATGAATGTTTGTATAAGTTAGAACCTAGAGTTCCTCGGTATGTACCTAGAGCCTGTTAAGATAGTGTCCCATTCCCTATCGGTCCAAGGCTGGCTTCTATCTGCCTCCCTTCTGACTCGGAGACGTTGCATCGGCTTCAATGTATGTGCAAGAAGCGCCTCCACCAGCCAATGCACTACATGTGATCCCGCCCCCATTACATGTAGGTATTGTAATAGTATATGTGTCGGTGGCTCAGCTGTGTGATCCCCCCAGGTGGCTGACAAAGCCTTCAAAAGGGAGGTATGTAGAAGGAATTGGCCTGCCGGCAACTCAGCGTCTTCGGCCAATGTCTCAAACGTCAATAATACGCTGTCTCTATATAGATCGCCCAAAGTGTCCAACCCCGCAGCATGCCAGGTCGCCAGGGTTGTGGCCGATGTACCCAGTCTACCCCTTGGTGTCCCCATCAGTGGCAAAATTGGGGCATATGGAAGGGTCGTGCGGGTAAGGTATAAACTCCTCTTGTAACATTTATTATGTGCCAATCCCAAGTGTAATTGTGGTGGTCATGGAAGTTTAGCTACGGGGTGGAACAGATGACAAATTTGAGAGTGGGTCCAGGGCTGGTACATAGTCGCTGTGTCCTCCAGACACCTGCTGTCTAGCCAGTTCTTCGCCCAATGGAGCTGAGCAGCTAAATAATACCGTTCCATATTGGGGACAGCCAGCCCACCCTGACTAGTAGGAGCATACATCTTCCACAAAGCAACTCGTGGCCTCCCCTTATTCCATATTAAGTCCCGGAATAACCGTTCCAACTCTCGGAAAGTCCTAGGTGGGATATAAAGTGGGAGATTTGAGAAATAATATAGCAATTTGGGAAGTACGATCATTTTCAGCAGGGTGATGCGGCTCGTGACATTCGGTGGGCATTTGAGCTCGTATAGCCAAGATTGCTCTCACCAAATTGCCCTCTAATAAGTCGTCAGGCATCCGGTATATAAAGATACCGAGATATCTGAAGGTGGTGGGATACCATGTGAGGGGCGAGCCATTTAGAACTACAGCTTCCTCTGTTGAATCGGTACTGAATGGATAGATCCCCGATTTAGCCCAATTGACCCGGAGTCCTGACTTCTCCTCAAAGGTTCTAAGTATGTCCGCAATGGACGTTGGTATCGCAGTGACATCCCGGAGGTATAACAGCATATCATCCGCTTATAGGGAAACGGCGTGTAGCCCATCTCCCAGCCGTATACCCCACGCCTCCCCATCGCTCCAGAGCAGAATCGCTAAGGGCTCCATAGCTAGAGAAAACAACAACGGGGACAAGGGGCAGCCCTGACGCGTCCCTCGCCTTACTCTAATGGGGTCCAAGATTAACCTACCGGTGCGAACCCGAACAGTGGGACGCTGGTACGATAGGCGAATCATATTTAAATAGTGCTCTCCCAGTTCATATTTGCCCAAAACCGCTGCCAGATAAGGCCATTCCAAAGAATCGAAGCCTTCTCCAAATCCAAAACCAAGCAACCCGATCGGGGCCAACTATGTATTGCGTATTGCTGTACTCTAAAGAACCTACAGATATTAAGAGAGGTGCACCGGGCAGGAACAAAACCATTCTGGTCAGGGTGTACCAGCGTTTTCACTAAGGGTGAAAGACGCTTAGCTAGTAGCGATGCAAAGATTTTATAGTCTGTGTTAAGGAGCGCCAGCGGGCGATAGGAGCCCAGGAGATCGGGGTTTTTATCAGGTTTAAGGAGGGATGCCAGCAGGGCCTCGTTCTGTGTGGTGGTAAGAGTAGAGTTATCTAGCGCAGTTTCGTACACTTTTAGTAACTGCAGCACTAAGATGTGAGTGTATGCCTTGTAAAATTCAGTCGGTAGACCATCTGGTCCCGGCGACTTCCCATTAGACAGCGAGAAATTACTGTCCCGAACTTCCTCTGATTGAAGAGGGGCGTTTAGTTCTTCACTTTGGGTGCATGTAGGCTTCGGCAGATCTAGGCCCTCCAGGTAAATCTGTAGCTCTAGGGGCGTAACTCGTGCGCGTGATTCATACAGATCTTGATAATGCGTTACAAACGCACCATGGATATCTCGCTGCGTATATGCGATTCCCCCGTTTGTCATCCTCACCGATGCTATTGGCGCTGATGACTCATTTTGGCGGATGAGCCATGTAAGCAACTTGCCTGCTTTGTCACCCATATGGTGTGTCCGTGCCGAGTGAGCGGCGTAGTTGAGACATCTCAGTCGCTCTAGTAGTCGCGCATATTCCTCTCTGTGCAGATCTAGCCGCCCCTGGGTTCCATCTATGGCTGCTTGCTCACTAGTGGCCAGTCTCCTTTCTAATA
The DNA here is from genome assembly GCA_963921515.1 of Calotriton arnoldi. Taxonomy (NCBI): domain Eukaryota; kingdom Metazoa; phylum Chordata; class Amphibia; order Caudata; family Salamandridae; genus Calotriton; species Calotriton arnoldi. The sequence goes on along the minus strand of CAWUFW010004540.1, from coordinate 845,838 downwards.
TGGTAAGTTCCTTTTCCAATTGCGCGCGCATACCCGCCTGTGTCCCCAAACAGTGCCCCTTAACAACCACTTTAAGGGCATCCCATTTCACCAATGGCGACGTGGCTGTGCCCGCATTTTCTTCAAAATATTGTGCCACTGTGGTGGCCAATAAATCTCGGAAATGCGCGTCAAGGAGAACATCCGGCTGGGGGCGCCACACTGGGATCGGCGGCAGATCGACCTCCCACTGTAACTCCATCACATGTGGATTATGATCAGAGTGCGTGCGTCCCATATAGGAGGATCCGGGAATACATGGTAGGAGATCGTTCGACACCATGAAGCGGTCCAGGCGCACATGGAGTCTATGGGCTCCTGAATAGTAGGAGTATACCCTATCTAGCGGGTTCCTGTATCGCCACGGATCAGAGAAGCGCCATTGCTCAGCCCAGTGTACCAATGCTTTCGCAGCTGTGTGTGTGGCTGTGCCAGGCAAGGGAGGAAAAGATCGATCTAGGGAGACATCCAGTACACAGTTATAATCACCGCCCAAGATCATAGGTGTATCGTGCCATGCGGATAGTTTTTGCGATATCTGATCTAAAAAGGCTGCCTGCTCAGTATTGGGTGCATAAAGTGATGCTAATACTACCGGCTTACCGTCCAGTACACCCTTAACTATAACATATCTGCCCTCCCCATCCACCATTGTGTCCACCATCCGAAACGGAGTACCCGGCCTCACCCACACTAGAACTCCTTGTGCATATGCAGAGTAGCCCAACGCATACAGTTGCCCCCTCCAACGTCTATGAAGGCGTGTAACTTCCACTTGAGGCAGATGTGTCTCCTGAAGGAGTGCTATTTGTATGTGATGATGTTTTAAATAGGAATATATGAGGTAGCGGCGTGCCGGACTATGGATACCTCGCACATTCCAGGTTCCTATCTTGATGGGCGCCATAACCAGTAAGTGTCAGGGGTGCAAATGGTCCCATCCGACCAAGGGGTGGGAGAGGCTGGCAGTGGGCATGTAGAGGCCATTCTAAAGTGTGTTTCCCTGCGCAAACTGACTTTACAGTAATCATACCCTAGTTGAAAAATGATGGCATAAGAAACATAAAAACAATTCACAATAAAAAATACCATGAGAACAATTCGGCAACAAGCAATCGCCCGAACTTGTAAAACAATAGCACACAACTAACGTCTGGGGGAGACTATTGTGCACAGCAACACAGGAGCTAGCTAAAGAGAAGGAGGGGACCGTCATTAGCGGCTAAACCTGTCTCTGGCTAGACACTTGTAAAACAGGGCCGCTGCCTGTTTGTTATATGTAATATTCCCATATAGTAAGGGGCCAACAGGGAGAGCATGTCAACAGTTCCGGTACCTGCCGTGCAAAAGCTACATCATCTCGACTACCAAGTACAAATATTACAGCTCATAAACAGCATACAGAGACTTTGATACTTGCGTGTCCGATGAAACCGTGTATCGCTCGGTCAGTGAAGGAGAGGAGAGATAAACAATTGATATACACATACTCAAGCAATGTTATCAGAAGTCTGCGGGGTAACATGTGGCAACACACAAGAGCCTTGGGAAACAGGAAAGTTGTCTGAGAGTTCATCGTCACTGGGCGGCCCTTGTCGATCAGAGTCTGAATTGGATTCTTCTGCCGGTGATCCGCTGATGTTCGCCACAGCTTGTACCGCTTCAAGTTGACCGCTCAGTATCAACTCTGGTGTTGGGCCAGAGGCCTGAGAGGTCGGGGATTGCGATTTTCTTTGTCTTCTTTGGCGTCTTCGTAGAGAAGCCTCCGGCATCAGCTCTTTCCGCCCAATTTGTGACGAACCGTAAGCTTCCAGCCATTCCTCTGCACTCTCCGGGGTGGTGAAAAAGTGGGTCTTACCATTTGCGATGACCCTCAGTTTCGCAGGAAACAGCGAAGAGTACTTGAGATCGCACTGTCACAGGCGCCTCTTCACCGCAAGATAAGAATGCCGCTGTTTCTGGACTTGGAAAGTGTAGTCCGGGAAAATCATGACTTTATGGTTGTCTACTTGTATTTCCTGCAGTTTTCGAGTTTCTTGGAGAATGGCATCTCTGTCTCTGTAGTTCAATAATCGGATTAAAAGTGGTCTCGGTTTCGAGCCCGGGTGTGGGGGCTTGGCAGGTACCCTGTGTGCTCTCTCAACAACAAAGTGTGGGGATAGGGCCTCTCCTGGCAGCAGCGATCGGATCCAATCTTCTGCGTAGGTCACTGCATTTCTTCCTTCCACTCCCTCCGGAAGGCCCACGATGCGTACATTATTGCGGCGAGCCCTGTCTTCAGCATCCTCAGCTCTGTCTTCCAGGAATTCCACTCGATTCAGTAGATCACGAATGCTCTTCTCAGCCATGGACACCCGCGGTGAGACCTCCGCAATTTCCCCTTCAGTGGCTGCAGTACGATCTGTAAGTTTCCGATGGTCTGCATGCAGCAGCGTAAGATCAAGTGCCACTTTATCTATTTTACCTTCTAGGGAGGTGCGAATTTGATTCATCGTCTCTCCAAGCTTCTCAACTGCCGCCAACACCGCGTCGAGCTTATGCGCCATGGGGTCTGCTGTCTCCGCCCTCCATCTTATCTGCCTGTGCCCGAGCCTGTGGGTGAGGGGCTGCTGCACCCCCGGTGCCAACCTTCGTTCGGCCTCCCCGTGACATGGGGTAGCAGGTAGTGAATGCTAAGCTGGACGTAGCACTTCCCGGGTGTCTCTGGAGCAGCCTCCGGGGTCCGCACCCACCATCCGCATCAATCAAGGCCTAAGAAGGACTAGACAGGGCAGATGCATCTCACCAGTACTGTCCGTGGCTGCACCGCAGTCTCCTCGGCGTGGGAGTAGCCAGACGGATCCTACTACCTCCCAACTCTGTGTTGCAGTCGTGGGAGGCAGGGCATAACAGGTGTGGCAAGCGCCGATGTGTGGCCAGCCGTAGATCCGCAGCGTCCCAACCAGGAGGACCTCGAAGGGAGAAGCGTATGGTGTGGCAGACTGCACCAGGTCAGGATATATAACAACAGGGTATCGCCAGCAGTGCTTACTTTGGACTACTTCGGGTGATCTAACATGACCTTCTCCTCCCAGCAAGTATTGTCCCACAGTCCACCCCAATAGACCCGGCTACCACGATTCAGCCAGTATCTGGGGATTACTCGAATCGCAGCCTCACAGGCCCCGTGTACTACTGCGAGTGGGTCGTAGGCCACTGCTCCACAAAGGTACTGACACCTGGTTATAGCTGGGGCAATACGGCCGTGATGAGTGACTCCAGCGCAGTTATCCAATACTAGGGGTGGGGCAGTCATCGGCCTCATGCGAGTCTCGGTGCCCAGGGCCTCGTCCCTCTCCGTGCGGCAGCCATATAAGGAGATGAGTGAGCCCCCAAACACAATCGTCCTCACCTCCCGTCTCCGCACCGGGGTCTCACTGGCGATCTCGAAACCCCCACAACAGGCAGCGGTCTCTGTGCCGAGTCGACGTCTTCCCTCGTGGTCGGGCCTGGGGGTAGTAGCCAATCCCCGGCCTCATGTATAGCGCTACAGTCAGCGCTGCAGCCTCCTGTCCGGCGGTCCCGCAAGCAGCAAGGTCCGCCCCAGAGTCGAGCGGCGTTTTCCCTTTGTCGCTCCTCTAACCTTACAGGGCCGGACTTGGGCCTTCCGCGACGACAGGCAGTTTATGGGGCGAGATGGGGCCTCTGCGTCAGTCGGGGCCTTGGGGGTGGGGCCAATCCCCGGCCTCGCGTACCTCGCTGCGCCCGGCAACGTGGAGCCACTCTTGGCAAATTCGCAGGCAGGGAGGTCCACACCCAGATTTCGCGGAATCCGTCCTTCCGCTACTACATCGGGGTATGAGGGCCACCCCTGGAGCAGTCCCAGCTGGCAGCAGTCCCCACAGTTCAGGTATGTATGGAGTAATGCAGCCAGAGAAGGGAGCCGATGACGGAGCTCTACTGCAGCACGTCCGACTCCATTGCTGGCCAAGCCACGCCCTTATTTTCTGCCTTCCATGAGGCGGTTCAAACACATTCACTTGGCCCTATCTCTAACAAAGCGTTGATCGCGGTTATCCCCAAACCTGGCAAGGATCCGCTTGCTTGAAGTAGCTATCGGCCCATCTCACTAATAAATAGTGACGTCAACATTTTTGCAAGTATCTTAGCGGCACGCCTTCGTAAAGTTATCCCTTCACTCATATATCACTCACAGGTTGGCTTTGTCCCAGGTCGCTCATCTAGGAATCACCTCCGAACTTTAGCTCACACTTTATGGTCTGCAAATAAGTTGACGGAAGATGCTGTAGCCCTGTCACTGGATGCAGAAAAAGCATTCAATCGTATTGACTGGAAATATCTTTTTGCGACTATGAAACGCTTTGGCCTTGGTGATCAGTTTATTTCTAAAGTTCGTCTCTTATATAATACTCCGACAGCTCAAGTCAATTGCGGTGGGTTTCTTTCCGATCCAGAGGGACACCTGCCAAGGTTGCCCTCTTTCCCCCCTCTTATTTTTACTGGTGATAGAGCCTCTTGCCTCACTTATTCGGCATTCACCACACATTCAAAGTATATCCATAGCAGGAGGTATCTCTAAACTATACTTATATGCCGATGACATTCTTCTCACGTTAACAGATCTTCCTCACTTTCTACCAGCGTTACTTTAAATCATTGATGGCTTTGCAATCCACTCTGGTTACAAAGTGAACTGGGATAAAAGTGAGGCTCTTCCGATTTATCCTGGTACCACAAAAGCGTCAATTGATGGGTACCCCTTCTGCTGGAAACCATCCCAATTAAAATATTTGGGTGTTCTGGTCAATAAAGGTTTAACAAGTATGGTCTCAGATAACCTCTGTCCCCTTATAACACAAATGGAAACTGATTTTGCCAAATGGTCTCTCTTGGGTTTTTCCATGTGGGGAAGGGTACAGGCCATCAGGATGGTCACCTTACCTCGCTTTAATTTCATACTTGGAATGCTTTCGATTCTCGTTCCCTTATCTACACTCTGTAAGGTAGACGCCAGAATCTGATCTTTTGTCTGGGGATCCACACGCTCTCGTTTAGCTGCTACTAAATTACTGGCTCGCCGCTCCTATGGTGGTCTGGGATTACCATCCTTAGAACATTATTCTTTAGCCTTGCACCTCTCACACTTAGTTTATTTACTTCCGGGTATAACTGATCCTCCACAATGGGTTGCAACAGAACATTCCCTACTCAATAGAAGAGATGGCCTTGATTTTCTTTATGGAACCCAAGACCCACGTTCTCCCCCCCCACTTCCAGTAATGCAAGCTACATATCAAACGTGGCAACGAGCACACCGCCTCCTCCGTGTTGCCCATCGCTTGCACTGTAAAGCTCCACTTTGGGGCAATGAAAGTATCTGAATAAATGGTCAAGCGCTCCAATGGTTTAGTTGGAAATCAAGAGGCATCCATACACTTGATCAAGTTATATCGAATGGAGAGCTAAAATCCCTTAACTCACTTAATGAGGAGTTTGGTCTTCCACTCCATCAAGCCTCATGCCACTCGCAGTTACAGCACTGTTTGAGAAGATGTCTAGGTTCTCCTCCCTGGACTCTGTATCCCTCACCAATCTTAAATTATCTTCTTATTTGGTGCAGACACAAGGGAGTGTTGTTGTATAGTGTTCTAATTCATCACCTATATTCGTAACCACTTCTTAAAGCGCTCCAAGAGAAATGGCAAGAGCGCCTACACATTACTATTGAAGAATATGCCTGGTCGGACATGTTAGAAGCTCTTGACAAAGGTACCTGAGAAGCTCACTTGAAATTATGCCTTTTCAAAACTTTGCACAATTGGTACTGGACACCTCTGAAATTGAAAAGAGCAGGTTTGTTGCCACACTCTAAATGTTGGAGATGTCCTGGAGTCAATTGTGACCTTCTCCATATATTGTGTGAATGTTCTTCCATGCAGTGTTTTTGGACATATGTGGGAGACACCCTGCAGGGTCTAATCCCTTCCCTTACTACTCCTCTCACTCCTTCCATCATCTTATTACATGATTTTAGAACTGTTTCTGCCATCACACGTCCGCAACGTCGTCTTCTGCATACCGCACTTTCTACGGCAAAAATCTGTATTCTAAGACATTGGCAATCGTCTAGTCCTCCCTCACAGGAAGAATGGGTGGTAGCAATGATTTAAACGGCGTCCTATGAACGTATTATATATAGATTACAGGACCAAGAGGACATTTTCCAGCAAGTGTGGGCTCCTTTTCTCCGTGACCCCTGAATTATTTCCTTTCTCCTCATATTTTTTCTTTCCTTTTTTCTTAATCTTAAACTTATATCCGTCTTTTTACTATTCTCTTTGTGTTCCTATTCTTTCTGGGTAAGGAGTTTACACTTACTCTTCGCTTCACATTCTTTTACCTTTTCTCTATATGTTGCTTCCACATGCCTGCCTTGTGATATGGACAGACCCCAGCACGCTCGAGTTCACATTTAAATGCGATTTATTGGCACAAAAGGTAACGCGTTTCAACAGCCATGGCTGCCTTTCTCTAACCTATTGAAGTTGCCATCTTTATTACCTTTTATATACAGTTTCCTGGGTTTCCCACATGTTATTTAAAGTGACAGTGCAAAAAGTAAATATATACAATCTCAGTAAAAGTGACATGTGCATAACGCCGTTCGCTGTGATATTTAATTCCATACATTGTGGAATAAAGTACTTAAAATGGGTTACACTGAGGTGGACTAAAAACCATTTCCTGAGAATTTAAATTGTTTCTCTATAGTTCTTACATTTCCTCCTCTATAACAGATCCAGGGCAAGTGCCCAAATTTACCCTCCAGTAACTGAACATGTGTTCCTTTTCAATCATCCAATGCATGGCACCAATATCAGGGCAAATGCCCCTTTACTTCATTAGATGATGAACAACCGTGCTATATTTATCCCTCAACAATTCCAAATATCAAAGCCACTTCCACGGCAAAAGTATCATAAATGAATCCTACTCCCAAACAATTATAACATAACTCTGTGAAAACAATAACACCGTGTGAATTTAAAAAGATGGTCTGGATTCTCCTCTAAAACAATTTTCACAACTATGTCCATAGTCGTGATTTTTTCTAAGAATAAATTGTATTCTGTCTTTGTGAACCTTATTCAGAAAACAGGGAGATACAGACCATTGGTCATTTTATCGATAATCTTTATACAGAAACATGACCTCTTACAGCTTTACAGATGGACATGCAGATCCTCTTCGGTGTTAAGACCCGGTGGAATCTTCGTATTGAATCTTAGGATGTAACGTGATTCGAGCTGCCTCAAACATTTCTCTCTATTGCCACCTCTAGGTCTTGCTAACACCTGATCCACCACAAAGTATTCTAGATTACTAACATCACTGTTGTGGACCTGCTCAAAATGTCTAGCAACTGGATACGATTGATTCTTATGCTTGATGGCACGGATGTGTTGTAGGATGCGCTGATGTACTTTAAGACTTGTGCTCCCTATATATAGTTTTCGACAACTACATCTCAAAATGTAGACAGCATAGTCACTCCTACAGGTCAGTGGTTTAAGTATCTGCCACTTGATGTCTGTGAATGGTAGAGGCACCTCAGTTGTATTCACCCCAAAATTACAGGCTTTACATTTATGGCAACGCCAAATTCCTTTGCTTTCTCCTAGCCAACCCTGTTGCTTTTTCTGTCCTGGGGTATTGTTGACCAGATCATTCCTCATAGACCTGGCCAATGAATTATTTTCTTTCTCCTCATATTTTTTCTTTCCTTTCTTCTTAATCTTATACTTATATCCGTCTTTTTAGTATTCTCTTTATGTTCCTACTCTATCCGGGTAAGGAGTTTACACTTACTCTTCGCTTCACATTCTTTTACCTTTTCTCTCTATATATCTATATATATTTTTATCTACCTCCTTACTTATTTATTTGCCCTCCTGTGAATTATCTATAATCTTCTCCATCTCTTTTAATGTCCAATCCATATTAACTGTAATTCTCTCTATTATATCCATAACTATACTTATATTTTCTTTCTATTTCCTTTATAATTTCTTATATAATAACATTTATGAACTCCTAAATATATCATATATAGCATCCTTCTCTGTTATTACTCATCTTATTAATTTCATAATCTCCTCTTTGTAAATTTTCTTTCCCTTTAATACGGATTGATTACCCTTTTTATTAATGATCTGTATGTATTTATAATGCTTTATGATACTTTCTATGCGTTCTTGTTTTCTTTTCTGTATCTTAAAATTTTCTTAATAAAAAATTATGAAACAAAAAAAATAATCACTAATAACCAATGCACTTATTATTGTGAATAAAGCATATTCACCTTGATCAGTAATCACTGTCAACATTATAATGTCAATAAAGCATTTTAAAATGATTATAACATGTGTCTGTGTGGTTTTTATGTACTTTCAAGCCATAAAAATGCAAGCATAAAAAGTAACATATAGGGAGCCACTTTCTAATCACATAAAACACAAACCTAGATTCCGTCCCTAGAGAGCGCTTCATCCCATATACCTTTATTATAAGCCTTCAGGCCACATTAAATACAGTCATAGAACAAGTCCCTACAGGATGCTACACTCCTAGCAGCAGAGGCTCCAGTCTTGGGAGTGCTTTAGAAATTAAGTGAAAATTTCCAGAGTGTAATGGCTCCCTGGACCTTGCAAATGTGGGGTCAGTTGTCCAAACAATACTTCTTGGGGGCTGCTGTAGCTCACTGCAACACTTTTCAACTCTCTTGGTAGTGTATTATGTTGTCCTGGGCCACTACAAGGCAACATAAATATGCAAATTAGATATCCCTGCAGAACACTATGGGGCGCTCCATCTAGGAGCATCGAATATTTTATTAGCGGCTCTCCCACTGTGCAGGAGAGAGCATCATGGATTTTTCCCCTTTCTTTTCATTTTCATTTTAATTTTTTTAGGAGGTGCCTGGGCCCACCCAGACAACACTGTGCTGCTCAGGGTTGGGGCCATGCAGGGAGCCCACCCCCACAAGGCCCAGCTGGCTCCTGACACAACCAGCTTTATCCTTGCTGGCGTGGTGCAGCGTTCTGCAGTGGCTGGCCCACTCCCCCCCAGAAATGGCCATGGGGAGTGGGGCGAGGCCATAGCAACTGGAGGTGACAAGATGGCGCTCCCATATCCTCTCTTACTTTATGGGCCAGGGATGTGGATGGCATTCTGAACCCCTTTTCAGTGTATACAGCCTGGGGTATGGGTTCCCTTGGCCAAGAGAGAGTCTGGGAAGGGGGCACCACGCACGCCCCCCCGAGGAAACAAAATAATCAGTCTTGTGCTGACTCTCGGGCCCTGACCTACCCCGGGTGTAATTCTTAAAGATGCAGGCAAGCCCTACATGCACCAGTCTTTAAAAAAGGCCAAAAGTCACCTATCTTTAAAATGCCTTAACTCTGGCTATATTGGGCCAATTGGGGAGATCATGGGCTCATTTTACACCTGATGACTAGATCTAGTCATTAGCAGACCTCTTCATTTCAAAGGTGGTGTATTTCACAGGGAGCTGGTTCCACTGGCTCTCTTCTCCTGGTCCTTTTCTCTGGGCACAGAAGTTCAGGGCTTTCCTACAACCAGCCCTCAGGAGGTGTAAGGGGGCCATCCTCACTGGCCCATGGAGAATCCCACTGGTCCTGGGTTCAACTGGGGGCAGAAACCTTAGTCCTTTTGGGAAGCAGGGGGATTCTCCTTCCAGTTGTCCATGGTTGTCACAGTCCCAGAGTCCAGTAGCGAAAAGTAAAAACAGCACCAACCAAGCGAGAATCCCCCCTTGTGCAAGACTTTTTAAGTGGGGGCAGAGAGTTCTATAAGCCAGGCCTCACTGGCCTATCCTAGGGTGCCACATCACTTCTCTGTCCCTGTCCCAACCCTCCTGCACAACATCCTGGGACAGTTCAAGATAGCATCATCCAGGAGTCACTGGTCACATCTGCTCCTGGGATCTCAGCTCTGCCCCTTGCTGACATCTCTTACAAGGCCTTTCTCACCAAAACTTTACAGAGGAGCCCCGTCCTGTGTTGGTTTCAGTTTTCTGGGCTTCCTCCTTTGTTCTGTGGGCCTGGGGTGACACCAGCCCTCGTGCAGTTTGGAAAGCAATTAACAAATGCAGATTTTTATCTCCACCCTTTCCTGCTCAGGAGCTGAGGGAATCACTGTTAATTACTCATTTGTTGTGGGGTGGCCTTTGTTCCTGGGACTGGAGAGAAATGTAATTAACTTCGCACAGCAGGGTGACAAAAGGCCTAGACTCAGATCCTGATCTGAGCCAGAGAAATAAGACAGTGCTGGATGACCCAAAGGATGTACAGGTATGTACTTGGGACCTGTGCATATGAACTGAGTGCACCCTTTCCACCCCAGTTTCATCCCTCACTGGACTTTGTAGGCCTAAGGGAAGCAAAACTACACTCTAAGGCAGATTCCCCTCCTATATGTATAATAAGTGCCACTACAGACAAAAAGTAATTCACACTGACTTTACCAATAAGTGCCCACTAACATTTTAAGGCGTATCCTAGCTCAAAATGTAACCCTGCAGATTTCCAACCCTTTCCTGCTCAGGAGCTGAGCGAAGCACTGCTAGTTACTTGTTTTGTGTGGGGCCAACAGCTGGAGAGTATGTAAATAACTTGGCATAGCAGGTTAACAAAAAGCCTGGGCTCTGATGCCTAGCTGAGGCAGAGAAATATGACAAACCTCGATAACCCATAAGTTGTACAGATATCATCTTGGAACTCTCAGATTTGGTTTTCTTGCACATGCTTATGTTGATAAGTCAACGGACTCTCTAAGCCAAAGGGAAGCAAAACTGTTCTCTAAGGCAGTTTTCCACCTATGTATATGATAAAGTGTCACTGAAGACAAAACAATATATCACACTAATTTTCCCTATGAGTGTACACTAGTATAAGGCCTACTCCAGTAAAATACCTAAACTCTGTGCCAGGTTACCTGTACACAGTTACTGGGCTGCACATGACAAAAGTCTCATATGTGCCGCCCTCACACATTTGCACATTCGTGAGCACATTTGTTCATCTGTAACCAGCCAAGTGCCTCTTACCCTAGCTGCATCACAGCAACCCTATCTTAAAAGGCGGACGCTGGTGGTAAATATGTGCAGTAAATTTGCCATGTGATTAATGTGAGTGAGACACAAATAGTGAGACTCACCCACAGCAAAAAGTCCAAACAGAGTGATATAAAATGCAAAAAATGCAGGTGTACTGAATGGGTGAATCCTAATTGCAACAGCCCTCACTTCAAATTATAATGAAATGTCAAAGGTATCAGGCTAAAGAGTAAATATTGGTGAAGCTGCTCATGAGATTGGTGTTGAGTTCATGAAATCTTCTGCATCACACTACAAGAATTACCCAAAAGAGGTAAAGCTGAAATCAAGCAAGCAGGCTGCTGTTTTGAAAAGGCATGTGGGAAGGTAAACTGAAGCCAGCTATTTTAATGTCTCAAGAAACATAAAGCACCTATAACAAAACATCTCAGCCTGATTAATTAATTGCTCCAATTACAACTAACTTAGTGTTGCCCTTGGCCAATGGTACAACACCATTTAAAACATTTGCTTTATTAATGTTTTATTTTGGGGAGAGAAGTGGATATTGATGAAGAAGAACTTTGAACAAAAATAAACCTGCTCCCATGACCTCTCAAGACAAAATGTCTTGACATTTAGTGGCCTTCACTAAATGATATGTAATTTTTTTCTTTGGAAACTATTGTGCTTTGTTGAATAGGCTTATCCAAAACAACTCAAAACAAGAAGAGGATTCCCTGCACCCCATCAGCATATTATGAAGCATGGGGCATTGCAGAGTGCTGTTATCATCCGTACATAGCTGCTAATCCTTGGCCATATACCTGGTATAAATTATAGAGGACTCCAAACCTTTTGCCTTCACACCACCTATTTTTCTGTATTTGTTTTATTTGGATTTAGGACACTGTACACTTTACCACTGCTAATTAGCGGCCTAAGGGTGGGCGTAGTTCGCGAAGTAATGCTTCGCGAAGCTACGCAAAGTGCAGTTCGCGCTACGCAAGCTTCGCGTAGCACTACGCGAACTGCGTAGCGCACTGTTCGCAATGATTGCACAGTGCCGGATGCTTGTCCGCACTGTGCAATCATTGAAAACGGCAACTTGCACAGTGCGAGCTGTCTTTTACTGCCGCTCGAGTAGATTTTTACTCGAGCGGCAGCTTTCTCAACGCGGACTGGTAGTTTCTCATCGCGAGCGGTCGCAAGCATACGCGACCACTCGCAATGAGAAACCTGACCTCCCGCGTTGAGAATCTCGCCGGGAGGTTTATTTTCCACGCTCGCGATCGGCAACTTGATGTTGCTGATCGCGAACGAGGAAAAGTCTCGCCGGGATGTCATTTTGCTTGCTCGCGGTCGCCAACTTGACGTTGAGGACCGCGAGCAAGCAAAATGACCGCGGCACTACGCTACGCTACGCTACGCGTGTTCGCACTGTGCTACGTGCAATTCGCGTAGTGCGAAGTAGCGCAAACTTCGCAAACTACGCGAGCGTAGCGTAGTGCTTTGCCCACTGTAATGAGGGAGTAACTCGGCCAGCCCTAGCCCATTACACACCTTATCCAGATATAAGCAACCTTACAGCTCCAGAGCTGCTTGTACTATACACATGTATAGTTACGTTATATAGACGACCAACACAATTTGTTAAGGGATGAGGTGCAGTGCTTACTGTCCGCTGTTGTGGTTTTGAAGGTTATGATTTTTGAATAATCTTTGGACTTACGTGCACTCGCCATTTCGGGACTGAACTTACACAATTCCTAAACTTGTTGATAGAAGAGAAGAACTGGCACACAATTTATTGGGTGGAAGATTTATTGCATCACCATCACTAACAAGGGGCCAACAAAACATGGGACTACGATCGTGTTTCTTAAAACTTGAAATGTGTGAAAAAGCAAGAATTAGCACAGTGGTGGGCTGGGGTGACTTTACAGCAGTACATTGAAAACAAGAACATTCCACGGGGTTTGACCATTCTTATATTCCCCAGCTTTGAAGATCTTAGATAGGAATTCAAAACTGAATGGGAAAGCAACATGGAGGGAGCATCCTGTACCATGATGCAAATTTTGATAAAGCATGCCAGTGAGAAGGGGCGAAATTACAAGTTGATACAGAGAACCTAGAAAAATAAATAAAGGGAATGGATTGCAAAGAGCTAATTGAAAAAAATTACAATATCCTAAATAAGGTGATAGAGAGCCTTCAACAATACTTAAAAGATACGAAGATGAGAAAAATCAAACTAGATGATTGTGATTACAGAGAGGGTCACATTTACACATTTGCGAAACAATATGACAATGTACACACATTAGAGGATAGAAAAAGGGGTATATAGGAGAGCAATGATACTAAGTCAGCAAGTAGCAGCTCTATAGCTTCAGTGGAAAGCACAACCTCAAGTACAGTACAGTCGGACACCCTTTAGGGGAAGGGCCTCCACATTTCAGAAGGAATTGGAAAGATTACGCATAGGCAACAGACAACCCCAAAAAGGGATAAAAAGGTTAGGAGAGGTGGGAGGAGAAGCAAAGGGAAAACAACAAGAAAGTCAAGGCATGCAAACTCGCTCAAGGAGGTACTAGAAGATTTAATTCATTCGAGTTCTATCAATCATACTACTGAAATCAATTAAGTAACCTTGCACAATCCACAGGAGACTTATCCAGTAGCTCTCTTGATGAAAATGAAATCAATGTATTATGTAAAGGTCTGGGTTTTTGTCCTACACAAAGGAGTGACGTGGTGGATGTACATATAGATCTGTACATGCTTTTGAGGTCCTTAAAATGAAAGGAATATTTTTCACAGCAAGCAAATAAACCTGCGACTGATATTTGTGAACGTTTGCCTGTTAAACATACAATAGGTGATGTACATGATCTATGTTTGTTGTAGATTGAAAATGAAGCTAGTGTTGATATGCAGACACTGTTAAGTGTAATAGAGAGTCTTGATGATAATAGCGGGTTGAGACCCAAATCAAAGTTTACACCATCAAAAGGGTATCATCATAATATTGATGAATTTGGTGAGAAAGTAACACAGGAACTACAGCTACTGAATGTACCAAAGAAATTTGGCCCCCAACCCAAATATAACTTTTTATGTTGTGAAAGAGAGGTGCTTTTGAGACTTCAGAAGGATAGAAATATTGTAATCAGGGAGGCGGACAAGGGTGGGAATGTAGTTGTCATGCATAGGGTTGACTATCTGAATGAAATTACTTACCAGCTCAATGACCAACAATGTTATGAATTGATTAAGATCAACCCTATTCCTGAGCTAATAACCCTCATCAATTTCAGATTGTTTGAATGGAAGGATGAATGCTTACTATCAGATGATAAGTATGGTTACTTAATTGTTGATAAGGCAAGATTTCCCTTCATTTATATTTTGCCTAAAGTTCAAAAGGTGGGTGATTTCCCACCGGGAAGACCTATCATCTCTGGGGTGGGGTCACCTACGGAGAGGATATCTGAATTTGTTGATATCACCTTACAAAAATATGTACCCAACTTGCCCTCATACATAAGGGATAGTAAAGATATTCTTGTAAAGTTTAACGATTTCCCCTAGTCTGATGACCTGCAATTCGTCACGTTTGATGTAGTCAGCTTATACACCTGTGTACAGAAAAAATGTGGACATATGGCAGTCCAATACTACCTTGACAACGATACAGCTGACCACGTTGCATATAATTCAATGATATTGGAGATGATACATCTGATCCTTTCCAAAAACTACTTTATGCATGATGACAAGTGGTATCACCAATTGCAGGGAACTGCAATGGGTTCCCGGCTTGCTCCCTCTTATGCCGGACTCTTTATTGGCTGGTATGAGAGGGAGCATGCCTGGGGCAAAGGCGCCTCCCCCTGGAGAAAATATATAATATTCCGGGGAGGTACATCGATGATATCATCTGCCTTTGGGTAGGTCCGAATGAAACATTACTGGACTATTTGACATTTCTCAATGACAATCCTTATAATGTTAGACTCACGATGAACCATCATAGAGACAAGACTGATTTCTTGGTCCTCCATTTCTAGGTTAAGGACAGCATGATTCACAGTATCGTGTTTCGCAAAGAAACAGCATGTAAAAGTGTATTATATGCGTCTAGTGCATATGCAAAAACATTCCTTATGGCGAAATGGTCCGCACTAGACGCAATTGCAGTGAGGATACACACTTTAAGAATAATATAGTAGACATCAAGAAACGCTTTCTTTGCCGAGGTTATGACTGTAGGACATTAACAAAGGCTTAAGGGAAGGCGTGTCGCCTTTCCAGGGAAAGTACATTACAGACTAGTTCTCGCAACAAAAAGAAAAAGGAATGTTCAGAGTTTACCAATAGAAAATTTACTTTTATTGCCAAATACACGCTGCACAGTGAGAGAATATTTAAAATCTTTAGAAAGCATTGGCATTTACTCTCGGATATTCCAGGACTATGTCCATCAATCAATGAGTATCTGACAGTTGTGTATAAAAGAGGATGCACACTCAGGGACTCTCTGTGTCCTAGCTACATTACATCCACAGTACTGGCAAAAACATGGCTACCATCAAAACTGTCTGGTTTTTATAACTGCAATGGTTGCAATGGTTGCCAGTTTGGTCTAAATAGAAAGAAAGATTTTAGATTTAATACATCACAGGTCCACATAATAAAACATTGTATCAACTGTAACACATGCTTTGTGGTATATGTAATTGGCTGAAGTTGCAACATGATCTATGTGGGTAGCATATCGCGTAGTCTTAAGGCACGGATCCAGGAACATCGTAGGGCACTTATTAATATGGATTCTAGATACCCTATGAAGAATCATTATAGAGTGGCACATGCAAATGATCTGAGTTTCTGGTTCTTTGGTATTGACCATATTACTGTGAATGTGCATGGGGGGAGAGGGAACTAATACTTAGACAGACTGAGGCCAAATGGATTTGTAGGTTACAGGCCACAATACAGATAATGAATTTCATTACTTTTTAAGGTGATCTCACACCCCCACTGTCCTATGGGGTTATCTGACCTGCTGGTTGTTGAACATACAAACTGAATTCATTCCCGTTCTGATCAACAATTGCTTTCTATTGTCTTCTAATTGAAGGTCCATATCTGTATATAACTATCAACTTGTTTTTTTAAAATTTAGAACTTAGTTTGGTCGGTTCTTTATCCTATTCCAACTGAATAATCTCAGTGTTGGCAGTAGGATCTATGTGATAATCGCTGCATGTTACACTATAGGAGTTGCGACGTATACTTAAGAACAATGATCAATTTCATGTTGGTTGATTACACAAACTGAATCCATTTTCCTCTTTTTTAATAACTACTGTTTTCTATTTCATCTTATTGAAGGTCCACACCCATAATGAACTCACTATTAACTGTTTTTTAAATTTGTAACTCAGTTTGGTTTAGAAATCATTGTATTCGAACTGGTTAAGATCAAAGTCAGTAGTAGGATCTATATTTTAACAAGTGTTGGAAGCTACGCAACTGATGTTGCTAAATCTATGTAGGTAAAACAATGTATTTCTTGTTATTGCGAGTTATTATAGATATATGCCATTCAAGTACCATATTGTACTCGCTGATCTCAACAAGCCATATGACATTATAGATGCCTGATGTGTGGAGATCTTCACATAAATATGGCTAACAACTTTTTAAGCATTAAGCAGTATCAGTCATTCCTTTTCTTCTTCCCCGTGATTATGGTGATGAGGTTTAAATAAATTGATCTATATGTTCACAATAAACACTTTGAATGATTTCAAGGTTCTTCCTTTGTAGGTTTTCCCACTTTGCTTGATATTTGGATCACGCTATCTGATACCATGCATACCGTTGTGCAGATCTTTCACTTAAATACATCCAATGCCATCTGAGGCATTATTTAATATCAGTGGCTAAGTTTAAAGGACCCAATACATTCGTATATGTAGGCTATATTAATTTAGGAACATTGTTCAAACTTCCGTGAGCTTTTTGCTCACTGTAATCTTGAAAATACAAAATTATACATGTGGTCTTTAACCGCAAACCACCACCTGTGCAATTCCACATGCTAGGTATGGGCTTATATCTGTGACTTTGGTGAAGGTTGTAGAATTTGTGGTTTTTCACCATTATAAGATCTCCACTATGGAGGTAAATAATAAGACCCTGGAACATCTGTATAGTTTATTTACTTAGGAATATTTTCCAGACTTCCATGCTTTTTTCACTCATGGATATCCTGAATATATGAAATGGCATTGTGGTTCTGAACCATACACCCCCACCTTTGCACTACCATTTGTAAGGTAAGGGCCTATTTTTGTGGTCTTAGTGATGAGTTCTTATTTTCTGGTTTTTACCACTATAAGATGGCCATTATATTTACCAACTTTTGGGTTGCATATGTCTAACTTCCCCACATGGTTATTTCATCAATAGCATAGGATTTTATCATCATCAGTCATTGTCATTTTCGGGTGTTTTCTATTTTCATTAATTTTTTAACATTATACTTTCTTTGATAAATTATTGGAATCTTCATTTCACTTTTTACGATCATCTTCATTTTTGTGCACATAGCAAGGTTTGCAGATTTGTACTGTTTATTACTCTAAGAAGGCCGCTATAATTATGGGCCACATATACCGACCTTCCCACTTTGATTTAAGAATGTTTCAAATATATATATCTCCCACCCCTCATCACCTTCTCCATTACAACATGGCTGCTGTTTTGACACAGCATGCGAGCGGCATATGGTGACTTCACAGCAGCCCATTGGGTATCGCCTTATCTGATTGACGAATGGCGTGTAGTTATATTAGAAGTTGTTTATCTGACACACGTTTGTCGTTGAAAGCCCGAGGAGGGATACAAGACATTAGAAGGTAAATAATATCGGGGGTTCACCGATGCGATATGCCCCACCCGTGGTGTGGCATAGTTATTCACGTGGATTCGCAAAATGTTATGAGTTCCGCAGCATGGCTCGATATGCGGGTTATGTACCTTGTTTCTGCTTAGCCTTACTCTCCAATGCTTGAGGCTTGCAAACTTGTTTGAACCTCCTGGCAGGAGGCTGACCCTTTAATTATATGGTTTGTTTAATTGATAGGACCTCACATCTTGAGGCTAAAACTCCATACGGGCAGGCACATATTACCTATATGATGCCTTTTCTTCCGATTTTTGGTGTGACTTGCGGGATTAGTTGCGAATGCGTAGCGTTCCTTGCCTTAATCAATTTGGTTTATATAACCATCAGATTATGCGAGCCTTCTCTTAATGTTTCTATCCTTAATAAATTCTTCTTTCTATTAAATTGGCATCGTTGCACTGATCATAATTTCACATGAGTGATTATGAGCCTTTTCTGTGAAATCATATTTAACATTGCCTTTTGGCTTTCACATCTTATTTGAATAGATTGACATTATTAATAAAAATTTAGTCACAAAAACGCATGGCACTTAGGTGATGGTCAATATTAACTTATTAGCTTTAGAAATGCTTGTGCAATATTGTATATTATATGCCATATACCTTTATACAACATAGCATCTATATAATAATAATCAATTTTAATAGGTACCAATGACGGGCAAATTTTCCCCAATCCCGTACTGACGGACCAAGTCATTGTGAAAAAATGTTTTTTCTGGAACTTACATGACCCATTTCTTGAAGGAAGCATATTCTCTCATCCACTTAAACATTGATATATGTGAATAAAATCTGAGTTCTTCTCAAAGAGAAGTATGAATATTCTATAAACACAATACACATGAGGTATGTTTGAATCATGTTTTTTAAAATGCTTTTACACTGTGGATGGGGTACTAAATGAAATTTGGATTAAGTGCAAGATATATATTATTTAAACAACACTTATGAGCAATATGTTACTGCTTCAATAATTAACCTTTACACTCAATACATTATTACGTGTAACACTTTATGTTATAAACTTTAAAATGACCCTTCTGTAATAACACTGGACCTGTGATTAAGAATCATGTTTGGGAATCTGGTTTGAGCAATATGGGTGGGGTTATCACCTGGTGCTTTGTCGATTTGTTGTAAATGTTATGTGCTTTATTTGTACAGGGATACAGGATTTTTATATTTGTTGTGTGATTATTACAATGTGAGAAGATGTCAACATTTGTAGTTTGCAGATGTTGCAGTATTATTATTCATTTTGTACTGCTGGGTGTTGTTATTTGTTCCTTTTGTCATTTGTTTGGTAGTATATTAGTGTTATTTCGTATGTGCCAGTCATGTTTTTTGTGTGGTTGAGACCTGTTTTGTTTGTTTTGTTCTTTATATGGTCTTTTTAAATGTTGTTTACAGCCCTCATGAAGTTCACAAGATATTTTTTGAATGAAACACCTTGGCTGGAGGATTTATGTACACAGATGGATTTCTTGTGAAGAAGTATATAAAAAAATAAAAATAAACAAAAAGGAATATTTGTAAATATTGCCTCAAAAATTATTTGAAGGAGAACATCTTTCCCAGTGCAGCTTTCTATTTTTGGATATTATAATTTGTTATTCAAATCATAACAGCGACCCCAGCAAGGGCTGTTGATGCTGCTCAACCACAATTGGCAACATCTGTAATTAGTCCGGATGACTATTAATGCAATAGTGGATAAAATTCCAGTCATGCGGGATGAGATTCTGTTCTGGATTGCACAAAAAATGAATCAGCTTGAAGCAGCGTTTCCCCATACAGGACCTCAAGAAAGACATAGAATTCTCACAATGTGCCTACCATTAGGGATGGTTCCCCCTATGGAAGACTGCACCACATGGGGCAAAGTCTTTGCTGCACTCTATACCATAACACATGCTACACCATCATTATCTGACTTGCCAGAGAAGCTCAAACAGGTTCAAATTCAATATGAGGCAGACCCTGTCCTAGATTTGGGGATGAAATTAATGGGCAATTTTGCTACAGTATCTTCAATGATATTAAGTAATATAAAAGGAGAGGCAGTAGCATTGGCAGTACACCAGTGACTTGAGCAGTTTGCTCCAGTAGACTGAGAGCACAAACTACCTAAAATTATTGCAAATACCTATTCTGCAATAGTTTGAAATAATTTGGGGGCCAGACCTAACAAAACACAACAAGGGGGTAATTCTGATAAGGATAACTCAAAACAAGCACCAGAGTTTTCTAATAAAAAACTGATGGGATAATAAGAAAAATAAAGAAAAGATTTAACCACGGGGTGGATCTCCTCAACATGGGGTCCTCTGGTAAGTTCTATAATTTGCACAACCATTATACAATTAAACAGTCTGATAGGTATCAGGATACTGATACAGGTCCTTCTCGTTCCTTTCAGGAATCATCCGAAAAACGCTTGGAGAGAGGAGGATGATCTTAGCGCAGATCAGAGGAGTACATGAAACCGAAGAAGGGCTCACAATGATCTTCTGACTTCATAATAAAAAAGGAAGAAAAACTTCCAAAGCAAAAGCCTCAATTTAAATAGAAGAAAGTGGCTGGGATAAAAGTTAAACATGCCACAAATATTTAGAACTCTGCTTCTGAAAGGGGAGTGAGCTCTGACTCTGCTAGGCTGCATGGCAGAAGTCACAATAGTTCACCAGAATCTTATAGAGTGTCTGGCAGAAGTAGCAGCGAGTGACTACATCCAGGTGGAAACACCAAACCAAATGCTAGGTGTCCCATGTCAATTGTTTGAATCCAGATGGAGGGAGATACACCACGTACAATTAATGTTCTCTTTTGGGAGAACTTTTCATTCGGTTATCACATTCTCTTGGCTGAAAAAGATTGGCCACCGGAGTTTGTTAGAAATGCCTTACTAGGAGAAACAGAACAGTAATACTGCCAGCTTTTCCTGACCTAGTTTCAGAATCCATAAAGAACACATACTCCAAGGAGTGGGCCCTGATCTTGTGGTGGAAGAAGGAGCCGAGTTTGTTGCAGAGGTCCCAGGAGGGAGGGACGTCAGAGGTTTGGCTGGGGGGTCTGGTGAATTCTTGTATGATGTTGAGAGCTGCGGGAGTTGGAGAAGATTCTGTTCTGGATGAAGGTCCTCTTCGTAGATCTGATGAGTTGGTAGTGTGCTGTATTGGCAGTCCTGTAGGCGGTGTGTGCTTCCAGGGTTTTGCTATTCCTCCAAGCTTTCTCGAGTTGTTGGCACAAGCGCTTGGATTCTCGGAGGTCCGTGGTGAACCAGGTGGCTTTCGTGGTGTGTTGTCTGTTGGAGTTCTGGAGGAGTGCAAGTGTGTTAGGGCAGTCGGCGATCCATTTGTGGAGTTCGTTGGCTGCAGAGTTGGTGTCAGTCATAATGGGGGGAGGAGTACGGTTGAGGGCGAAGGCAAGGTGCTCTTCGGTGATCTTGCTCTACTTTCTGTGCGGGGCATGGCGATGGCTTTTGTGCGGTGGGTTTCACGAAAAAGAAGTGGACGCAGTGGTGGTCTGTCCAGAGGGGTTGCGGGGTGTGAGTGAAGCGGATGTTGATTCCTCCGGCGAAGATTGGGTTGAGGGTGTGTCCCGCCTTGTGGGTGTGGGTGGGAGTGGTGATGAGTTGTTTCAGTCCGATGTTGGCGAGGTTGTCTAGAAGGGCGGTGGAGTTGGGGTCGCTGAGGTTGTCAAGGTGGAAATTCAGGTCTGCAAGCAGTACGTAGTCCGTGCAGGCGAGGGCATGGGACGTGATGTGGTCTGCGATGGTGTTGCTGAACGGGGTGCGGAGTCCGGGAGCCTGTAGGCGAGAGTTCCACGTAGGGTTTTTCTGAGGTTAACCTGGATCTGAAAGTGGATGTATTCCATAGGGGGCGCGGAGTGTTCGAGACGGAGGTTGTCAGTCAGAGGTAGCTTTTGTGGATGATGGCGAGGCCTCCTCCAGGGTGGTTGGGGCGGTCTTTCCTCTGGATTTTTTACCTGTTGGGGATGGCGGTTGCGATGTCGGGTGCGGAGCTGGCGTTGGTCCAGGACTCTGTGAGGAAGGTGACGTAGGGCGAGATGGTGTTGAGGCGGTCCCAGATTTCTACTGCGTGTCTGTGCAGGGAGCGTACATTAAGGAGGATGCTGCTCAGGGGTTTGGTTTCACTGGCATCCGGTGGGTTGGCGGTCGCTGTCCTGATCCGGAGGTGGGTGAAGGTGCGGCGGCAGTGTCGGTAGGAGAACAGGCTTTGGGTAATGCTCAGCATCGAGAGCTGGCCGTTGTTGTTGCATCCAGGGTTGAGTGCATGGAGGGTTCCTGAGTTGTAGCGGCGGGTGGTCGGAGGACCAGGGTCCCTGGTGCTGGACACGGTCGGGTCGCGGACGGGCGCTTACAGTCTTCCATTTGGCGCGCCTTCAGAGTGCCTGTGGCGCGGCCGCACAGTGCCGCTGCTAATTAGAGGTCGCAGCTGGGAGGCGGGAACAAGCAGGGGGGAGGGGCCGTGGGGGCAGCAGTGGCAAGTAAAAGGGAGCGAAAAGGCAAACGGGAAAATAAAAAACAAAACAGTGAAAGACGCAACAGAAAAACGGCACAGACAGACAAAAAAGCACATATAGACAAAAACAGTAAGGCACAAATAGACAAGAACAGAAAAACAAACAGAAGGCTGGCAGAGCGAACCAGCAGAAGAGCAAGGCTCTCCCACTCGACCACCAGGGATGAGGCGCATGCAGGAGCCTGCTGGTGGAGGAGGGTCTCGAACACCTTACCTGGAGACCAGAAGGCGCTAGGGGCAGTGCCTTAAGGATGGAGCTGCGCAAGGGGAGAGCGGTTACCCTGACCAAGAGGTCAGAGGTCTTGTATTTCACTGAATGATGTCATCACTCTTGGCACCATGTCTGATGATTGGGACATCCGTACAGTAAAGCAAACGCTTGATGATTTAGAACATTATACTGTATTTGAAAGTAAAGTTGTGTATACTGGTACATCTAATTATGATGAAATGTTCTGTTTTCACTATTATGGTCCCCATTATTTACACAAAGCAAGTACTCCATGTGCAGTATTTAATTACACACAATGGGATCACTGCCCTACACCACCAGGGGGTAGTTCAAAGACATTTGCACAGTTATTTGCACATTTTTCTGGTCACAATCCTGTAGAACTAGAGTCCTATTATTATAAGCTTATTCCGTCTCTGGCAAAGAAAAATATGCTAACTGGCACCATGCTAATTTATTTGAACCCTTTCATTTCACAGTTGTCAATACAAGGGTATGACTTTTTGAAAGATAGCATTGATTTGAAATCAACCTGGGGAACTCAAGTTTGGCAGGTTCAAGGAAATGAGGCTTTGTTTAGAGCATGCCTTATACCACAACAAATGATTTTCCTGAACAAATCAGTGCAACAAAGGACCTGTCTGGGCCTGGCCAAGAAAAAGGATGTGAATACACCAAATATTCCCACATTTGCACGTTTTGAGAATTGGTAACAATTCACAAACTACACGAAGGAAATATTCAACAACATGTTTAGGAATGGTACATACAATTCTTCCAGTTCCAGTCCAGAGGATGTGCTGGTGTGGCCATTAGATACTAATGGATGTCACACACATTTTCTTAACAACACGAAAGAGTTTAGGATCAATAGGCCAAACCCACGTTGTGCGCAGACAAAACACTCAGAAGTGGTAACAACATACAGCACTGGAAAGTTATGCCTAGTTTGGCTAAGACTTTCAACATTAGATGAGGTGAAACAACACTTGTCTCTTCTTTTTGATGACATGGTCCAACAGGATTTCTTGTTAGGTCCTCGAAAACAATGTCAAAAGTGCTTTTTGTATGTAATGCACAATGAAGTATGGAAGGTTGCACAGCAGGAGCTGCTGAGCGGATATGTGAAACTGACAGGGCAAATTTAGAGAAGGCTCTAGCGGTAGTAGACAATGGCATGTCTACACTATCCACCAGGATATACTCTCTGAATAACATTATGTCATATGCTATTGACATCATACAGAGTGACATGTCCCTTTTACAACACGGACAGACACAGCTCAGGTCTATTATGCTACTGAGCTGGACTTTGCAGGCTTTGCACACTGGTCCCGTTCTATGGAAGCATTTAAATTCCGCAAATTTGTTTTTATTATATAAGTTGACAACATTACAAAAAGCAATGGCCAGGAAAGGGGCCACATACAGGATGTTACACATAGAAAAATTAGAAAAATTTCCATTCACTGCTGTGGAGATACCAGCTGATTGGATAATACATGGGTTTTTTTCTCTGCCAATTTCAACTTTTCACTTTAAATACTGTTTACAACACTATCAAGTAGGCAGATATGATGTACTAGTGGAATTATATGTACATCAAGCATGGATCTTACCTTTCACTTACAGATGCGGTGCAGACTGCGAAAATACTTTAGTCCATTCTGTAGTTTGCACGGAAGTTATACTTTATGGGACAGGTAAAACATCTAAGGTGAACTTGTCCTTTTATCAGTAAGGTTCCCAAGCTGCTGTAATCCACCTGGCATTCAAATTGCTTTTGAATGGGAGCTATTTGATGTTGAATGACCAAGGTTGCTGTGGGATGAAACCGGGAATTCTAAATTTGGTGAAGGTTTCTAGGGTTGTGACCTTTTGTACCCAAGTGCTTTTTCCACCTGCCCATAAGGTTAGGGAGGTGACAGTATGGCCTTCAACTCCAATTTCAAATGCGAACATTGATGCTTTAAGCAGACTGAAAGCCTTAATATTTCAGAAGGAAGTTGCCTTAACATCTGCATTGGAGATGTTTGATCTTCAGGTTACAAGGTGTTCTTCTGAGATATAGTCATTTACATGCGCTAACCTCCCAAACCATTTTAGGTAGCTTGTGCACTGCATTTTCAATGCTTCGAATACTGTGGGTGCAGTTCACTTTTTTAAAACAATTAGCACCGGGTTCATTAGTACCATCTAGAATGCCTTCGGAGGGATTCTATCTTTCATACACTCCATGCTTGAAAGCATTTTTAGAGGCTTTGCACTTGTCCTGTTCCTCATTGTTGGGATACTGATTTTATTTGATCTGCTCTGCAATGGATGTTCCATGACTTGGCCAAATGGGGATGGCACTGCCACATCTGCTCCTGTGTCGTGAGAGGATGATACAGTATTTTGGTGCACCCTTGCTTCAGGAACTAAATGATAACTGGTTCTTGTCCTTTCGTTCCATCTGGTTACACTGCATGCAGCCTGTGTTCGGCTGTCTCCTGTTCACTCTCGAGTGTGCCCTGGATATATGCCTTGGGTTGCAACCGGTACAATCTATGGACATGGGTTTGCAGGGGAGCCCGTGAAAATCTCACTTGCAAAGTTGCCCTGCACGATTGCCGTTGCTAGAAAATGCATATTATGAGCCGTCCTGAGATGTCCCAGCTCCTGGATTTCTTGATCCTGGCTCGTTCTTTGTGGGTGCACTACTAGCTGTCACCTTCGGTGGCTGCTGAGGTTGGTGGATTTGACTATGTTTCTTCATTGGAACTTGTGAGGGGTTTGCCAACAGAAACATTGCCTGAGGCTGTGCTTCTTGAAACACTTAAACAATTTGGCAGTTTCGAGCAGTGAAGATTTTTTTAATTCAGCAATGTTTTCATTTTTCAAAATTGCTTTTAATGCAGCCTTTTTTGTTCGTTTTTATATTTCATTTTAAATACTTTTTGGGATTTATTAATGCTTTTAGTATTAAAGAGCACATTGCTTTCAATGTTTTAGGTTTAAAGACATATTTGAACTTATAGTTAGGCATATTTTTTAGGGAGCTTTTTAGACACCTTACATCCAAGGAATGGGTGTTATATGGTTACATAGGCCTTGGGCGAGGAACACCACCAATTTGCATGTTCACGTTTAAAGCTGACATCTTTTTTAAACGTTGACTCTTGACACATATTTGCATGTGCATACATATAGGATAATATTTTCTGAAATGGATTTGCTTACATTTACACTACTTCATAGACATATTATCAGGGCCTTGAACATTCTTTACCAGGCTTAAATTTACTGTGCAAAATGTTGATGCTTGTTGTTGTCCACTCAGGGACAGCCCTGCAAGGGTAGATTCAATAATGTTGGCCTGACTGGGGCTTTGTTATGGGAGCACGGGTGATGTCTATTGTATAAACAATAGCAATCCTTTGTTTAGACAAAGGAGCATTTCGCTGTCACTGTTGAGGTTGCCCCATGCCGAAATTCCAGCCCAGCTGAAACTTGTTTACCTTCCTGAGAAGGATAAGGCCTGCTATGCACAAAGCTGGGCACCCAGGTTAAACATACCCACAGGTAATTGTTGAGCAAGAACACTCTGGGGTATTCTGGTAGATTCGCATCCTCTAAGCCCACTAGGATCGGAAGCCCTAGGGGACCTCAATTTCCATCTCGATGACCCCAGTGATGCCAACACCACTGAGCTCCTGGAGAGCATGAGCAACATCGACCTCAAGCAGCTTGCCACCGACCCTACCCACTTCACAGGACACACGCTCAACCCCATCTTCACCTCCAGCGACTGAGTCAGGTACAACCACACCACTCAAGTCACCTGCTCCAACCATTATGGTGAGCCCTTCACAATATCAGCACCATGCCCCCCCAGATCAACTGAAAGAGACTAGAAAAAGGTATTAGAAGACCACTCGAACAACGCTCTCTGCTTCCACCTGCCAGACTATACACAAGACCCAGAACAAGCAGCAAAAAACTTCTCACAGTGGTTCACAGATTGCGCCAACACCATCGCCCCCGCCAAGACAGCCAAGGTCAAAGAACCAACCAAAAGAGCAAGCTGGTTTACTGAGGAACTTCACTCCACCAAATACAACTGCTGACAAATGGAAAGGAAGTGGTGCATCAGCAGAAATACAGAAGGCTGCACCGCCTTCAGAAACACTCACAACCAGTAGCACCTCCAAGTAAAAACCAAGTAGAATGCCCTAGCAGACCGTATTGAAGCCAGTGCAAACTACTGCAAGGAACTCTTTGCCATCATGAAGGAGTTCACCAGTCCCGCAGCCACCAAGCCTGACATCACTCCCTCCCAGGAACTATGCGACAATCTTGCCGTCTCCTTCCATGCCAAGATCTCAGCCATCTATGAAAACTTCAAACACCAACCCTCTGCTGCTGACAACATCAACCCCCAAACTGGTCACCCACTGGAACCTCCTCACCAAGCAAGAAACTATTTCCATCATAAACTCTGTGCACTCAGGATCCATGCCCCCACCATGTCTTCAACCTCAGAAGCAAGACAATTGGCAACAAGCTCAGGAAGGTCCTGAACTCCCCCATCACCGCTGCCTCCTTCCGTAAGGACTGGAAACATGCTGAAATGAGGCCCCTCCTGAAAAAAACATCTGTCGACCCAGCTGAACTTAAGAACTACTGACCCATCTCTCTGCTCCGCAATCAAGCAAAAGTTCTCGAGAAAGCGATCAATGACCAACTCACTCAACACCTAGAAGACCACAACCTCCTGGAACCCTCCCTATCTGCATTTTGAGCGCCACAGCACTGAGACAGCCCTGATCACAGCCACTGAAGATATCAGAAACCTCCTGAACTGTGGAGAAACAGCAGCCCTCATCCTCCTGGACCTGTCCATCCTGTTTGACACCGTCTCTTCACACCCTGATCAACAGACTCCACCACATTGAGATCCAAGGAAACGCCCTCAAATGGATTGCTTCGTACCTCACTGGTAGAACCCAAAGGATCCATCTCCCACCATTCATCTCAAAAACCAAGGAGATCATCTGCGGAGCCCTCCAAGATTGACCCTCAGCTCAACTCTCTTCAACACCTATATTACCCCCTGGCCAACACCGTTAGATCAGACAGACTCAACATTATCTCCTATGCCGACAATACACAGCTCATCCTCTCACTATCTGAAGATCCCTCCACCACAAAAGCCAACTTCCACAGATGCATGATAAACGTCGAGGACTGGATGAAGGGCAACTGTCTCAATTTCATCACGGACAAGACAGAAGTCGGCATCTTTGGGAACAACACCTCACCATTGAATGATGCATGTTTCTTGTGGAACTCGGCAAACCACCCTCTCCTACAGACCACGCCCACAACCTCAGAATCATCTTGGATAGCAAGTTATCCATGAAGAAACAAGTCAACGCAGTCTCATCCGCCTGCTTCCACACCCTACGCATGCTCCTCAAGATCTTGAGGTGACTCCCGGTAAACACCAGAAGGACTATCACGTAGACCCTCATCACCAGCAAACTGGATTATGGAAACACACTTTACATAGGAATCACTGCACGCCTCCTGGAGAGACTTCAGACAATACAAAACTCGGCGGCAAGACTCGTTCTTGACCTCCTCAGAAGAACCCACGTCACACCCTATCTCAAGAAACTTCACTGGCAACCAATTCAGAAGAGATGCCAATTCAAGATGCTGACTCACACTTGCAAGGCCTTGCACAACGAAGGACCTGCATACATTAGCAAATGCCTGACCTTCCACTGGCCCACCAGGCACCTCCGAACTGCTTCCCTCTCTCTTGCAGACACCCCATGGATCTACTGAGCCAACAGTTGAGGATGCTCCTTTTCGCACCTGGAAGCAACCTCCACCTGCACCTCGGGACCGCACCGTTGCTCCAGCAATTCATAAAAGAACTAAACACCTGGATGTTTGAAAGATCAAGCCTCCATGCTGTAGCCAACATCTCCAGCACCTTGAGACCCTCACAGGTGATGTACCGCGCTATATGCTTAGGGGAGAGGAGTTGGCCTAACGGCTAGGGAGGTCGACCTCAAATCTGGGAAACCGGGTTCGAGTCTCGGCAAGGACGCACAACATCCTGTGATTCTGGGCAAATCACTTAATCAAGAATGAATGTGTTCTCATGTAACGCAACTGGTGCTTGTGTAAAGTGCTCTGATACCCGATACCTTTGGATCAAGTTTGCGCTATATAAAACTCCGCAAAAGAAAATGTTTGATTGATCGAGTATAGATATGAATTTACATGTAATCAATGTAACAGCACAATGGTTGAATTGTTCTTCTTCTGTATGATTTTAATAATGCTGATTACTCTGTTTTGTTTCCTTCTATTAATCATTGCAGCACATGTATTTTCTACAAGGATCACCATGCTTCAATAAATGATTGAAATGCCAATGCAAGTTTGCTTTTTCATGTCTCCCTTTGGTCATGAATGAGTTACTGAAGAAAGGGACTTTTCTGTTTCCACAATTTCCTTGGGGAGTCAGAGTTATCTTGTTTTGAGGTTGCACACAGCCCCCGGTACATTGTAAGGTTTAGAGGTCCAGATGGTGCACTGTGAGCTAGCCATGACTAAGGCCAACATATCCTGATGGTGTTCGTGTAATGTAAATAGGTACTTGTAGAGCGCACAGCTTCTCAATAGAGTGCCCCGGCGCTGAGAGACCTCAGGACAGACACTGACAGAGAATTTACCGGAGCACAGGCTCATTGGCTTTTGCTGGAATAGCCAAGTTTTCAGCCACTTCCTGAAGGTGAGTAGGTCCTGCACCTGTCTAAGTGACAGTGGCAGATTACTCCAGAGATGGGAGGCCTGCACTTGGAAGGAGCAGCCGCCTATGCGGGTGCGGGAGAACCTGGGGATTGACAACTGCTGCTGCGATGAGGACCTCGGAGTTCTACGTGGGATGTAACGCTGAACTCTTTTCCTAATATAGAAGGCACCAGTGTCGTGTAGAGCTTTAAAGGCCAGAACCAGAGCTTTGAATCGAATCCTCTTACGAACCGGCAGCCAGTCCAGGGCTTTCGAATGGGGGGATACCCGCGTTCTAGGTCCTAACATGAGAATCGCCCTCGCCGCCGCATTCGGGACTACTTGAAGACTTGTCAATAAATATTCCGGGAGGCCCAGGTACAGGACGTTCACGTAGTCCAGCCTTGACACAATCAAAGCCTGGACCACCATCTTTCTGTGGGTAACCGGAAGTAGGGGCAGAAAGTGCTTTAGCATTTTTAACAAGCCGAAACAGGACCCAGCTACTGTTTGGATCTGCGCTTTCATGGATAAACTATCATCCAACTTGACCCCTAAGTTCTTGACTGTCCTTACTGAGGTTGCCGGTGGGGACATGTCCAGAGGCCACCATTGGCGCCACGCATCACAGGGAGAAGGACCAAAGAAAATTATCTCTGTTTTCTCCGAATTACACTTTAATTGGTTTAGTTGTAACCAAGAGAACACCTCTGACAGGCAGGTGTTGATCACATCCCCTCTAAAATGGTCTCATTGTCACTCAGTTTGATGTTTATGCTGTCCAAACGCACAGTCTTACTGATAAGGTATGAACCGTATGACACTATTAAAGAAGTATACCATATACACAGTGCATAATAATTAAATGCTGCTAGTGAGCCTGCAGCACCTATTGTGCCACCCACTTAAGTAGCCTACTAAAACATGCCCCAGGCCTGCCATTGCAGCCTGTATGCAGTTTTAAACTGCCAATTCAGCTTGGCAATATAACCCATTGCCAAGCCTTAAACTCCCTTTCTATTTCATATAGGTCACCCCTAAGGTAGGCTCTAAGTAGAACATACGACGGGGTGCATTTTAGTAAAAAAGTTGGACATGTACTCTTGCATGCACTTTTACAAGTCCTGGTAGGGAAAAACTCCCAAATTCATTTTTCACTACTTTGAGGCCTCACTCTCCCATAGGATAACATTGAGTTGCCTTATTACATTTAATAAGTGCTACCTTTTGTTTGGGAACAGCTAGAGATTTCTTGTTGGTTACTGAGAAATTGTAATTTAAAATCCTCTTCAATAGTAAAGTTTGATCATAAGTCACAATTTTGAAAATGCCACTCTTAGAAAGTAGGCGTTTTCATGCCGTAGTAACGCTATTATGTGTCTGCATCCCGTTCCTGGGTCACATGACTGGGTGTAGTTGGCTTTTGGACTTTGTTAATTGCTCTCAGACAACCACACAATAAGAGTTTAGGTGTGTCTGGATAGATCAACACTGGCAGAATGTGGGGAGGGGGCGGAGCAGGGCACACACCCGCTTACAAACCACTAGGCCAGTGATTAGACTTATTGCAAGCAAACTCCCATCACCTTTTGTGTGTTTCACAAAAACGACTTTCACACCCTAGTATTGTTCAAGCAGCCAGACTGGAGCCTGCACTGGGGGAGGTGCAAATTCCAAGAACTTTTAATGGAATATCAAGAAACTTGAACCCCCAGATGCCTGCCCTTCTGTTTGAGCCTTGTTTCACCAGCTTGACTCCAGGGACTAGTTGGCTGGCCTCCTAATCAGAGTCTTGAGCCCGCACCTTGACCCAGCCTGAGTGAGTACCAATCCTCCAAGTGGTACCTCACCAATCCTGGACCCTGAGAAGTGGTGCTAAAGGTGCTCAGATAGCCAAAATTAAAAACTTGGGACTTAAAAACTTTTTTGATAAAAATTGCTCTGAGAACAGAGAGGAGACCCAGACCATCTTGCTCCTCTATTCACCCAAGATGCATTGCTGGTCAGCCTGATTTCGCGGCAGCTACCACTATGTTCTTCTCCACTGCAGTAAATCCTTTTCAGTGTTCCTTTCAACCCTCGTCTGTTACAGCCTCCAGGGTCGTCCCACTGGAGATTTTAGACTTCCAAGAAAGAGACTATGGGCCATATGTAAATAGTCATTTTACATTTCCTAATAGTGCAAATCGCTATTGCAGGCTATTATTCAATGCAAAATGGTGTTTCGGTATGTATAAAAGGCATTTTGGATGCTTAAATTTGCGATTTACATCATGTAGAAATCGAATTATTTGCATTTCAAAATTGGAAATTGCAAACTGGTATTATCAAATAGCTAATCGCTAACACTATGTACAAAGGATTTCCTAATTGTGACCAGTTGCAAAATGCCCATTTGTGAAATGCAAATACCATCAATGTGTATCAGGTGTAACCAGGTTAGACTATAAAAAGTGACTAAAAATACACCTGGCACTTTCAGAATAGAGGCTCTGTATATCTTGGCAAGGAGGATGAAGATTTTGGCTGGTAGGCCAAGAAGGAGGAGGAGACAGAAGAGGATATCTAGAATGACAGTCACTCTGTTTGAGCAGACTGAGGAGATTTATGAGAAGTATAGTCTGAGTAGTGAGGTAATTTTAAATTTAATTGCTGAGTTACATCCCCGGCTACAAACCCCAACAGTCAGAAGCAATGCAATCCCTCCAAATGCGCAGGTATTGTGTTGTCTACACCTTTTAGCTTCTGGTAGTTACCAGGGAGTTATAGCAGTGGGGAGTGTCACAAAGTGCATTTTCTAGGTTCTTTCATAGGATTTTGGACCTCAGGGTTTGCAAACTGAACCAATATATTTTTTCCCGAACACTCCCTAGATATACAACACACAAACTAATGTTTTATCGGGTAGAACAGTTTCAAAACAATTATTGGTTGTGTTGATGGCAAACATACTGCCTCTGCAAATGAATTTATTTATAGAAAAAGAAAAAGCACCCATTCACTCAGTGAACAGGTAGTGTGTGATGCCTCATGCATCATAACTGACCTTGTAGCCAGATTCCCAAGCAGCTCATTTGATCCCTTTATGCGATTCAGAATCAGTCCAGAGTACGTTGCATTTCATGTTTTTTTGTAAACTTTATATCAATCCAAGACGTGCTTTTTTAATACCACTTTTAAAATTCCTAAATATAAGAAAATGTCAGGCTGCTTTGCACTATCTTCAGCTTTTAAAAGATGAATTTATTTGCCTAATGGTTTATAATTATATCTCTTCTGCAGTTCGGCTTCGGAACATTGTTGGAAAATGATTTCCATGTATTTTATTACAATTTGTGCCTAGGACTTAAGATCCCTTAGCATGGGATCGTTTCCCACAGTGACCAATGATGATATTTGAAACTGTTGCCAATAACTATTATGTATGTAGATGCTCCTTTTTTGTCCATTTACTATCTTGAGTTTAAACACCGTTGTGTTTATATGGCTTTGTAGTATTCATCTTAAGAGATTGATATCTGGACATTTGTACATTTTTCCTTTTTATTTACGGAATTTCTATTTGATGTTTGTAACTCTATTAATTCCATTGTGTTTTTAACCAGAAATGCTTTTTCTTTTATGATGCACTTTTTTATGGCTGGTATACAGCCGAATAAAGATTTCTGACTGACTGACTGACTGATACCTTTATGTTCTGCCACAGAGGAATAAATACCTGTCTGTCTCAGGGTCAATTTGACAATGGTTTTTTACTTGGCAAGAGGATTTCAAACTCAATTATTTCCGTGTTCAAAAGTATGTTTGTCAAATAATCTAATGTTTCTCCTTCTCATACTATTTAAGGAGACAGTGCACATACCATACTTGCATCCAAGAACCAGAAGTGAAAGACAGTACAATAGGGCAAATAAAAGTTTTTATCATAAAACCATGTGATGAATTATTGACCCAACAATAGGAATTCTCAAATCACATTTTACATGCCTTAAAAAGACTGGTGGAGCACTACAGACCAGAGACCTGTTGCAAAATCAATGCTCCGTCCATCATCTCCTTGTGTTTGCTTTGTTCGCCCTAAGTTGGCAGGGTATGCCCAGACGTGGGTCCCTTGCTCACTTTGCCACTGGATTCAAGCTAGCCTGGCTGATGAAGGGTGTTACCCAGAAACCGGTCCCAGAATGCTTGTTTCCGGTTCAGGGAAGACCTGGCTTGGCAGTTCGGGCTGGACTGTTCTCATGAGGCACAGGGTCAAGACTGATTTGCATATAGCTGAGTCTGAACTGAGGTGGCGAAGTGAGCTAAAGAATGATGATGGATTGAACCCAGATCTGTGACTGGGGGTGAGTGTCTGAAATATTTCAGCGCTCCATCCATCATCTCCTTGTGTTTGCTTTGTTCGCCCTAAGTTGGTAGGGTATGCCAGATGTTGGTCCCTTGCTCACTTTGCCACTGGATTCAAGCTAGCCTGGCTGATGAAGGGTGTTACCCAGAAACCGGTCCCAGGATGCTTGTTTCCGGTTCAGGGAAGACCTGGCTTGGCAGTTCGGGCTGGACTGTTCCCATGAGGCACAGGGTCAAGACTGATTTGCATATAGCTGAGTCTGAACTGAGGTGGCGAAGTGAGCTAAAGAATGATGATGGATTCAACCCAGATCTGTGACTGGGGGTGAGTGTCTGAAATATTTCAGCGCTCCGTCCATCATCTCCTTGTGTTTGCTTTGAAAAATCATTGCCATATGTTTCATTCTTCACAACTTAGCCATGAGGAAGGGTCTTCACAACGTCAATATAGAGCCAGAATCAGACTCAGATGACGAGCTACCACCACTTCAGATTCAGCAGGACAGGACACAGGCAGCAGAGGGTCGAACACAATGCACAGAGATCACAGACAACTATTTGTAAGGTGAGAATGATGATAATATCTAAGAAATAGCCAACACACATGACGGTAATGTTTTTACATTAATGAAAGATGTGGCTTTGCGAATGTTGCTCCTTCCCCATGGCAGCAATCCAACACTCTTGACCTTTCTGCAATTGCGTCTTTGAAAATGACATGCTTTGCAAATGCAGATTCACTGTTTTTATCTGTTTGGTTTGCAGGCGCTGTACTGATACGATTGATTTGTCAAGGCCACCAAACTAATTGAGAACTGTCTGACATGTCATCTGAGACATTATCAATGTTGGACTAATTTGTTGTTGGACTCTACATTGTAGGTGTGTCCTGCGCACAGAAGAAGTTCTGTTCCTGCTTTGTGTTTGTTCCTCATCTCCTTCCTCAAAGTCTATGAGTGGTGCCACGCTTGCTCTCCTAGTAGTTAGAGTAGGAATTATGAACGTAGGAGTAGCAATTGTACTGTCCTCAATTTCCACTTGTGTGTCAATTCCTTCATCAGCCTCAATGGTTTAATACATGTTCTGGGCATGATCTGTGGAAATGTATGTAATATTGTTGAAAATGTGATTTATGTGTTTTTTGACATGAAGATTATAGATAGATATATGTTGTAAGTCATTGACACACAGTACACCGTATAACTTAGTTGTAACACAACTTCCATAGTGCATTGCCAAATTACAGCAAACATCTAAATGGAGTTTTGGTAGCTAAGATGTTGTACTTGAAGACTAACAAAAGAAATTTTATGGCAAATTTAATACAAGACAATAATTTACCTTGGCTGGAGCATGCAGGTTCGGAGCTGTCAATGTCTGACATTCCCACCACACTTTTTCAGGTTCAAGTGTCCCCTCAATAAGTGATTCTATTGGAGTGGGAGAAGGATGTTTGGAGGGACCACCATCTGTGCCATGAGCCCCAGCCATCCTGCTGGCCACCTTCTCTTTGGTATGGAATCTTAGTGTTGTGCAGTTCTTATAAACCTATATAAGATCTGCGCGTTTAGACAACTTATACTGTAGGATTGTTGACAGACTGATTCTAGACACCCCCACCGGGTATGTTGGCCTGTATACCAGCTAGCTCACAGTGCCACAAGAAACTCCTCTTACCAAGGAGGTAATAGTTCTTGGCAACTATTCGAACATGACAACCCTGATCCCTCTGGACCGTGGAAACAGTGTACTACTTTTTGCTCAGTCACTTGTGCTCACTTAGTCTCAGAGAGATACACAGAATAAACGGTATGGACGTTTTTCAATAAGCATTTATTGAACAGTAGTTATTCTAGTGTAAAATAGGTGTGCTGAAACAACCTCTAGACAGAAACAGATATAAATGATTAGAGGCACTAAGAAAGTAAAAGGATTGTAGATTACTACCATTTTGCTATAACCATGAATACAGGCAAGTATATAAAATGCATGACAATAAAAATGCGTACTCCTACGATGCTACCCTAACAAGATGTACCTAAGTGAACATAGCATGTATGTAGGTGTTAAGCCAAGAATCCCTCTAGGATAAAGTCAACCCCATTACCTGAAGTGAGAGACTGTGGGACCCCTTCTTGGTCTCGAGCTGGACACCCCGCAAGGGATGTCAGACCACTGCGAGTTGGAGTATCTGCATGCAGGAACCTCAGCGTCTCGCGTATGTGTGTCGGCAGGGAAGTCCTGATCTCCTCTGACTATCTCAGCAAGATGTGATGTTTATATACCCAAAAGGTGTCCCCAAGGGTTCTACCTTGCTGTGCCATTGTCGGCCTTAGGATGACGACGGGAATGAACTTTATACATAGGTATTATGCAGGAGATGGTAGTGCTGCTGGCTTTCCAAGAATCCTCATGCATAATGTATGAGGCTTTTACCAGGGAAAATCCTGCGTTCTGTGTGCAGTGTCATATCTAGGTAAAAGGTCAGTCCCCAAGAACCGTTATGTGTGTAGTGTAGGGGAAAATATAGGTGAAAGGTTAGGATGTTACCTGAGCCTATATTGGGGTACCTATATGGAATATAACATTAGGTCATGCCAGCTTTTCCTTATTTCGGGTATGGTCCTCTGGGTGGCACCAAAAGACTTCCGTTTTTGCAGGATGCTGTACCAAATTTTGGTTTTCTGGGCATTAGGTACAGAAAATGATAATTTGACAAACAGCTGGTCCGTGTGTGCCACACATCCTTCAGTCAACAGCTCCAGCTCCTTATCAGAAAATTTAACTTTCCTGTTCCTGCTGCCAAGGTCCATATCCCCATCATCAATTGACATGGTATTGTAGGGAACGGTGAATGTTACTACCAGTAGTCACACAGGAACACACCTTCCTTCCAGCACCTTCCTAGGGCTTCTGAGTTGTGGCCACACCCTGTATTTCTAATCTTCCAGGTTCTTACATCATTATTCTGCATCCAAAAGGTGACTTTTCCTAATTGCAATTTCATATTTCGAAATCTCATCAATGCGATTTCCAAATAGGGAATTTCCTAATTGAGATTATGAATTTGTAGGAATCGCTAAGAGTGGAATACTTCCCTATGTACATCTCATTTTGTAACTTAAAAAATAACAATTTCTATTAAATCACTATTTGGAAATCGCAAACAGTAACGTTCATACGTATGGTCATAAGTCAGAATGTTGAAATCTTCAGTGTGAAATCATCCAGCGACTCCCCAACAATGACGCCTCCTCTCCAGGCACTGGCTAAAGCCTTGCACTCACTGAATTTCTACCTTCTCAGAGATATTTTGCTGAAATTTCTTCTAAGTCCGAATGTAAGCGTTGACTGGTTCCAAACCACTTTAAGTCTGAACAGCGCTCCATTGCCGTCGGCCATATTTTTCAAGTTTGACCCGGTCCCCTGCGACTCAATATCCGTGTTGGCACTTTGATCTTTTAGGTTCTAGTTTGTACCTTAAACAGGGATTGTTGATTGTGGATGGTGCTGGAGCAGGGTTAACACCCCTTCAACCCAATTTCTCACAGGACACAACAATAGGCTAGATACTAGAGCTACGCTAATCAGGCATGTAAAAGAGGTTCACCTCTTCTGTAAGAAAGCATGGAAAGGACGGAGACTTATCTACATGTAGGCCTGATAAACAACAACTACTATCTTGTTCTGCCAGGTCCATCACAACAGCTAATCCCACGCCATGT
Organism: Calotriton arnoldi; assembly: GCA_963921515.1. Lineage (NCBI taxonomy): Eukaryota > Metazoa > Chordata > Amphibia > Caudata > Salamandridae > Calotriton > Calotriton arnoldi. Next base: position 808,056 of record CAWUFW010004540.1, on the reverse strand, counting down.
ACACCCACCTATAACATCTGAAATAATCTAAAATTTCATCCCTAACTTCAATTGTAGATAGCAAGTCACTTCTAATGTTCTCAATTCCGGTGATGTGATTTTCTACATTGCTGAGCTAAGGATTGTGAGTTTTGAGAGACTAGTTTTTCTGTAATATTAGAAATTGACTCCAATGACTATATAGACTGAATGCATCTCTATATTTCCTCTGCGCAGCCTAAAGAAAACCAGTTATCCTCCAATTATTTAGATCTAAATTAATTGCATTAATGGTGTATGTAAGTATTGGCTGTGTTGCAGTTTTCCAATGAAAGATGGTGATTTTAAATTGTAGGCAGTGGTGTGGAAAAGAGGTTTATGAACTACACTGCATGTTACTTAAATAGTAATTTTTAGGTCTCGGCTACACACTGCTTTAGCTGTTTATTGGCAAAATCTATTGTTTCCAATAAATTATATGTTTTTCTGGTTTACACGTTTTCTGGTTCAGGGAGGACCTTGCCTGGCAGTTGACGCTGGACTGTTCCCACTGAAGCAGGGTGAAGGCTGATTTGCATATGGCTGGGTGCATACTAAGCTGGTATGGTGGGCGAAAAGCGATGGATTGGGATGCTGTCCTGAGTGATCGCCAGTGGCTAAGATTAATTCAAGCATTCCATCCATCACTTTGTTTTTTGATGCCCCAAGTGTGATGGGTATGCCAAGACGTCGGTCCTGTGCTCACTGTACCGCTGGAATAAAGCCTGATGAGTCCATAATAAGAGCATAACCAATCCTAGGTTGCTTGTTTTCAGTGCAGGGAGGACCTGGGCTGACAGTTCGGGCTGTACTGTTCCCATTGGAGCAGGGTAAAGGCTGATTTGCATGGGTGGGTCCAAACTGAAGTGACATGGTGAGAGAAAAATTATGGATTGAGATGCAACTCTGGGCAATCACCAGTGGCTGAGATTAATTCAAGCATTCCATCTATCACTTTGTTTTATGATGCCCTGTCATCAGAGGTGCATGCAAACTGAAAGGTATAGGTTAGAACATCATGTTTCTTCCCAGTCATACATTATCCTAATGATGCTAAAAAAGGCTAATTTGGGTAGAAATATATTCTTATTAGTTAAGTCAACCCTAACCACACTCTATGTTTTAAATCCTAAGTTTCTGCTTCTCCAGAACAAGCACTCCTACAATATACTGTGTACCAGTATTGATATCATGTGCCTCTTACACTTTGTAGTCCTCTTTGTCCTATGTAACATTTCCTGTACACTGATTTACACATGTATATTTCATTTTTTCTGTATAATGTGTGTGTGATGTACCGTGCTCTAACACTCCCCAAAATATACAACACACAAGCTAATGTTTTATCAGGTAGCAGAGTTTCCAAACCTTATTGGTTGTGTTGATGGCACACATATAGCCATTTGCTTCCCCTCTGCAAATAAATATATTTATAGAAAAAGGAAAAATACCCATTCACTCAATGTGCAGGTAGTGTGTGATGCTTCATGCATCATAACTGACCTTGTAGCCAGGTTTCCAGGCAGCACACATGATTCCTTTATGTTCCTCCACAGTGAAATAAATAACCGTCTGGCTCTGGAAATGTAAATGCATTTTCAGTTTTTCACAAATTCACAAACATTTCCTGGAGTACTCCTGTAAAGCACACTTGAATATGCATATACACACATATAGCGGCTTATTCACAAAGGCTAGTTTGATTGCAAATGTACATTTATGATTTAATTAACCTTTTTTTACAAAAGGATTCTTTGAAGGTAACTCTATTTAAGGATGTGTAGATCTACGCCATAAGTGTTGAGATCTCTACAGCTATTAAGCCCACTCAAGGGGTGGGAAAGGGGACATTCCAGCGCATCATTTGCAATAGAAATTTGAGAACAACCACAAACACGTACTCTTGAAAGCATTCTCAAACTCTGACCCATCGCCCACAACCACCCCTGACTATAGGTTGGAAATTAACTCCAGCACAGGGCACATGTATATACTCTTCCAATTAGGAAGGCAAATGAATCCCCCTCAGATTTGATGGAGGTGAAAGGATAGGGCTTTCTGCATGCCCCAAAGAGAAAATAAAATAAACATCGGAGGCCATATTTATCATTTATGCACTCAATGCAATGCTGTAAGTCATCTTGCTGCACTGCGTAAAAGGGCAGAAATTTACCATATCTATTTAGATATGGCGCATTCCTGCTCTCTCCTTGTGCTCGTGCTATTTTGGCTGCCTAGAGCACCATGGTAAAGGGGAGCCTTAATTGCAGACAGAATTGTTTTTGTGCAATCCTTTAAAGCTTTTTCTTCTTTCTACCTGTGCTGCAGGATGGAGCATACATAGAAAGAGTTAAAAACTAGGAGAAATAAATATATTTATCTTCTTTACACCTCCTCTGGGAAGGCATAGCATTTTGACAGATTCCAAGGTCTACTACTCCTGATGAATCTGGGAGTGCGACAAAATCCATGGCTGGATGCTTGGGAACCCCTACGCTTCACCCATGAAAACCTGGGATAGAGGAACGCAAGGCAGCGACTTGCCCCACCTTGTGTTACTTCAGATTTATCAAGCACTGCAGGGCCACAGATGGTGTCTCTGCGTGGCTTGGTAAATCTCACCTAGGTTTTGTGTTGCCATTGCATTAGCTTGCACAGCTCAAAATGCCCCTAATTTTCTTATCTCTCATGTCACTTAGGGGCCTATTCACAAAGTGCAGTTTGTAGTATGTGTGTTGGTACTACAATACTACTACTAACGTATAACAAAATGCAATTCACAAGCCTAGGTGTGGAAATCTCCACCTCTCCTATCTTATCCACCCTGATTGCGAAGATTTCAGGACACATACCCCTATATTTTAGTAGTATATGTTGTATTGAGGGGAGGAGAGACTAGAAAATAGAAATACTTACTACAAAATGTGAGGAGTTAAGGGATTAGTAAGGAGGGGTATAGGAAGAGTCTTAAGGTAGGAGATGTACTCAAAAGAATATGCACGTTGTTTTTCACAAACTGCACTTCTAAAAATGCTACAGTCAAAAAGGATACGAAATATTCATAAATGTACTCCAGCTCAGACCTGAAGTAAGTCTAGTGCCACACATGGCTGAACACTGGTACTGCAACACCCTCACATAGGAAATAATGAAGGTAGGGACTTAAAATAAAACCCTACAGGAAATAATGCTAAAATAAATTATTTATTTTGACTTTTTAAAAATACATAGAAATGCAATTTAACGTAAAAATATTTATAAAGAATAAATTCATATTAGTTGACTGTAATAAACTTTTCTAATTTCAGCATAACTTTATGTTGGTTAAATACTTAAATTAAGCAAATTTATTCCATACATAACAATACATTTTATGAATAGGTAACTTTTATTACATGATAAATTAATATGAACATTTAATTTTAGGTGTTTTTTAAATACATCTTTAAAAACAATTTTAATTTAGTTTGATAGTTTTAAATTAAGTGCTTTATTCAAAAGTGCTGCATCTTTTTTATTTTGTTCTACATTTAAAAATAAATATATAAAAAATATTTCCTTTCATTTATAGCACAAAAATATTTTTTAAGTTCAGCAAACATTTTATAATTTCCCACAGCAGATATCCACCCAACTGGCAGAGACCTCCATTTACTGCCACGTATTTGTGAAAAGTTACTAGTTGTAACTTTACACTCATAAAATAGGCTCCACCCCCTGAATTTGGGGGGTGGAGACATGCAAGTCTACACTTTGTAGTAAGTTTGCACTTGTAAATAGTGAATATCCAAAAGTAAGAAATATAATGCAAAGGTTAACAGTACATTTACACATGTACCTCTACATTTATGAACAGGCCCCATTTAGCATGTTCGTGTAAAATGGAATAAAAAAGTTTGATAACGAAAATTGTGCTTGTGACCTGCATCTGCCAAAAATACACTCCTCAAACCTTTTGTCAACATTTCTGTGCCCAGTGGCAAAGCTTTTACCTTACTCATAGACCCATATTAGCCCTTTGTGCATTTGCTCAAGACATTTGCACTTTACAGCGAAATGATGCCTTTTCAGCAACCATCATCTACTTCAGAGTTCGAAATACCAGGGGGCATATGTACAAGGATTGGCGATATTTATCGCTAACCTCAGTTAGAGTGCGTTTTTGTATCGCCGTGTACCGCGGAAAACTATCACCGTGTTAGCGGCGTATTCACAAAACGCCCCTAACTGGCGATAGATTCCCTTACCGGGTGAACTGTACGGCGTTAAGAATAGCGGCACGGCGATAAAAATCCTCATGCTAACATGAAAAAAGTGGCGATGGGCCAATTAGCGGCCAGAAACGGTACGCAAATTAGCGTCAGTCCACTTTTTTTCACGTTAGGCGGGAAAAAACACTATAAAACGCCCGCTATGCAGCCCAAACACAAACAAAAACAGGAAGAAATAGAGAAGAACCCTTGAGGAAGCTGGACCCAGTACTGAAGCCAACAACAACCCCCCAAACACCCAGGAGGACCAGCCAGAGACACAGGGGAAGGGCAAGGAGAAGAGGAAGAGGAAGACCCAGTTCAGTCAGCAGGAAAACCAGGTAATGATTGCAGAGGTGACAGAAAAACAACAAAAACTTTTTGTCAGCTCCACAGTGTCATTGGGAACAAAAAATGCAATATGGCAGTCCATCGCAGCCAAGGCGAATGCTGTTGGAGAGGCGAGGAGGACAGTGGACGACTGCAAGAAGCGCTGGCATGATGCTAAGCACAAGACGAAGCAGAAACTTGCAGCCAATCTGAAAGCAGCAATGCAGACTGGAGGTGGGAGTCCAGCGCCACAGGAGGAGCTGGATGCGTTGGAGGAACAGGTGTCCGCAGTCATCAGCGAGGAGACGGTGGTTGGAGTTCTGGGACAGGATACTGCTCAACATGTCCAGACACAACAGCAACAGGGTGAGTAACAACCAGGGACTGGGGGGACGGGGATGGATGGGCCCAATGGCACTCATGCACAATTAAATGTATTGCAGTGCACACCCACAATGTCTGCGGATCATGTCCCGGATACCCTTGTCCCTGGTGGCATAGACACATATCACCCTACACAACCAATACATTGCAAGACACATATTGGTGGGCACACAGACCTTGAAATGTGCACAGAAAAGTCATCCAAATCTAGTCCAATTATCATATCAGACCACAAAATAAGGGCTACATGAAAGAGCAAAGGGCCACATTGATTGGAGATGCGGCAGGGTGTCAAAATGGCCCCCTTGCCTCAACACCACACATTTGCATGTTCCCGTATGTCTGAGTCGTGTGCAAGAATGTGCATGTGCATCAAGGGGGACACTACTGCACATACAAAAACTTGCACACAACTCAGACACACGTGCACAATGGTGCATGTGTGCTGACATTGGTGGCGGCATGCCCACTCATGCACATGATCAGTCACATACACAGTGCATCCTCATTTTGGTGTCAGAGATATGCGGCCCTGTGCAGATGATTTGTATATGTGTGGTGTTGAGGCAAGGGGGCCATGTAGACATCCTGCCGCATCTCCAGTCAATGTGCACGCTTGCTTGTACATGAGATGCAGTCCTGTGTACACCAAGTAAGAAAGCATCTAGTGAGTCTGCATACCATAAACACATGCATTGTCACAACAAAGTGATCATGTAGCCTACTGGCTAAAAGCTGCATATCCCAGAATGCACACAAACAGCAGACTTGACTCACAATGTGATGAAATACAATGAGCATGGGGTTATGCCCACAACACCACAGTGCATGGACAATGCATATCAGGGATGTGTCACCCAAATATGTACTACATGACTTGTCTGTGTGCCATACTCACAGACCTACAATGTCCCTGTAAAGAAGTATGACAACCTAAGTATGACAACAAGCAAGGATAGTAAAGTAGCACCAAATAATGACAAGTAGCTAAATGGCACCCTCACCCCTTAGGTCAAATAGCACTCCTCCACTCTCAACTGTACACATCTGCCATACAGAAAACAGCATTCCACATCAGTCCTGGTGTGATTTGCCCATTACACCATTATATGCATGTAACCTATCTGTTTGGTAAGTCAACTGTGTCAGTGAACAAATATGCAGTAATCGTTGTCATCATCCACACGCAAAGCCCGGCATTCAATAATCAGAACCAGTACAGCATGTATCATCCATGTGACCATCTGCGTGGCAAATACACAAACACACATCACCCTGCATTAGCATCTGTTGGAAGGGTGGCGGAGATAGGGCCTGAGCACTACTAATACGCCTTAGGAAATCCACATCCATCAAATCCAGGACTTATACACCACACGTGGGGCCAACGTTGAGGGGAATGGTTGTTGTCACTGTCTGTTCAGCCTGCAACAACAATAGAAACTCACGCTGCACCATATTCACAATGGGTAAGCCAACAGGAGGGCAGTAAGCAATTCCTGCAAGGAAAACCATGACTGACGGAATGCACACAAGAGAAATCACAAGAGCCAAAGCTACCTGGATGTACATGTGTACTGCATTATGCATCACACATGGAAACAGCTATTAGCACATCATTGCCAATCTGCCTAATGGGTTCCCTCATCACACATAACCATTCTCGCACCAAACCCATGCACATGTGCACTACCCAGCAAACCTGACTGTCTGTGAGCCACACTGACAAGGCAAGTGACAGTGCATGATGAATTGCATGCAGGGCCGGACTGGCCGTAGTGGGCACGGGGCATTTCCCAGGTGGGCCGCCAGGGTGGGGGCCAGTTTTGGGCCCCTGAGGGGCCGTTTTTGTTACCGGGGGCCAGCAATATCGGCTCCCTTTAACAAAATCGGCCAAAACCGGCCCTAACAAACAGCTCGGCCGCACCCCCCCTCCCCTCCTTCCGGGGGCCGGCCGAGCAGCTTGCCAGGGCCGGTTTCGCTTCCCAGTCCGGCCCTGATTGCATGCCTGCACCCTAAACATTTTAACATGGTGCAGGCCACGGTCACTGAAGTGGCTGAGTGTGGAGTTCATCCTTAAAGGAGCAGGTCACACTCTGACACTTCCTCGTGTACATACAACCCCTGATGTAAACAAGACTTCTTCTGCCAAACAATGCACAAATGTCCTAACTCTGATCAAGACCCATATTTACTCCAGCTTGCAACATCTCATCATTGTAAATGCACTTAAGTGAAAGTCTCACTGGCTAAAAGGGATAAGGGGCAGTAAAACCTAAGCTGCAGGGGTGACTCTCCCACATTGCAGTGCACAGACACATAAATCTGAGCTAATCAACATTGACTACAATGTGGTACAAACTGCATCACTTCCACTACTGAGCCGAGGACACAACTGGTGCCGCTTGTGTATAGAAATGGGCCATTCACATTTGGCATAGCTGTAAACTGTGAGATGATAATGTACAACTACAACGTCACATCCGTGATGTTGTACAAATAATCACTATCCGGCATCTAATAGGCATCTCCTCCAAAATAGTCAGAATGGACATTGTCATGCAGTCTGCTAGTAAACTCATCCAATACATGACCATACTTGAAACACACATTTAACGCCATCTCCCCTTTACATTGCAGAGGTCGAAACATCACCTCCTGTACAGCAGCCTGTTCCACTCTTCGCTGATGAAGATGAGGAATTTTCCACCATCAACCAGGACACCCTCCAACAGCTGCTAGACTCATTTAGCATTCCACCTCCAGAAGCAGGGCCATCCAGCTGCGTCGTGGAAAGTCCACCCCCAGCACAAACCACCCACCAGCAAGCACCTACCTCCACAGCTTTCTCACAGGACCTTGAGGACCCACTTCTGGCCTTTCAACACCGTGCGGTAGAGGTCCAGCAGGAGACGGCTGATCTGGTGTGGGTGGGTTTTGCCAGCCTGGCGGCCAAACTTGATGCCGTACGTGGGTGTCTGAGTCCCATTCGGGACCACCTACAGAACATCACAGACACCCACAGTCCGCTCCATGATCTCCGACATTCCATGGCTGACATCCCTGGAGTCATGACTCAGAGACAAGAATAACTGTCCAGACAGAGTGGCTCCATCGATGTCCGCCAGGAGTTGGCCCGCATGCGAATGATAATGGAGAACATGTGGCGGATGCAAGCAGAACAAATGGCTGCCACCGCTGCACACCAACGAGACGTAGCTGGAATCTTCCATGCCCTGCAGCTGATCATCACTGCATTGCTGCATCAAGATTTGGCACAGATGAATGCTGCTGCTCCTGCTGCTTCTACATCCACATCTCCACCCCCTGATGTGTCAGTGCCTCACAGTGCTGCAGGCAATCTACCACCACGCACATGTGAGGCACATGACACATCCGAGGACGAAGATGTGGATGAATCAGCATTATTGCAAAGAAGAAAGCGGTAGCATTCATCTATGCCAAATAGCCTGTTTCTCCTTGGATCTGGGCTCAGCATCATGCTCCGGAACATCAGCTTCCACTGTCCCCCGATACACTCTGTGACACTCACCTTGGACCTCAACATGGACTGCCATATTTTGTCTTGTTCCCAATGACACTGCAATCAGCCTGCTGGCTGAATTCTGCCTCTTCCTTTGGACATGTTACCCCAAAAGGACTCTGTCTGGCCCTCCACTGGGCATCTATGGATTGTGGGGATTGTATGGCCAAGTACTGGTCCAGTCTTCACCAATGTCAATGGACATGTAAATAAAAATATTTAAGTCACACACGTGTGTTGTCTACGACCAATCAAGTATAGAAGTCTCCAAAAATGTTGTGCCAATTAATCCACCAAAAAGTACACCAAGGGAAATAAGAGAAATGTAAATCTTTTACTGTGACCCAGATAGGCAGTGAGATGACCGGGTATGTGTGAACTAGCCGTGCCCTCATTGCCCAAATACAACATTCTAGCAATATCCCAACTTAGCCCTACTTACATTAAGGAAATAGGCATGTGTGCAACAATGTCCAAGTCAGTTGCATGCCACAAGTAGTGTCCCCCTTTATCATTGCTACAAATTCTCACTTGGCATATCTACTCACACTCTACGGGGTTGACAGAGCCTGTTGTGATGGTGCGCATTGCATGTCACATCCAAGATGGTGCACACCATATTCACATTGATGAAGAATCGTAAGGGCACATGTCTACCAGCCGCTTTTGGAACAACAATGTCTGACTCAGTAAAGTTGAGTTGGCAATAGGGACTCAGCCCAAAGTGCAAGTCCTCAGTCAGCCCCTTCCTGTGGATGAACAATGCATTCAAAATTAGGAACCCTCTCATGCTGTGACCACTGTGAGCAGATAGGGCAATGTGTCTAGGGATGTGTGGTGCACTGCACGTAGCATATAGTCAGATGCAGTACCACCATTTAAAGGGTGGCATCACTATGAGCCAATGCCAAATGTAACAGCTGGGAGAAGTGGCTATGACACTGGCACTACAGGGAGCAATGCTACATTTCCCCTCTTGTGTGCAGCACAACTGTGTGCCCGAATCAAAAACGTTATCTGAGACAAAACCCTAACTTTCCGAATTTTGGTATTCTCAAAAGGCATTTAGGAGTAGTGAAGTCAGTATTCCTAACTTAACTACTCCTAAATTCCATTTGTGAATACCGAAAGTCGTAAACTTAGGACCTACTCTCATCTTACTTTTGTGAATCGGGTCCACAGTTCTGCCACATGCCGTTTAAAATTGACCCGCTAAATGACAACATCCTGCATGGGCAGGAGGTTGAGCCTCCATGCACAGGCAGGAACATACAATTTTAATGATGCTGACACACTTGCACAACGCAGCAAGTGTGCCAAGGTCTGTGCATTGTGGATGGACTCAGCGCCAGGCTCATGTGATATGCAGGGGGTTGACGGAATCTGTGGTACCCGGCGAATACATCCATCTCCATGATGGATAACATTTGCAAATCCAATGTCCGCTCAAGGCCATGTCCCTAGGATGTGTTGTAAATGGGCAACAATGTGCTGTCCAACTCCGTGAGTTAAACTTAAGATGTAAAACTTCACAAAAGAGTGTCTCTAGACTAGGCCGTAAATCCTACTTGCCACGCTGTCATCCATGCAAGTTTACTGTGCTCACATCTAAGGAATCCTGACACAATCCATCCTGCTAAGTAACATGTCATGACCACACTTACACGTTCAACGGATTGTCCAGTGATAGTATGAGTTGCATACAAGGTAAAAAGCCACACTCTACCACAGCACACCTGACATAAGTGCAACCAGAATTCTAAAGTATTAACCATTTATTATAAAAGTACAGAAATAACCTACCCTAAACTAACACTAATCACTACTAATACTAATCTAATCTAAACTAACTGGAACAAAGTGAATTATAACCTAAACTATCTACCATAACTAATCCTAAACACGCAACAACATATCTAAGACATCAACCCCCTCCCACCCTTAAGGCACATCATGAGACTGGACAAAGACATATAAGCTATACGTAAACTAACTACACAGTTATCCTACACAAATATATATTTGTTTGGTATTTTTTATATTTTTTAACAACAAAGACATCAACCCCCCACCCAAAGGAAAAGGAAACTTATCCCCAAATACTAATGAATAATAAATATCTAAAACTAGCTTAAAATCTAACACTAACTATACCTACACTACAACTACACTACCTAACACTTAAAATACTTACCTAACACTAACTAATAACAATATATAACATTGGGGGAATGGAGAAGAGGGGGGTGGGGCTCAATATGTCCAGTCATTATGGGAGACCCAGGGCTTTCCTCATGTACTGCAGCTGCCTGGTATGCTCTGCCATTTCCCTCCGTATCTCAGCCAGCAAAACATTGTTGTCCAATAATGTTCTCCGGTCCCGCACAGTGAAGGGCACTACCTGATCTGCTGGGGCAGGTGGCATTGTCCCTTGGGTATGTGGTGTTGAAGGGGGATGGGTTACTGCCTGTCCATGTCGGGACCCACGCCTGTCACCAGAGGGGCCCGGGATGGCCTGTGTGCCACTCTGTCTCCCATGTGTTACAACCTCGGGCACCGACTTCCAACTCCCAGCTGCCCGGTCTTCCTGGTACCTCCGTGCCATGTTGCGGTACCCCTTAGCGACCTTTCTGATGTGGAGGTACCGGTCCTTCCTCACCTGGAAGGCATGGGACTCCTCTGGTGACATGTTGTCTGTAAAATAAGAGCAATGACAAAATGTTAGTCCTGTAGACTATGTCGATGTTCTCCATTTAACTCAGAAGCAGAAGGTTAGTGAAACATGGGAGCCTACACTCTAACGTAACATTGTGAAGTCAGAGAGTGACCTGGACAATGAAATATTGAATCCAGGATCACTGACTACATGCTGGGGAGACTGACATGACAGTGCATGGCATGGGACATGTACTGCCACAACAAAATGAGACTGTCAGTGTCAAATGATGGTGCTATGACATACCCTGACTGAGGGTGACATGTACAAGGATTCGTCGTAGGGAGGCATTAGCCCTCCGTGTGTAGTGCCTCCCTCATCCTCTCCAGTAACACAGTGCTGCATCATATGTACAATGATCATGTGCAGCCCTGCGTGTCACCCAGCGACGGCGTGAAGTTCAAGTCAGTGCCAATACAGGCACTCTTGCACAAGAGTGCAAGGGTGTCTGTGTGCAGGGGAGGCTTGTTAATGTGTAGAAGGTTACCCTACCTGCACATGAGCAATTCTGGAACAGCCCTACTCACACTTTCGTCTGTGCTGCATCATGCAGCACACATGGAAACACGTTAGGTGGCTGAACTTGTACATGAGGTGCGGGCCCTCTCTCAACCACAACTTCACAATAGCTGACGCGTTGCTGGCGAGAGGGGGAAACATTGTTTCCTCAGACTTGTCAATTATGCATATCTTAGATCCGCTATTATCACTCCGTTGACAATTTAACTACGCAGGCCTTTACAACGAAAACTGTTACAATGCATTCCCCACAGTAACGGCCCCCTGGACTCATAATGGTTATTGTGTTGTAATGGCTAATGCGTTTTAACAAATAGCATGGCAGAGCCCTGCATTGTAAAATATATGGCACAGCAATAAATGCATAGCCAAAGCATGTGGGGTAAATGCATGCGGAGTAATGTCACAAATTCGGACAGAGGGGCTTGTACACTTGAGCCTGAGTCTACCAAGGAATGACCCCAAGGAGACAGCTTGTCAACACCATTGCAGTGGCCAAACATGCTAATGAGATTCATAGGGCCATCTTTGCTAGCTGTTTGGGGAACATGCCATTGATATGCTTGGATCAAAGCTACGCACTGCAACTTCTGTGAAGCTGGTATGCAGCATACCTACAATATTACTGTGCCGACCTCTGTCTGAGCATGCACGGCCTGATAACCACTGCCTCCTTGTGCATGATCGGGCCCACTTGCACAGTCATCTCAGTCAAGGATGTACATGCATTCCATGTCTGCTCATACTCATCAGCAAACCCACTCACATGTCTCCTCTCCTAGCTGTACGCTCTGTAATCCACATGCATGTGCTGTTGTGACAGAACCCATAGATTTAACTTGCATGTGTATCACTGACTGGGGATTTGCAAAGTTACATCTGGAAGACAAATGCAGAGCTCCATCTTCACTGACTGATTTGTACACACTTCTGACTTCAACAAAACATCATCACACTGTAGGCAAGGTACATGTGATACACAACCATATTGCATACTACAACGTCTATCATTTGACCCAGACATTCATGAAATTGCACTATGCCAATATATAATGGCAGAACTCACCAGTAGCGTGTGGGTCCTTGAAGGTTTCGATATCCCCCTGTGTGATGAGAGATCTTCCAGCTGTGAAACATGAAAAGAAAAGTGTGCTGGTATCAGATGTAAAATCACACGTGTCCTATTCATCATACAATTCATCACCATCACTGACAATGCTCCGTAACTGTACTGTTGCAGTTCATGTTGCCTACATGATTGGGTCTACTTTGCCTGCCAGTCACACAAGATCTGTGAATGCTGAGTTGTGCCAAACCAGACAATAATGCAAGCAAATTTGCACAGACTAGTTGTGTGACACTTTCACAAGGCCCCATTACTACACCCAACTTGAGGTTATACATGCTCTGTGTACAATTGCATCGATGCAGATCGTCCATGGCTGCTTCACAAATGTTGGTGGTGTATGACACTCTGGAGATGTCCTATTTCCTTTGAACTATTGTTCCTATCTCACCCATTGTCACACGGAGCCTATGTACAAGGGCAGCATACCTAACTTAGCTAAACAAGGAGGAAAGCATTTGTACTCTTCCTTTTGTGCAGCACACAGGTCCCAGAAACAATGCCTAGGATTGTTTATGTACACTCACCCTCCTGTACATGAACAACCTTTTCCCTGCATGGTGCAAGGGTGCCAGCCTTGGCACTACAGTGCTAAGTGTTGCGCCCGCGCAGTGGGAAACACAAACATTCACCCAATGCTTGTCAATATGATGCAGCATTGTGTTTCTGATGTGGCAAAGTTAGGCGTGAAGGCATGACTTCTCACATCTCACTCGGCCACATTTTTGCACATGGACCCCAGTGTGTCCCACACAGCATTTTTGGCTATTCGTAAGAGTGTTCATATATGAATGTAGAGGTTGAACTCACCACACTGTAGGCCAATGATGACTCCCAGGTGGTCCAACAGGTCACCCTCACGGCCCACGCAATCCTGCCAGAGGTGCTTCCAGTGGCGCACAGTCCTGTCAACCCCAAAGACACGCTGCATCTGTGCCCTCACACGCTCCCACCTGACCTTCCACACATGGACGGGATATCCTTAAAGGATACGACCCCCACTCTCCACCATCAAGGGCAGGTAAAATTTCACTAGCCAGAGGAAGCCCCCCCAATGCCCCCTCTGACATCCTGCCCTCTCTACCCACACCCACCATCTCCCAGCACACACCTAAACCCACTACTAAGAAAAGAAAATGCCCAATATGTGCCCCAACAACTACTAATTATTTAAACTACCCCTTAGACAAACACCCGACAAGATTGAGGACAAGAGACAAATAACACGTAATAACAAGTACACAACACTTCACGGAGACACTATCAACAGGACACAGGACACAGCAACACTCTCTCTATTACAAATCTGCAGCACACACCACCAAACACCTCCAACACTCTCCACAATCACCAGCAATGTGCTCAAAAGAGAAAGTGAAAGTGCACAGCACTCCTACAGTAAACAGGAAGCATGCAGACAATACTTCCTGTGTGTTTGCGGACCGTTTTTTTACTTTGCAGTGAGATTCTGCCCGCAAATTGGCTTAGGGCTAATATTTCGTATGGTTCAATGTGTCTAGCGACAAATTTTCCATCGCGAGTATGAAAAAAACATTGCATTAACGTAAATGCGGACAGATTTTGCACGATACATGCAAGATGTTACACAGATGAACAGTCTTAGATGTAATTTCATTTCAGAACCCAAATTACACACTAAAATTCTTATTTTACCCCAAATGACATCCTCAAATTCATAAATGACCCCAAATGACACCCTAATATTCATAAATGACCCCAAATGACACCCTAAAATTCAGACTTTACCCCAAATGACACCCTAAAATTCAGAATTTACCCCAAATGACACCCTAAAAATTCAGAATTTAACCCAAATGACACCCAAAAATTCATAAATGACCCCAAATGACACCCAAAAATTCAGAATTTATCCCGAATGACACCCTAAGATTCATAAATGACCCCAAATGACACCCTAAAATTCATAATTTAACCCAAATGACACCCAAAAATTCATAAATGACCCCAAATGACACACAAAAATTCAGAATTTACCCCAAATGACACCCTAAAATTCATAAATAACCCCAAATGACACCATAAATTCAGAATTTACCCCAAATGACACCCTCAAATTCATAAATGACCCCAAATGACACCCAAAAATTCAGAATTGACCCCAAATAACACCCTAAAATTCATAAATGACCCCAAATGACACCCTAAAATTCAGAATTTACCCTAAATGACACCCTAAAATTCAGAATTTAACCCAAATGACACCCAAAAATTCATAAATGACCCCGAATGACACCCTAAAATTCATAAATGACCCCAAATGACACCCTAAAATTCAGAATTTACCCCAAATGACACCCTGAAAAGCATCTCTCAACACATGAGACATACCCACCATCAAATTACAATTGTATTATTCTTAGCACAAAATGTTTGACTTTCACTTGTCAGAGAGATGTACTTATGCAGAGGATAAACATGCACACAGGGTATGTGTGTTGTGTGGTTTTATTGCACAAACTGTGCTTAGGTGCATTTTGTACAGATAAATGGCAAAGGACTGTCACATTGTGAGGTGCTCAGGTGAAGACATTTTTATGATTCGGTTCCTTCGGGCAATTCCTGCAGCAGAAACTGTGGGGTGTGCTGCACCAGCCTCATCTTCTTCATCATCCTCAGCATCCTCAGCATCCTCAGCATCCTCAGCATCGTCCGGTGCATCTGGCACTTGAATCCATGGGGCATTGGTGCGTACACATATATTGTGCAACACACAACATGCTATGATTATCTTGCACACTATTTCCGGGCTGTACAACAGTCTGCCACCTGTGATGCCAAGGCACCGGAAACGTGACTTTAGCACGCCAAAAGTGCGCTCCACAATGGCCCTGGTGCGTCCAAGGGCCAAATTATACTGCCTCTGGGCCTGGGTGTTTGTGGCTCGGAGGGGTGTCATCAGCCATGGGGAGAGTGCATATCCTTGATCACCTGTAACATGTAATGGAGAGATGTGTCCATTAGTTGTTGTGCATGCTGTGCTGCAGTGTTCATATTTTGTGATGTGTGATTTGTGCTACTTTGGATTACAGGTTAGCCATGTGTATCTTTAGACAATTAACCAGCATCAGTACAAATTACATTGCCTCACACCTGCTCGTCCCTCCCCCCTAGCCCATTTTATTGTGGGTGCTGTGCATTTGCATCACTGGCACTCCAGTGGCGTGCAAAAGCCAATCCCATCTGCACCCGTCCGCAATCCAAATGCAAACAGCAGCAGGGTCCCAGGATCTCCTCACGTCTAGCGCTACGACTCACCCGCCCTCTTCAAAGTAAATGCTAGGATAACGTACAACTGTCAATAGGCCGCAACAGACACAACTCACGTCCAGTTCTCCTGCTGCCGCTGATGCAAGAACTTCACCACCGCACAACACCTGCACTTCCAGATCCAGACCAGCCACAAAGCAACACTCTGCGGCACACTCGCCTGCAGAGCCCCCGGAGGCCGGGACCGCTTTGGCCACACCATCAACATCATCACACACCACGCCATCTACTCCATGGACTACGTACTCATTTCCGAGCTGAGCTTCCACCTCACAAACCACAACAACTCCAACTCCAGGAGTTTGGCCTAAATAATCAGTTGTATGCGCGAAAAGGTCAATTTATTAAAGTATGGAATAGAATAAAAAATGACCATGAAAACCAAATGTCCCAATTATTATGGCAGAAAATAAGTGAAAACAGGAAATCGCAGGCCTGGAAATACCTAAATACAGCGTTAGAAGAATTTGATGTAATGCCGATCTGGGGAACTACAATAACCCAGGAATCGTTCAAAAAAGCCATCAACAAAATAACAAATCATATATCGCTGATAAAAGATAATGACATATTAGTAAAAAGAAAACACGCATGGCCAATAATAAGTGGATTTTCAAAAAAGAAGGTACAACAATACTTAGAAACGCCGTGGTCGTTGAAAAATAAACAAATCTTCACAAAAGCACGTTTTGGTGTATTTCCGGGATTATGCCATCTACTGCCATGGATAAAGTCAGAAGAGGACAAACTATGTAGGCTATGTAAAACAGGAGAGGAGAACATTATGCACCTACTGTGTCTCTGTCCAAAACTGGATAATGAAAGAAAAACCATACTCAAGAGACTGTTCAATGATCGAGGAGTAAGGACATGTAGGCAAGCATTGATAGTATGTCTGCACTCTGATGATATACTTATGAATTCTGCTTTTGTAAAGTTTTTATTGAGAATAGGAACAAAATTAGAAGAGCACAACTTAAAACCTATAATTACCATATAAAAAATATACTATGAAATGAATTTTATTAGTTGTAATTTAGTTAAAAATACTGTATTTTTATTCTTGTTGTTTTAACTGTTTTATACCGGAGTATTTTATGTATGTTGTTTCATTGTGAGATTTTAATTAACAAACAATAAAGATTAACTAACTAACTCCAGTACCCTCTGGTCAAGGCTCGCAAACATCAGTCTGACCCAACTCTTCACAACACTGACCCAGAAGGCAGGACAAACCCTCGAACCCATCTTCACATGTGGGAACAGCGTCCACTTCATCCACAACACTCAACCCACATGAAGTGACCACCACTGCATACACTACCTCGTAGAAACACCCAAGCCACCCAAGCCCACAGCCCACCCCACACTAAGGAAATTGAGCTGAGTCACCGAGGAGCTGCTCCACTCCACCATCAACGGCAACACCCACACCGCTGCAGCTGACACTGACGGCGTTGGCAGGGATTTTCACACATGGATCTACAAATGTGCATACAAACTTGCCCCGCTATGCAACTCCGACTTACAGCGTGCAAGAAAATCCACATCGGTCACAACCAACCTCCAAGATGCCAGATGCATCTGCAGACGCATGGAGAAGAACTGGAGCAACATCAAGACACACAAAAGACTTCACCACCTACAAGGACACCCAGCTCATACTCTCCCTCACCAAGGCGCACACACCCACCAGACTGGGCTTCCAGGAAGGATTGCAGGAAGTTGTGACATGGATGATCAACAGCTGCCTAGTACTCAACGCGGAGGAGACATAAGTCCTCATACTCATAAGCACCCCATCAGCATGTGACAACACCTGGTGGGCCACTGCCTTCGGCAGCCCACCCCCCAACGTCTCCAGGTACCTAGGCATCGTACTCAACTCCTCCCTCTATATTAACCAACAGGTCTACGCCATGGCCTCCAGCTGCTTCAACACCCTCTGCATCCTCCATGAGACCTTCAAATGGATCCCCCACATGTCAAGAAAGACAGTCACCTACGCAGTCATTACCATCAGACTGGAGTACGGAAACGCCATATATATGCACACATTGACAAGTCTGTGCTCTGCAAGCTCCAGACTGTACAGGACACCGCCGCAAGACTCGGCCTTGTGTTCATACTTTCCTCATGGGTCCAGACCCTCCATCGCACCTACTTGCTTCCGACCTCTCCCAGCATTTGCAATTGTGTGGCGGAGGGTCTATGCCTTTGGGGATAGTTTGTCTACAAGGCTAGCCCCAGTAACCGCAGTCACTTGGGTTGTTGTGTATGGTAGGTGGACATGTTACTAGGCATGTTGTATGAAATTAGCTACATGTGCATTGTCACATTTGTGAGTTCCATGACTGTGTACTTGAGGTGTGTGGTGTGTTCAGTTAGTACTTACCAACAAGCAGTGCATTTCCATATGTGCCATCCTGAAACCGCTGGTTGATGATGGACTGGCAGAAGATGTAGGAATCATGCACACTCCCTGGGAACTTGGCTACGACATTGGTGAACAAGTCCGGGTCGTCCACAATTGCCTGCACATTGATGGAATGTGTGTGCTTCCTGTTGCGGTTAATGTGTGCAGTGTCCGCAGGGGGCACAAGTAGGACATGTGTGCAGTCAATTGCCCCCAACACCTGCGGGAAGCCAGCAATGGCATAAAAGCCTTGCTTGGTCTCAAGCTGTTCCTCCGCAGTGTTGGGGAAGCGTAGGTGCTGGGGTATCAGGCTGCTGATGCCATGCAAGACAGTTGGGAGGAACCTTGATAGGGATGACTGTGAAACTCCACCAACTCTGGCAGTTGTTGGTTGGAAGGTACCAGAGGCCAACATGGGCAGCACAGCCAGCAGCTTTGTCTGCGGAGGGATGTTGGTTATCCGCTCTGTTGGTGCCTGCAGCCTGTGGGCTATCTGGGTCAGGATGCGGAGGATGGATTTCCTTTTGAGCCTGTAGTGGGCAATGACATCCTCTGGCATTAGGTCTGTGAGGCTGAGGCGTGGGCGATGGACCCACTGTCTTCTTCGGCGCTGCCTCCGTGGTGGTCCTGGGGGCAGTGGCAGTGGCGGTGGTTGTTGTGGCCTTCTTGGTGCTCCAAGCTGCATGAGTAGTACCTCCATGGCATCAGTGGGTCTTCAGATGAGGCTCTGGGCTAGTCTCCCTTATGTTCTGTTATTTCTCACCATTTTTAAGACCACCTTTTTTCTGGTCTTAAGTTCCAGCCACTAACGGGCCTTAGCGGCTGTTTTTTTAACGTATCGCGGGTCCTGGCGATCGTTGTAAATATCGCGAAGTGGGGTTAGCGTGCGTTTTTGCACGGGAATGCCTACATTGCATATCATTAGTGATAGTAATCGCTACCATCGTTGGCGATGCTGGATGCGGCCACTATCGCCAGAAAGCTGTCGCTAACAGCTGTTAGCGACAGCTTGTCAATACGGCAATAAAAATATTGCCGCATTAGCAGCAGAAAAAAGTGCCGCTAACACGGCGTTAACTCGTTGTACATATGCCCCCAGGTGTCTAGAGCACAACTGAAATGGGGAATATAGAAAAAATGTGGATTATACATCCAGTGTAAATAAGATTTTTTTTTCTAAAAAGAACTGCATTCTTAGAGGTCTTGTCCAAAATGGTCATGTGTACATTAATGTACTCTACTACAGAGTTAACAATCAAGCTCTTTAACTGTAAATGTAGTAGTTTACCTTAAATTATGCCAGGATGAAAAATCTTGTTGAAGAAATGGTTAATAATACCGATTTACACAAGAGATTATTAATAGTACATTGCTCAATTCTCTGTGTTGTTTACCCAAAAGACAAAGAGGACATATCCTAATAAATTGACCTGATGAAATTAACAACTCACTACTGCAAACATTTACATTTCAAAATCATGCACTCTTTTCTTTAGTTGGCTCTTCAACTCAATATTCATAATGATAGCACATTACCATCTCCATATCAACCTGCAAAACCTCTTTATGTGTCAGCGAACGGAATGAGCGTCCTTTAATATGCACTAAGAACCTCCAGCTATTTTCAACACTTAGGCAGTTACATTATCAGCACAGATTCTAGGGTATTCTGTATGATCATATACTCCCTATAATTCTATCTGAATATATAATCTCCAGCTTCATCTTGAAAGCAGTCTCAAGTTACGGAATATGTAGTAATGTTGACACACTGGGCCCTTACTCGAAATTCGTTAAAAAGTCAAATCAGATCCAATCAAGCTTTGTTCGGCTATTCAGAAATTACCATTAAAGCATAAGAAATAATACATACAATATAAAGAGCCAAATATATGTTACATGCAATAAAGAAGAGGCCAGTGCATTACAGCTTTACAAAATGAATTTGGGCTTTCCTTTTAAAATGAAAAGAAAATTACATAAAAAAATTAAAATGTAAAATTCAAAAGGAAATTGGCACGTAAGCATCATAAAATCGTAACTTAATATGATTACGATGGTGTACAGCTAATTTTTTTTAAACTGCCTACAGCACAGCTGACATACATTTGAGAGAGACTACAAGAAATATGAAACTGTTAACCATAGATAAAAACATTGCAATTTCAAAACTGGCATTAAATATCACTTATTGAACTGCTTGTTTTGCCCACAGAAAAATACAAAGTGCATCAGAGTCTGAAATGAAGATTCATGAAAAGTACAGGTTAAAATAATAGAAGAATCCTATTGACCCAAAGTAAAAGATAAAAGCGACCTAGTGCTGCTGAGCCAAAATCTCGTCAGGAGGATTCTCTCCCTAATGTTATTGACCTGGTGATGTTAAGACCCATATGAGGTGGGACTGAGGGTTTCATAAGTTCAACACTCTCTCTATCACTCTTTCTCCTCTCTCAGTAATGTTTCGTCACCCATTTTTAGGTCGAGCTTAGGCATTGCTTGCGATGTTGCTTAGCGGCCTATTGTATATTCTTTGCGGAGTTAAACTCCGCCTATTGCTTGCCATTTGGTTTTCATTTGTCTAAGTCAGTGTCCTTTAAAAGTCCTTGCTTGCTAGTGGTCAGTCCTGCCTCGTTGTCCCTCCTTGTTCTCTTCTGTTCCTCCCATGGTGCAGGGGCTAAGTATGGTACCATTATGCTATGGTTGTTAATCTGTTCTTTGGAGGACTATTTTTTTTCTTGGTTTCCTGCTCTGTTACTATTTGCCTGTGTTTGCATGGTAATGCAGCATTTGTTGAGCCTCCTGTCAGACTCAAACCCTATTCCCCAACTTAAACACCTTCCCCTGCTCCATTATATTTACATACTGCCGTTCGCACTTGTTTTTGTACTCTTTTTGCAATTTTTGATGTTGATCGTCAGTTGGGCTTTTTTAGTAGAATATTGGTTTGGGTTTGGACTTCCTTTTAAGAAGGTTGGGCTTGTTTTGCTTTGCCACTGATATCGCCCATCTCCTCCAAAAAGCACGCCAGTTCCAGCAGCGCATGTGTGAGTTGCATTACATTATTTATATTTGATTTGTTTGTATTTATGATGTCCCTTCATCCATCAGGCTGTAGTATTGCCTAGCGATGAGGACATAGGGAGGGGTGGTCTTGTGTCTGACACGACCCCAATATGTTTCCGCTTATGCTGAGGGCGCCTGTTACATCCCCCAAACTCCGGAGCTGCACCCGTTCCCCCTCACTGTCCATCAATATCAGACAACAGAGAAGGTCGAATTTGCTTAATGACAGAGTACATGAACAACAGCCTGTTATGTTAAAGACAGCAAACACTGGTAAAAACCAGTGCTTTATGAGACGTGACATTGTCTGTGCAGGCCTCTCCAGTTTACGCCAAGATGAATCGACAAGAGACGGGTGGGTGCATTCCAACTCCTGACCTTTAACATGTCCAGTCTGAAGTTTTCAAGGCTGTCACGTGACTCAACTTAGACACAAAGATATATGTACAGTGTTTGGTGCAACTGGTATGTGTGAAATGCTGTTGATAATCATAGCAAATACTTGTCTTGAAACATTCCATACACTGGGATATTTGCATGACCAACAAGTTCAAAAGAACAGGCAGTCTGGGTAATACACGCACATTGGCTTGAGTGTGGAGCTGTGCATTAAACAAGGATAGTCCTTATGAATATATAAGGCAAACACTAATTGTTCTCTGCCTATGCTGCTCTAAGTATATATTTTGTCCTGTACCTTATTTCGCGGTACCTCCCAGGAGTGCTTCAATTGGAAAAAAAATATTTTTAAAGACCATCTGAAACATGATGTACAGAGGGCAAAATGGCACATATTAAGGAGATTAAAATGTGATGGGAAGGGTGTGTCTGAACTTCCAATTTCTTTTGGCCCCAGGTTTTTTTTACAGCATCATGCTTATATTAAAAACATTTTTGTTTGTAAATTTAGTACACTTCCTCCTGGCTACAGTCACATTTAGGTAATTATGACAACAGTTGGAAAAGTGTTCGAGAATATTTTCACCCGGATTCTGATATTTATTTTGTTTATAGTAACAATGACAACAAGTGGTGGTAATCATGCCAAAGACACAGGCATGTTAAAAGTGCTCTGAAGGAAAGCTCTGGGATTAGGGGTGTGATGCCCAGTGCTGGAAATTGAAAAACAATCATTTGCAATACAATAGGTTTCGCATCAGTGAAAGTTTGAGCTAGTGGCATTCCAAATGATAATGATTGTTAGATTTTTTTATTGTCTAAATATCCCACCAGTAGCATAAATAATAAAGAAAATCCATGAAGCAAGGAAAGGGTGCAATACCACAGGCTGTTACTAGGAGTCCTTGTGGAGTTGTAAAGGGACCTCTATTAGCCACATACAGTACTGCACCCTTAATGCAATTATAAAAAAAAGATTGCAGCTGAGCATATGTTTCTATTTGTTTTTAATCTTCACTAATGCAAGACCTATTGCATTGCAAATGATTGTTTATCTCTTGGTATTTTTTTCAGGTACAAGAAACAAATCAAGTCTTCTAGCTCAGCTGTCAACTGTTTAATAAAGTTCAGCTTAGGTATGATAACTATAGGCACAACTCCAACAATCCTCAAAGATATGCTTATGGAGGCTCACTTTTCCGTTAGTCCAGACTGATAACCAGAGCCTTAACGGTGCCAGCCTAATATCATGTATGACATAATTAAGCCCCAACTCTTCATGGCTAATAAAAAGGGAGCTACAGGGGAGTAGCCCTCAAAGTCTTCAGCAAAGCCTATTTTCCTTGGTGAAATCCAATTGAGCAATAGCCCCAAATATGTGCCCCATAGGTCAGAACAGGGAGGAACATATGTGTATATATTTCCAACAACACAGGAACAGGCTGAAAAACAGCCAAAGGTGCTTGTGTGACTTTTTTTGACTCTATTGCTCATATAGGATCCTCAATTGCACTGGGATTCAAAAGTAATGCCCAAATATGGAAAACTATAAACTCTTTCTAAGTGCCTCCCCTTGACGAAAGTAGGTCTAATCCTAGATGGGCACTTACCCACTGCCCTATAATGTGTTTTGTAAAAATATGTCTCCAAATTGAGACCATCCATGAATTACACAAAATGATCAATCTGATTTTCTAAGGCAGCAGGAGTCCGTGCAATCAAAACAACGTCATCAGCATTCAAAAAAGCTGCCACAGGGTGATTCTTAATTGTTGGAAGGGCAGAGCCATGGGACGTAAAATAGTCATGCAACGTATTGACGTATAATAGAAAGAAAATGGGGCAAGCACACAACCCTGCCTCATACCTCGATCCAGACCAAAACAATTAGTACACTGTGCCCCAGGACCATATCGATCAGAAGCAGATTTTTCAACAAAAAATTGAGCAAATCAGTTATTTTGAAATGTGAGTCTGTAGCCATGACAATAAATACAACTATTCTTCATTCTGGGCAAATTCTCTCAGATGAGCAGAGTCTATTATCACCTGTTAGTATAGCAGCATGTTAAATAGATCAATTAGTTGTCTACTGTGCTTTGATGTTTGTATGGCCTGTATCTACTTGTTGTTACTGAAATGCAATGTGGGTCTGTTTAAAACACTGTCCTCTACCTTGAATGCATCCTATGCTGCAATGTGAACTCTAGTGTGCACAGATCTAAATCAAAAGGGATAAACAAAATCTAACCTATCCAAAGAAAGCCCAATGATTGGAGCCTCATAAAATAGGTATCAGTACACACAAATTACACCAATCAATTCCAAATTTTGAAGACAAATTGCCAAGGACACCGGTTCATAGTACTAATCAAATGCTTTCAATTGTAGTGAACAGCTGATTTTATTTTGCTTCCTTTTTTCATAGGACCATGTTATTCAATAAGTGGGATTTCAAATATGTTTTCAATATTACTTACCATATTTTTCTTATTGGTCCAGCATTGCATAGGACAGTTTTTAAGGGCATGCTAGCAATTGCTTCATGACTACTGTGACAATTATGGATGGACTCTTAGCATTATAAGCAAGATCTGTACAGATTTGCATAAGGCAGGCCTTTGAGTAGAGAGGCATGGTGGGCGCTATGTAATTGCCAGTGGCTGAAGATAATTCAAGCTTTCCATCCATTACCTTGTTGTTATTGCAGTTGATGTCCAAAGTGCAACAGGAATGCCCAGACGTGGGTACCGTGCTCACTGTAACATAGGACTCAATTTACACTGAGCCCCAAATAGGGCAAAACCAGTTCGGGATTGCTTGTGGTCCCTACTGGAGGGGCCTCGTCAGACTGTTCTCTTGAGAAGCAGGGTTGGTACTCATTTGCAAATGGTGAGACTATGTCTTAAGTGGCATGGTTGGTGAAAATCAATGGACTGGAAAGTGGCCTACAGTGATAGCCTGTGACTGAGATTAATTCAAGCAGTCCATCCATCACTTTCTTGTTGTTGCAGCTGATGCCTTAAGTGAAACTGGCCTGGGTTTGCTAATGGTCCTTTCTGAAGGGGGCCCCTCCTAGCAGTTTAGGAGACACTGTTCCCATAAGGAGCAGGGCCAATGCTGATTTGCATATTGTAGGGTGTTTACTAGAGTGGTGAGGTGAGCGAAAAACGATGGGCTGCAATGTGGCTCCAAGTGCTTGCCAGTAGCTGAGATTAATTTGAGCATTCTATCAATCACCCTGTTGTTATTGCAGTTGATGCTCTAAGTGTGACGGTTACACCCACATGTTAGCCCTGTGCTCATTGTGCATTAACACTCAACCTGTAGCCTACTAATAAGCCCCAAGCAGAGTGAAACTGGTTTGGGGTTTCTTGTCATCCCTTCTGGAGGGGGCCTTGCCTGCCAGTTAGGTACAGGCTGTTCCTATGAGTACCAGGGTCAGTACTGATTTCAAGGTGGGCCTTTTCCTAGAATGGTAATGTGGGTAAAATATAATGGACTGGAATGGGGCCCAAGTGATTGCCAGCAGCTAAGATTAATTTAAGCATTTCATCCATCACCTTGTTGTTGTTGCAATCTTTATGCTTCTGGCCACAGCATTCTTGTGTCTCTATCCGACAGTGCAGCCCTTTCTAAGAACCACTTAACCAGTCCCACAATTCTTTTCCATTCTTGAAGTGCATCTCAAACTAACACAAACCCATGGTAGCTATGCAAGATTAGGGCCCTAGGAGCAGGATATGCTTCACCTTCCCTTCATGTGTGGTGCCACACATCTGAGAGGAAGGCTTTACAGTTGCTCACCTTTTGCTTGGCGTCTTTTTAGACAGGGGCTCACCCAAATCCAAGCCAAGGTCGAGTGACGTCAGATCCAAGCCTGTAGTCTTAATCAAGACGAAGGAAGGAGTGGGCCAACACATCTGCGATTGCATGCTTGCACCTCTGTTGTACCTTAAATGTGTGCTGGAATATTTCCTCTCATCAATTGCTGGTTCTGACGTGGGACATTGCTAGGGCTGAATGCGGCTTCAAATGTGTTCAGTCAGCAACATACTATTGGAATGTGGCAATCAGCAAGCTGGTGCTTAAACGGGCACAGTGCTAGTTTCTATAATTTAGGAGCAAAGTATGAAAATGTAAGCTCACTTGAGTTCACACAAAACACAGAATGCATTTTTAGCTTTCTTTGCAGCCATGATTCAAAACTTTGAGCTTGATTTAGGTTTCGGTAGACGGGTTACCCTATAGCACTTACAATGCAGTGAACGAGATATCCTCACACTAGTGACAGAGAACCCATCAGAGAACTCCAAATCAGGCACTTTGTTTTTAGCCAATTACTGCCATTCCAAATGGAAATCACAGTCCCGGCTTCAACCCAACCTGTGACCAACAACCATTCAAAAATAACTTTGGGCCTGAATAGGATGACGGGCGAACACCCTAACGGAGATGGTGATCTCCCGACATAGTGTCGGGGGTCCCACAGGCCAAATTACAATGCAACCGCCACTGTGGCGGTCGCATTGAACATGTTTTCCACTGTGGCGGGTGCTGCTGTCTGCAGCACCCGCCGCAATGGAAAAAATGCATGTTTTGCATTTCCCTGCACTACGTGGCAGGCACCGTGCGGTGCCTGCCACATGGTGCAGGGACATGTAGGGGACACCATAGGTGCCCCCAAGTGCAAAACCAAAGTGCCTGGGGAAATGGGGGCCCGCTACAGGGCCCAAAGTCCACTACGGAGCCTGTAGCGGGCCCCCATTTCCCCCAGGCACTTTGGTTTTGCACTTGGGGGCCAGGCTTTCCATGGCAGATGAACCGCTATGGAAAGGCTGGCGGCGACGGACCATCATAATATGACCGGCGGTGCCTGTCAGGCACCGCCACCATTCTGGGCAATGCAGCTGCTCCGACAGGTGGTCCGAAAAGGACCGCCTGTCAGAACTGTGAGAGCGGTCTTTCAGACTGCCACATTTCCGCCCGCCATAGTAATCTGGGGGGCGGAGAACCGCAGCATGATGGCAGTGAACCCGCCCTGGCAGCCTGCCGGTGGCGGGTTCACCGCCATCGTAATCAGCCCCTTTCTCTTTGAGGACAATAAAAAATCTGGCACGAAGTAAACCACAATCTTGGCCTAGAGGCCTACATAAACTGCTTCAGCTTCTGGAGGTGTTCATCCAGATTGTATATAATATTAAAGAAAAATACATTCATAGAATAACAATTCTGAGAAACCATTTCACTTGAACTTTTTACCTGGGGTGTGAGAAATTAGTGTAATTTGCTCTTACATAATTACGTGAAATTATGGAAAAATTACATATAATTATGCGAAATGGAAAACTATCACTCCATGCTATATTTTAGGGCAAAATGTGTCCACACGTCAATAGATGGTGCAAAGGCACATTAAATAAAGAGCTATGAACAACACATTATGTTGTTCCCATGCATTTGAAGTACATTTTTACCATGAAATTCACTGTAATTTTTTACTGCGAAAGGCGCATAATACACGCAAATGGCATGATGGCTTAGTTTCAGGAATTTCGCGAAAGAAGTGTAAAGTGAAATTCCTGAAATTACGTGCATTACATCAGCAGAATTTTAATTTCACCCAAGCCTACTGTTTATTCTAAATTATCAGAAACCAATTTATAGAATGTCTTTTCTTTCAAAGTTTCCCATGCATGTTTTAAAGTGCAAAATACATTAATCTTGAAAATGACTTCTCTCTTTTGTTTTTTGTAAAAGATTTATATATGCACTTTCCTCTTTAAACACCCTTCTCACATCATGGACTTATGATTAAGTTATGTTATTGTAATGTAAGTTACATTAATGTGCAATAATGTCCCATTATTTAAATTAGGATTATAGGTATTGTTAGCATGACTTTATTAATTGAAAGTCACTTAATCAATGCTTATTAAAGTTTTGTGTTAGGATTAGTGTTACAAAACCTTGATTATTATTTTAAATATATTCCATTTAATTCAATAACATTTACAATTTTACCTCCATTAACTGATAATATAAATAATGCAATTAAAATTAAACTGCATGTGAAAAAATATTTGTAGGACTTGTGAGTTGGCACTGGGTTATAATAAGGTTGATAATTCATTTAATGTCATTTAGAGGTATGAAATAAATTAATGTAATCAAATATAAGTGAATGCCATGTCATGTATGCTTTTAAATGCAAATATTTATTTAAAAGGATGGAGCTAGGCTTAACATTAGGAATACAATAAGCACACAGTTTGTTTTTGCAATTTGATTTATTAAAAAGGATATAGAAAAGCATTACTTTATTATAATATGAAATAGTTTAATTTCATATAATTAGTTATAGATTGTGGAGAGGGTCCGTCATAAACTAATGTACACTATTATTTTAGTTTCTTTAAAATAAATAAATGTAATTAAATTACAATCAAGCTTATCATATTTACAGTATTAATTACAAGAACAGGGAAAAGATTAGCATTTGGTAAATTTTTGAATTAATGATGGGACAAATTAAACTTAAGATAAAATAAAGCTGCCAAGTTAAAGGTCTTTCACTGTATGGGATAAGTAAACACTGAGCGAAAAGATTCAGGTAAAGTAAAGGTATTGGAGGAAGAGGCGGCTGAACTATTGAAGTAATGACATGCTTCTATAATAGGTCAATACCTTTTCATAAAAATTACAAGATCCATGAAACTCCCTCAAGACACAAACCTGTTGGTCTATTTGGGAGTGAAATCTAGTTGTGTATATTCCCTCATTTGCCATTCCATATCAAGCTTGTTATAACAGGAAAAAAAGCTTGACAAAAAGTTTCTTTGCAAGTTATCAAAAATACCTGTTTCATAGGTCACTGTAGAAAATGAAATGTATCATCTCAATTACAATGACAATCTTATACAGAATATTGGAATTTTGTCATCACCTTTACACTTGTCACATGAGTGTTGGAGGTACAAGGAATCCAATCTTAGTAATAGAAATGTATCCAGAGAATGGCATTCTCTTTAATGGCCTTGAAGTCCTGGGTATAATCTGTTAGGGTAGCTACCAAATTAATACTAAAATTTAACATACTACAAAAGAGTCTTGGTCAACAATTCTTTGCCAGATAAGATAAGTCATCCTGGGTTGGTATCTGTAGATTGATAGATATTTGAGAGGAGATAACATATAAGCAAATCGTTATATGGTGCATGTAAGATCCTTAATTTATTCCTACTTAATCTTTTTTATAGATAATTGTTTTGAGGTGTTTTGTAAAGAGCTTTACCTTTGGGTTCCTTAAGAGCAGTGAGGGTCAAATGAACAGTTTCAGGTACAGGAGGGTCATTAAAGACAATTTTGGGGGTAAAGCGGTGGGTGTTGAAAATCATATCGGCTACTTTTCAAATCAACCTCTCTTCTCTTAAAAGCAAATTGGTACAGTTCATTTTTTCAGAGTTTTTACTTGCAATTGGGCTCAGATCCCAAGTTTATGTTGAGCTCATTCCAAAGTCTGAAGCTATGAACTCCCAAGAGTGGGGATGATAGCTAGTCAAAGCAGCTTCTACTGCATGAAGGAGTCTGGCTGAGTTGTAGTGATTCCCACTCATGCAAATATTCTGGGTCTTTACCCCAATAGGCTGTATCATTGATGCAGCAAAAATTCAATTTTAAACAAGCATCTAGCAGAATCCGATAGAGAGCTTCAGCGAATGTTTAATGTTATGAATAAACAGTATAGGAATAAATAACTCCCTTTGAGTGAACATCCTAGAGTGTACCTTTGCA
Organism: Calotriton arnoldi; assembly: GCA_963921515.1. Taxonomy (NCBI): domain Eukaryota; kingdom Metazoa; phylum Chordata; class Amphibia; order Caudata; family Salamandridae; genus Calotriton; species Calotriton arnoldi. The sequence continues at coordinate 778,185 of CAWUFW010004540.1, read as the reverse complement.
CAGAAGAAACCGGATTTTCAAAAACAGCTCTTTTTATTTCCCATTACATCATTCTCTTGCTATGTACGATTTTGCAAGCAATAGTGTATGTATAGGCATCACACCAGTGCATGTGTTTCCAACTGCTCTCTCAGTTCTTCCTCATGGTGTTACATGTAAGAATAATGTGAAAGGGCCAGCAAGCAAAAAAATCTTTATCAAATATATTTTTTTTAAACTATTATTTTTTTGTAGTATCAATTTAAAGATACTTATCATTTCTCATAGATTGCCCGGCAGATCAATGCATATAAACAATTTGATATAATTCTAAATAATTACATCACAAAGTCCCCTTTTTGATAATATGTCTCTTTCTAGTAGATATCACTAGGGAATCATGTGATTACTATTTTCAAAGATTCTATCACAGACTCGGTACTGTGAGTGTGAAGATGTCAAGGCCAATCCCTCCCTTTTCCTCTAGAGGTTGTCTCATCCACTCAAATTAGGTCAAGGCTGGAAATGAAGACCTAGGATAAGGGGAAAGAGGGCAAGAGAGAGAGAGAGGGAGAGAGAGAGAGAGAGAGAGAGACTCATGTAGGTTAGTAGTTGGAAAATTTAGATGGATTCCTTTGGCACAATGTCGCAAATGTATCAAGGGTATGTAGCTACCTGTGGCTGAGGGAACACAATTATTAAGGAGTTATACCACAAGAGGGAGGTAAGACATACAACTACCCAGTGCAAGCACATGGTAGGCTCTAACGCCCCAATGTATCATGACACTAACACAGGAGCCAAAGATGAAGACCACTGCAGCACTGGGAAGGAGTTATACTGAATGGGAAATAAAACTCAGCAAAAGGGTAAGAAGGCAGGTAAGAAGTCATAGCAATCTTAAGAGAGACTGATTTAAAAATGTGTAAACTTTAATCATTTTTCCTATTGTTTCCCAAATGAAATCTTCACCAAGGAGGTAGAGAGCTCTAGTGATGTGTGAAAAGTTACAATTAGTAACTTTACCACTCCTAAATTTGGCTCCACTCTTGGTTTCAGGTGGTGGAGAGATGGAAGTCTACACTTCAAATTACATTTACATTTGGAAATGGTGAATAGCCAAAAGTAGCAAATTTACTCCAAGGTGTAGGAGTACATTTGCATGTGTAGATTTACTCATGTGTAAATTTACTTTTGTGATTTAAACGTGTCTCAGTGTGCTGATTCTCTAGTGGCTTTTGGTGTGACTCTGGGAAATGTAGTTTTCTGAGTGAAACTGTAATTTCAACGGTTTTGTGTGCATCTCTTTCATATTTGCCCTCTCTTATGCCTAAATGTGTCATGTGACCTGACACATTCATTCTACTCAATTTGGATGCTGCAATCTTTAGTACGTGTAGCACTTTGATCCAAAGAGGTCCTACAAAATTTCAGACTCTTTTTATTCCAAAGGTATGTATTTCATACCTGTCCTACTAGCATTCAGTTTATTTCACTAAATAAGTTGAATATCAGTAATGAACTAGAATCAAAAGCAAACATCTTCATTCAAACTCTATGAATGCCAAACTTCCCTCATATCTATGTAGCTAATTTTTCCACATGTTTGATTATTAAGTTTTAAAGTTTTAAAAGAAAAGTCTATGGTTTCACATATTTTTTCAGAGGAAATAACAACATGATAAAAATAGCCTACTTTTTGTCAGTGCTATGTTTTCTTTAGGAGAATGTTTAAAGAGGCTTCCAGTCCTTCATACCGAGCTCAGCTTACTTATGCACAACTTGATTCACTTATAAAAAAGGAGGTTATCTCCAAACTACAATTCATTCTGCTTAGGATTTTCAAGTAAAATCAATACAACCTTCTTTCAATAAATTGACTCTATTAGTCCCTGTTTAATAACTTTGTCCAAATTGTAAATGACTGTGGGTTGTGAATCTGAGTTGGTTTACAGAGCATGCATGTGAGTATGGCTGAAAAGTGTGAGGTTTCTTGTGGGGTGAGTCAATGTATTTTATATAAGAACTTTTGAAACCTATGTTCTGAATTTGTTTTCTCAAAATGGATTTGTTGTACAAATAATGACTTTATATGATTGGATAATGGTTGCTAATGATTGATTTGTAAATAAAATTTGTGTCAAAAATAGAACCACATTAGTTTTTGAGCAATTGATATGGATTTTGTGGGGGGTTTTCTGTTTGTGCTTGTGCGATATGTATCGGCTGTCTCCACTTGTTGGAAATAAATTGTAGGATATTCTTGATGTTGAACTTAGAGTACTGCTTCATTACCACTATCTGCAGTCTGTTGTGGCCACAGGCACACCTGCCCTACCACCTATGCCTGCTCTAGGTGACCCTAAGCTCCTGCAAATGTATGCCTTCTTCTCGCTGAGATTTTAGCAGCCCACACTTACTCGGTGTCTTCAATAACAGCACTTTCTGCAAGATGCATTCCCTCATTCTTGCATACAGGTGTCCTAAACCCCTTTCCTTGAGCTAGAAATGTCTACGTCATCCTCAACAGTTTGACTATCATCACCAGGTTGGCTTGTTCTTAGCATATACAACTCTGTTTACATTACTTAACACATACACAGAGCATTCCAGAAAGTCTTAGTCCCCTATCCTAGGAGCACGCGTCTCTTACAGAATGTGTTGTTTTGAAGTGCATTTTTAACCCCTTAGGGCCTACTGACACTGAGTAGCAGATATATATATATATATCCAAATGAGTTTGATACTGAAAAGGACGCCCTTCCTGGCAGATCGGGGCTTGTAAGCGGAGCGTCACCGCTAATATATTCCAGTAGAAGAAACCCCTTCATCCGGGGATAAAGCAAGCCCAACAGCCGGTAAGTAGCATAACATCTCTCTTTAATAGGCAGAAGGTTAGTTGCATAATGCATTTTGACCCTCCTGGGTCTTAATCATATGCATCATGTGATGTGGTCATTTGTTCAACTTTTAAATCCATAGTCATAGGCACTGAAGATGGACTACAGATGACTTATCAGCACACATTCAATTTTAATTTTGCTAGTTCAAAAACTGCATTTCTACCTGGCAAAGTAACCTTTTGCCAGGCCTAAACCTTTCTTTTTAATACACAGACCTCACTCCTATGGTAGGCCCTAAAAGCCCATGGTGCAGGGTGCATTGTGTTTACAAAGTAGAACATATGTTTTTTTAAGTTTTACCTGTCCTGGTAGTGAAAACCTTCTAAATTTGTTTTTCAGTACTGTCAGGCCTATCTCTCAATTTGGATAACATCGGGTTACCTAATTCTTTTGATTGAGAACAGGTAGGAATGTCATGTTTGATTCAAATGAATTGTAAAGTGGGATTTCGGGTCAAATTTCTGAAAATATAAGTTTTAGAAAGTGGGCATTTTCCTGCCCTAACTATTTGGGGCATACAGTCAGGGTCCTGGGTCACATGACAGTTAATAGTTTAGCTGTTGGTCTTTATGCATTCCTCCTAGACAGTTGACAGGATAGGCCACCCTGCAAGGATGGTGGGGGTGGAGCTGTTCCCTTTCAGGGGCTTACGTTTCAAAAGGCCTGCCTCCAGCACACACAACGGAAGCTGATGCTAGTTTTTTGTCACCCCAGACTTCTTGGAGTCTTGGCTGGGGAAGGGAAGAATTTTCCAGAACCAGATGTGGGGGTAGCCAGGATGTCCCCCCACTTTAAATGAGAACACCTCTTCAGTACACTCCTGGGCCTGTGAAAGACTTCATAAGGGCTGCCTAGACCCCTAGAGGACTGCCCTGCTGCTTGAGGCCTGCCATGTTCTCCAGAGGACTGCCATGCTGCTACCAGACAACTGCCATGCTGCTTGAGGCCTGCCTTGCTTCCCAGAGGACTGCCCTGGTGCTGGACGCCTGCTTTGCTGCTTGAACCCACGACTACCAGAGTGACTCCAGGTGATAGTTTGCTGGCCTCCTGTGTGAGCTACAGGGACATAAGAAGCTCCAGAAACTCTGAACCCTGGACCTGGCCTCTGTTGGAGTGAGTCCTAACCCCCCCAAGTGGTGCCCGCCAAGTCCTGGACCCTTGCAAGTGGTGTTAGAGAACTCCTCCCTAACCTTAAATGCTGGGACTTAAGAGGTTTCACCAAAAAATGCCTGAAGAACCAATAGAAGACCTGTATCTATCTGCCAGCCTATCCGCCTAAGGTGCATCACCATTTGTCCTTACTTTGTGGTAGCTCCCGCTAAGTTCTTCTCTACAGGTGCATCACCATTTGGCCTCACTTAGTGGTAGCTCCCTCTAAGTTCTTCTCTACAGCAGCAAATCCTTTTCTGAGCGATGGTATCCAGCCTCATTGAACACTCTTCAGCTACGGCTTGTAGCTTTGTCCTGCTGGAAGATTTCATCAAGATCTCATCCAGAACTTCACGATGAGAACGACTCCTACTCCAATACAGCCTGCTGCCTTGCCCCGCTGAACTCTAGCTTCTCTTGTGTTGTGCTTTCACTTTATTACTGTTTCAATTCTGCATAAATACTTTACACTTTGCCTCTAAGTTAAGCCTGACTGCTTTTTTGGCAAGCTACAAATGGGTTAGGCCCAGGTTAATTTAGTGACTGTTGTGGTCCAACCTGACAAAGATTGTGGTTGTTGCTTGAGTAGGGTTTTCACTCCCCTCAATCAATTACCTAATTCCTTACAATGTGCTTATATATTTTGCCACAACCACTACTCTCCTATACTAAAGCTTTACTTGCCCAGCATATGTAATCCTTATACCACTCACTTCATTTGTAACTTTGTTTTGTTTCACTTTATTACTGTTTGTGTGCTGCTTAAATACTTTACACATTGACTCTAAGTTAAGCCTGACTGCTTTGTGCCAAGGTACTAGAGAGTTAAGCACATGTCGAATTAGTTATTTTTGTAATTCACCCTGAAAAGAATTGTGGTTGTTACCTGAGTGTGGTTTCCACCCTTCTCTACTAACAATCCAACTTTCTTACAGGCATGTAATCTGTGATGTCATCAATATTGTGTCATTAGGAGGACATGACAGGGGTGTGGATTATGGTTGCCATCTTACCTAACAGTAACTGGCAATTTTCAGTGGATTGTAACCATAACTGCACTTTAACAGTGTTTTACAATGCAGTCTTCTCACTATGCTTGAAGTAACATTCTTGTGCCTATCTTGGAAAGATGAATTGGTAGCGATAAATTGCCATAATGATGAAAAACAAATTGGTGGTACTGTCAGTGATATTGGAATCCCTCGTTACTGCTGATGGTATTACATTGTTGACAATGAAAAATATTACCTCTGGTTATTACCCTCAGTTTTAAAGAAATTCCCCTAGTAGAACAAATTAAGTCTGAGCTAACACAGATATTTATTTTCACCACAGAGGTGAAAAATACCATTGACATCCATACCTATTGTTGTAGAACTCATAGATCCTTTCACAATCGTTGTGCCTTTAAACAGCTAAGGTTCAGGCTGCTTTCTTTGAGTGTTATTACAATCTGTTCTTATGTATCTAAAACACTGTTGTAAAGAAGTAAAATAGTGAAATGAGTGGCAATGAATGGGACAATCATGGGAAACATTTGTCAAACAGCATTTCTCTTAAATTACCTGTGTGTGTAGTGACCACACATAGTTTATACTTCAGGCAGTCGCAGCTGACAATATTTATGACATTCATTGAGACTTTTGCAATTGAGTTCCGCCCATTCAGTACGCCCAGATTTTTTGTTTTTATTTCACCCGTTTTTTAAATTTTTACTGTTGTGATTCTCACTATATGTCTCACCCACGGTGATTACATGGCAAATGGAGTGTGCATGTTTACCGACAGTGTCTGCCTTTTAAGATAAGGCCACTATGATGCAGCACGGACAAGGGGCACTTGGATGATTGCATGTGAACACATGTACACATGCATGCGAACATGTGTGAGGGTTGTACGTGTGAGACTACGGTTGTGAAGGCCGGTAACTGCACACAGGTAGCCTCGCACAGAGGGGAGAGACTCTGCAGGGTTAGATATTGACCTTGGGTAGTCCTTATGATGTTAGTGCATATTAATAGGGGAAGTCAGAGTGATTTACTTTTTTGTCTGTAGTGTCACTTAATTATACACATGAAGGAAACTGCCATGGGGTGCAGTTTCACTTCCTCGTTGGCCTGCAAAATCCAGTGACTTGTCAAAATGGGTTTAACCTGTGTGAGATAATCCAATTCTCAAGTCATGAAAAGATATCTGTACAACTTATGGGGTATCCAGAATTGTCATATTTCTCTGGCTCAAATCAAGATCAGAGAACAGACCTTTTGTTACCGTTTTGTGGCAAGTTAATTACATTTGTCTCCAGGAGCAGGAATAATGGCCTCCCCACAGAAAGAGAACAATTAACACTGTAGTAATCAATCAGCTGTCACATGTACATGGGATGGGCCTACCCAAGCCCACTGAACAATGGAGGGAAAGGCCCAGGCAGTGATGTCAGCGAGGGGGAGAGCTGAGGTCCCCAGAGGAGATGTGACTAGTGACTCCTGCATGATGCATTTTTTAACTTTCCCAGCATGCTGTACAGGAGGGTTGGGACAAGGGTGGACAGGTGACATAACACCATAGGATTAGACTGGGATGTGTGGTTTCTATAACCTTCTACCCCCCCCTTTAAAAACTCTTGCACAAGGCGGACACTCTGTCTGGGTTGGTGTTTTTCTGCCCTTCACTGTTGGATCCTGGGGCTGCCATGGACAGCTGGAAGGAGGAACCCCATGATGCCCAGAAAGGACTAAGGTCTCTGTCCAGTTTACCTCAGGATCAGTGAGTCTCTCCAAGAACCAGGGAGACTGGCCCCCTTTAACACCCTTTAACAGTGCCCTGAGGTCCAGTTAGGGGACTGCCCTAGACTTCTGCCGCCAGAGACAAAGACCAGGAGGAAGGATGGTGCAGGGAGCCAGGAAAACTAGCTCCCTGTGGATCACACCGTTTTGGAAGTGAGGAGGTCTGCTGAAACTGCTCCCGGGCGCTAGAGCTTGCCACCAGGAGCAAAAGGAGCCCAGGAGTGTCCAGATCTGCCCAGAGGGCCCACGTTATGTCATTCTGAAAATTGGGAACCTTAGACCCCATTCCCGAGTGGCATGAACAGCTCAGCTGTTTCTAAAACTACCCCCATTGTGGGCCAAGGCTGTACATCATTTTGTCATGGAAAGGGCATGCATGAGGCTCCCTTCCAAACTCTTTACCTTGGCCTGGGCCGTATTTGTAAAGGAGGGGACAGGACACCATCCCGACTCCTGAATCCCAAGTGGGAGGGAGGAGCGCTGTTGTGCCCCCCTTGTAGCGGTGGACCTACCCCGCTCCCTCTACCTGTGTCTGGGGGAGCGGGCCACCACGAGAACAAGGGAGCACCCAGCCTGCAGCAGCAGCCTGGGAAAGAAAAGCTGCTGACACCTGAAGCAGCATGCAGAGATGCCAGCAGGGCCGCGAGGGATGGACCCCCTCATCTGCTCCCAATGTTGTGGAGGCATGGTGGAGCCTGGGTGGGACCAGGCACACCCAAAACAAAAAAGAAAAAGGGAGGAAAATCCTTGCGGTTCGAGGCCACACACCAAAGAATAAGCAACAACGCATCTCCCCAGTGCAGCGGAAGAGCCGCTCATTGAATATTTACTGCTCCAGGCTGGAGTGACCCATAATTGTCTGAGGGGCTTCCCAGTTAACATATTTTCCTGCTTGTGGTGACCCCAAATCAGACAAGGGCCATCACCAATGTTAACAAGCATTTGCAATGCAATAGGTCTCGCATTTACGTGAGTTTGAGCTATTAGCATTGTAAATGACAATGCCTTTGATTTATTGTTTGGCTTTTAAAACATAAATAAAAGGCATTGTCATTTACAATGCTAATAGCTTAAACTCTCACAAATGCGAGACCTATTGCACTGCAAATGCTTGTTTATTTTGAGGTGTGTGCTTGTGTGTGTGCATATCTGTGTGCGCGTATGCACATGTTTTGTGTGTGCTTGTGTGTGTGCATATCTATGTGTGCACGTGCACATGTGTATGGATGTGTGTGCTTCTGTGTGTGTGTGTGTGCATATCTGTGTGTGCACGTGTATGTATGCGTGTGCTTGTGTTCATATCTGTGTGCGTGTGCACTTGTTTATGTGTGTTTGTTTACCATATGCACAGCTTTCATTGTTGGATGCTTCAGTTAGCCTCAGTTAGCACCCCATCACTGAGTGCCCCGGTGCATGAGACTGTTTCATCATTGACTGTCCTGGAGAATGCTGCTGGATTCAGGCCTGACGCCTGGGCAACGGTCTTGTGTGGTGTTGTTGAATCATCCCACGTTGAAGGGAATGGATGCACTTATTCCTTTCTTGTGTGACATGCGGCATAGTGGCCAGAGAGGAGGCCTGATTCATCTGTGCATTCTGCTATATTTGAAATTGAAGATGATTTTTCGGTTGAAATGGGAGCAAAGATGACAAGTAAACTTGTTCGGGCAGCTTTCAGAGGATGTGTGGGGAGTTGTCACCAGGCCCAGGGGTGGAGCTAGACAAGATGTTTAAGTTCTCACTCTGGAAAGTCTCCCTGCAGACCAGACCGCAGATACAATGCCTTCCTGCAGAAAAATGTGTATCGGTGCTAAACTCTCTCTCTGCGGTCCTCGGCCTAGTGGCAACATGTTCCTGTGAGTACTTTTATTTCTAATTGTCATTAAGATTAATCACAGTGAGAGACAGCAAGAGAGAGACGGAAAGGGCTTGTCTGTGCCAGAGCGGTCGGTGGACAGATGACAGCATGCATGCACGGTGGACGGATGGACGGAAGGCAGCATGAATGCACAGGTGGGCAGATGACAGCATGCATGCACGGGTGAGCGGATGACAGCATGTATGCACGGGTGGGCGGATGACAGCATGCATGCACGGGTGTACAGATAACAGCATGCATGCAGGGCCGGACTGGCCATAGCGGGCACCGGGCGTTTCCACGGTGGGCCGCCAGGGCGGGGCCGGTTTTGGGCCCCTGGGGGCCGTTTTTGTTACAGGGCCGTTTTTGCAGCATAGCTGCAATATCGCCCCTGTAACAAAATCGGCCGAAACCGGCCCTGGCAAAGTGCTCGACCACACCCCCAACCCCCGAGGGGGGGGGCAGCTGAGCACTTTGCCAGGGCCGGTTCTGGTTCCCAGTCCTGACCTGCATGCATGCACGGGTGGACAGATGACAGCATGCGTGCACGGGTGGACGGATGACTGGATGTGAACCGTTATAATTTCCTAAGCGTTGAGAGCTGATGCATCTGGTGGCATTATATGCAAGAGTGTGCGCCTGCAAGATGTGTTTTGAACTCAGCAGTATGGTGGTAGGAAAGGAATGCCCGTTAGCTGTCTTCGATTGGTAGTCATGCCTGCGCGTGGCAGAAACATCTGCCATGCCCGCACACCGGATGGCATTCTTTCAGCACATGATTGCTGGGAGAGATAAAACAGCGGAAAGAGCTGTCTCGTACCATTGCATGCTCCTACCCCCAGGGTACCCCGCCAAGGGGGTTGTTCAATGTGCCTGGACAGACAACGGCCTTGCATCTAAAAGTGTCTGCGTAGTGTTGAAACAACAATGGAGGTTAGAGGGTGCAGGCATGTTTCCCGGAGATAACTGTACAGCGGAAAGGGTGTTCAGGTCTTCAACTAAATAATGGCTTTTGGATCCTCCTGGAGAGCGGCAGCAATTACAGCAGGGTTAAACAAGCATTTGCAATGCAATCGCGGCACTCGTGCTTTAGCTGTAAACATCTTAAGCTAAAGCGCGGGTGCCCTGATTGCTTCAAAAGTAAAGAAACAGAAAACAACTTTTTTTCTATTTCTTTACTTTTGAAGCAATCAGGGCACCCGCGCTTTAGCTTGAGATGTTTACAGTTAAAGCGCGAGTGCCGCGATTGAAAGCAAAGTAAATAAAGAAGAAAAAAATGCAGTAAGGGTTGGAGCCCATTCCTGGCATGTGACACGTGTCACTCTGTCATGTGGCATATGCCACAGCTCATGTGACATGTGCCACAGATTTTTTACATTCTCTTTCATGATTAACTGGAGATAATGTCAGTTAACGATTTCCAAAGGACTATCTTTCACTCTACTAAAATAAATAAATAATAATAATAAAAAAAAATAGAAAAAAAAATTTCCCCAGGTGGGGTTTGAACCCTTGTCAAAAGGTACACATAGCTGCTGTTATCGTCAACTATACCATGTGCTCTGCTTTTAAAACTCTTCCCCAAAAGTGTTTTTGTCATAGCAAAAGGGTGCTGTCCTACTTTTCTTTCCATGCTGTTTTGCTTTTACATGAAACACATCCACTCTTGATTTCCATGCTTTATATACAAATAGCCCTTCCTTTCTTTCACTCTGCCACTTGCCCCATGCATTTCTTTTTCTTACACAATCATCCCCAAATTCTCATTCCACTAAATAAGGGATTTCTGTCATAGCAAACCTTGCCCCCTTTCCACAGCATGTCACCAATGTCTGACATGCATTGGCTTGACTAAAGAGGCCCCAAATCTGCCACACACTGCTAGGGGGTGATTTACAAAGGGACAGCTTTCATTTGTTTAAATTAGAAAAAAATGGAAAAGAATATAAACATCGATTTTCCCCAGCTGGGGTTTGAACCCTGGTCAAAAAAGCAATGATAGCTCGTGTTAGCTACCACTGTACCATCCGTTCTGCTGAAAGTTTGTGCTGCCCATAGCTTTTTTGTCACGGAAAGAGTGTGCTGGTCCTTCTTCTATTTTCATGTTGTTTTGCTTTTACATGCCACAAATCCACTCTTGATTTTCATATTTTAAACACAAATAGCCCTTCCTTTCTTTCACTCTGACACTTGCCCCATGCATTTCTTTTTCTTACACAATCATCCCCAAATTCTCATTCCACAAAATAAGGGATTTCTTTCATAGCAAACCTTGCCCCCTTTCCACATGCCACAGCATGCCACCAATGTCTGACATGCATTGGCTTGACTAAAGAGGCCCCAAATCTGCCACACACTGCTAGGGGGTGATTTACAAAGGGACAGCTTTAATTTGTTTAAATTAGAAACAAAATGGAAAAGAATATAAAAATCGATTTTTCCCAGCTGGGTTTGAACGCTGGTCAAAAAAGCAATGATAGCTCATGTTAGCTACCACTGTACCATCTGTTCTGCTGAAAGTTTTTGCTGCCCATAGCCTTTTTGTCACGGAAAGAGTGTGCTGGTCCTTCTTCTATTTCCATGTTGTTTTGCTTTTACATGCCACAAATCCACTCTTGATTTTCATATTTTAAACACAAATAGCCCTTCCTTTCTTTCACTCTGACACTTGCCCCATGCATTTCTTTTTCTTACCCAATCATCCCCAAATTCTCATTCCACAAAATAAGGGATTTCTTTCATAGCAAACCTTGCCCCCTTTCCACATGCCACAGCATGTCACCAATGTCTGACATGCATTGGCTTGACTAAAGAGGCCCCAAATCTCCCATACACTGCTAGGGGGTGATTTACAAAAAGACAGCTTTCATTTGTTTAAATTAGAAACAAAATGGAAAAGAAAATAAAAATCGATTTTCCCCAGCTGGGGTTTGAACCCTGGTCAAAAGCAATGATGGTCCATGTTAGCTACCACTGTACCATCTGTTCTGATGAATGTGTTTGCTGCCCATAGCCCTTTTGCCATGGAAAGAGTGTGCTGGTCCTTCTTCCATTCCCATGTTGTTTTGCTTTTACATGCCACAAATCCACTCTTGATTTTCATATTTTAAACACAAATAGCCCTTCCTTTCTTTCACTCTGGCACTTGCCCCATGCATTTCTTTTTCTTACCCAATCATCCCCAAATTCTCATTCCACAAAATAAGGGATTTCTTTCATAGCAAACCTTGCCCCCCTTCCACATGCCACAGCATGTCACCAATATCTGACATGCATTGGCTTGACTAAAGAGGCCCCAAATCTCCCATACACTGCTAGGGGGTGATTTACAAAGGGACAGCTTTCATTTGTGTAAATTAGAAAAAAAATGGAAAAGAATATAAAAATCGATTTTCTCCAGCTGGGGTTGGAACCCTGGTCAAAAACGCACTCCTAGCTCCTGTTAGCTTCCACTATAACATCTGTATTATTGGAATTATCTGCTGCTTAATGCCTTTTGTGTCATGAAAAGAGTGTATGGTCCTGTGTCTATTTCCATGTTTTGCTTTTTCATGCCACATATCTACATTTGATTTTAGTGATTTATAAACAAATAGCCCTTCTTTTCTTGCACTTTGGGACTTGCCCCATGCATTTCTTTTTCTTACACAACCATCCCCAAAGTCTCATTCCACAAAACAAGGGATTTCTTTCACATCAAACCTTGCCCCCTTCCACATGCCACTGCATGTCACAAATGTCTGACATGCACTGGCTTGACTAAAAAGGCCACAAATCTCCCAGACACTGGTAAGGGGTGATCTACAAAAGGGCATCTTTCATTTGAGTAAGATAGAAAAAAAATAGAAAAGAATATAAAAATCAAATTTCCACAACCAGGGTTTGAACTCTTGTCATAAGTTACTTAACACTCTTATGAACTACCACTGGACCATTTATCCCGCATTCATAAACGTAGTCCAAAGCTTTTGTGTCATGAAAGAAGGGTAGTGTCCTCCTTCTATTTCCATGACTGTTTGCTTTTACATGCCACAAATCTACACTTGGTTTTCATGATTTATAAACAAAGAGCCCTTCCTTTCTTTCACTCTGGCACTTGTCCCATGCATTTCTTTTTCTTACACAACCATTCCCAAAATCTCATTCCACAAATTAAGGGATTTCTTTCATAGCAAACCTTGCCCCCTTCCACGTGCCACAGTATTTCACCAATGTCTGACATGCACTGGCTTGACTAAAAAGGCCACAAATCTCCCAAACACTGCTAGGGGTGATTTACAATAGGGCATCTTTCATTTGGGTAAAATAGAAGAAAAATAGAAAAAAATAGAAAAATCGAATTTCCCCAGCTGGTGTTTGAACACTCATACTTACTGTGAGCTACCACTGTACCATCTATTGGACTGATGAAATCATTTGGCCCAAAGCCATTTTATCATGGAGTGTGCCTACCTCTCTTTTCTTTCTATGTCATTTTTTATTTACATGCCACAAATTCTATGTCATGACGGGAGGCTCAGATTATGCTTCTCATTTCTTTACTACATTACCCATGTATTCCTGTACCTCCCATGTCACATGCTCCAATTATTTATGAGCTACCCATATAACTGTAGAAGTCACCATTTTGTGTCCTCTTTCTTTGCTGCTTAACAGCCAGATAAGTGTAGTTTAATTCTTTATGCTTGTACTGACGTAATTATAGATATCTCATATCTCTATTGCTTAGAATGTTTCTTTTCTATATGCTTGTTATGCCATAATTATAGGTATTTCATACCACTATTTGCTGTGAATGTCATGCTTTATACGAGTTGCGGTTCTATGAGGGCAGGAGTGGTAAGGTGACCAATCACCCACTGCATGCGCTACAGCGCTGGGACTCCGTCTTCATTTTCTGACCACTTACAGCGGCCGGACTCTGTCGCTGCTTGCTGCCTCAGTGGAGCGGGGAGCGGACAGCACATATCTCGCTGATGTGCGCAGTCCTCTTTACTTGCGAACAAGGACCACACAACGCGCATGTGAAGAAATTGAACGCGACGCTCAGGGATATTGATCAGAGCGTTTGCTGGCTTTTTCTACACATAACGTGACCCGGCTCTGTATGTGGTGGCAGGGGTGAATGCTCCCCCTACGCCCTGTCTCACAAATGTGTGCAGGGTTGTATACATTTGCATAGGCTTTGCCTAGAGTGGGTTTTTTGGCCCAGGCAGCTCCCTCCACATTTAAATTAAGGCACAATCCTTGGCCTTGCAGGGTTAGTTCCACTCCCCCCTTACTCTCTCAGCTCCCAGTAAATTGAGTGTGCATGTGGAGAGAATGGCACAATGGGAGCCCTATAAGGCGGAGGCAAACAACTACCATGAAGAAGGTGATGACCAGCTAGAGCTTGATTTGGTGGATGCACTGGACTGCAGTGTACAGCAATTTGTGAATAAGGCCCTGGTACAGGGGCAAGGTCCCTTCACGGGGCAGCTGTGTGAGTTTGCATGCCAACAAGGCTGGCAACCCCAACTTCCTCGGGCCAACAATGAGGTAGTACACAAAACTCTTGAAATCAAGGATAGGGGGCTCTTTTGTCCAAAGGGATGGAGCACCCAGTAACTATCAATTTAAAAGAAATGTTCCCCTTGGATGGGACCTATATTCAACCAATCACTCTCAACAGTCTGCCATGCTTATATACCACACATACAGTACTCACCAATGATTAAGGCACAGATCCTGGCGGAAGAAAAACTTTAGGGGATGGAGTTTCGTTGGAATTAAAAGCCACGAACAAATTACCCTATTGTTAAGAATGCCGGGAAAACATTGATACCCGTGATTGGAAGACGAAACGCGATTAAGGGCAGTTTCGGTTTTAAACAGACCTAATTATTTTGGAGTGAGGTCTTGGATTCACTAACTTAAGGGTTCATGACCTTGGAGGCATATTGAACTACCCGAGTTAACCTCTTTCAGATTGAAGATTCGCAGAAAAAGATATAGAGATTTTATGAAAATCATTATCCAACCTCAACCATCAGTTGCAGTGATTTGAAAAACTTAGAACTGAGTGCAGTAGCACCGGTTTGATACAAGGTTGACATATGATCACTTTTTAATAAAAGGAGAAAAAAGTTAATGTCCTGAAGAAGGTGGTCCTATTGCGAATGTGCCACTGAAACGCGTCGACGCCCACAATAGAAGTTGTGTTAAATTTGGAAGAGTCAGCATCAAGTTACAGACAGGGAATTTAGATCCATGCTCTATGCTGTCTATGTACATAGCCAAATTAACATGCTAAAGACATAGTGGATTGTCTTTTTATAGTCTCCTTTTGAGTTGTGGTTTTAGATTATTGTATTTTCAATGTATTTGAATTTAAATGTTTTTAACGATGTGATCAAAAAATTCTATCTTACACAGAACAAGTCCAACTGATGGGCAAAGCCAGGACAGAGATAACATGGTGGTTGGACCACATGGAATCCTGGAATGGTCAAGACATTTTCGGCACCTCGCCAGAAATAGGCATCAAATTGGATGCCAGCCGGTTGGGTTAGGGAGTGAGGTGCGGTACGATGTCGTCAGGGGTCGGTGGTCAGAGGCGGAGCTCAGGCTCCACATAAATTGCCTGGAACTCCTGGCGGGCTCTTTCGCTATCAGGAGTCTCTCCCCGATAAAGACGGACTATTGTATCTTACAGAGAATGGACAACATCTCAACAGTCCGCTATGTCAACATCCTCGGGAGGACGAAGTCCCGTCTACTAGCAGAGATTGCCAAGGACTTCTGTCACTTCTCCCTTGATCATTGCAATATCCCTCACAGTGGAGTAGCTACCACGCAAGAGGAACACCATAGCCAGCTGGAACTTCAGACACTTACGAGATTTCAGCGACTGGAAACTGAATCACTCAGTTTTTCAAGCTCTGAACAGATTGTGGGGCCCGTGCGAAATAGATCTGTTCGCATCATGACTCAATCGGCAACTGACACATTTTTTGAGCTTGCGCCCAGATCCGGATGCCCAGGCGACAGATGCATTTATCCAGGACTGGGCTCAGTTCAGAGGCTATGCCTTTCCCCCATTCCTAATGATTCCCCATGTCCTGTCACAGATCAGACGACAAGGAGCAGAAATCATTCTGGTGACACCTTACTCTAGAGCGCAACCTTGGTTCCCAGTAGCCCTAACTCTAGCGAGTACGCCTCCAGTTCTACTCCACGTTCAGCCGGATCTCCTCCTAGACCCGGAAGGTATTCCTCACCCATTGAATCTAGCAGGTCAACTCAAGATGATGGCTTGGATGGTTTCAGGGAAAGATGGCATACCCAAGGCATTTCGCAACAAGCTGCATCCTTCATCAGGCAGGCCTGGCCAGAAAACACCCATAAAAGATATTCTTTAGCTCGGATGAGATGGTGTGCTTGGTGCAACACATGGAGTGTTGATCCCGTGGGGGCACAACATTGCATGGTAATAAACTTTCTATCAGAACTAGCATCTTCCGGTTTAGCATACCTGTTGGAAAACGAGGCAGTATCTGCGAGGCCTGCACAAATAGCATGCCACATTTATCCTTCACTGGGAACCAAACACCCCATTGTAGCGCTTGACTCTCAGAGGGTAGCGTTGCGAAGCAGTCTAAGGCTTACTCAAGGGAGGTGGTGTGGGCTAGTAATCGCCATTTACCAGTACGCAGAAATAACACTCAATAATTGATTGTCCAGTCTGTACTTTGCTTTATAAAAGGAAGAGTACATTTATTAAACACACACACTACTCAATACTATGCACCAATTTACAAATATACATAAGCTGTTGGAATTACTTTGTGACATTGCATAACATTTCCACCCCTCCCGCAGGGGGTGTGGGGTCTAGTACCATCACTCCCATGTATGCACATCATCTTGCCCCCTAATGCAGTGGGTTGACACAACCTGGAGCGAGGGCCTTGCCAACTGGCACCATCCCAGTGGCGCCCCCACCCCATCATCTCAACAAGCATTAAAAATAGGTACACCAGCCCTGGTGACACATAACCCTGACTGAGCATCTAGTACTGAACATACAGCATACACCTCTACATCTTAGGGGCTAACAGTCTGGGTTGTTCTTCACCTAACACACCAGCAAGAATACATGTTTGGGCATCACTTTAAATTAGGTACTTATCATATCTGGTAACAGTTGTAATGCATTGCAATCACAGCCCATAAAAGGCATCACAGTTGAAATCACAGGATTAAGCATATACAGCCAGACACCCTAGCAGGAAGGTCTGGCAACATAACCCACTTTGCTTATGAATTCACCTTACAAAGGTACTTCACATTACACATGTGACTTTCAGTCCCGCTAAAAAAAATAACCTGGGTAAAAGCACTTCTCGTGCAATTGCACCTCTTCACCTCCAGGGGATGCCCTTCTCCAGACATCCCCAGCACAGCCTTCCACACATTGAGGCAATCCTTCAGGCACCCCCTCAGCTGTAGAACAAAAGTTCCAGCCCAAGGGAAGGTTGATTGCTGGCTGAGCCCTTGAGGGGTTGTTTCTTCTAAGTCCCTCAGAGACTTAGGGAGGGACTTCTCCTCTTCGTGCTGGGGGAGGCTGCATTGCTGCTGCAGCTCCCCCTGCACCTTTTCACTCATTTGGCGGTGACCCCATCCTCCTGGGGCAACCACATGCCACCAACAAGCCAGTTTCTTTTGCAGGCCTTCTTGGGCTCTGCAGGGCATTATGAGGCGCATTTCTCCTGGCCCATGCCTATTAGAGCAGCGGCTCTCCCGCTGCTTAGGGGAGAGCTGCGCTGCCCTGCCGGTGGCCTCACGCTGTGTCCTGGCCTCGTGGGAGGGTCCGGTCCACCCGGACCCCCGGTGAGTCCTGCAGTTCGGGGAGTCCACCCCCAGCTGCTCCGGCTGTTTTTCAGGGCCCGGTCCCACCCAGGCCCCTTGCACCTCTCCAGCTAGCTCCCGGTCCGGCCCTCACCCTTGTGTGCGGCCGTGGGAGCCAGCGCTGCTCTTCTGGTCTGCCTGCTCCGACGGGCAGACACAAGGCTTTCCCCAGCCTGGCGAATCTTCGGGGGAGTGCGGCGGCACTCCTCCCGCCTTCCCGCTGCCGCGGGGGTGTGCGACAGCACTCCCCCCACCTCTGCCATCACTTCGGGGCCCGGAGATGGGGTCCCGGGCCCCCAGACATCTTCACGGAGAGCGCAACGGCGCTCCCCGGCTTTTCTTCTCGTGTTGGGGCCTGGAGATGGGGTCCCGGGCCCCTGGACCACTTCACGGGGATCGCCACAGTGCTCCCCGGCTTGACTTCGCCCGTGAGGGGAACGCGTGACGGCACGCCCCCTCCTTCTCACCACCATCACCGGGGCCCGGGGTTGGGGGTCCCGGGCCCCCACCAGTGTCTTCGGGGGCCAGGGTGGGCTCCTGGCACCCTGCTTTGGAATAATTTCACAGGGAGCGCGACGGCGCTCCCTGACTTCCCCTACTTGTGGGGCAGCCCCCGGGACCTGACCCACCCCGGGGGCACATCTAGGACTGGCTGCGGAGCCCCACGCGCTTCGTCGTTGGTCCCCAGGGAGGTCACAGGTCGCCTATCTTCTGGGGGTGTAGGTCGGCTCCCAGGCGGCCGATTTTCATCATTTTGGCCTCCTCTTGCTTCAGATGACCAGATCTACCTCTCTGGAACAGAATACGACACCGTTGCCGCGGGAGACTCAGCGCACCCGCTTGAGATTTAACCTGGTGAGCGGTCTACTTACCCTCCTCATCACCCACGTCACGGGCAGACTTAGGATCTTCACCACTTGATATCATTCGATTATTCTACGCATCTTACACCCAAAGACTCAACCTAGTTTTTACTTTCTTCATTGAATTATCACCGGCAGAGCGATTATAAAGACTACACATCTCGTATTACAGCCCTGAAGAAGTCGCGGGACTATTTCCCCCAAGACGAAACACGTGTTGGCTGGTTCCCCCCTTTTTTTCGCTATAACAAAGATTAAAGACAAAGAATCTTTCCAACTGGACTACTTGGACATTTCTTCAAATGTACTCTATTGAATGTACTCATTTCATCATTTAATCACTTGACGTGTGCCCAGGACCTTTGTTTTGAAGCTCTGTGTAGGATCATTCCTACACACAACTAGGGGTTATAGGGTGTTCCCCTTACCTGGTTACACCGTACTTACTCGATATCATAATACACTGCACGCTTACACGACAGAGCGCCATTCTTCCTTTAAAAAACCCTATAGCCAGAGAAATATTACACAGCCTTCCCCATTCTATCCTATGGGCAAGATGGCCTTGCAACAGTAAAAAATGAAATGGAGAGTATTTCACTGTTAGGACATGGTACACACCTTAGTACATGTCCTACCTTCCACATACACTGCACCCTGCCCAGGGGGTACCCTGGACCTACCATAGGGGTGTCTGATGTGCATAAAAGGGTAAGGCCTGGCAAGTGGGTGCACTTGCCAGGACAACATGGCAATTTAACAAACTGCGTGCAGGCACTGCAGTGGCAGGCCTGTGTTCTCTTTTTAAAGGCTACTGGTGTGGGTGGCACAATTAGTGCTGCAGGCCCACTAGTAGCATTTGCATTACTAGCCCTGGCACACATAGTGCACTTTACCAGGGACCTTACTAGTAAGGCAAACATACCAATCATGGACAACCAATTATCCTTACACTTTACACAGGGAGCACTTGCACTTTGACACTGATCAGCAGTGGCAAAGGGCCAAAAGCATCTAAGCCAATAACACGTGATCCTTCACAGCATCAAAAATAGAGGAGGTAGAGGCAAAAAGTCACGGGTAATCACGCCAAGAAATGCCAGGTCTAACAGTAACCTATTCAAGTTTACCAAACAGTAGTAAATTATGTGTGGTGCAATGCTTATAGGATTATGAAATTGCTACTTGTGATATGAGATAGGAGGCTGGAGGACAACTACTCATTGCCTTACAAAAACTCTACAAACCAGTGTCTGCAGCTACCTTAGCCAGGTGGATAAAATGACTACTGGCAGAAGCAGGCGTCAATATTTCTGTCTTTTGTGGCGCATTCTGCCAGAGGAGCCATGGCATCCAAATCGTATGCTCTCGACTCTCGTGTAGAAGACATCATGAATGCGTTAAACTGGATCTCTGAGTCTACATATAAGAAATACTATTATAAACCTATTGTAGATGTGGCATCTGTGGTGGTAACACGACTTTAAACTAGCATAATCGGAGCCTCCGGTCCTGACTTAGAATGAAAATGTTTCTATCTGACGCATCAAGAATTTCCAATTCTATTAAGTACACGAAGGCGAGGATTATCCCACACTTTAGATGCAATTGACTTTGAAGCTATAATTCAGTTGTTAAAAGTGTATTGTTATAACTAATGTTGATAAAAAATGGAGTTGTTTCTGTCTTATTTCTCCCACCCGATGATTTTTGGCAAAAGTCTATGCTTTATATTTATGATGCCAGATTTTACTTTGGGGATCTCTCTCTATTTCAGCAAATGACCAGAACAGCTGTGAGGTGCACTCTGCTTTGGAATTCTTTCCCTTGAGAGGAGTTATATATGGCGTGTTGACTCGCTGCAATTTTAATCCCATTGCAGAGTTAAGTCGCGGGCTGTGGTTGGTGATTGGATCAAATGGAAGTTTTAAGTCCACGTTTGGGCTGTATGAATCTTTGGTGACTTTTACCCTGTTTCCCTTTGGAATACTCTGGGGCTTATTTATGAGCCCTTGCATCACTTTTGCACCGCCGGTGCATCACTTTTTGTTAGGCACCAGCAGTGTAAAAATGCGCCTTGTTGCACCATATTTACAAAGTGACGCATCTAGGTAGATGCATCACTTTGTAAACCCCTGCGCCACATTATACCTGCGCCAGGTATAATGTATGCAGGGGGGCGTTCTGATGCAAGAAAGGGTCGTAGAAGTGACGCAGTGAAATCTATAAGATTTCACTGCGCCACTTCTAGGATGCAAATGCGTCAATATCTTACGCCTGCCTCATGGCAGGCGTAAGACTGACGCAGGCAAACTTAACATGGGACTTGCCCATGTGTAATGACCCATTGCTGGAGTTGCGTCACTTTTGTGACACACTCCAGCAATGCGTCATTTTTGCGCCTACAGTAACGTCAGAAATACTGACGTATCTGTAACTCCTTGCGCCATGAAGCGTCATACTGTAAATATGACGCATCCAGCATGTCGCAACGAGGGCGCAATGAAAAGTGACGCATCGCTGTTTTCACGCAGCGATGCGTCACTTTTCATAAATGAGGCCCTCTGTTCTTATGGACTTATCTAACAAAGAAAGAGGACACAAAATGGTGACTTCTACAGTTATATGGGTAGCTCATATATGATTGGAGCATGTGACATGGGAGGTACAGGGAAACATGGATAATGTAGTTTGTGTTGTACTTTATTGAGATTGGCTGCTGAAATTAGTAGTAAAGAAATGAGAAGCATAATCCTCGCCTCCGTGTCTTTAATAGAATTCTTGACGCGTCGGCTAGAAAAAGTTTCATCCACACTTGCTTTTCATGCTTTATAAATAAATAACCCTCCCTCTCTTTCATTCTGAGACCAGTCCCATAAATATATGTTTCTCGCAAACTCTTTCTGTATAACTTCTGCCACAATTCCATATGTATTTTGCATGCCTCAAAAACACTTTTACTTTTCAAGACTGTTAGCCACAAAATAGCTATCCATTTTTCTCTTTGTGTTCTATAAAATATGATTGCTAAATATTTTCAATTATGTAAGAAAAGCGCATTTGAAACATTCTACTGATCAGTCTAGAACTCTGGATACCAACCAAGCAGCTTCTTAGTTCCTGTATTTTGCCTAAAGGATTTTGCATCCAATAACATGAGTGAGGTCAGTTGCGCTGTTGCTGTACGCTATCCCAGTGTTTAATTTTATGACGTTCGCGTTTGAACTTTTTAACTGGTGGCTAATTACCGTTTACTTTTGTATTTTTACTTGAGGGGCTCTCACCTCCTCACGCTGGGGAATTTCTCTTCCTTCCTGGTTCCGCCCCGTTCCGCCGCGGCTGTGTGCCGATTGGACAGAGGGCCTTCCCGAACCAGCCAGGCTCGCGTCTCACGGCATTTCTGGGTTTTTCCTATTTAAACCCATGCCGTGGCGGGCACGCCTAAGGCAAGCCCGTCTGTGCCTGTCCGCGTCCGGCCGGGGCTAGGGGCCAGAACCCCTGCTCATTTTTGCTTGTAGCCTCGACTCACTTGCTCCTCTCAAGATCTTAGGAGTTTTAAGCCCACCCCTAATGATGTTTGTCAGGTTCTTGCCCCTGATGCCAGCGTCAGGTTCTGCTCTCACTGTTTATTTGATAATATCTTTCCCACTTACTCCCGGCCTAGCCCCCACCCTTCTTTCGGAGCAGAGACTTCCCACCTTTCCAGAGTTGACAATTCTGGCTCACATTCATCTAAGGTTTTCCGCTGTTTTGGTCTCAATTGTCGCTCCCTTCCCAAACACCAGTTGCACCTATTTCACATCATAGTTGACATGGATCCGGATGTGGTTTTTTTAACCGAGACCTGACTCCACGACGGGTCCATACCAGATGTGATTGCGGCACTACCACAGAATTTTGCTCTATTAGGTATAAATAGACCTCTGAAAACTGGTGGAGGAATTGCCATCATTTAAAAAAAAATCTATAACTGCAAAATTGAGGCACTCACGATTCCCAACTGTGAAGCCCTACTTTTCTCTATCCCATTCTCCCCTAATCTTACCTTTTCTGGGTCCCTCATTTACCGTCCCTCTGGCCTGTCTAACAACTGGGGTTCGCTGTTGACCGAATAACTTGCCCCTCTTGTTCTTCGTGCTGCAAATTTTTCTGTGCTTGGGGACTTGAATTTTCATTTTGATGATTCTAGTAATAAATCTGCTCGAACTCTTTTGGACAATCTGTTGACCCTGAATCTTTCACTCATCAATTCCTCACCTACCCATGTAGCAGGTCATCTATTGGACCCTATCTTTTCGAATCTTCCCACTGTGTCCACTGCTCCTCCTATCCTGCTAGGCTGGTCTGATCACCTTGCCATTCCTTTCTTTATTGATTTCTCCTTGGCTCATTCGCCTCGCCCTCCTGCCTTGCCAAAGAAAGCTCGGAACTGGTCTCTACTTGATAGGAAGGCACTTAATGATCTACTTCGGCAGACTGTTCCTTCCATTTAATCTCAACTGGACTCAGACCTGCTACTTGTGAATCACTGGTTGTCTGCGGCTATCCATTCCATTCTTCCCCTTTCTACTAAATCCCAATCTAGAGTGCTTCCCCCCGCTCCATGGTTTACTGACTCCCTTAGAGCTGGAAAAAAACAATGTAAAGTTTTGGAGAGACTGTGGAGAAAGCATTACGCGCCAGAGGCCAAAGCCACTTATCTGGAGGCCCCCCCCAAAAATATCATGCTCTTTGCAGATCTGCTCGTGCCTCCTTCTATACCGATAAAATTACGTCCACCCAAAATCGTCAGAAAACCCTATTTAAAGTTGTGTCGGAACTTTCTGCATCCAATACGTTCTTGCCATCCCCCCTCCCTTCCATTACACCATTGCGATGAACTCGCGCAGTTTTTTCATAATAAAGTTGTGTCTATTCATCGTGAGCTTGAGTTAGATTCCTCTTCTCATGACAACTTCATCTTTCCCACTACTCAACTTTCTGACCAGGGACTGTTCCCCCTGATTTTGCATCTGATGAATCTTGTCAAGTTAAGGCTTGGCTCCCAATTGATTTAATTCCTTTGAGAAATCTACTTGGAAACATCAAGTCTGGCTCCCCACTTGATCCTCTCCCTCCTTCCAAGCTCAGATGCCTGGATGAGCCTGCCCTTGAGGTGATTGCTCAGCTTCTTAATTCCTCCCTAAATCTGGGCTACTTGCCTCGCAATTGGAAGCACACTCTGGTGCTTCCACTGTTGAAAAAGACTGGTTTAGATCCCCTCTGCTGGTCTAACTACAGGCCTACATCTCTTCTCTCCACCTTTTCCAGAAAATTGGAAAAGCACATTAACTCTCAACTCTCTGCACATGTGATGAAACATAAGCTATTTCATCCGTCTCAGTCTAGCTTTCGTCCTGGTCACAGTACCGAATCAGCTTTGTTGGGGGTCACGGGGGACCTTAGGCTGCAGCTTGATTTTGGGGCACAGCAGCGCTCATCCTTTTGGATTTGAGCACTGCTTTTGATACTGTCTCCCATTCCATTCTGGTGGAGCGCCTCGTAAGCTCTGGTATTGTAGGTGTAGCCTTCCAGTGGCTGATCTTTATTTTGGAGGATCGCTCCTTTCAAGTCTTTTCTCACACCGCGAAATCTAACCACGTTGCCTTGACATCTGGAGTTCCGCATGGTTTGATCCTGAGTCCTCTGCTTTTTAATCTTTACCTTCGCCCTTTGGCAGACATTGCTGCAAAATCTGGGTTGACCATCTTTTCATACACTGACGATACGCAGATTATTTTTTCTTTATCATCTGCTCAACATCAAGATCCTTCTTCACTTAAACTTGGTCTGCGTAACATCTCCTTGTGGATGTCCAGCAATGCTTTAAGGCTGAATGGTTCTAAAATGGAGGTGAACATCCTGGGGAACAATCTTGAGCTTTGGAGAGCCAACCACTGGCCTGTATCTCTGGGACCTTTACCCACCCCGGTTCCTAAGGTTAAGAACCTGGGATTTTCCATCGATAGCAAGCTCTCTCTTGCTGCTCAGGTCTCGGGAGTCACCTCGGCCTGCTTTGCGGTCCTCAAGTGGTTAAAGAAAATTCTCTGGCTAATTCCACCTGCTGCTCACAGGACTGTCCTGCAGGCTTTGGTGATCTCCAGACTTGATTATGGCAATGTATTGTATCTGGGTGCGGACAAGACCTCTGTACGCCGTCTCCAGCTCATTCAGAATGCAGCTGCCCGCCTACTTTTTAGGTTACCTCGCCACGCCTCTGTCTCCCCTTTGCTCTATCAACTCCACTGGCTCAGGGTTGGCAAGCGTATCAAATTTAAGGCTCTCTGCTACATGTTTGGAGATCAGCACGGCCTGGCCCCCGCATACATAATCAATCTTGTCAAGCCCTATCGACCTTCTCGCAATCTAAGATCTGCCAATCGTTTCCTTTTCTCAGTCCCTAGAGTACGGCTGGCCCGTATGGGAGGCCGTTCGTTTTCCTTCCTGGGACCAAAATTGTGGAACTCTCTTCCGCTAGAACTCAGGAATTGTCAATCCCTCTTTGCCTTCCGTAAAAAGCTCAAGACTTTTCTTTTTAGCCAGGCCTAATGCCAACTGAGCTTCTATCTTGCTTGTTCCGCTGTCAGCGCCGGGACACCCTGTTGGGTAGCTGGGCGCTTTATAAATCTTTAAATTAAAAAAAACTGCAGTCCCTTTTTTATTTCAAGTATTATGATAATTCAATGATAGGCCTTCCTCTATGCCATGTGACACCCCAGTTTAGCTCCAGTTATTTTGTGAGGTTGTTTTCGAATATATTGCCATACAGTGGAATAATCTACCTCATCAACTATCCACTTCTACCTGCTTAAGCAGTGAAAAGTGCCACCTTTCATATGCAGGTTGTGTCACTCATCCTGGAGAATTGCTGACAGAAACAGGATTCTGACATAGCCACTCCACATTTTGCCATTAAGACAAGGTAAGCAGAAGCATGGGCCTGGATCAAGGTCTGTGGCGTCCTAAAGATTACTGTCCAAAACCTTCCAAATCACCATGTAGTTTCTGTGTAATATGTCAATGTCCTAAATGTGATCCTTTGTCAAACGAACACTGAAATGTGCTCATCTGTGCTTAATTTAAGTCTGTGGCACGAGGTGGGGCATAAAGCGACTCTCTTTTTGGTGAAAGGGAAAATATTTTTAATTGGGCTTTGGCCGAGAGAGAAAGGTGAAAACCCAAGGAAGGAAGAGAAAGACAGGAAATAGTGAGAAAGAGAGAAAGCAGAAATGAAATGGAACCTGCAAAAGTGAGATAAAGAAGCATGAAGTGTATGTTGGTAGATGAAACAGACATGACTTACAGTCGGCAAAATCACTATAGGATGAAGAAAAGCTTTGGTTTTCTAATTGCTTAGCAAGTATGCTTACATAAACATACACAGATGATAAGACATGGGTGCTCAGTCAGCGTAATTAAGTATGACTACCGAACACAATTGGCGTTTACTTCAGCTGCATGATGATGATACATGGTGATGCACAGAAAAGCCTAAGGAGAGCACTAGTAGCAGCGCATAATTTGTAAAATACTGAGTGCTGGTACATGCAACTTTTATGAGAAGCCCGTGGGCCGTGCAATTAAAAGTTGGTGCGTGAAATACCAAAGTTGGTAGTCTCAAAACTCATGATGCACCTTAACTCCACTGACACACATATACCTGCCCATTTATTTCACTCTTGCCTATCCTGCTTTCTCCCTTTGTGATGTTGTTCTCATTTTTCTCTTTCTCTATCTTTCCCCTTTTTTCCCTGCTTTGCCATCTTGAAACAACAGATGCGGAAAAATAAGTGCTGGTCCTCAAAAATAAGTGCTGGTGCCCCACACCGGCAACCACCGGCTCAATTTAGGCACTGACTGGCAGAAGGATAATCTAACTTTGGGTATTAAACAACTATAATGGAGCAATAAACGATTGAGGAAAAGCAGCTCTCAAAAAGCAAGTGTTCTGTAGTATACTGCCCATACATAGAACTTTATCACTGGATTCAAGCTAGCCTGGCTAATGAAGGGTGTTACCCCGAAACCGGTCCCAGGATGCTTGTTTCCGGTCCAGGGGAGACATGTCTTGGCAGTTCGGTCTGGACTGTTCCCATGAGGCACAGGGTCAAGACTGATTTGCATATAGCTGTGTCTTAACTGGGGTGGCGAAGTGAGCTAAAGAATGATGATGCATTCAACCCAGATCTGGGGGTGAGTGTCTGAAAAGTTTCATCGCTCCGTCCATCATCTCCTTGAGTTTGCTTTATCTTATAGTGTTATGACACACAACAGCAGTTTGGCACGTTTAGTATCTTATGAAGACACACTTTGTAGTTCATGGGCATGGATTTGTTAATCATTCACATTCATGATAAATTGCGCGAATAACACACAATATAGGAATGATTGCACAAATTGGTATTTTGTAGCACTTGGATTCTACCTCCTATTTGACTTATTAAATCTAGCTTGGCCAATTATTTATACCATGAGTTACGATTCTCGTCAACATATTTATGTCATTGTTTACATGGTACATTCATGTTGGAGCTTGTAATACTAAAGCAGCGCATAAAGATTCACACAAATCCTGCCTTGTTTAGAAATACAATTACTGAACATCAACTCTTTTGCAATACATGGAAGATAAATAAGTTTCACAACTAGTTGTTTTCTTTGGTTAAAGTTAAAATACTAACAGTGCAAAAGAGGCCTCGAGCTTGAGCCGAAATCCACAGGGGACTGGGGTGTTAAGAAACACAGTGTTAGACAGTGGTTTGCACCCTGTCCAAGTAGAGACCCTCACTCTAGTCAGGATAGGGTGATTATACAGCTCAGATAACCCCTGCTCACCCCCTTGGTAGTTTGGCTCGAGCAGTCAGACTTATATCAGAGGCAATGTGTAAAGCATTTCTACATACAAACACAGTAACAGTGAAAACACTACGAAAGGACACCACACCAGTTTATAAAAACAACCAATATTTATCGGAATAAAACACCAAAAATCCTGGCTATATAAGTAAAGATATCACATTTAAAAGGTTCAAAAAATTTCAGTCCATAGGAAACTATGGATGAGTCTTTTCAGCACAAAATACCTGGCATGGGCTCAAATCAAAGCCGAAAACAGGCGCAGGGGAGGTGAAGTGCCGTAAAAGCAAAGTGTTGCATTGCTTCATTACTACCAGGGGAGGTGATGCATCAGTTCCTTACTGCCAGGGGAGGTGATGCATCAGTTTCTAATTGCAGCACAGGGGAGGTGATGCATTGGTTCCTTACTTTCAGGGGAGGTGATGTGTCGAACTCTGGATACACTGCCTTGGTTCCTTACTGCTGGGCCACATCGATGAAGAACTTGGCTCATAGGTACGATGCATTGAAAATCCAGACACGCTGTGTTGATGTGGAGGAGCAGGCAGTGCATTGATATAACAGCCCGAAGCAGGTGATGAACTGATTTCTTCAGCCACACAGCAGGGCCCTGGTGGGAGTCAAAGCGTGCACCATGGAAGTCGATTACACGGTGCTCGGGACTCGGGTTGCAGCAATCCTTCAGCCGCAAGTAGGCACTGCATTGATTCTTTGGCCGCACTTCGATGATGCACTGGATTTCAAACCGCACGGCGGTGCTGCGTTGGAAAAACAGCTGTTGAGAGTCAATGCATGGATTTTATGGGTTCTTAGCAGCCAAACCACCTCCAAAATGCCCAAAACCTGAATTGGCACCCCTTGTCAAGTCAGAACTCCCAGCAGACTATTTCAGGGGCTGCAAATGAAGTCTTTGATGGCCCTGAGACTTCTTAACAGGAGGCAAGTATGCATAAGCCTTTGGAGAACCTTGGAAAGCAGGATGTAAAAAACAAAGTCCAGTCCTTTCACTCCCAGGACAAAAACACCCTACAGAATGTCAGTTCCTCCTACGGCATCCAGCTCTTCTTCCTGGACGAATGTCCTCTTAGTCCAGAAGTGTTCTGAAGTTATGGTGTCACAGCTCCAGTACTTATACCAGTTTCTACCTTTGAAGTAGGCAAACTTTAAAGGAAAGTCTTTGTAGTTCACAGGACCTGCCTTACTCTGACCTGCCTCCAGACACACTGCAGGGGGCGGCAAATTCTTTGTGTGAGGACAGGCACAGCCCTATTCACTTGTCAGTGACAACTCCTTCCATCACTCTAGCTCAGGAAGACCTATCAGCCTGGTGATGGGCCATCAGCATATGCAGGGCACATCTCAACTCCCTTTGTGTGACTGTTTCTAGTGAATGCACAAACAGCCCAACTTTCATCCTTCCTCAGACGTGGATTCCACAGACAGGAAGAGTCACAGAATTGTAAAGCAAGAAAATGCCCCCTTTCTAAAAGTGGCATTTTCAAACACGCAATATAAAAACCAATTTCACTAAAAGATGTATTTTTAACTTGTTAGTTCAGGGACCCCAAACTACAAATCTTTATCTATTCCCAATGGGAAGTTACACTTGTAAGAGGTTAGAAGGCAGCTACAATGGTAACCTATGTGAGAGATAGTCCTTGCAATAGGGAAAAAAGAAATTAGTGGTATTTCACTATCAGGACATGTAAAACACTCCAGTCCATGTCCTACCTTTCCTCTACACTGCACCCTGCTCATTGGGCTACCTCAGGCCTACCTTAGGGGTGTCTTACATGTAGTAAAAGGGAATGTTTGGGTTCTGGTAAGTGGGTACACTTGCCAGGTCGACATGGCAGTTCTAAATGGCACACAAAGAAACTGCAGTGGCAGGTCTGAGACAAGGTTGCAAGCCTACTCATGTTGGTGGCACAATCAGTGCTGCAGGCCCACTGGTAGCATTGAACACAGTGCACTTTAATAGGGACTAACCAGTATTCAAACATGCCAATCACGGATAACCAATTACAGATACAATTTTACACAGGGAGCACTTGCACTTTAGCACTGGTCAGCAGTCCTAAACCCAGCAAAAATGAAGTCAGAAAAACACTGGAGGAAGGCAAAAAGTTGGGGGATAACCCTGCAAATGGGGCAGGTCCCACACACAGTGACTACGGATATTGAATTAATTTACAAACATGCATTTATTCATGATAAAGAAACATGAACAAATCCTCAAAAGGTGTGAATCATTACTTGATATATGTGGATTCAAGAATAGACAGTGTTAAAAATGTGGTTACTGGTTGACCACGATGGAGCGTGGGCCGGTTACAGGGACCCCTTTAACCCCACTGAATATTATACTTTAAATCCTGGTGTGCATTCTGCATGGCTTTGTTTTGCGAGGCTTCACATTATCAGAAGTTGTTTCGGATGAAGCCGGGCAGCCATGCTTTGCAGGGCTTTGTGTCACTCTGCACTGATTCCAATGAGGCTAGCAGGGGTATGATGAGGATTTGTGGTGCTTCGTGAAGCTTTGTGTCGGTTTTGATGGGGACCACAACTGTGCGGTTAGAATACCTTCAAGTCCACTCCCAAGGGACCAGGACAGGTATGCCACCACTTGGTGGGCAGATCTCACAGCAAGCAGAGTCTAGGTCCAGTTTCAAGGTGATTTCTGTCCCTGAGGCTATGATTAGGAGGTCAGCCAACTACCCCTTGGAGTCACAATAGTGGTCCTGCATTCAAGATGCAGACCCAGACATTCTCTCAGGCAGCCAGGCAACAGGCACCAAGGCAGCCAGGCAACAGAGTAGCAGTCCTTCTTGCAGAGCAGCATCACAGTCCTTTTGAGCTTTCCACAGGTCCAGAGGTGTACTGAAGAGTTGGGTCTGAGGGTTCAATATTTATATCTGGTACCCACTTTGAAGTAGGAAAAGGTTCTGGAGAATTCCCTTTTGAAGTCCTTGAATTCTCTGCCTCTCCTGTCCGGGCGCCAAACTGGCTGCATGAACAATGCAGTGATGGCAAGTAATTTGTGTGAAGGCAGGGCACAGTCTGTTCAGTTGCAAGTGAGTCTGTGCCCAGGTCCGTCCCCATCCAGCCAATTTGTGGCCCATCCAGGCACACCTAATCCCTCTATTGGGTGGCTATCTGGAAGGAATAAACAAAGTCCAGCTGCCAACTACACCCAGTCACGCGGCCCTGGAGCAGGCTGCAGGCATCCAAATACTGCAAAAAACATGCCATGTTTCTAGAAGTGGCATTTTAAAAATTGTAACTTAAAATCTGACTTTACCATTAAAGAGGATTTTTAATTATAACATTTTGTTAGAAATGAGGGCTCTGATTGGCAGGGGTATGCACCCTTGTCCAATCAGGGACCACCACTCTATTCAGGGTAAGTTCCCCATCCCCCTAGGGAATCCTGTACCCACCCTCTGGTAGCTTGGCGCAGAGCAGACATGCTTAACTTGAAGAGGCTATTGGTAAAGTATTTGTGTACACCCAGAGAGCAAGTCACAGAGGACACCACAACAAATAGACTTCACACAGTGGTAGAAAAATATGGGCGATTTATATGCAAGTAAAATAAGGCAATACAATAAAGCTCATCTTAATAAGAATCAGGATATGAGTTCATTTACGAGGTTATAGGCAGACAGTGCTGAATGGATTGGGCTCCCTTCAGGAGCATTACGGTGATTTTAGAATCCTCTGCACTTTCCGCAAGTGAGACTGAGTCTGCTGGGGCAATATTGTAGCTGTAACTAAGTGGGGGGGCACCTTCCGGCAGTGAGACGCATCGCACCACAACGTGGGTGTTAGACTTGGCATCTTTTGGCGTGTTTCCCCTGACTTTTGCTTTCTGACCTCCCGGTTTTGACTCTGTTTTTGCTGGTGTAATGATTCTGCGCACTTTCCTCACTGCGGTCCAGTGGGAAAGTGCAAGTGCTCCTGTATAAAATGTGTTATGGATTGGTGTTTCCATGATTGGCCTATTTGGTTTATGTGTCAGTCCCTTGTAAAGTGCACTGCGAGTGCCAGGGCCTATAGACCAAATGCTGTTGGTGGGTTGCAGCACTGGATTGTGCCACCCACGCAAACAGCCCGTAAAGTGTAACTCGGGCCTGCCACCGCAGAGCCTGTGCGCAGCCTGGGGCTGCCATGACGACTTGGCAAGTGCACACACTTGCAAGCCCCTAAACCTTCCCTTTGCTACATGTTAGTCACCCTAAGGTAGGCCCAAGGTACCCCTGTGGGCAGGGTGCGTTGTACGCGAAAGGTAGGACATGCCCTGGTGTGTGCGGCATGTCCTGATAGTGAATTACAGCCTAGTTTGTTTTTCACTATTGCAAGGCTACCTGTTCCCCTAGGCCAGAACGGGCAGTTTCGATTATTACAGTTTATAATCCTAACAGACCCCGGGAACATGGTAGAAATTCGAGTTTAGTATGCCTGGACTCAGAATGATAAAATGCATCTTTTAGTGAAGTTGGTTTTAACATTCTGTGTTTGAAAATACCACTTTTAGAAAGTGGGTATTTTCTTGTCTAACCATCCAAGCCTGCCTCTGCGGATTGTGTATTCCTTGTCTGGAGTGTGAGTGACAGGGGCTGGGGGATGCCAGGAGACAGGGTGAGTCAGCGCAGGGCTGAATAGCAAGATCTACATGTAGATGGGTGGGAGGGGTCGCACCTGGGCCCTGAATAGGACAGTGCCTTCCCTCCACAATGCTGGCTCCACCTCCTGTGGTGCGTCTGATGTCCCTGGCCTACTCACTGAAAGAAGGGACGGAGACTTGTCAACAAAGTGCTCCAGAACTGGTTTGGACTAGGCAAAGGCCTCTCTGCCTTCAGAGAACAAAGGAATTTGGGATATAAATATTGGGGCCCTGACCCCATGAATTTAGATCTCGCTGGAATCAAGGAACCTGCCAAGACGAAGAGCTGGAAGAGCTGCCAGGAGGAGTACTGCCCCTTTGCTGTGTTGTTGCTTTGTTGGGTTGGCCTGCAGCTGCTGCTTCTGCCTTGGGCAGTGAAAGGACTGGACTGAACTTTCTACAAACTTGTGCTGAGTATCTCCAAGGGCCTGGAACCGAGCTGGCCTCCTGTTAAGAAGTCTCAGGGACTACAAAGACTTCACAACCCTCGGGGTACCGCTTCTGGAACACTGTTTCAGTTGCCACAGAGGAAGGGAACCGCAACCGACTCCGTCAACCGAATCCATCCCTGGCCGGTGACCTGTTTGCACCGCAGACCGCATCGCCCCGCTTCGCATCGAAACCCTGGTCTCACCGTGGGCGACGTCCAACGCCGCCAACATCGAGCCGCTGCTTGCACCGTGACCTGTGGGCACCGCAGTTCGCATCGCATCGCTTCACTGTGCCAGCCGGACCCGACCGACGCGGTCGCTGCAACTGGCTCAAGAGTCGTGACCGCATAGCATTTGGGGCACCGCTCGCACGTCTGCGACGCACAGCTCCGACTCGCACCGCTGTCCGACGCCAGCTCCCGCACTCCGGCTTGGTCGCCTGCATCGCAACCTGTCAGCAACGCATCGAGCATCGTCTCACCCTGCATCGCACGCCTTGGACTCACCGACTCCGTCTGCACGACGCTCATCGAGCCGCTGCCTGCACCGCATCGAGGGACACCGCACCTTGCATCGCTCCGTCTTGCACCGCAACCGCGACGAAAGCCGACCGGCTCGTACACTCCGTACCAGCCACAACGAGAAAGGTACTGTAACCGAGTCTGTTCATGACTCTGCTGGCCCGTATCGACGCTGCCGGCCGGAACTGTTAGACTCTGTGGTTTTCAGCATCACGGTAGGCTCGGACGGAGCTACCGACTCGTACGAACTTTGCTTTTGTGCTATTCCTGCAAAGAAGAAGTTACCTTATCAAGCATTCATTTTTAAAGTATCGTATTGTGGATTTTTGTCGTAATTGGTCTTGTCTTGAGTATATAAAATATTGGTTATTTTTCTAAACTGGTGTGGTGTCCGTTTGTAGTGCTTACACTGTATTACTGTTGGTTATGTGCAAATGCTTTACACACTGCCTCTGAATTAAGCCTGACTGCTCGTGCCAAGCTACCACGAGGGTGAGCAGGGGTTACTTCACGAGTGTAACAACCCTTACCCTGACTAGGAAGAAGGGTCCCTACTTGGACAAAGGTGCAAGCCCTTGCCAACTAGAGATCCCATTTCTAACAGTGGGAGACCGGTCGTGTCCAAGACGGCAACAAATCACACCACTGCAGCTGAGGGTTCGTGGAAGTTAGCCTGGCGGTTAGGGAATCTGGAGAACTTCTGAGATAAACAGTCATGGGACGGGTGTTACCGTGGCTGTCCACGCACACACACAATGGGAAAAGAGGCGATCAGCTGGCAAATTGGCGCTGGTAGGAGCCCAAGTCCTCTTTGCCCCATCGGTGTCGGGCGGGATGTCCATGGCCCAAGTACTCCACTGCAGTGTAATCCTAACAACCCCGTGAAGGGAGGCACCCCGTTCCCGGTTGGCAGTCGATACTGTCACAGGGCAAGGGCACGGTCTTGAGGTGATCCACAGCTCACTAGGCCCTTGGCACCTGGACAGCATGAAAGCTGATGTCGCAGTCAGGACCGGCGAGGCTGGTGGGGCTTTGAAGCCCGGTAGGGTGAACCGGGCAGTTGACAAGCCCCCGAGCGTCACTCTGGAAGCAGTTCTTGGTGCCTTGGTTTCAGGGCAGAGGTCAGCAGGCAGGAGGGCGGCTCAACAAAGCAGGACAGCAGATCCTGGGAGCAGTCAGACACAGCATAGAGCCAATCCTTCCCACGCAGCATCCTTTACTCCAGCTTCGTGCAGGTCCACTAGTGTCACACAGATGTGGGGCCAGGGCCCAATTTGATACCATGATGCTCAGTTACTAGAAGGGGGCAGAAACATCTAGAGAGGTCTTTGAAATTATGGGGTTTCCTGTCTCACCTGACCCGGCTCATGGCTGCCTGCACTGACAAAGCAGAGCCGTTAAGCCTATAGTGGGGTGGCCGGATCAGCCTATTCAGATGTAAGTGCGAATCACTACTCCATCCTCTCAGCCCAAGAAGGCCATCAGTATGTATATGTGGCAGCCCTTCCTGTGTTTGAGGGAGTCTAGGGACCATGCAAGTGTGGGGCTGCTACCCTGGGCCATACATGGATTGGGGTAGGCAGCAGGTACACAGAGTTTAGGTGTTGTGTAGTTCCTAGCACCCCCCAAGACCTGTGCATTTTGGATGACCTAAACTGAGGGCTTGGTGTGAAGACAGACTCTGGACACCCCCACAGGATGAGTTAGCCGTTAGACCTCCTAGCTCTACAGTGCCACTACCACCCCCCTGTACTATACGGTGTGGTAGGTAGTTTCTGGCAACCACTGAACATGACAACCCTGATTCCTCAGGTATCGTGGAAACAATACAGTATCTTTCGCTCTGTCACTCGTGCTTGCTTTTCTCAGAATACATATAATGACGATTGGTATGGTTTCAATAATTATTTATTGGTCAAGCGTCAGTCTACTATGAAACATATTAGCTGAAACAATCAAAAGACAGGAGCAGACAAATGTAATCGCTAGTACCAATATTGTAAAAAGTAGATACATTTCCACCATAGTGCTAATAAGATGAATAAAAGCATATTACATAAAACAATAGCGTTTGGCGTACTCCTACGATGCGTAGCCTACCTAACCGGGCCTAGCCTAGAGGTGTAGGTGAAGCATGTACGTGTAAGTGCTAGGATATGTTCTAATGGAACCTAATGTAGCCTAATGGAGCCAAGAATTCCCCGGGGAAGTGCTAACCCCTCACCTGATGGTTCTGAATGAAGGACCCCGTCTCTGCGTTGAGTATGGCACCCCGCAAGGGATGTCGAATCTCTGCTTGTCGAAGGCTCAGCCTGCAGAGTCTCGGTCCAGCCTGGAAGGAATTTCTCCTCTGTCTTGGTAAGGGGGAGTGAGAGTCATTTATACTAAAGTGGCCACTCTGGGGTTTTTCTAGAATAGATATGTTTTGAAAACATTCGCTAATCTCCTGCTAATCCTTTTCTAAACAAACATGAGCATATGCAGCTGGATGTTGGCCATGAATGAAAAAAAAAGTGGTGACCCTTGTACAGAATAAATCTACCATGCCTTGGGACATGTTTTGTGTACGTCAGGTACAGGGATTAAGATATGGTACCAAGAGCCTGTTGTCGGAGAGACAGACGGAAGCTACTGGGTACAAGGTCACCTATGTAAGACTTTTATGTCGAGTGGATGGGGCACAATCTATGCAATTGGTATATACATGATGGAACAAACCTAAGAGACATGACATAGGGAAGGACAGATACATGTCCACTTTCCAAAGGTGGCATTTCTGCAACACTAAGGTCAAAACCCAAAACACCAACAGGGGGATTTCTCATGACCATTCCAACCATACCAAACATGATATATCTACTCCTTCCTATGCAGGAGTTATCACTTAAAGGGATATAAGGGAATTCCTAATGCTAGCCTATGGAGGGGTAGGCCTCACTGCAATGGCAGAGGCCTGAAGCAGGTTTGCCAATGTCACCATGTTTTAGGGGCGAGCACCTGCACCTTAGCACCGATTAGCAGTGGTAAGGTGCCCAGAGTCCTAAGTCCAACAAAAAGGTATAGTCTAAAGTGGGAGGCGAGAGGGCAAAACTTAGGGGAGACCACCCAAAGGCTGACAGGTCTAACACATTTCTCAGACACAAAACATGAAAAGTCTAATTGTTCCCAATCAAAAGTTAGCATTTATTAAATGTAATAAGGCACCCCAATGCTATTCTTTAGAAGAGGTATGCCTCACAGTAGTGAAAAATGAATGTATTAGTTTTTCACTACCAGGACACGTAAAACGTAAAAGTACATGTCCAACCTTGCAATTATAATGAACCCTGCCCTGTGGGCTACTAGGGCCTAATTTAGGGGTGACTTATATGCAATAAAAGGGAGTTTAACGGTAGCCAGGGGTTATAAAACTGACTTCAAGCTGCAATGGAAGGCCTGGGGCATGTTTTAAGGGGCTACTTAACTGAGTGGCACACTAAGAGCAGCAGGTCCTTGTTGCTCGACTGTGGATTTACCATAACAAAACCAGGCTGCAATAGAAGGCTACTTAACTGAGCGGCACATTAAGAGCTGACACACTAAGAGCTGCAATGGAGGCTACTTAACTGAGCGGCACATTAAGAGCTGGCACACTAAGAGGTATATATTACGTTACAACGCAAACTTTTACAACGCATGCCTTTACAATGCGGTTTTTACATCGCAACATCCATTACAACGCATGTTTTTACAACGCATACCACTACACTCATTTTTAGAAACTACACTTACAAAGCATTCCATTACAACGCATACCATTACAACGCATAATACTTTTCGGGTAATAGTAGGGTAAGTGTTGGATAGTGTAGGGGTAAAAATTACTATTCCCACTCCAGTGAGTGCAACAGTAGGGTAAGTGTTGGATAGTGTAGGGGTAAAAAATGACTATTCCCACTCCAGTAAGAGCAACAGTAGGGTAAATGTTGGATAGTGTAGGGGTAAAAACTATGCGTTGTAATGGTATGCGTTGTAATGGCATGCGTTGTAGTGACATGCGTTGTAGTGACATGCGTTGTAGTGACATGCATTGTAGTGACATGCGTTGGAGTGACATGCGTTGTAATGGCTGCGTTGTAATGGCATGCGAAGTAAAGGATGTTGCGATGTAATGACTGCTTTGTAAAGGGAGTGCGTTGTAATGACTGCGTTGTAATGGTTGTTTCCCCACTAAGAGCTGCAAGTCCTTGTTGCTCGAATGTGGATTTACCATAACAAATAAAAGACAAGAGGCATTTGGCAAAACAGGAACAGTTTATTTAATTAAATGCAGAAGGCGAGAGAGCAGCAGCAGTGTAGGGGTCTGAAGATTGTCTCAAAGTACATTGGTGTTGGCCGTTATTTCATACATTTCACAACTTGTCATAAAGCAATTTGTACATTCTTTTAGAACAGTAATCCCGGGACTAGTCACGGGGATGTATATTTGTTCACCTGATGAGGAGTGCAGGTGGGTCTCGACCTTGTGACCTTGCGTGGACACAATGCGGCCAGTGGGTAATGTGTCCAGATGGCATGGGGAGCACATGATCACTGTGTGCAGTGTGCGTGTGGTTTTGGTCTGATTGGCTGAGTGTTCCTAACTACATGTGGCATCTAACTTTATGGTGTGCTGGGAATGCGCATCCCTCTGGCCAAACGTGTTTTATTGGGGCCAATCTTCTCGGACCATTGTGGTGTTGCTGCCTATCTGGCGGACTGATCTCGCCGATACCTTCCAGATCCCTTTCACCTTTAAGTCATTGGACAACAGTGAGGGGCTGAGGTGGAGATTACCGAGGCGACTGGGCTCGCTGCTGCCTACCAAGCTGGTGGGAGCTTGCTGCCAGCTGCGAGATTGTGGGGCCGCCTTTGATCGAGCCGCGGGCGGGGAGCTGTTACGGCCGCGGCGGAGGTAGGAGAATTCGCCTCGGCCTACGCTCCCCCTCCTGTTGCGGATAAAGCCGGGCTGGTGCAGGGTGCAAGATTCGGACTTGCGGCTTTCGCCTTTGAGGAGTGAGAGTGCCTTCGCAGCTTCTGCTGGTGGGCGGAGCTGCTGATGCGGCGCAGTCCTCTTGACAGCGCCCTCCTGTCCCACTGCATTGCGACTGAGCCCGGGGAGCTGTGCCTCCCAGCCTGTTGATGGGAGCCCCTCCCGCGAACCTCTGGAGGGCTGAGGAGGATTGAGGAGAGATCGGGCTGCTTTTGTCCTGCTGCTTAGTCCCCTTAGCTGAATTGCTGCGACTCCTGTTCCTAGTGGGAGCGCCTCAGAGAACCAGGGGCGCCAATCACACCACTCTGATTGCAGCTGTGTCTGCTCGCAGCTTACTGCACCACACACTCTGTGATTGGTCGCTGGCTTTCCTTCTCCAAGCCAGTCCAAGACGCAGATACTGGCCTGCAAGCAGACATCCACAGGCATCAGCTTTGGCTACCCAGAGCCCATCACTACTAACACCTCCTGCCAGCCACCTAGAGCCTCACGGGGACTCCATTACCCGGCCTACCCTGCGGCCGGAGCCACCAACGTGCTTTCGCACGCCAAGAGCGCTTCTTAACCTGCTCAGGGCTCCCGCGGCGCGGGACGTGTCCAGGGCGGGCCCGTCTGCGGCCGGACGAGGCTGGGCTGGGCCACCTCCCTTGGCTCCCTCACATGATCTAGACCCCATTGCTGTTGCCAGTACAACGAAACCTGCTTGGAGGTCCCCCACCAAGCATTGGGGGAGGAACCGCCTACGATCTCTGTTTGCGCCAGGAGGCGTGCAAACGCAGCCCGGACCACGGAGAAGGTTGAGCTGGGCCTCCCACTAAAGTCACACACCATTGCTGCTGAACCACAATGGGGAAGAAAAAGCCTTCAGCAACTGAGGAGGTAACTTTGACTACTCTAGATACCTTTTTGGCCAGAGAAACTTCGGTTTTCTAGAAAGAAATTGCCCTTACAGAAAGGAGACTCTCGTTGGGTTTAGGGGCGGGCCAATTATGAACCATACCTGCTCAACCTACGCAGGGGGATGCAACCCTCACAGCTGGGGCAGCCCCTATAGAACCGCACATGGTTCACATTACATTTTGCAAGAATATGGAAGTGGTCAATCTCGTTCCTGTGAAACACATTCAATTGAAAACAGAATTAATATAGTGAACATGAACTGAATATCTAATCTTGTGTGGTCCACCTACAGGGGTGAACAATTAAATGAGGGGAGGCCATTTAAAGGAAAGAGATGTGAAAGGTGTGAAAGAGACCTACAATTTCAGGGCCCTCTGTTTGTCTGAGAATTTTTAGTAGTAGCCCGATTGTCAGCATTATAAATGATCCCTTTATTTTCAAATACATTTAAACTAAAATACCCTGCTCTAATTACTGCTGCGCCCAGATATAAAGTCTTCAATCTGTCGATATTACTAAAAACAAAAATTGAAATAAAATGTTGTGGCCGCTTCCATGCATAGTTAGATTGACAATTCGACTAATAAAATGTGAGATCTTTTTCCTAACATCCAACATTTATACAAAACAACTGCTTTGAAGTTAATTCAAAAGTGTGTTATTATGTAATAGTAGAATGTAGATATGTAAATTGA
Organism: Calotriton arnoldi; assembly: GCA_963921515.1. Taxonomy (NCBI): domain Eukaryota; kingdom Metazoa; phylum Chordata; class Amphibia; order Caudata; family Salamandridae; genus Calotriton; species Calotriton arnoldi. Next base: position 738,639 of record CAWUFW010004540.1, on the reverse strand, counting down.
AAAACTACCTAGTGAGGGACCATGTTTAAATGTCTTTGTAGCTGGGAAGTTGGTGTTCTGGTACCTCTTTCAGGCCTGAGATTTTGTGCTACAAGTCTAACGCAAGCATAAAATATACCAGTTTGATAAGAAGGAAACTGCAGTGGGTTGTTGAGAAAATCTCCTTAGATATGATGCGTTGCAGGAAATTAAGGAATATGATAGTTGACTATGTACATATAATAATTCATACACGTTAGTAGGGGTGTTTTTTATGCTGATCCACAAAAATGTTCAAGAGCCACAGCCAACTGATTATCAAAGCCTATGGAAATTAGTATTGAATGTCTATGGTATGGGAAAAGGTTTGAGTCTCCTATTGTTCTAATTGATGCTGCAAGGGCCGAAATTAAAGAACTTGGTCTGTGTACAGTATTCATAAGAATGTATGGATATTTTTCCACATTGTTTGTACAGCACATCTCTGCCATAATTATGACCGTTTGTGATTAATGATAACTGTTTCTTATTATGTTTGCACTGGCATAATAATGTTAAATACTGCTTAAGTCAGGCATCCTTGAACTAATTATTGTATAATGGCAGCTTTAATTGCCACATTGTTAGTAATCATGGCATATTTGTGGCCATATGTCACATCATTCTGGCTACTCTTAGAATAATAATGTCTATGACTGACATGTTGTGGAGGTTCTTAGCATTATAGTGGGCATCCATTTTGCAGTTATGTCACTGACAAAACGGTGGACATTCTTGCATAAAGTAGGCATCTTTAGCATTATGGTAGGTAAATCTGGCGTGTGATAATAAAACCTGGTCAGGCGGCGCATAATCTTTCAATGAGATTTATTGGCATTAGGAGACTCACAAGCTCGCATATGGGGGTTATAATTGAAAAATGTTTTTAAATTAAAAATGGAGTTTCCTTTTGAGACAAAACAAGATTTTCTTTGAGTGTGTCTACTCAGTATAAAAAGTTTATATATTTTTTTTTTAAAAACATGTATTTTGATGAAAATGGCTAAAACTATGGGTTGACGTTTAGCCTTCTCCTGTGATCAAGTGGTCAGATTGAAAATGTGGGCATGTGGTGCAAGAAAATGAGGTTGTACACTTGCAGAGGGCATCAGGAAGATTTGCATAAAAATAAATTGTCATGAATTAGTAAGCCTTGCTCTTTACAACACATACCTCATAATCTGTTATTATTCTGAAAACTGCAATAATTCATTACCTATTACCAAAATAAAATTTTAACTAATACATACATGTCTATCGTGGCATTAATAAATAGAAATTAAAATGGGCTAGTTAAAAGTGTACTCACATAAACCTCAAACTATGTAGTATATTACTCATCAGTGAAAGACTGTAAAACATTGAAAGTTGAATTAACCAGGCATTTTCGAAGCACAACCACAATAGGCAAACTGCTATTATTGTATATTTAAATTGGGAAAATCTTACAACCATTAACATGTTAACAAATGTAGCTAGCAAGGGTAATGATAAATTTTCAAATGAGCAAAGACAATAAAAGATGAGCAATATTTACAATCTTAAATGGTTGTACATTTATCTGTGTGTTGTCGTATAACATAAAATAAAAATGTTTGCATGGAAAGAATAGAATGGAAGCAGCTTATCATTTTGGAAAATTCTAATGTAAAACATTATTTGTGAATCAAACTTTTGAAAATATTAAGTAAGTGTACACACTTTACACCTGACAGTAAAGCCAACTTATAAACGTACTATACTGAAATATAAACTTTTCAAAATCAAATAACACAGGACTATAATTCTTGTAAGAAATGTTAAATGGTAAGTATCTTTTCCATGTAAGCTTTAAAGCTAAAAGTAAAAGTAAGTAAGAGATTTGAACGATTCTCCAAAAACTGGAAGAAGTAAATAGGTATGAAGGAGTACTTGTACTGATGAGAGGATACTTCCTAGACTCCGATGAGGATAAACTAGATGAAGTGCACACATTTAAAAAAGAGAGAGGCTCTGAAATAAGATTTTTGAAAGATTGTCTTCTTTATTGCATTGATAAATTATTTAGCATGTTTATGTCAACTATTGTATAGAATTACATGTGATTGGAATAAAAGAATTGTTAAGAAAAATATTTATTGTCTAAAATATAATATGCATAAATGTTTGTTGTTGTTTAATTAAAAAATAATAGCAAAACAAATGGAGGTATTTGTAGTTATGAGATAAACATACAATGAAGACATTCATTTTCATGCTTATTTTGATTATGCTTCATTTCAATATAGATTATGAAACAATTCCAAAAAAAGAATATCTTCTCATAAACAATAAGAATCATATTATTCGTCATTTATTGGTTTGAGGAACATAAAAATCTAAATGACTATTATAAAGTGCAATTTTAGAAGTAGGATTCTACATCAACTACCAATTCATGGTATTAATAATTGAAACTGGTATTAATATAGAATGCACTTAATTGCGGTGTAGATGTTTGCAAAAAGATGGAAAAACACGTCACAACTGTCACAATTCAAAAGGCCAACAATTTTAGTGGACTTTCTGAGATGAAACAGTCAGGTAAAACAAAATAAATAATCAGAATATTTTCTACAAGTAAAATTGAGTATGGTGGTAAAACATAAAATCGGTGATATATCTTTAGAAAATGAACATCTTTTGCATTACATATACCCAAAGTCTTGCCATATCTGTTACTGCTGGCTATAGAACTTTGTATACGTTACACCTGCCTCCCACTGGTGAAGTGCCTGTGCTCCTCCTTTCAAATTGATGAAATTGGTATACTCTAACTTGGCATATTTAATCTTACTTCTAAGCCCCTAGTATGTGGTAAAAAGTGTACCCAAGGCCGGCAATTTAAATGCCACTATTGGACTGTAGCACTGAGTGTACCATCCACTAAACTGATGGTACAAAACTTGGCTTTAGGCCTACCTGTAGGAAAGTGGAATATGATATATTATGGCTGGGGAGCCCTACCTTGTAATACTATACTCATACCCCAAAGATGGTCCTTGGATTCACAGTAATACATCATTAGCTTTGTCCTAGTAAGTAGAGTGTCAAAAAGCAATCAGGCTTTTCTAGAGGAACATGTGTTAATGATTTGAGTACCAACGTGGACAATAATTAATTGACACGACTTGAGAGAAATCCGACACCAATTTATACAAATTGAGTGTAATTTTATCTTAATTTAGACAACAAAATGAACGGAATAGCATACGTATAACTGGAGTTATAGATTTTTGAAGCAATATTAAAACAGTGCAGAAACGTACCTCACCTACCTCCAGCAACACCAGCCAGCCTACCATTTCAGCCTGGACCCCAGTCACTACAGAGGACACCGTCACGACCATGAAGAGCATTCACTCAGTAGCCCCCACGGACCCCTGCCCACCGCACATCTTCCACAGAGCCGCCGCCACCATAGCTCCCGAACTGTTCCACACCATCAACTCCACCTTTGAAACAAGCATGTTCCCCGATGACTGGAAACGCGCAGAAGTCAAGCCCCTCCTCAAGAAACCCTCCGCTGACCCGATGGAGCTCAAAAACTGCAGACCTATCTCTCTCCTCCACTACGCAGCTAAAGTAACTGAGAAGATCGTCAACATCCAGCTCACGAACTTCATCAAAGCTAACTCCATCCTCGACTCCTCCTCCCAATCTGGATTCCGCAGCAACCACAGCACCGAGACCGCCCTCCTAGCCGCCACAGACGACACATGACATCCGTACTCTCCTCGACCATGGCCACATGGCGGCCCTCATCCTATTTGACCTATTTGACTTATTTGACCTCTCCGCAGCTTTCAACACCGTCTCCCACCGCACACTCACCGCCAGAATCCACGACGCCGCCATAGAGGTAACCGCCCTCGACTGGATCTGCTCTTTCCTCACCGGCCGAACCCAAAGACTCAGATTCCCGCCCTTCCTCTCCAAACCCACAGAGATCAGCTGTGGAGTACCCCAAGTATCATCGCTCAGCCCCACGCTTTTCAACATCAACATGGCCCCCCTCGCCGCCATCGTCAGACAGCACGGACTCAACATAGTATCCTATGCCGATGATCCCCAGCTCATCCTCTCCCTCACAAAGGAACCCGACACCACTAGACTAAGCTTCCAGGAAGGAATGAAAGACGTCGCTTCCTGGATGAGCAGCAGCTGCCTGAAGCTCAACTCAGAGAAGACAGAAGTCCTCGTCCTCGGACCCACCCCCTCCACATGGGACAATACCTGGTGGCCCACTTCCCTCGACAACCCCCCACACCTACGGAACATGCCCACAACTTCGGCATCATACTCGACTCATCCCTCACCATGACTCGACAGGTCAAAGCCGTCACCCCCACGTGCTTCAACACCCTCCGCATCCTCCGTAAGACCTTCAAATGGATCCCCCCAAATCCAGGAAGACGCACTCATAACCAGCGGACTGGACTATGGAAACGCCCTCCACGCCGGAATCAACAAAACCCTGCTCCGAAAACTCCAGATCATCCAGAACACCACTGCCAGACTCGTCCTCTGCATCCCATGATAAGGCCACATCACCCAGCACATACAAAACCTCCACTGGCTCTCCGTCGAGAAGAGAGTGACCTTCAAGCTACTCACTCACGCCTACAAATCCCTCCATAACACCGGATCCCAGTACCTCAACGAAAGAGTCTCTTTCAACGCACCCAAGAGAAACCTCCACTCCGCAGACCTCGCCCTTGCTGAAACCCCTTGCATCCGCAGAGCCAGAACGGGTGGGAGAGCCTACTCCTACATTGCAGCAAAGACCTGGAACGAACTCCCACTCAGCATCAGACGTTCCCTCATTCTGCTTGCCTTCAGGAAGAGCCTCAAGACCTGGATCTTTGGGTAAGACGTAGCTGCACGTTTCTCCCCCCAGCACCTTGAGACCCTCGCATGTGAGTAGCACGCATCACAAATCCCTGATTGATTGATTGATAGAATATGTGAGCTGCAGAATAAAGCACAAAGACGAAGTAACAAAGCAAAAATAAGCTATTTCTCCCTGTTACTGCTCTCTCAGGTAGGTGCACGATTTTCACATTAAATCAGGTTTACTACCTTCAGTAAATCATGAATGCATTAAAATACAAGGTTGGGTGTATGGCAATGCTCATGGTCCCCCCATTTAACGTCTAACCCGACACAGTGTAACCAACATGATTCACTTTTTGTTTTTTTACAGAGCCACGCAAGGTGACACAAATTGGTCCTTGAGTGCCTTTCTAAATCTCAAATAGCATTTTGAATTGTGGCTGCTCCAAAAAGTGACACAACCACAATGAAAAATGTTAGTAAGTCTGAGCCTAAACTTCTAAGTGCTGTCCCTGAGGTCGTGGGACACTTGGGTGTGTCTAACTAGACCTCTGCTGCAATCTCTGAAAAGTTGGGACATAGAATGGTTTTGAACTGCCAGCCATAGGAGAACTGAGACCAACCATCTGAGCCAATCCCACAAGAGTGCAGGTTCAGTGGGTTGAAGAAAAAGGTTTCTCGTGCAAGGAGCTTCTCTGCAGCAGCAAATCTGTTTCAGCTGGTCCTCTATGAGAAGGTATCCAGGCTGTTGGAACTCATCATCAGATAGAACCTTTAGCCTTGTCAGATGGAGGATACTGACCTCTGAGAACTTGGTGCCTGATTATGAGTTTGGTGGTGAGATGGACCGTCAAACCCACGGTGGCAGTGCAGGAACCGCCACACCAGTGGTTACACTACCGTATTACATGGATGGCAGTCAGACCGCCATAGGACCGCCACAACCACCAGAGATCCGCGATCCCTGGCGGTGGATCGGTGGCCTGAGGACCACAAAAAGCTGGAAGTACCTCTACAGCACCGACAAACATATTACTATTTCCTAACATCCAATGTTTTCACGGCGGTGAGCCACCCATAAAAAGGGTGCGTTACAAGGCCCCCTGTTCCCCCAGGGCCATGGGATGCATGCAGGGGGCACTTTCTGCATGCACCCCCTTTCCTGCACGGCATGGACTTTATAGTCCATGCCATGCAGGGAACTAACTTTGGCGTTCCCATTGTGAGGCCTTTTTAATAGGCACCACCGTGGGAACGCCAAAGGACGCCTGCCAGACTACAAGATAACTCTTAATCTGGTTTTTGGTCAGCAGTGTGGGAGGGGGCAGTGGCGTGGTGTGGCGGCCCGCTCTCACACCACAAAACTCATAACCAGGCCCTAAGTCCAAACGTATAAATCTTGACTCGCCTAACAAAAGTACTTACTTGACTCAAAATTCGGACATCTCCCACCCCCTCCAAAACCAACAGCTTCAGCAAGACATTTGCCTAAAAACTATCTGGCTTGCAGAAAACTTCTTCTGGTACAGCCTGCAACATTGCCGCGCTCAAGGATCTCCACTTCCATTTCTAAGTCCTAAGGTAAAATCTTCAACCTGAATGAACCTGTTTGGTGTATCTGACTGCATTCCATCTTAGTTTGCCTCAAATTGCACCTAGCTCCAGGTCCCCCATGAACAGTGAAATATTCTTGACACACTTTCTTGTGAAAAAATAATACTTCAGGTTCCTCTTACAGGTTTTTCATTGTTTTGAAGTCAATCTGTTTATTCAATTTTAACCTATTTTTGTAGACTGGAGTTGGATTATTATTGTGTTGTGTTTTAAACTTTTAAGTGTTTTGGTACTTTTGAATGCTTTACACATTTTCTCTCATTTGACAGTGTTTGCTTTGTGCTATATCTACCAGGGGATTAGTTTAGGTTTAAATTACTGAAACCTTAGCTTGGACCAAAAATGTTTGTGACTTTATTACTTTGCTGACCCATTACCTACTCAAAAGTAATAATTCATTTTCTTACAGGTACTCTATGTGGTTCTTATCTGCACTACATTCTCTCACCCTGCTTTGCAACTGTAGGATTGTCAGAGTTGCCAACAATCTCAGAGTTTGTGAAAGTTTAATATAGGCTGTCCTAAATACTGCCTACACACACCAGCGCATAGCAACTTTAAACTCTTCTGAAAAACAACAAGGAAGAGAGAAGCTCCAATACTTAAAGCAAGAGCTCATTACAAGCTCTTCAAAGTTCAGGGTTTACACCTAGAATGAAGTATTAGTCAGTGAGCAGAGAGAATATTGGTTGTATCCAGTCTAAAAAGGTTACATTTCATTCATTTGATGTCTGTGTCTTTCATTTCAGAACAAATGTATCTAAAATGTCGCATAATGTCAGAACAGGACTAGTGAAAGATCTTTGAGCTTTAAGGGCCCAATGTATAAATTGATAGGCGGTAGTCTGTCAGTCAGGGTGGTGGAAGAAATTACATACGCCACTATGATGGACTACAGCACACCAGATTTAGAGTTAACCTCCAGCCCAGCAATGATCTCTTCTCTGTACCTTCAGAGGAACAGCTGTCACAATGGGTCCTACGAAGTTACAAAAAGCATTGTGAACAGCGGACATCGTTTTTGACGGCCACCCACCAAACTCCAAAAAGATATAGGGGCTCATGAAAATGTTGGGTGTTATCACTTCTGCCCGACACTGACTCAGTCATGGGACCGACTGACACCCGGTCGTCGGCCCAACCACCCCATTAGGATGCGACCGAACACTGTTCTGTCGCATTCCTATATTTTACTATGGGAACATGCATTCTGGCCGTAAACCAGCCGAAATGCATGCTCCCATATTAAAATGGGAGGTGTAGTTCATCCCTGCACCCCGTGGTAGGCACCTCAAGGGGTCCTCTCGGCCTCAAACGGGAGGCCGTGCACCAAATGGGGCCCTGCTGGGGCCCTCAAACACGCTTTACAACATGGTTTCCATCTCAGACAGACCGGCATGGAAACCATGTCGGTAACCATGATCATAATCTCAAGTGCGAAAAGAGCCACCCTTGAGATTGCAGACCGCATTCCTACTGGCAGACGGCTTCTCCAAGCCAGTTGGAAGCCAGCTGGAATGACCGGTCTGATTCCATTCCGACCGCCTCCATCAAAATGATGCGGTCGGAAAGGAATCCAACTGGCCTATTACGATGCGGCTCGCCATCCGAGCCGTATCGTAATGGGCCCCTTAGTGTCATGGTTATGGTGTTGTCAACCCTCAATGCATATGCTAGTAAATAAAGTGACACAGGTTACATCATGGAACTTGTCCCAGACTTGTGCACCCAGCCCCTGTTATTAGCAGTGTCACCTACCTGGTGATGCATGTGATGGATGGGTGTCAATAAAGCCGCTAAGGAACAGTAGTTAAGTTCTGTGTTCAGCAGAACACTACAATGGCAAGGATACTAATACGTGATATATTGTGGCCAGGGTTAACCCATTAATTCAGAGCCTTTGCTTATTTTTCTAACTCTTGTATTACCCATGTGAAAGTGATGCCCTTGGAAATCACTAACTGGCACAGTGTGAGAGGTTTATTACATGATTAGATACAGGAAAGCATGTCAGAAATATTTTACATGTACATGATTAGTGTGAACGAGAATGGTTTATAATGCTTAAGTTTGGTAGAAGCAGACATCTGAGGCTAGTGGTAAAAAAATAGAGTACTGGTTAGTTCTCTTTGAAGCCTAAAAAAACTTGAGAATTTGTGGCATGTAGGACAAATCCAGCATAGTAAGAGAAGTAGAAATCATGAAATATGGGGGCATATTAGCAAGCCTGGCAATAAAATTATCGCCGTTTTAGCGGCAGGAAACTGCCGCTAAAACGGCGATAATGGGCTTGCTAATATGTGTTATGGAATTCCAATAGAAGCCCAGGTTAGATGTCCTGCACATCTAACCTGGGCTTCTATTGGAATTCTATAACGCATATTAGCAAGCCCATTATCGCCGTTTTAGCGGCAGTTTCCTGCCGCTAAAACGGCGATAATTTTATCGCCGGTCTTGCTAATATGCCCCATGGTCTTTGCAGTGTCTTCCCAGCCCAGTTACTCGCCAATGACTATGCTACGCAGGGAGACTTTATTTGTGTACGTGTACGTGCAACTGCAACTCACAATACTGAAACAGCAATCAATGCATTACGCTCTAACACTTACTTCACGTTTCTAGGGAGACAATCAGGACCCAAAAGGGTTCCGTCACTATTAACTCACAAGATACTACAGTCTGTTCAAGTACATTTTGCCAGAATGTAATCATTATAAAACTACTACATTTATGTAAAATCCAATTTATAATGAAGCTTTTTGACCCTCCGAGGAAGATCTGAGTTTTGTTTTGTCCTTCTTGTGTCATTTCCCCTTGTTTCTCTCTCTCTATTTTATCACAGGGGCCCTCAGTTTGCCGTTATGCTTTTTGACCAGGATCCTAGCCTCTCATCTATTTTTTAAATTCTTAATTACTTTCCTGATGTGAAAGTGAATGTCTTTGTAAACACTCCCGAGCATTGTCTGAGAAATTTGTGGCCTATTAAGTCATGCCAATCCATTTAAAAAAAAAATTGTTTGTTGGGTTTTTCAACTTACATAGAAACATAACATACATTGATGCAGCGTATAAATGCACAGCACGGACGATAAGCATACCTACTGCTAGAGGTAATTCTGCAATGTAGTATCTACAGCGGATCGCAATAGCATTTTAACAGGCGTTTGTTAATTAAGCACAGACCTTCACTATCATATGGACACAACATTGTGAAACGATTCCACACTTCCAGTTTGTTCATAATGAGACATAGGCAGACAAATGAAATACACTTATCGTGAGTTCCTCCCCACCCACAGGGCCCCCAGCTGAAAGTCCAGTTCGTGCGCCCAAACCCAAAGCACACAGGTTCAGGTCGAGTGTTCCCTCAGATAATCCATCAGGGGCTCCCAGATGTCTCTTGGCCGAGACGAGGCTGGCAGGAGTTCCGCATAGTTCATTAACTGATTCTTACAATAAATAAGTTCTGCTAGCAATTCCTTACATTTGTGGGCCCGCCCTCTGCCCCATCTGCACGCCACCCTCCATTTGGCTGGCAACAGACCCATTGCTACAAACTTTCTGTATGATGTTTGTATTTCAGCCGTGTAGCCCAGAAGTGCCAGTAGGGGGGACACGGCAAGAGGGGTGTCTATCATTTGGGACAGAGCAGCGATCACCTCACGCCAATACCCATGAACTTCGCAACACTGCCATGCAAGGTGTAAGAAGCCCGCCCCCGCTTGATGACATCTCTCACACAGGTCGTCAGTTCTCAATTTGTATTTGTAGAGCCACGTGGGTGTATAGAAAGTTTGATTCAAGTATTTGAAGTGCCTGATTCGTAAGCGACTGCTTGTTGTAATAGCTTCCGTCTGGGTGCAGCAATATGTCCACTGCCCGTCCGTCAAGGGCAGCTCCAGGTCATGATACCACGCCTCCCTGACACCGTGTTTCGGCTGTGTCCTCTCGAGCAGTGCGGCCCAGTATATGCTGGAAACCGCGTGCTCCGGTCCAGCCATTTTGAACAGGGTGTGTAGTGTTTATAGAGTTGTGGGTTCCTGAGGGAATTCCGGGACATTGGCCCTAAGTTTGTGTTTCAGTCTTATATAAAGAAATATCTCCAATGGAGTGACCTTATCCCCAGTCAATAACTCCTGCCTTTCCCCGAACGCACCCCCCGGTAAAGGTCGCACTAGCAGATTAGGTCTCTCCTCCGGAGCATCTGGCGGCATACAGCCTCATGTGTGACTTGCGCACATGAGAGGTACGGGAGAGGCACAAGTGAGGAGTACAGTGTCGGTTTGCCCACTAATTAAGCTAGGCGCTCCCAGGCTTCGTTAGTGCAGGTTACTGTGTGATAGGCTACTCCAGGGGCGCGCGTTCCCAGAAAGGAGTTCGTGGGCGTAGGAGTCATATATCCCTGCTCGATGGCCAGGTGTGGCATAAAGGGTGGCGGATGGAGCCAATATATTGTGTAGTGGGCTTGAGCAGCCAGAAAATATAGCTCCATATCTGGGGCCTCAAAACCCCCACTGAGGAATGCTTGTGTCATGGTCCGCCATCCCACTCGGGGTTGTTTCTCACCCCATGCTAGTCTGATGAGTAATGATAGGAGGGTGTCGAAGAAGGGCATCCTGGGTTATAGGCTATATTAATGAATAGATGCAATAATTTTGGTAATAGGACCATTTTCATCAAGGCCACTCTGCCAGCCAATGAGAATGGTATCGTGATCTATCGAGACACCCAGTTAGTGATGGTTTCAATAGCAGTGCCATAGTTTGCGCGAAGCGTTTCTTCTTTATTTCTTGTTATTATCACGCCTAGATATTTTATTTCCATTTTACACAATTTCAATGGGAACTGAACAGTGCTGGGCGTGAGCGGGAAAATCTGCGATTTTCTCCAGTTGATCCCTATCCCGGAGAGGGAACCAAATTTGATGAACTCTCTTAGGATCGGTTTGAGGCTAATCTGTGGGTCCTGTAAATAAAGGGTGACATAGTAGGCATGTAATGATATTAGTATTTGACGTGAGGAGTGTGAGAGGTTGGCCTGGTATATGATGTCAACTAGTGATAGTGGGCACCTTGCACCAGTCCAAACAGCCCCTTATTGATGATAGGTTAAAGACAACCTTTATTGAAAGCTATCCTAGTGGTAGCTATGGAGAGCAGCCTTCAGGCTAAGCCTTGAAGGAATGTAAAGCAGCTTGTTTTACCAGTCTATAATCTCTTGGATGACCAAATGAAAGCAGACCACACAAGGTATATATATTAATTATATGTATTTATTCTAAAAAACACCCTACTAGTCTCTTTATGATGCTAGAGGTAAAAGAACATATGTTACACAGCAAATAGCACAGTAAATCAGCACAATATACAAATGGCCCTAGGGGCGAACCAAATCATATATCAAAATAGTGGTATAAGAACCACGACTTTACTAGACACAAGGCCTAGAGCCTGTAGAATTGTTGGGACTCCAAGGAACCACCCAAGGCAGTGACACAGGGGACCCACGGGGGACACGTGCAGTGTGAGAACACAGCCGCGAGTGCCTGTTATCTTCTATGGGGAAAGTCGCGGTTGGAATTTTAAAGTTTAAGGACACTTAGGAGTGGACAAGCAGCAAACCCTTTTGGACTTAGATGGTTCTAGGGCCAACACCCACGGGAGCACCGGAGTACTCGAGTTACCTCACCCAGGGAAGCCGGGTGCATAGGTGTCAAATGGTGTCGGGTCGCGTCGTCGTTTTCAATGGCAGGAGACAAGAAAGTGCTGATGCCGTGAAGAGGAAAAGTGTCCGAAGAGATCCAAGCCTGGATCAAAGATGAGAAGAACCTGAAAGCAGAGGGGACAGAGTCTGGGTCACTTGCCAGTGACCAGGGGCATGATAGACGAATGCCCACCGATGTTGGGTGCTTCAGGAGTAGGAGGGGAAGCTTGACTCTTCAGCCACGAGGACCAGGAGGTGTCGACGACGACCAGGAGCTGGATTCGAGCTGTACCACGAAGGATGTCGAGTGCTGCAGCATTGGTGTCCGGATTGAACACAACAAGCCTTGGCAACAGCAACCCACGCAGAAAGGAGAAAGATGCTTCGGTGCAGACCAGCAAGGTCTGAGGGACTCACCACGTGCTGGGGAGTCAGGGCACGTCTGGAGCAACCAGGGAAGCCCAAGGAAAATCAGAGTTGCCTTCACAGGGACCCACCAGTCGAGGGACCAGGGATCGCGAAGGAGCCTCAAGCGGAAATGCAAGAAGCGGGCCCACGGAACACTCGTGGAGTGTAGGCCCACAATCTTCGGTGCAAATGGGGCTTGGGCTACAAGTAACCTAAAGCAGGACTTCAAGAGACGTCGAGAAGTCAATGCACTAGCAAATGTGCACGGTGTCCAGGAGTTCCAGTTCCACGTCACTCGTGAGGGCTGCGGGTCTCAGCTTTGCTGGGGACTCGGGTCGGCCTCTAAGAAGTCTGGAAATCCTCTTCCTGGGCTGCAATTACTTCGGAGTCCGGCGGGAGCTTCGGAGATGCAGACCGGTCAAATGCTTTGTTGGTGCCTGCCAAGCAGGGGAGTCACTCCTTGACCCCAAGGGAGATTGCTTCAGTCCTCTAGTCTTTAGTAGAGTGTCGAAGTTCCATGATTCAGTTGCAGAGTTTCGTCCAGGGATATCTAAAGTCCTGTTGCCAGGGGTTCCTTACTTATACCTAAGAAAGGGGTTGGACTAACTCTGGGGACCCACCTATGGGAGGGTTTGGAAAGAGGGGTGGCTACACCCATTTCCTTTGTCCAGTTTCACGCCAGAGCAGGGGCTGGTAGCCCCTGCAACCGGTTTGAACTGGACTATGCACAGGGACACCAAATGTGCCCCCAGTGCAGGACTTCAAAGCACTCTGAGAGTGCACCCACCCAGCTCCAATCCACTAAGTCCTGTCTGGGAGGTGGTCACACCTCCCTGTGACAGGAAACCTATTGTCCAGGCCTCCCCTGCCGGAGTTTCGGTCAGCAGCAGGAGGCCAGACTCGTGTCTGTGGCTGCAGTATCCATTTTGTGATGCCAGGGCTCTTTAAGGTTTCTACCGGGTATACCGGTGGGGACATGTCTCTCCCTCTAGAAGGGTGGAATTCTACCCCCGCCGCCAGAACTGGCGGGGGGGTAGGATTCCAAAGTGTTTGACACCAAACATGACATGTTTGCGTGCAGCCATTCCAAAGTTAGCATTTACCGCAAGGTTATAATGCACTTAAGAGTATATGGTCAGGCTGCACCACAGACAGCTCCGGTTAAGGGATTCCGAAAGCTGCATAGGGGCTCTGCTCATGCATGGGCACCCTCTCACATAAAACCAAGCACCCTGCCTTCAGGATTGATAAGGCCTGCCATAGGGGTGACTGATAGGTTTATATGTGCAGTGCCGGTGAGACATAGTGAACCTACATCTCTGTGAGGGGTGCATGCACCATCTCACTCAGGCTGCTGTAGCAGTCCTGTGGTGTCATTTTGGTAGGCTTTCCAGGGGTGGCACAATACATGCTGCAGCCCCTGGTAGGCCCCTGGGTACCTATGCCCTGGGTACATAGTATACCATATACTAGGGACTTATAAGGGCACCCCAGAATCCAATCTGAAGTGTACCTAAGGAACTAGCAATCCATTTAGAGAGGAAGCAGCTAGGCTGGGGTCCTGATTAGCAGGGCCCCAGCCAGACTAAAGTCGAAAAACAGTGAAACACCAGCAAAAAGTGGGGGTAACCATAAGAGGCAGATCCTACTCTCCTACAAGGAGTATGGTATAGCATGCTCTCTATGATGTTGCCGTGTTTTGGCCGCGAGGGTTCGTTGGCGAGAGCAAAATGCAACGGGGACAGAGGGTAGCCCTGGCGTGTGCCTCGCATAATGGGGGTTGGATTGGAGTATAGACCATTAATCTGTATAATGGCCTCAGGCCGGGCCTACAGCAGCTTTTTCCATGCCAGGAATGGCTGAAGAAGGCCCATTCTACCCAATATTATGAACATGTAATCCCATTCCAGGGAATCAAAGGCTTTAATGGCATCTAAGCAGATACCTGCTGTGCTGACCTCCGGGTCAATGTCGCGTAGTAATGCAAATGTTGTGGGCAGATTATGGGAGGTGGCCCTGCCAGGTATGAAACCTGCCTGGTCTGGGAGGACCAGGCCCTCCATCAGCAATGCCAACCTATTTGCGACGACTTTAGCTAGGATCTTGGTGTCACAGTTGATGAGCGACAGGGGTCTGTAGGCCTCAAAGCTGCTGGCCTTTCTGCCCGGTTTGAGCAGGGATATGATCATGGCTTGCTGCAGTGTCATGGGAAGAGTCCCAATCTCTCTGGGCTCCTTGAAGACCTGCTTAAGGAAGGGGTTAGCTCATTTATGTAACATTTATAAAAGTCCACCGAGAGCCCATGGGGACCCGGGGCCTTGCCGGAACGCAGGCCCATTTTTGCGGCCCGGATTTCATCCTCCGCTATATAGGCAGACAGAAACTCTCTGCGAGAGTCGTTGGTCCACCCAAGGGCAGTGTCCTTTAAGTTGGACGCTATGTCAGGAGGGACTTTTCTATGCTTGTGAGTTTTGCATAGTAGGCAGTCAAAATAAGGAACTCCTGCGATTCGATATGCCTAGTGCCTTCCTCGTCTATTATTTCCAAAATCTGATTAGCGAATCTGGGGGGTCTGGTTGCCTCGGACAGAGTTCTGCTGGGACACTCGCCTTCGCCAAATGTCCTGGCCACATGATATTTAGATTGGAATTTAGATTCACGTTCCGCCTCATTGGAATATTCAATTAGTAGTTCTTTAAGCTGAACCCTTCTCTGTGGGCTAGGGGCGGAAGTTAGGAGCTCCTCTGTTTTTTTGATGTCTCTTTCTAGTCTATTTAGTGTTCCCCTGATGGAACGTAGGATCCCTCTGCTTTCGGCTATACATATCCCCCGAATGGTGACTTTGAAGCTTTCCCATACACATGCAAGTGTTGAGACACTGTTTTTATTGCGAGGGAAGAATTCAAGAACTTCCTGACGTATTTCTTCACATAAGGGTCTATCTAGCAAGGTTGTGGGCTGGAGTCGCCAGGAACGATATGGGGATTCATTGTCCGGCGTGTATAGTCTCATGAGCACGGGGGAATGGTCTAGGGAGGTTTGCGCCAAGTGCGTCACAGCCTGGATCCAAGTGTTTAGTCCCTTCAACAGCAACCATAGGTCTATTCAGGACCAGCTGGAGTGCATGCTAGAATAGAATGTGCCCTCCCTACATGATGGATGGAGGGACCTCCAGGCGTCAAAGAGCTGGTGATCTGTCATGATGCCCGTGAGGTGTTTTGGTTGCCTGCGGTTGTGAGGATGAGGTGCCATGTGAGCGAACGGCAAGCGAGTCTAGTGCTAAGTTGAAATCAGCTCCCCATATAATAAAAGTGGAGCCTATTGCTAATATGTGACCCCATACCTTGTCAAAGTAGCTGGCATCATCAATGTTGGGGCGAAGCAACTAACCAGGGTTACTGTGTGTCCCGCTAATCTGCCCCACATCACAATGAATCTGCCCTGTGTATCTTGCAGTGTCCCTAGCGGGCAGTATCTTACGCTAGCTTTGATAAGGATTGCTGTGCCTCTAGCATATGTCGAGTAGGAGGAGAAGCAGCTGTGTGCTGCCCATTTCTTTTCAAAGGTGGGTGCTGCTTTAGGGTCCAAGTGTGTTTCCTGCAACATAGCCACCTGCACTTGGTGTCTGTCTAAGTATCCTAGGATCTGCCTGTGTTTGCGAGGGTCTCGGAGTCCTCGCATGTTCCATGTCAGGAAGGTGTAGCTGTGGGTCTTGTCTGCTCTTGGCTCCGCTATATCTGTCTTGTCCTCTCTGGGACCGGAGGGGTCAGTGTGTTCTGCTATGGTGAGTTTGTATGGATCGTTCTCTATGCTTTCGTAATTGTATGTGCTCAGTATTAATCTGTGCAGCGTCGCCATGTGTAACAAAAGTAAGCCCGCCCCCACCCACACCTGCGGCCCAAACCCGTAGGTAAATAGTATCCCTCCCAAACCCCCCATTATTTGTTCTGCCTGTTGTGTTGTGCAAGGATGGATGTTGGCACCTCCAGGAGAATAGACTCATTAACGACAATTTAGTAACATGCAAGAGGTGTGTCTTATACAAAACTAAGACTGGTAAAAGCAGTATGCTAACGTATGAGTCAATTAGTAACATAACTTCAACATAGTACATCATTCAGGGAATTCCCACTGGGGGAATGCACCAGAGAGGCCATCAGCGCACCTCGCAGGAGCGAGGTGTCCGGGAAGTCATTATTGCTTGGCGATTTCATTAGTCCCGGCAGTACCACCCATGCAGGCTCCATCAGGGTCCATGTGTGGCCATTCCCGCCAGGGCCAGCGCATATTTTCAAACCGATTAGAAATGAAATGGCATAGTCTTACCAGTGATGCAGGTGACCAATTCCATACAATGACCTGGCCTTAGTCTTCTTCAGGAGCAGGTGACGTCCGTCGGGAGCCGGGATCACCATCCCCAAATTACGGGTGACCGTCTCTCAACAGTTTTTAGGAAATCTTAAGCTTGTTGCGGGGTGTTAAAGATGTGTGTCATCCCACGGTAGGGGATTCGCAGTCTGGGATGGTAGAGCATCGAGTATTGTATATTGGTTTGCTGGAGTTTCTGCTTGACCAGTAGGAACTTCCTGCTCGCTTCTTGTACTGCCATGCTGAAGTCTGGGTAGATCGAGAGTTTGTTCCCTTTGTAAACCAGTTCTTGCTTTTCCCTTGCTAGTCTCAGAACCATGTTACGGTCCTTGTAATTGAGTAACCGCGCCAGTATTGGCCGGGGAGGCGCGCCCGGTGGCGGTCTGGCTGCAAGTGAGCGATGGGCTCTCTCCACCACTAGAACTCTGGAGAGTGCCTCCGCGCCAAAGATCCCAAGCAGCAGTCATTCTACATAGTCTTCCATGTGGCCAGTTGCTGAAGACTCAGGGATCCCCACTATACGCATGTTGTTCCTGCGTGAACGCTCCTCCAAGTCTTCATTCTTTGCAGCAATAGTTTTTAACAGTTTATCAATCTCTTGGAGTCGTTCACGGTTCTCAGAGGAAGAGTCTTCGAGGGTGGATATGCGCTGTTTCGTTTCGGTAATGCGCCCATCATGCTTCTCCAACCTTTGTGTGATGTAGTCCAAGCGCATATTCACGGTGTCCATTTTGGACTCGATGGAATTGAGGCTTTGGCACATCATGAGGAGGAGTTCTTTTAGATCTGTATCTTGTGGGGTAGTTGATGCTGTGCTTTCCTCTTCCTGGCATGAGTCTGTGTCTTCAGCGGTATTGGTAGTGTTTTTCCAGGCCGTGAATTGGAGTTTGGCCTGTTTGCCATCCGTTCGAACCATGATTCTCCCCTCTGCGTGGTATGGGCGGGCGCTGTATGCCTCTCAGGAAGATCAGGATGCAGCGGCTAGCTCCGCTTGTCCCTCAGGGTGTGCAGATCCCACTCAGGTCAACAGGCGCCAGTTTGTGTCCTCGGGCGGTTATATAGGCCTGTTTGTGCCTTCGTGCAGTTATTTAGGCGAGCCTTGGCTCTGCCACGTCCCAACTCTTCACCCTCCGCCCTGATTCTTGTGTCGCTGAAGAGGGCCCGGGCCCACGAAAAGCAGCGTGTCTTGCTTGGATTTTGCAGGTAATATCCATTTCAGCCTATCTTACCGAGTATTACAAGGCAGCAAGGCCGCTCTGCATCCCAGGATCAAGGCCTCACCGTTCCACGTGCCACCTCCCGGCACTGTACAGGTTGCACAGGTCTATCAGCGCCCTTCTAGCAGCGCGTCTCAGCAAGGTTCTCCTCTCGATCCCTTCAGGCCCAGGTGAGTGTGTGAATGGGGATCCGGGAGCCAGCCGCATCAGCAATCTTGCGACTCGCATCAGGGAGGCCCATCACCTCAGCCGAGGCCCAAGGTCGCTCGGGGGAAGCAGCGCGGGCTCTGCCCGGCTCAGCCTTAGCGTCGGCACAGGCCTACCACAGCCAGTCCCGATCTCACTTAGCGGGTGACCCTCTCCCCGTAGGCTAGCTCCGCATTGGGGAGTTCCTGGTTCCTGGCAGCGGTGGCGGCCTGGGTCTCTCCGTGGCAATTCCAGACGGCAGGGCCAGGCGATGGAGACCCGGCTAGCTCAATCCCATCGCCGCCATCTTGAACAGCCGTATGACGCAAAATAGGGATGCGCTGCGTGGGATTACTTAGACGGTGTCAGCGAGTCCGCACTCGTCCCATCAGCTCCCCGGTGAGTCACGTTGGGCATAACATGTTTAAAGGCAGTTTTCGCCACTTTAGGAATGAGGATTCAAGCGGATTATGGTCCCGGGCTAACAGAGCCTCACGGGAGTGCGACCATCTTGTTCGCCGGCTCTCTAGCGCCCCCAAGTCATGCCAATCCATGTAAAAAATGTGTGACATGTTGTGGCACATGGGAAGAAGAAAAAATGTGGTGTAAAAACAATCGCGTGCAGTATACTTCATCATAGTTATAGATGGTACAGTGGTCATTACTGAGGGAAAAGCATACATTTTGACAAGGGTTCAAACCCCACCAGGAGAAATTTGTTTTTATAATATTTCCCTTAATTTTTCTATTTTACCGAAATGAAAGATGTCCCTTTGTAAATCCACCCCCACCCCCAGGAGTGTCTGGTGAGATTTGTGGCCTTTTTAGTCTAGCCAGTGCACGTCAGACATTTTTGACATGCTGTGACATGTGGAAGGGGGCAAGGTTTGCTATGAAAGAAATCCCTTAATTTGTGCAATGAGACTTTGGGGATGGTTGTGAAAGATAAAGAAATGCATTGGGCAAGTGCCAGAGTGAAAGAAAGGAAGGGCTATTTGTTTATGAAGTATGAAAAGCAAGTGTGGATTTGTGGCATGTAAAAGCAAGACAGCATGAAAATAGATGAAGGACCAGCACACTGTTTTTATGATGAAAAGACTGTGGGTACATACAGTCTAGCAAAACAGATGGTACAGTGGTAACTCACAAGGGTCATAAGTGCTCTTTGACAAGGGTTCAAACACTAGCTGAAGAAAGGTGATTTTAATATTCTTTTCAATTTGTTTTCTATTTTGCACAAATGAAAGCTGTCACTTTCTGGGGTGTGGCCAGGCTGCCAACCAAGATGGCCACGCAGCACTGAGGTTCCGCCAGCAATCCCAACATCCGAGCCCATCCTGCCTTCCATCCTGGCCGCTTTCAGTGCGGGACGACTGGCCTAAATGCACGAAAGTGCCCACATGAGTTGGAGCAGTCCAGGGTGAGTGAGGGCCTGAAATATCACATGAGGAGGCCTCTGGGAGCGCGGGGACGGCGCTGGAGCAGGGCGCGACCAGAGGTTAGGCCGCGCGAAATACAGCGACGGTTCGCAGCACTCCGGCAGCCTCACCCGACGGAGAATCGATCAGATGGGCCCCGCTGGCCATTAGGTGAGTGCGCTCTGCTTGCGGCCCTCCCCCCTGCTTTCAGCCCCCTCCTGCACCTACAACCGCAGTCTGGCCCGTCCTGCTGCCGGAAGCCCCACAGTGAGAGGGACGGCGGGTGAGCCTGGGGGCCAGCCATCCGGCTGTTCAGGCCAGCCGGGTGGGCCGCGGGGGGTCGTGCCTGCTGGGCTGTGCGTGTGCCTGTCAAGTGACTTTTTGTATAACGGTGATAAACAATGAAGTGCGCAACTCTGGCCTAGCATCTGAGGGGTGAAAGTTACTGTGCACCGACGCTCCTTGCTCCACCGTTAAGCTGCTGCACATAATTCTGGGCTCAAATTGCGGTGAGACTGTACTTGTAAGGTGGGGTGTGGGTTGTTTCAGAGCTTTGGGGCCTCGTGACCCATAAGTGGGTGCCTGATACCCTGCCATGCCAAGCTGCCTGTTGTGGGGCCCAGAGAATGAAATTGGGTCGCAGTGGGCCAGGCTTACACACCATTTTGGCGGCTGAAAGCTCCGGTTGGGTCCCGAGGGCAGGCTGGCAACCAATGAGCCTTGCGTGGACGTAATAGGGTGTAAAGACCCCAAACAACGGCTACTCCAATTTGGCAAGCCTGCTGAGCAGTCTGAGGAGTCTGGTGGTAACATGGCCAAGGGGGGTTCACAGGAAGCCAACCTTAGCAATGCCCCTGCAGGGTCGGGAGCACTGCTCCTTGAAATGAGAGCAGGCTTCAAGGCCCTCGATGGCAGCTTCAACACCCTGGAAAAATGCTTGGATACTATGGCCGCCAAATTGGACACACACGAGAAGCGCCTAGTGTAAGGAAGTGGGTTTCTGTTGCAGTAACCCACCCACTTTTTGCCAGACTACTGATGCACTTTAACTTGATGTGCCCTGGGTCCCTGCCAATCAGGTTCCCAGGGCCTGTGTTCTTTCCCCAAAACTGTACCCAATTGGCATCCCTGGCCACAGGTCAGCCCCTGGTAAATGGTACCACAGGTACCCAGGGCACTGTGACCAGGGAAGACCTCTAAGGGCTGCAGCATGTATTGTGCCACCCTTAGAGGCACTGTACCTTTACACACACACACTGCCTTTGCAGGCTGCGTGTCTTGGTGCAGAACAAAGTGAAGAGTCGACATGGCACATATCCCTGTGTGCCATGCCTACAACCCACTGCCCTGGCATAGATCAGTCACCCCTATAACTGGGTGCACTATACCAGAGGTGAGGGTACAGGGCATGAGCCCTATACCCCTACAGTGCCCAAGTCCATTCTTGGGCATTGTAAGTGCAGTGCTGCCATTAAGAGTATATGATGCTGGGAGTTTGTCATTACGAACTCCACAGCACCATAATGGCCCCACTGAAAACTGGGAAGTATGGTATCAAACTTCTCAGCACATTAAACCCACACTGATGCCAGTGTGGGATTTAATGAAAAATGCACACAGAGGGCATCTTAGAAGATGCCCCCTGAAACCTAACCCACCTCTAGTGTCCTGGCTGAGTGGCTCCTTAGGCTGCCACCACCAGACATGTTTCTGGACCCCTGGGTCGAGAGCTGCTGCTCTCGGGGGCCTGAAACAATGCACATCCTGGGACGAGGTGCCATGCCTCCTCCCCCAGGATGGGCAGGGTCCACGAAGGAGAAGGTTCAAAGGCCTGCCGCCTTTGTGAGCTTCTCCAGACCACTTGCTGTACTCAGCAACCAGTCCCCACTGGTTCTACCCCCACTTTGGGTGGGAGAACCGGCGGGAAAAATAAAGTGAGGAAGGGAGGTGTGCCCACCTCTGCCAACTCCACCCCTCAGGTGGGGGAGGTGAGGTGAAGCACAACTCTGAGTCCCCGCCATCTTGAGGATGGGGGGACCCAACCAACCAGGGACAGGATCCTGCCCCCCTCCCACTGGAGGGTGGCACAGTAGGGGGTGTACCCACCCCACTGAAGGGACCATTTGGTCCCTGCCCTTACCTACCTGTAACGCCCCTAAATTCAGTATTCAGGGGGCACCCTGAACCTTGCTTCCTCAGATCCAGAAACGACAAGAAGAAAAGAAGATGGACCGAACAGCCGTGCAGCCAGCTAACAAGAGGACGACGCCCACTGACTTGGCCCCGGCCCTACAGCCCTGTCTACCCTCGAACCTGCTTCCTGCAAAATCCCAGTGTGTCCTGCAGCCAGCAACCTCAAGAACCCCGGAGGACCTGCCTGCCTTCACTTCCAAAGACTGCTTCTCCCGTGAACACCGGATTTGTTCAAAAACAGCAACTTCTGGCAGCAGCTAGAAACCGCGAATCCAGCCCACTCTGCACCCGCCGAACCCGGCCCGAGCTCGAGTGGAAAAACACCAAGAGAAGGTCACCCCGGCAATCCTGACTCGAGATCCGGTGACTCCTGACCTGCCTCAAGCCTCCAGACGACGCCTGCAGCCTCAATCCAGAGGATCCCCTCTACCGCAACCAGAGCGGGTAAGAAAATCCGACCCTAAAAGGCACCCCTGCACCCGGCGCCCCACGGCCCTGTGTGCCCAAACCAACGGTGCCTAACCAACACAAAACATCCCAACTTACCCCTCAAAGTGGTGGTCGCACCCAGAAGATCCTCGTCCCCGAGCCTGCAGTGTTTCTTCAAACCGGAGGTTCTCCATAGAAAACAACAGGGCGCCCGACGCCAAAACAGCACTCTGCACCCGGCCGCCCCAGTGCCGCTGAGGGTGCACTTTTTGTGCCTACTTGTTTCCCCATTTGCCCTGAGTCGACAACCAGGAGCTTTGCTCCCACAACCCAGTGGCCTGCTCGCCAGCCGCCACTAACTGAAGGCCCCCTATCCGCCATTGGATAACATTGGGCTTCAACACTCTGCACCTGGCCGCCCTAGTGCCACTGAGAGTGTAACAAGAGTGCATCACTGACCCTGGGGGACCCCCGAGTCTAACCCCAGAACCATAACTCCCACAGTCAAAAACTTACCTTCAAACCGATAACTTGTTTTTCCTCCATAGGACAACATTGACCCTTTTTCCTGAAAAAACGACTAAGTGTGGAGTTTTGGAAACCAAAACTATTGCTTAAAAATTGTGTGAATAACCAAAACGACTTTACTCACCTGTTTGCAGGAAATGTCCCGGTGCTGAATCTAGGATCCAGCACTGAGGTTAGAAAAGTAACGCGAAAGTAACTTACCTGCAATTTACAGGAAAAGTCAATGCATTTCAAAGTACCGTTCCAAAGAGTTTCTAAGTGTGGAATTTTGAAATCTGCAAATATTCTTTAAAAATCGTACAAACTACTAAACGTAATTACTTACCAGTTTTAAGTAGATGTCCCAGTGCTAAATCTAGGAATCCAGCACTGGATTAGAAAAGTAACGCAGAAGTAATGTTACCTGCATTTACCTTAAAAAGCCATTAATTTCAATGTACTGCATTTACTAAGTATTGCAACCTACTGCATCCCCTGTAAATCAAATCAAGTACAATCTTCATTGCTTTTTAACACTGTTTACAACAAATAACGTATTTACTGTGAAGAATTAAATGCTTACCTGTATCAGGCTTGCTTGGTTCTAAAATAAAATAACAGTATATTTTTTATACAAAAACAATTGGCCTAGAGTTCAGTTCTTGAGTGTGTGAATGTATTTGCTGACTGAGTGTGTACATCAAATGCTTAACACTGTCCTCTGATACTGCCTTACTGCTCGACCAAGCTACCACTATTAGAGAGTAAGGTTCTATCTAACTTTAACCTCTGCCTACCTTTGGGGACTCTTGGACTCTATACACACTGTACCTCACTTTGGTGCAGTATATATAGAGCCAGTTTCTTACACCTAGATACTGTAGAGGGCAGGGTGTCGGACCTAGAGGATGGCGCGGCACAATTCACCAAGCGCCTAGACAGCATGGAAAAGATTCTCAAAGACGTCGCCATAAAGAACGAGGATTTGGGGGCAAGCAATAACGTCCGCATTTTGGGCGTCCCTGAGTCGTCCATCACAGGGCGTATGGATCTATTCGTGGAAACCGTGCTTGCAGACATCTTTGGTAAAGAGGCCTTCACCTCCCCTTTTCTTGTAGAAAGAGCTCATCGCTCACTTGGCCCCCGCCCCAATCCAGGTTGTCCACCTAGGCCCATCATCGCCCGCCTTTTAAATTTCCGAGACAGAGATACAGTGCTAATGCTGGCGAGAGAGCAGGGTTCCATATCCTGGCAAGGTTCAACATTGGCGCTGTTTCCGGACTTTACTATCATGGTGCAGGAGGCCAGGCGAAAGTACACTGGCGTGAAAGCAACACTGCGCAATCTGGGTCTTCGATATGTCATGTTATATCCAGCTCGCCTCCGAGTGGATGTTGAGGGTCGTTCTTGCATATTTGATACCCCCACTGCAGTGCAAAAATATTTTAGCGACTATAAAGGAAGCAACAGCCAGAAGAACAAGGACACTTCCAGGGCCTCCCCCCTAACAGTGGTTCGGCGGCCAGCATGGACTGATTCTGTTTAAATGATGCATGTCTTCACGTGTTCACTGGGGATATTCCCTGCGAAAGGGTGCGCAGGGAAGGGTGGGGGAGTTAGGACGGATTGTAATAATTTTTGGGTTACCATTATTTCTAACCTTGTTTATTCACTGCAGCATGGTATGCTATAACTGTGACGCACACTTCAAATCACTGTTAATATATTGGGATGTCGGAGTGGGGTAGGTTGTCAACATTTTCAGATCTGACACTGATCACCTGGAATGTCCGGGGGCTTAATAATGCTAGGAAGGGGAAGCAGGTCTTGCATTATTTACAGTGTCACAGGGTGGACATTGCATTCTTACAGGAAACACACCTGCCCAAAGCTGCCACCACCACTTTCGCGTCGGGCTGGGGACCGCATCGCTACTTTGCAGGGTATAAAACGTATGCGCGGGCACGGCTGTCATGATTCATGAATGTCTGCCCTTCCAATTTTTAAAAGCACACCTTGATAATGAGGGTCGCTACACGATGGTGGCGGGTCACTTGATGGGACCCTATATGGCGTTCATCTGCATATTCGCACCTAATGTCGATAGTCCAGAGTTCTTCCAAGGCCTTCACACACAGTTCCTACTATTAGATGCAGAATGTACATGCATGGGCAGAGATTTTAATCTCCTGTTGGACCCTGCGCAAGAGAGTATTCCCAACTCGTCAGACACCAAACCCAGCGCATGCCACATATTGCTGGATATGTGCGATTCTGTTGGCCTGGTGGATGTGTGGCATCAGCGCAACCCGGGAGATGCCGCTTACTCCCATTACGCCGCCCAATATGGTACTTGGACTAGATTTGATTATTGGCTTCTCTGCCGCCAACTTGGCAACGTGGTATAAGGCATCCCAGCATCTCCCTAGCACATATTCTGACCACTCCCCAGTGGTATTGAAAGTATGCGTTCCTAGACCAGAGGGCTGTGACAGGATGTGGAGATTCCCCGGGCAGGCACTGAGGGATGAAGTGTTTATTTCCGAATTTCGGGAGGCCATACTTGAATACTTTGAACTGAATAAAGGATCAGTGAGCTCGTGGGACATACTCTGGGAGGCATTTAAAGCCTCTATGCGTGGAGTATGCATCTCTAAGCATTCTGGGGTTCTAAAAGATTTGCATAGTATGATTGGGCATATTGAGAAGCAATTAGATATGCTAGATAGAGATCAGGTTGCAAGGCCTGACCCCTCTCTGCTCAGCCACCGACTAACACTCTTGACAGGGTTCAGAGAAGCAGCGGAGCGTGAGATTCATTTTTTAAGCAGGTATGCTATTGCAAGGCGTTATGGGGAGGGTGACAGACCTGGCCGCACATTGGCGCGGCTACTGAGACCCTCGGCCGGGCGTTCATACATCACCTGCATCCGTTCCTCAACCGGGCAGACCCTAACCGATACCCCAGATATCAAAGATGAATTTTTAGCATATTATTCCACATTACATGCAACACGGGTGACGCATAGCGAGGGAGACCGTAATGGCTACCTTGCAGAGATTTCTATGGTGGGGCTTGAGAAGTTCATGCAGCAGTTTCTGGCTGAGCCATTCTCCGTCGAGGAAATAAGTAGCGCCATAGATGCCATGAATGGCTCGACGGCCCCAGGCCTGGACGGTTTTACTGGTATCTTTTATAAAACCTATAAGAACTTATTAGCGCCCTATCTTTTAGAGGTTTATAATGAAGAACTCGAACACAAGGAACTTACCCTCACTTTGCGTGAGGCTGTAATAATCCTCCTTCCAAAAGCCGGGAAAGATCCGCTTCTATGCGGCTCTTACAGGCCGTTATTACTTTTAAACCTAGACTACAAAATTTTGGCTAAAATGATTGCGCTGAGATTGGCCTTGTTGCTGGACCGCATTATCTACCCGACTCAGTCGGGCTTTGTCCCCCATAGGTCGACTGCTTTAAACCTGCGCACATTATTTGCAGTAATACATGGGATCGCTCCGGAGGTCCCTGCGGCTGCTGTCATACTCGCTACCGAAAAGGCCTTCGACTCCTTGCAGTGGCCCTTTTTCTTAGCAGTGATGAGAAAGTTGGGTATCCCTAAGGGATTCATTAACCTTCGTTGCTTTACACTGCGCCCACCGCTAGGCTTCAATTGAATGGCACACTGTCCCCTTCGTTCGCTCTCCCTCGCGGCACCAGACAAGGCTGCCCACTCTACCCACTGCTCTTCATATTGGCACTGGACCCTCTGGTTAGCCATTTCCAGGAAAGATAACTGCACAGTGGTCTCTAGTTCAAAACTGGTCCTCTTCTAATTTCCCTATATGCGGATGATATCATCCTATATGTCCGAAATCCCCAGGAGAATTTGGAACCGCTCATCAGAGAGATTATCCGTTTGGCATTTTTTCAGGGCTGGGTATAAATTGGGGAAAATCGGAAATTTTCCCCCTGATGCCGAACACTGTTCATTGGGAATGTGAGTTCCCGCTGACGATGTGTGAGGATTCGGGCAACTATTTGGGTATTCGGAGCCAAAGAGAAAACAAGCAAATTATTAGACTAAACTACGGCCCTGTGGCGCATAACCTGGAGCAACAGGTCGAGCGTTGGTTGAGACTCCCACTTCCCCTTGCTGGTCGAGTTGCACTTGTGAAGATGATTGTCCTCCCAAGGTTTTTATATCTGTTTCACAACATTGCTATCCCGCTCCCCAACCCTTTTTTCCGCACTTTGCGTTCTCATCTCATCAGATTGGTCTGGGGGAGGAAGACCTAGAGTTAGCTGGGACACCATGTCCTTATCATATGAGAGAGGTGGTTTTGGGGTCCCCAATCTTCAGATCTACTATTTGGTTGCTCAGTGGAGTTTCGCACACTCCTGGTATCACCCGGACGCGCGGATCCCTTACACTAGACCTGAGGCTGACCTGGTGCTCCCGGCGCCCCTATGTACGGTGCTGCAGCGGGGCTTTCCCAGGGATCCCCGGGATATCCAAACAGTTTGCACCACTAGCTGGGCCTGGCGTAAGTTGACGAAAGTGACTGGAGGTGGCGCTCTTTACTCATCGGAGATCCCTGTCAATACTAACACCTGGATCCCCATTACGGAAGAAAAACTGGCACAGCGTACACTCACTACATAGTCAATAAATAAGATTGGGGATCTGTTCCCAGGGGGCTATGATTTTTCTAGCACAGTGGGCGGGAGGTTCAGTGAGGCAACATTCATGGATCAATTTGTATTTAGCCAGATACGGAGGGCGCTCAGAGCTAAGATTCCGGAGTACCCTTTGGAGCCCGAGTCCTTCCCTCCACTTACTCTCTTAGTCACAAGTTCCGGGGAGAACACCTAATCTGGAAGCTATACAAAGCATGTATGTCATTAGTCCCTAGCAGGGAGGCCAAGAAACAGGAGGCATGGGACCTGGACCTTGGGCACCCAATTCAAGACTCTCACTGGTCCTTTTGTTGTACACAAACGAAAGAGGTCTCCTTAAACAGCAGACATAAGCTCATACACTTCAAATATTTGTGGAGGGTCTATATGACCCCGGCAAAGGTTCACTCCATTGATCCCAATTGACCACACACTTTTGTCCTAAGTGCGGTAGCCCGCAAGCCTATTTTGCCCACCTGACTTGGAACTGTGCTAAGATTGGGGAATTCTGGAGATCCATTTTCAGATTAATAACACAAATGACCCACCTTGAGATGGTCCCTATACCTGAGGTCGCCTTGTTGGGCTATGTGGGGGGGTCTCCCGAAGAAGTTGCGCAAATTCACAGCCATTGCCCTTTTGCTCGCAAAGAGGGAAATAGCTCTCAAATGGGGAAGTAGGGCCTCCCCCACAGTGAAAGATTGGCTCAATAGCCTCACATACTATAATACTAATTGTGGCTTTTATGCTACAACCCATCCCTCGGCATCCAGGCAAAATGACATTTGGGAGGCTCTTAAAAATTACTTACTGTAGATTAGTGCCGCCCCTATTTCACAACAGCCTGCTGGGATAATCCCCACTGGGGTGGGGTAATTCATGTTCCACCCAACTGTTCAATTGTTGTGTTTATTATGTCAAGGAAAGTGCGGGTCAGACAGTGAGGGAGAGCCCGCTGGTCCGGGTTGGTCAGATGTTGATATCACAATTTATGATATATATGCTACCCTGAGACATTGGTGCGTTGCAAGCTTGAGTACACTTGTTTTGCAAATGATACTTGTCTTTATTCTTACTAGATTTCTATGATCAGAGTGAATGACCATGCAATGTTGTAAGCAATACGAAAATGATAAATAAAGTTATAAAAAATAAAAAGCTGTCACTTTGTAAATCACCTCCTAGCAGTGTCTGGGAGATTTGTGGCCTCTTTAGTCAAGGAGTGCATGCCAGACATCTGTGACATGCTGTGGCATGTGGAAGGGGTGCAAGGTTTGTGATGAAAGAAATCCCATAATTTGTGGAATGAGACTTTGTGGATGATTGTGTAAGAAAAAGAAATGCATGGGGCAAGTCCCAGAGTGAAATAAAAGAAGGGATATTAGTTTATAAATTATTGAAAATCAAGTGTGGATTTGTGGCATGTAAAAGCAAAATAACATGAAAATAGAAGAACGACAGCACCCTTTTTTATGACACATAGGCTTTGGACAAAATTTAACAACAACAAAAAAATAGTCCGGTGGTAGTTCACATGGGCTTAGAGTGCTTTTTTTTTTTTTAAATAAGGGTTCAAACCCCAGCTGGGGAAAATCAATTTTTATATTCTGTTCCATTTTTTTCTCATTTAAACAAATGAAAGCTGTCCCTTTGTAAATCACCCCCTAGCAGTGTATGGGAGATTTGGGGCCTCTTTAGTCAAGCCAATGCTTGTCAGACATTGGTGACATGCTGTGGCATGTGGAAGGGGGGCAAGGTTTGCTATGAAAGAAATCCCTTATTTTGTGCAATGAGAATTTGGGGATGATTGTGTAAGAAAAAGAAATGCATGGGGCAAGAGCCAGAGTGAAAGAAAGGAAGGGCTATTTGTGTTTAAAATATGAAAATCAAGAGTGGATTTGTGGCATGTAAAAGTAAAGCAACATGGAAATCGAAGAAGGACCAGCACACTCTTTTCATAACAAAAAGGCTATGGGCAGCAGAAAATTCCACAGAACAGATGGTACAGTGGTAGCTAACATGGGCTATCATTGCTTTTGACCAGGGTTCAAACCCCAGCTGGGGAAAATCGATTTTATATTCTTTTCCATTTTTTTCTAATTTAAACAAATGAAAGCTGTCCCTTTGTAAATCACCCCCTAGAAGTGTATGAGAGATTTGGGGCCTCTCTAGTCAAGCAAATGCATGTCAGACATTGGTGACATGCTGTGGCATGTGGAAGGGGGCAAGGTTTGCTATGAAAGAAATCCCTTATTTTGTAGAATGAGAATTTGGGGATGATTGTGTAAGAAAAAGAAATGCATGGGGCAAGAGCCAGAGTGAAAGAAAGGAAGGGCTATTTGTGTTTAAAATATGAAAATCAAGAGTGGATTTGTGGCATGTAAAAGCAAAACAACATGGAAATAGAAGAAGGACCTGCACACTCTATCCATGACAAAAAGGCTATGGGCAGCAGATATAATCAGCAGACCTGATGGTACAGTGGTAGCTAACATGGGCTATCATTACTTTTGACCAGGGTTCAAACCCCAGCTGGGGAAAATCAATTTTTATATTCTTTTCCATTTTTTTTCTAATTTAAACAAATGAAAGCTGTCCCTTTGTAAATCACCCCCTAGAAGTGTATGGGAGATTTGGGGCCTCTTTAGTCAAGCCAATGCATGTCGGACATTGGTGACATGCTGTGGCATGTGGAAGGGGGGCAAGGTTTGCTATGAAAGAAATCCCTTATTTTGTGGAATGAGAATTTGGGGATGATTGGGTAAGAAAAAGAAATGCATGGGGCAAGAGCCAGAGTGAAAGAAAGGAAGGGCTATTTGTGTTTAAAATATGAAAATCAAGAGTGGATTTGTGGCATGTAAAAGCAAAACAACATGGAAATAGAAGAAGGACCAGCACACTCTTTCCATGACAAAAAGGCTATGGGCAGCAGAAAATTCCACAGAACAGATGGTACAGTGGTAGCTAACATGTGCTGTCATTGCTTTGACCAGGGTTCAAACCCCAGCTGGGGAAAATCGATTTTTATATTCTTTTCCATTTTTTTTCTAATTTAAACAAATGAAAGCTGTCCCTTTGTAAATCACCCCCTAGAAGTGTATGGGAGATTTGGGACCTCTTTAGTCAAGCCAATGCATGTCAGACATTGGTGACATGCTGTGGCATGTGGAAGGGGGGCAAGGTTTGCTATGAAAGAAATCCCTTATTTTGTGGAATGAGAATTTGGGGATGATTGGGTAAGAAAAAGAAATGCATGGGGCAAGTGCCAGAGTAAAAGAAAGGAAGGGCTATTTGTGTTTAAAATATGAAAATCAAGAGTGGATTTGTGGCATATAAAAGCAAAACAACATGGAAATAGAAGAAGGACCTGCACACTTGTTCCATGAGAAAAAGGCTATGGGCAGCAAATCTATTCAGCAAACCTCATGGTACAGTGGTAGCTAACATGGGCTATCATTGCTTTTGACCAGGGTTCAAACCCCAGCTGGGGAAAATCAATTTTTATATTCTTTTCCATTTTTTTCTAATGTAAACAAATGAAAGCTGTCCCTTTGTAAATCACCCCTAGAAGTGTATGGGAGATTTGGGGCCTCTTTAGTCAAGCCAATGCATGTCAGACATTGGTGACATGCTGTGGCATGTGGAAGGGGGCAAGGTTTGCTATGAAAGAAATCCCTTATTTTGTGGAATGAGAATTTGGGGATGATTGGGTAAGAAAAAGAAATGCATGGGGCAAGAGCCAGAGTGAAAGAAAGGAAGGGCTATTTGTGTTTAAAATATGAAAATCAAGAGTGGATTTGTGGCATGTAAAAGCAAAACAACATGGAAATAGAAGAAGGACCAGCACACTCTTTCCATGACAAAAAAGCTATGGGCAGCAGAAAATTCCACAGAACAGATGGTACAGTGGTAGCTAACATGGGCTATCATTGCTTTTGACCAGGGTTCAAACCCCAGCTCGGGAAAATCGATTTTTATATTCTTTTCCATTTTTTTTCTAATTTAAACAAATGAAAGCTGTCCCTTTGTAAATCACCCCCTAGAAGTGTATGAGAGATTTGGGGCCTCTCTAGTCAAGCAAATGCATGTCAGACATTGGTGACATGCTGTGGCATGTGGAAGGGGGGCAAGGTTTGCTATGAAAGAAATCCCTTATTTTGTAGAATGAGAATTTGGGGATGATTGTGTAAGAAAAAGAAATGCATGGGGCAAGAGCCAGAGTGAAAGAAAGGAAGGGCTATTTGTGTTTAAAATATGAAAATCAAGAGTGAATTTGTGGCATGTAAAAGCAAAACAACATGGAAATAGAAGAAGGACCTGCACACTCTATCCATGACAAAAAGGCTATGGGCAGCAGATATAATGAGCAGACTTGATGGTACAGTGGTAGCTAACATGGGCTATCATTGCTTTTGACCAGGGTTCAAACCCCAGCTGGGGAAAATCAATTTTTATATTCTTTTCCATTTTTTTTCTAATTTAAACAAATGAAAGCTGTCCCTTTGTAAATCACCCCCTAGAAGTGTATGGGAGATTTGGGGCCTCTTTAGTCAAGCCAATGCATGTCAGACATTGGTGACATGCTGTGGCATGTGGAAGGGGGGCAAGGTTTGCTATGAAAGAAATCCCTTATTTTGTGGAATGAGAATTTGGGGATGATTGTGTAAGAAAAAGAAATGCATGGGGCAAGTGCCAGAGTGAAAGAAAGGAAGGGCTATTTGTGTTTAAAATATGAAAATCAAGAGTGGATTTGTGGCATGTAAAAGCAAAACAACATGGAAATAGAAGAAGGACCTGCACACTCTTTCCATGACAAAAAAGGCTAAGGGCAGCAGATCTACTCAGCAAACCTCATGGTACGGTGGTAGCTAACATGGGTTATCATTGCTTTTGACCAGGGTTCAAACCACAGCTGGGGAAAATCAATTTTTATATTCTTTTCCATTTTTTTTCTAATTTAAACAAATGAAAGCTGTCCCTTTGTAAATCACCCCTAGAAGTGTATGGGAGATTTGGGGCTCTTTAGTCAAGCCAATGCATGTCAGACATTGGTGACATGCTGTGGCATGTGGAAGGGGGCAAGGTTTGCTATGAAAGAAATCCCTTATTTTGTGGAATGAGAATTTGGGGATGATTGGGTAAGAAAAAGAAATGCATGGGGTAAGAGCCAGAGTGAAAGAAAGGAAGGGCTATTTGTGTTTAAAATATGAAAATCAAGAGTGGATTTGTGGCATGTAAAAGCAAAACAACATGGAAATAGAAGAAGGACCAGCACACTCTTTCCATGACAAAAAGGCTATGGGCAGTAGAAAATTCCACAGAACAGATGGTATAGTGGTAGCTAACATGGGCTGTCATTGCTTTTGACCAGTGTTCAAACCCCAGCTGGGGAAAATCGATTTTATATTCTTTTCCATTTTTTTTCTAATTTAAACAAATGAAAGCTGTCCCTTTGTAAATCACCCCCTAGAAGTGTATGAGAGATTTGGGACCTCTCTAGTCAAGCAAATGCATGTCAGACATTGGTGACATGCTGTGGCATGTGGAAGGGGGGCAAGGTTTGCTATCAAAGAAATCCCTTATTTTGTGGAATGAGAATTTGGGGATGATTGGGTAAGAAAAAGAAATGCATGGGGTAAGAGCCAGAGTGAAAGAAAAGAAGGGCTATTTGTGTTTAAAATATGAAAATCAAGAGTGGATTTGTGGCATGTAAAAGCAAAACAACATGGAAATAGAAGAAGGACCTGCACACTCTATCCATGACAAAAAGGCTATGGGCAGCAGATATATTCAGCAGACCTGATGGTACAGTGGTAGCTAACATGGGCTATCTTTGCTTTTGACCAGGGTTCAAACCGCAGCTGTGGAAAATCAATTTTTATATTCTTTTCCATTTTTTTCTAATTTAAACAAATGAAAGCTGTCCCTTTGTAAATCACCCCCTAGAAGTGTATGGGAGATTTGGGACCTCTTTAGTCAACCCAATGCATGTCAGACATTTGTGGCATGTGGAAGGGGTGCAAGGTTTGCTATGAAAGAAATCCCTTATTTTGTGGAATGAGAATTTGGGGATGATTGTGTAAGAAAAAGAAATGCATGGGGCAAGTGCCAGAGTGAAAGAAAGGAAGGGCTATTTGTGTTTAAAATATGAAAATCAAGAGTGGATTTGTGGCATGTAAAAGCAAAACAACATGGAAATAGAAGAAGGACCTGCACACTCTTTCCATGACAAAAAGGCTGTGGGCTCCTAGATCAATACAGCAAAGCAGATGGTGTAGGGGTAGCTAACAGGGGCAATGAATGATTTTTGACAAGGGTTCAAGGCCCATAACTTATGTATTTGGAATTTTTTATTATGTTTTTGTTAATTCAACCCAGATGGAAGATATATATTTTTAAAAAATCCACTAGCACTTCTGCGGGGTTTATAACACAACTATAGCTCAAATAACATATCCACAAAATGTGGCACGCTGTGGCATATGTCATGGCATATGCCACATGCCAGACTTGGTCTCCAACCCCTTCTCAAAAAATGGCGACGCATGTTTTTTTTCTCTTTATTTACTTTGGTTACAATCGCCGCACTCGCGCTTTAACTGTAAATATCTTAAGCTAAAGTGGGTGCCGCGAATGGTTCACAAGTAATGAAATTGAAAAAAAAGTTTTTTTTCTATTTCTTTACTTTTGAAGCAATCGTGGCACTGCGCTTTAGCTTAAGATGTTTACAGTTAAAGCACGAGTGCTGCGATTGCATTGCAAATGGGGGGTGACAACACCGAAGGGTGGGTGGTGGTGGGGGGGACGACACAGTCATGCATGGAGCAGTGAGCACTGACACAAGCATTAATTAAAAAAGAGTTCTCCAAAGAACAATTACGCTGTGTAAGCATAACGAAACTGTAGTTGGTCGGTGCTGCACTGAGACAAAATCGGAAGTGACGTTCGCTGCCTAAACCAATTATGGGGCAGCAAAGAAGACCGACACTGCACTTAAGAAATGGTGAGCAGCAGGTGGGAGCTACCTCGTTTTACTCAGTACTACAGGTCTTGCCGACAGCACATGCGCGCTGCCTTGGCTCGACCTAAAAAGGAGGCATGGGGAGGCTGCAGAAATGCAGCAGCCTCACACCCCAAGAAGTGTTTGAAAAGGGCTGACCCTATTTTTTCAGGGTCATAGAAACCAGGATCCCTCGGGAATTTCTATTAAATGCTTCACAGGACTCCAAGGTTGGGGCCTTGGCTCTACAGCTGGGAGTGCAGCGCCCTCTAGGGTTTTATACGCCTAAACTGCTGGAACGTAGGCAGTCTAGTAAGAGGCTAGAGAGGAATTGGAGAAAAGATCCTACAGATGCTAATAAAATGAAATATAGACTTGGAATAAGGACCTACAAACTTGAAATAAAAGCGGCCAAATCCTTTTATTATGAAAAAGAATTACTTCAGCAGCAAATTGCCCTCGTGAAATTTTTAAGATCGCTAAATCACTTTTAACTCCCCTGCGCCCCCATTGTTACTGCTGATATCCCTTTACGCTGCAATTCAATTGCAGAACTTTTTAATGATAAAATACAAACGATTTATAAGTCTTTTCCTGTAGCGACAGCTCCCCAGACGTTACCTCCATCTAACTCTTCCACCCATCTGCTGGAGGCAATCCCCCCATTGAATTTGATCTCACTGCAGGGGATTTTGAGCAAACTGAAATCTGGAGCACCCACTGATACCGCCCCTAGTATTTTAAATTTAGTCTCTGAGACTGTAGCACCTGTGATCTTAGAAGTGATCAATGCTTCTTTAGAAAAGGGACTAGTACCTCCCCTTTGGAAACAGGCTATGGTTAGAGCTCTTTTAAAAAAACTAACCTTGATCCCGAGGTACTAGCAAATTACCACCCGATCTCTTTGCTTCCAGGAATAGGAAAAATGGCTGAGAAGCACGTAAATTCCACAATCTCAACCTTCCTGGAAAATAATAATTGTCTTCACCCCACAGAGACAGGATTCAGATCTCAGCAAGGTACAGAGACTGCACTTGTGACAGTGGTGGAAGAACTAAGAAAAATTCTGGATGGAGGGGGCTGCGCTGCACTCATTCTGCTTGATCTCAGAGCAGCCTTTGACACGGTTAATCACCAGTTGCTAATTCAAAGACTCAGAAATGTTGGAATTGCTGGCTCAACATTAAAGTGGCTACAATACTTTTTAGAGGATCGATCCTTTGTAGTCTTTGAAGAGGAATTTACCTTGAAGCCAATGCCTCTTAGGTGTGGGGTTCCTCAGGGCTCGTCCCTGAGCCCCACTCTATTTAACGTTTATATGAGTTCCTTGGCGGAAATAGTAACACCCTTTGGTATCCAGATCATCACCTATGCTGATGACACTCAGCTAGTGGTGTCGCTTAGTCAAGGGGACAACTCAGCCTCAGGTCTGGCATCATGTTTGGAAAAGGTCTCTAGCTGGATGGATAGCTCATGTTTGAAACTTAATGGAGCTAAGACAGAGCTGATGCTCCTGGGTAATCATACCACACGGAGAATAGACCCCTTCTGGCCTATTTGTCTTGGCCCACCTCCCTCCCCTAAAGTTCAAATTAAGAGTCTCGGAGTGTGGGTGGATCACAATCTGGATTTTAAGTAGCAAGCACGCAAGGTGGCAGCTTGCTGTTACGGGATCTTAAGAATGCTAAGAAATATCCTCCCCTTGCTTCCTTTCGCTGCTAGAAGAGTGCTGGTCCAGGCACTAATTCTGTCTTGCCTGGACTACGCAAACGCTCTATACCTAGGAGCTCCACTTTCTACTATCAAAAAGCTGCAGATTATGCAAAATTGTGCGGCACGTCTGCTTACTAATTCTTCCAAACGCACTTCAGCCAAACCTGTGCTTACTTCGCTCCATTGGCTACCGATTCAAGAAAGAATCCAATTTAAGGTGATGTGTATCACTCACAAGGCCTTACTAGGCAAAGGCCCACCGATCTTCAGATCTATCATTCAGCCTTATCACCCCTCTAGGTCTTTAAGATCTGACAACAAGCAGTAGGCAGCAGTTCCTAAAATAAGGAAATCACGAAGCGGAGGGCGCCGCTTTGCGTATAATGCTGCCAAACTGTGGAATCATTTACTCCCATGGATTCGCCTGGAACCGAACTATCTGACCTTCCGCAAGCTTCTAAAAACCTTCTTGTTTCCTTAACTCCTCTCGAACTCGAAGTTGCTTTGCATTTAGCGCTGGGATGCCCCCGGGTAACCATGCGCTCTAGAAATGTCTTTCACGTCATGTCATGTCATGTCATTTATGGTTGCATTTAATGCGGTCTGAAGGAATATAAAGAATGTATACGTGATACAGTGCCCTGTAGGAGCTAAGTCTATAGTTGCATGTTTTGTTATCAAATTGTGATGCCCTCTATGGTTTTTTATGATTGCATTTTCATGGTTTGAAAGTATATAAAAAGCACACAGACGCATGTTATGTTATTTTTTGCATGCTTTATCAATATAATAATGTTGACAGTAGTTACTGATCAAAGTGAATATGCTTTATTAATATTATTAAGTGCATTTACACATGGTTATAATGAATTATTTCATTTAAGCACAAAATGATGATGACTTTCACATGTGATTTGTTGACCTGGATCCTTTGACCATGCCAATAGATTTACCTTATATGTTTATATGACCCTTTAGGTCATAGATGATGCCATGTAATCTATGGTATTTTCCATCTGCTAATGTATATATTTGTAAATTGATCAGAGGTTGGCGGAGATTGTAGAGTTGCACTACGCGGAATTCCACGGAGTTGTATAAAAACTCTGTGGAACTCCACGGAGTTCCGCTCCACCCTAATACTGGATGACCTTAAATGAAGGGCAATCATCCTTAATTGGTAAGTGCTGCATTCCTTGCTTACTGCGCGCATCTGAACAACGTACTTAATTATCGTACCTGTGACGGCAATCATGAGGCGTAGAAAGAGAAGAAGAATAAAATCTTATTTATTGGGAAAGGTTTTTTAACCATAAAAATATTCATCAAGATATTAGTCAAAATGAATGTCAAATTCAAGTGGCGGACAGACCTTCATGCTGTTATATGGTCCAAATATAACGATGTTGATTGTACTCTTTATGGTATTGGTGGACAGAACTTCATGCCGTAATATGGTCTAAATATAACGATGTTGATTTTACTGTTCATGGTATTGAAAGGGCTCCCTCTCTTACCTCCAAAATCCACAGGGGCAATGGGGTGGCCTGGCAGTCCAGGTGGTTTGTTGCGCTCACTGCCGGCATGGCTCAGGCCTCGGAGGCCTCTGGGAGCGGATGGAGGCTGCCGCTGGTGTACTGCTGCCACTGGTGTCCACTCCTATCCTGCTGCACTGCCTCTTTCTCCCAGTGCTGCAGCCTCTCTTGGGTTGGGCTCCAAGGACAGGCAAGGCAAGGCTGGTTTTAAACAAGAGGCGCCACGATGGGAGCCTCAGCCTAACCTGTGGGCAGCAGTCAAGGGAGCTGCACCGCATGGACAGGAGGGAATCTTCTTCATTCTAGGACGGAGGCAGGCTACATGAGTATCCATCCTCGTCGCTACGTCAGTGTGAGTCAACTCCTACCGAGCCTTGGAGTGGATGCATTCCAGGACCTACAGTGTGCAAAGAGGGACAGAAAGGGGGGTATGGCCATACAGTTGTCAAGGAAACCTAGATGCCGAGGCGCTTGCAAATCGGGCTACAGGCTGGGTGGAATCATGGCAGCGAAAGGTCACAGTGGGTAACAACTATCAGGTGAGCTGAGTGGTGAGTCCTGGTGAGCTCCGCTCCGTGGTGAATGGCGGAGTGTTTGCCGAACTCCGCCCTCCCAGCGGAGCACGGAGTGTGAAAAACTCTGCAAACTCTGCTGGCAGAGCGGAGTTCACCGCCCAGGGTTAAAGTTGATGCATAGTATTGAGTAGTGTGTTGGCAATAAATGGACATTTGCTTTTTCTAAAGAAAAAGCACTGACTGGTCAATCATTTATTGAGTGTTATTATTGCTGACAGGGAAAGTTGATTACTAGCCCACACCACCTCCCATGAGTAGGCCTTGGACTGCTCTGCTTCGCTGCCCTGAGAGAGTCAAATGCTACAATGGGGTGCTTGATTACCTTTAAGGGGAAATTGTGGACCTAATACTTGTACAGGCCCACAACTAATAGCCCAATTTTCTACAAAGACCATCTTAAGAACTTCATTTTAAAGTAAATTGACTGGTCTGATCATTATTTATTGTTTTTCTTACCAAATTAAGGGTTCACTTCAGCTAAAGAAATAGAAGCTCTTCGGATCAAATACATGGTCTCAAAGCACTAACGGCCAATCTGAGTTATTCTTTAGTTAGAAAGAAATCTCATTGTCTATAGTCTTGTAACTCAAAGCGGAGTGGTACAGTAAACTTGGATTTCTTTTGTGGGTGAATATGCTGCACTAAAATGGATTACTAATAAGAGCTCTGCCAAGTTCACTAAATGATTCTTGAATAATATATAACACATTAAAGAACCATGAACAGACACATGAAAGTGTAAGGAGTAAGAGTCCAATGAAGGCTAATTTACTGTCCCTTAAAAAATCTATACGAGCTGTTGTCAAGTTCTCTTGAAGCTATTCTCTGGTAGATAAGAAAAATGGTCTGTTCTATCAAAGAACTATTGAAAACTCTGATGGAAGTAGCTGACCTATGCCAAAAAGACAAGATTTGAAGAAAGTGGAAGATTTGGCAAATCATAAAACATTTGCTGCTTCTTTAGAGGAAACTATTTAAATTTAAAAATAAAATGTAAACCCACTCTTCTGGCCATCATATCCATTTCCTTTCAAGATGGTGAGAGATGGCAATGAGGCCCTGGGCACATATAGAATGGCTATAGTAACTTTCTCCTTTAGGTTGGATGAGATTCGAGCCAACTCAAGAAGGCCTGGGTTCCTCCCTTCCTAAAAAAAACCTTCTCTTGATACTTTATATTCAAAACACTACAGCCCTATCTTCAAAACCCTTGAAGTATTTACTTGACAAGACAAATACTTCTCAGCTACATATGTTCTAGGAATATAATGGGGTCTAGGGGAATAGAAGTCCAGATTTTCACATAACAGGGAGCCTTCAACTGCCCTTATGCACAATAGTGATCCAGCCTTGCTCATGTTACTTGATACTTCAATGGTCTCGAAAACCTTAACTCCACTCCTTGTAGAAATTGGTGGAGGAACCGGTTGGGTTGTCTGATATTACCTGGATAATTTTTTGATTTTTCCTAGGTGATTAAAAGGCTAACATATGCATCAGTGAATGGTGTTGTGTCGTAACAAATGTGGCATAACATGCAGAATATGTGTTTAGAACACTGAAATCAGCTAGTTTTTGCTTTTTTTCTGGACCTTTTCCCCCAAACAAGGTTTGCATGTTGATTTGCTAGAATCTATCAAATGAAAACTGAGAAGATGTCATAACTTTCACATGAAATCCTGTTTGCACAGGAATCAGAGTTTAGCCCAGAACTTATAATCAGGGTGTCAGCTTCGTATTGTGCGCAAGTTTAGCTAGTGATGATCACATCAACATGATTGCCATTATTGTTGGAAAATGGTCCTCTCTGAAGGGTCACCTCAAAGATTTTGCCTGCCTACCCGTATTTTTCTGACTTTCTTTCTTTGGGGTGTAGGACTGCTGACAAGTGCTAAAGTGGATGTGCTTCTCCCCTAAACATTGTTACATTGGTGTATACACAATTGGCATATTTAGTTTATTTGTAAGTCCCTTGTAAAGGGGTATACCATATACCCAGGGCCTGTAACTTTAATGCTACCAGCGGGCTTGCAAGACCGATTGTGCCACCCACACAAGTAGCCTTTCAAACCTGTCTCAGTCTTGCCATTGCAGGGCCTTTGTGTGCAGTTGACTGCCACTTTGACTTAGCATTTAAAACAACTTGCCAAACCTTAAATGCCCCTTTTATTACACATAAGTTACCATTAATGTAGGCTCTAGGTACCCCATAGGGCAGGGTGCCGTGTAAATAAAAGGTAGGACATGGTCTGTTAAGTTTTGCATGTCCTGGTAGTGACAAACCCAAATTAATTTTGACTACTGTGAGTGTTAGACCTGGTACCATTGGCGTGAGTCTCCCTTCCATTTTTTACTGATTGCCTCCTCTGTTTTTGATATGTTTTGCTGGTTTAGATGCTTTGGGCACTGTGCCACTGCTATTCAGTGCCACAGTGCAAGTGCTTCCTATTGTAAATTGATGTATGGATTAGTGACTCCATGATTGGATTATTTGATTTACTTGTCAGACCCTAGTATAGTGCACTGTGGGTGCCCGGGGCCTGTAAATCAAATGCTGCTGGTGGGCTTGCAGCACTGGTTCTGCCACCCACAGAAGCAGCTTGTAAAGTGTAGCTCTGACCTGCCATTGCAGAGCCTGTGTGCAGTCTGGGACTGCCATGTCGACTTGGCAAGTGCACCCACTTGCCAGTCCCTAAACCTTCCCTTTTCTACATATAAGTCACCCCTAAGGTAGGCCCAAGGGCAGGGTGCATTGTATGTACAAGGTAGGACATGCCCTGATGTGTGTAGCATGTCCTGATAGTGAATTACAGCCAATTTCGTTTTTCACTATTGCAAGGCTACCTGTCCCCATAGGCCAGAATGGGCAGCTTGATTATAACATCTTATAATCCTAACTGACCCAGGGAACATGGTAGAAATTCGAATTTAGTATGCCTGAACTCAGAATGATAAAATACATCTTTTAGTGAAGTTGGTTTTAACATTCTGTGATTGAAAATACCACTTTTAGAAAGTAGGTATTTTCTTGCCTAACCATCCAGCCTGCCTCTGCTAGCTTGTGTATTGTATGTCTGGTTTTGTGAGTGACAGGGGCTGGGGGACTCCAGGAGACAGGGTGAGTCAGCACAGGGCTGAATAGACCTACCTGCATGTAGAGTGGTGGGAGGAGTAGCACCTGGGCCTGAATAGGGCTGTGCCTGCCTTCCACAATGCTGGCTCCACCTCCTGTGGTGTCTGATGACCCTGGCCCACACTGACAAAGGAAGAAGTTGTGCACTGGCAGAATGCACCCAGAACTGGTTTGGACTAGGTACAGGACCCTCTGCCTTCAGAGGACAAAGGATTTACTGGTATAAATATTGGGGCCCAGACCCCAAGACTTTAGATCACTTCTGGAACAACAAGACAAACCTTTGCCAAGGAGAAGAACCAAGGAAGCTGCAGGAGTTTGGACTGCCCCTCTGCCAGTGTGCTGTTTGCTGGGTTGGCGTGCAGTGGTCTTCATTGCCAAGGAAAGGAGAAGGAACTTTCAAAGAACTTTCATCATCTTGCAGAATATTTCTCCAAGAGCTTGAACTAGAGCTTGCCTCCTGCTGAAGTCTCAGGGCTACAAGAATTCACCACCAGCTCCCTCCTGAATTCCCTTGCTGGGGATTCTGTCTGCAGAAGCCTGTGTGTCGCTGGGAGCTGGAAGCGCGACTCAACGAGAAGAAGCATGTCGCTGTCACAGCTGTTGCCGTCGCATCGCCAGAGAAGCGTGTCGCCGCAGAGGCCGCCGCCGCATCACCAGAGAAGCGTGTCTTTGTCGCAGCTGCCTGCCGTCGCATCACCGGATAAGCGTGTCTTCGTCGCAACTGCCTGCGTCGCATCATC
The DNA here is from genome assembly GCA_963921515.1 of Calotriton arnoldi. Classification (NCBI taxonomy): domain Eukaryota; kingdom Metazoa; phylum Chordata; class Amphibia; order Caudata; family Salamandridae; genus Calotriton; species Calotriton arnoldi. The sequence continues at coordinate 696,347 of CAWUFW010004540.1, read as the reverse complement.
GGGGAAGCGTGTCGCCACCACAAGGGTCGCCGTCGCATCATCGGAGAAGCGTGTCGCAGCTGCCTGCCGTCGCTTCACCGGATAAGCGTGTTGCAGGGCCTGTCGCGGCTCCAAAAGTACAGAGTTCGCAGCACGACCGTCGGGCGTGCACGCATCATCTTCACATCGTCGCATCGCATCAAGGGCGCACTCTCATCGCACCGGATCGTTGCACCGCATCGAGGCGCCTGCTCGCTGCATCGTCCTCCCTGCGGACCCTTTGTTTGTTTTGCGTTACGCATCAAAAGTACTTTTGTGAGAAACGTGTCGCATTTACCATCATCTTGAACTAAGTTACTTCTACCATCTTTAAGTCTATTTTGAGTACAGTATTGTGGATTTTTGTCGTTTGTGGTCTTGTGTTAAGTCTATATAAAGAATACTTATTTTTATAAAACCTGTGTGGTGTCCATCTGTAGTGTTTTCACTGTATTACTGTATGTATTACTGTACTGCCTCTGGGATAAGCCTGTCTGCTCGTGCCGAGCTACCAAGGGGGGAGAAGGGGTTATCAAGTAGTGTAATCCCCTTTCCCTGACTTAGAAGCAAGGGTCCCTATTTGGACAAAGGTGTATACGATTGCCAACTAGAGACCCCCAGTTCTAACATTGGTGGTCAGCAGTGAGGATTCTGGACTTGCATTTGTGACTCATATACAGTGATTGGTGTACACTACTAGTGAGTGCAGACCAAACGCAACCACATACTTTTTTGGTAGAATTTTTTTTCTCCTTGGACTGTTATTTTTTCTAAGAACTGCCAATTCTTACTACCATGAGCCGACCAGCTCTATGGATCTAGATTTTGAGGAAGAGAGTTTGGAAACCTACAATGTGAAACAGCTAAAGCGCTTTTGCAAAAAACTTAAAATTGCTACCCCAAGCATTGCCAAAAAGGATGAATTCCAAAAGGCGCTGAGGGCCTGGGTGGAAGCAAGAAATACCCCTGACCTGGTGGTGGAGCCAGTTGGGGATGCAGAGGGGCAGCTGAATATACCTTTGATTCCAGCCAGGGAGGGGTACTGTCCCCGCCTGGCAGTAGCGTCTCTTCCAAAGGCCCGTCCCCAGGAGAGCTGGAAGACAGGGAAAGAGACAGGGCGCACAAGCTGGAGATGGCCAGGCTCAAAATGGAGGGTCAGAGGGACCTAGAGAATAGCAGGTTGTCCTTTGAGAGAGAGAAAGAGAATGAGGTTGGAACATGAGAGAATGTTGAGGGAGTTAGAGCTCAAAGCAAAAGGCTTAGAAATCAATCCCTCTGGTGGCAGCGCACCATCTGTGCCTGCAGAAAGCAGAGTCCATATCCCCAAGGATGTCATAAAGGAATTCCACAGACAGGAAGATATTGGACAGTGGTTTGCAGCCTATGAGATAGTAATGTTGGGCCACCGGGTCCCTGAGAAGGATTGGGGAGCGGGGTTGAGGGGCCGCTTTGTGAGTGAGGGGAGGGATACATTGTTAGACCTACCCAGTGAGAATAGGATGTCTTATGCCCATATGAAGGAAGCCCTGATGACAAGGTATGGTTTGACCCCAGAACTCTATAGACAGAGGTTCAGGAATTGTAAGAAGCTGGAGGCAACTACCTGGGTGGAGTATCAGTCTTTCTTTTGCAGAGCTATGGATGGTTGGGTGAAGGGTAGCAAAGTGGATACTTTTGAAGCGCTCTATGATTTGTTTGCATGGGAGCACTTGTCTGCTAATTGTTTTCCAGAGCTACGCCAGCACCTTGTTGATAGCAAGTTAACTAACCCTAGGAAGCTTGCTGAGGAGGCGGACCGCTGGGTCAGCACCCGGGTCCACAAGGGTCACGTGGGAGACTTTGCCAAAGGTGGGCAGGGTCCCCAGCAGAAGAGTGGGGGGGACAAGGGTAAACAGAGGGAGTTCCAGAAAGGGCCTCAAAGTAATTCCCAAGGGAACCAATGGAAGGGTTCCCAGCCTCCCCCTGAGAAAAAGCAAGAGGCCCCAACAGGTAAACCTGTTCACAGGGGCCCCTCTAAGTGCTTTACATGTGGTCAAATGGGCCACCGTTGGTATGATGCACGGTGTCCCTTGAGGGATTCCAAAGCACCACCACGTGCACCACCCCGTCAGATGCTGAGTGTAGCCCTGGGGGGGAGGAGATGGGTGCCCAAGGTGGGTGGGGTCCCGCATAAATGTCCCTTGTCTCGCTAGGAGACTTTGAGATAGTCCCTGAGACCCAGCTGCCTAATAACACTAAGAAGTACCGGCAGTGGGTGACCATCAATGGCCATAGGGTGGAAGCTCTCAAAGACACTGGGGCTAGTGTGACAGCTGTCAATTGCCGGCTGGTGTCCAGAGAGCAGGTTATCCCCCATGCATTCTTCCCTGTAGTTGCCGCGGACAACTCGCAGAGCCAGTGTGAGGTGGCTCAAGTTCCCTTTGAGTGGGGGGGGGTCTCAGGTACTCTTCAAGTAGCTGTGAGGCCAGCCATGCCTGTTGATTGTCTGTTGGGCAATGATTTAGAGAGCTCCCCTTGGGCTAAGGTGGAGAGAAGGTCTCATTTGGAGATGTTGGGTCTGCCTGAGTGGGCGTGTGTGACCACTCGGTCTATGGCAGCCAGTAAGGGTGTTGAAGAGGTTCTGGAGCCTGAAAATATGGCCCAGACCCCTGCCTTAAAGAGAAGAGTTAGGGGGCACGGGAAACCTGCCCCATAGTTCCCACGGTCCAGGAGGAGGCAGACCTTGAGGGGGATGCCCTGGAACCTACAGGGGAACAAGTGGCCAAACTGGGGGACCTGCCTGAGCTGACCCATTGGCAGCAAGAAGGAGGCCCCTCCAGGGAGGAATTTTGTGAGGAGCAGAAGAAGTGCCCTTCTCTTGTAGGTTTGCGGCAACAGGCCACAAACCAGGCAGCAGGTGATCAGTCTGGATCACATTGGATCTACTGGGAGAATGACCTCCTGTATAGCGAGCCTAAGGTTGCTGAGCCTGGGTCAGCCCGTGTGCTGGTGGTACCCCAGCGCTTCAGAGCCTACCTACTGGGTTTGGCTCATGATGTGCCTTTAGCTGGACATCTGGGGCAGAACAAGACCTTTGAAAGGCTTGTCTCCCACTTTCATTGGCCCCAGATGCGGAAGAGTTCAGACAATCATTGTAGGACTTGTCAAACTTGCCAGGCAAGTGGGAAAAGTGGAAGGAAGCACAAGGCTCCTCTCCGACCTTTCCCTGTAGTCAGTACCCCCTTTGAACGGGTAGGCATTGACATTGTGGGGCCACTGGACCCCAAGATAGCCATGGGCAACAGTTTTATCCTGGTCTTGGTGGACCATGCTACCCGGTACCCGGAAGCCATCCCTCTCAGGACAGTGACGACCCCCGTGGTGGGACGAGCACTGATGGGGATTTTCTCCCGTGTGGGGTTCCCCAGAGAGGTGGTGTCAGACCATGGTACAAACTTCATATCTAACTATATGAAGTCCCTGTGGCAGGAGTGCGGTGTTACATACAAGTTCACCACTCCTTACCACCCCCAAGGTAATGGGCTGGTTGAGAGATTCAACCGGACCCTTAAAGGCATGATCATGGGTCTTGAGGAACCTATTAGGCGTAAGTGGAACGTCCTCTTGCCATGCCTGCTTTTTGCTTACCGTGAGGTGCCACAGAAGTCCTTAGGGTTCAGTCCCTTTGAACTGCTGTATGGTCACCCGGTAAGAGGACCTTTGAGTCTGGTCAAGGAAGGCTGGGAGCAATCTCCCAGGAAACCTCCCCAGGATGTATACAGTTACATGCTGGCCTTCAGGAACCAGACTAGGCGATTCAGACAACTCGCTCAGGCGAATCTGGAAGCCAGCCAGGAGGAGATGAAGCGGTGGTACGATCAGAATGCCACTGATTGAGCTTCAACCTGGGCAGAAAGTTTGGGTCGTGGCCCCTGTAGAGCCCTGCGCGCTCCAGGACAGGTGGACCGGACCATTTGAGGTGGTGGAGCGCAAGAGTGATGTCACCTCCCTGGTGAACTTGCGGTCTCCTAGAAACCCTTTGCGGGTCCTGCATGTTAACCTCCAGAAGCCCCACTTAGAAAGGTCCGAAGTGGGCATGCTCCTAGCGACAGATGATGGAATGGAGGAGGAGACCGAGCCTCTTCCTGACCTCCTGTCTGCAACAGAGGAAGATGGGTCAGTGGATGGTGTCAGCATCTCTGCCACACTGACCCCTGAGCAGCAGCAAGATTGTCGCCAATTGTTGGGACAATTCTCTGATTTGTTCTCCCTGGTTCCTGGTGTCACTGAGTGGTGCGTCCATGACGTGGATACTGGGGACAGTCCTCCTGTGAAGCACAAGGCTTACAGAGTGACTGACAGGGTCAGAGCTCACATCAAGGAGGAGGTCTCCAAGATGTTTGCCTTAGGGGTGATTGAGTCCTCTCACAGCCCTTGGGCCAGCCCAGCGGTCTTGGTCCCAAAAGCTGCCGCGCCTGGTGCCACACCCGAACTCCGGTTCTGTGTGGACTACCGAGGACTCAATTCAGTCACCAGGACTGACGCGCACCCCATCCCCAGAGCTGATGAGCTCATTGATCGGTTGGGGGCTGCCCGGTACCTCAGCACGTTTGATTTAATGTCTGGGTACCGGCAGATCACCTTAACTGATGGGGCCAAAGAGAGGTCAGCATTCTCCACACCAGATGGCCACTACCAATTCTGGGTTATGCCCTTTGGGATGAAAAATGCCCCTGCCACCTTTCAGAGGTTGGTCAACCAGGTGTTGGCTGGACTGGAGGATTTCAGTGCCGCCTACCTGGATGATATTGCAGTGTTCAGCGCCAGTTGGGAAGAACATCTGCGCCACCTCTGGGAAGTGTTGATGGCACTGCGGAAGGCAGGCCTCACGATCAAGGTGAGTAAGTGCCAGATCGGGCAGGGTTCCGTGGTGTACTTGGGGCACCAGGTGGGGAGCGGCCAGGTGTCGCCCCTACAACCCATGATTGATACCATCCTGGCATGGGAACCCCCCAAGACCCAGACACAGGTGAGATCCTTTTTAGGACTCACAGGGTACTACAGGAGGTTTGTCAAGGGGTATGGCAACATTGTTGCACCCTTGACTGAGCTGACTTCCAGGAAGCAGCCCAAGAAAGTGAACTGGACTGACACCTGTCAGAAGGCTTTTGACGCCCTGAAGACTGCCATGTGCACAGCACCCGTGCTTCAGGCGCCCAACTTCTCAAAGGAATTTATTGTCCAAACAGACGCTTCAGAGCATGGTGTAGGGGCTGTTCTATCACAGATTAATGAGGACGGCCTAGACCAACCTGTAGCCTTCATCATTAGGAGGTTACTTCCACGGGAACAGAGGTGGAGTGCAATTGAGCGTGAGGTATTTGCTGTGGTCTGGGCGTTGAAGAAGTTGAGACCATACCTGTTTGGGACTCACTTCCGGGTTCAGACAGACCACAGGCCCCTCAGATGGTTGATGCAGATGAGGGGTGAGAATCCAAAGTTGTTGAGGTGGTCCATTTCCCTACAGGGGATAGACTTCACGGTGGAACACCGCCCTGGTACAGAACACGCCAATGCTGATGGTCTGTCCAGATTTTTCCGCCTTAGTGAAGAGAACTCCCAAGGGTTTGGTAGTTCTCCCCACATTTCAGCTGGAAGGGACACGTGTTAGACCTGGTACCATTGGCGTGAGTCTCCCTTCCATTTTTTACTGATTGCCTCCTCTGTTTTTTATATGTTTTGCTGGTTTAGATGCTTTGGGCACTGTGCCACTGCTATACAGTGCCACAGTGCAAGTGCTCCCTATTGTAAATTGATGTATGGATTAGTGACTCCATGATTGGATTATTTGATTTACTTGTCAGACCCTAGTATAGTGCACCATGGGTGCCCGGGGCCTGTAAATCAAATGCTGCTGGTGGGCTTGCAGCACTGGTTGTGCCACCCACAGAAGCAGCTTGTAAAGTGTAGCTCAGGCCTGCCATTGCAGAGCCTGTGTGCAGTCTGGGACTGCCATGTCGACTTGGCAAGTGCACCCACTTGCCAGTCCCTAAACCTTCCCTTTTCTACATATCAGTCACCCCTAAGGTAGGCCCAAGGGCAGGGTGCATTGTATGTAAAAGGTAGGACATGCCCTGATGTGTGTAGCATGTCCTGATAGTGAATTACAGTCAATTTCGTTTTTCACTATTGCAAGGCTACCTGTCCCCATAGGCCAGAATGGGCAGCTTGATTATAACATCTTATAATCCTAACTGACCCAGGGAACATGGTAGAAATTCGAATTTAGTATGCCTGAACTCAGAATGATAAAATACACCTTTTAGTGAAGTTGGTTTTAACATTCTGTGCTTGAAAATACCACTTTTAGAAAGTAGGTATTTTCTTGCCTAACCATCCAGCCTGCCTCTGCTAGCTTGTGTATTGTATGTCTGGTTTTGTGAGTGACAGGGGCTGGGGGACTCCAGAAGACAGGGTGAGTCAGCACAGGGCTGAATAGACCTATCTGCATGTAGAGTGGTGGGAGGAGTAGCACCTGGGCCTGAATAGGGCTGTGCCTGCCTTCCACAATGCTGGCTCCACCTCCTTTGGTGTTTGATGACCCTGGCCCACACTGACAAAGGAAGAAGTTGTGCACTGGCAGAATGCACCCAGAACTGGTTTGGACTAGGTACAGGACCCTCTGCCTTCAGAGGACAAAGGATTTACTGGTATAAATATTGGGGCCCAGACCCCAATACTTTAGATCACTTCTGGAACAACAAGACAAACCTTTGCCAAGGAGAAGAACCAAGGAAGCTGCAGGAGTTTGGACTGCCCCTCTGCCAGTGTGCTGTTTGCTGGGTTGTCCTGCAGTGGTCTTCATTGCCAAGGAAAGGAGAAGGAACTTTCAAAGAACTTTCATCATCTTGCAGAATATTTCTCCAAGGGCTTGAACTAGAGCTTGCCTCCTGCTGAAGTCTCAGGGCTACAAGACTTCACCACCAGCTCCCTCCTGAATTCCCTTGCTGGGGATTCTGTCTGCAGAAGCCTGCGTGTCGCTGGGAGCTGGAAGCGCGACTCAACGAGAAGAAGCGTGTCGCTGTCGCAGCCGTTGCCGTCGCATTGCCGGAGAAGCGTGTCGCCGCCGCAGAGGCCGCCGCCGAATCACCAGAGAAGCGTGTCTTCGTCGCAGCTGCCTGTCGTCGCATCACCGGAGAAGCGTGTCTTCGTCGCAACTGCCTGCCGTCGCATCATCGGGGAAGCGTGTCGCCACCGCAAGGGTCGCCGTTGCATCACCAGAGAAGCGTGTCGCCGTCGCAGCTGCCTGCCATCGCATCACCAGAGAAGTGTGTCGCAGGGCCTGTCGCGGCTCCAAAGGTACAGAGTTCGCCGCACGTCCGTCGGGCGTGCACGCATCATCTCCACATTGTCGCATCGCATCAAGGGCGCACTCTCACCGCATCGCACCGGATCGTCGCACCACATCGAGGCGCCTGCTCGCCGCATCGTCCTCCCTGCGGACCCTTTGTTTGTTTTGCGTTATGCATCCACGGTACTTTTGTGAGAAACGTGTCGCATTTACCATCATCTTGAACTAAGTTACTTCTACCATCTTTAAGTCTATTTTGAGTACAGTATTGTGGATTTTTGTCGTTTGTGGTCTTGTGTTAAGTCTATATAAAGAATACTTATTTTTATAAAACCTGTGTGGTGTCCATCTGTAATATTTTCACTGTATTACTGTATGTGTTCACAAATGCTTAACACACTGCCTCTGAGATAAGCCTGTCTGCTCGTGCCAAGCTACCAAGGGGGTGAGCAGGGGTTATCCAGTAGTGTAATCCCCTTTCCCTGACTTAGAAGCAAGGTTCCCTATTTGGACAAAGGTGTATACCATTGCCAACTAGAGACCCCCAGTTCTAACAGTGAGGCCTACTCCTCTCATAGGCTGGCATTGGGAATTCCTTGATAGACTTTTAAGCTGTAATTCCTGACCAGAAAGGAGTAGCTGCATCATGTTTATACATTTGCAATAGTAATGATAATTCCTCTTCAATTGTAAAGTTGAATTTCACGTTACTATTTTAGAAATTCCACTTTTAGAAAGTGAGCATTTTTTTGCTCTTACTGCTATGTGTGCCTTGCAGCTTGTCTCCAATTCACGTCTGGGCAGAAGGTGACAGCTACACTTTGTGCATTCTCTCTAGACAGCCACAAACACAGGAAGGGTCGGTGTGACAGAGAACTCATCTGCATTCTGATAGATCTTCCTGGGAAGGAAGGGGCGGGAGCTGACACTTACACCTGAATAGGCAGTGTCCTATTTCCCACAGAAAGGGCTGATTGCCCCCTACTGATAGTCTGGAGCCAGGGCTGGTAAGAAAGGACATGTGAACACTTCAAAGATGCTTCTTTGAAGTCACCCCCACTTCAAAGCCACAAGTGGGTATTAGTACTGGGCCTCTGACACTACCAAGACAGTACACTACTGGACCTGTGAAGAACTCTGCTAGGAGTACAGACTGCTGTGCTACAAAGATTACTACTCTGCTTGATTGCTGCTCAGGAATAACTGCTTTTCTGTGCTGCCCTGCTGCCTGCTGATCTCTGCCCTGCTGAGGAGAAGGACTTGACTCATCTCACTTGAACCCAGAGTAACACCAAGGGCTGGCTGGCTGGCTTGCCCCCTCTTCTGAAGTCTCAGGGTATCAAAGACTTTCTTCAACCCTGCAACAGCACCCGGACTCTGCCATCTGTGAGTCATGCCCTGCCAAGTGGTGCCAATCCAGTCCTGGGCCTTTGAAAGGTGACTTCTGCTGTACAGAACCATTAAAGTTGATGCAGTGACAAGTTTGAGCTGATTGGAGCTATTTCCCTTCGACACAGGAGCTGATCGATGACAACGCTTTGACGTACTGCGCAGCTCGACGATGACAGACAATGCAGCTCAACGACGAAACAGTGCCAGCATCGTAAAGGGGTTTGTTTGTTGCTCAGATATGAATTTCCCTTGAAAAAATAAAAGATAAAAGGGGTTTGGCAAAACAGGAACACGTTGGTTTAATTAAATGCAGTGGCCGGAAAAGCATCAACAGAGTCGCTTCTGAAGATAGTCTCAATGTACAGATGTTTTGACCGATCATATATGCAGTTCATGAGGTACAATAAACTGATTTCGCATTCTTATAGAGCATTTGGGTCCGGGCATAGTCATAAATAATTAATACTACAATCTGATAAAGAACACAGGTAGCTCTCTACCTCGGGGAGAGGTAGTGTGGGCCAGTGTGTATGCATCTAGATGTCCGGCCTGTGGTGGCGTGTGATGTACATGCAGTGTCCTGATTGGCTGAGTGTGCCTGACTACATCTGGTATCTAGCTTTGTGATATTTTGGGAATGTGTGCCTTTATCCAAATGTGTTATAATGGGGCCAATTTTCTTGGACCTGTTTGAAGTGTAACTGCCTATCCGTGGGATCAATCAGGGTTTTCCCTGGTTGCATGTTTGTCTTCGGGCTGAGTGTAGCTTTACCTGTGACTTATCAATTGGTAGGCCTGGGTTTGGGTCAGAGGGCCTGTCTGACCACATATCTCTGACTCAGGGTTGATGGGGAGGTCATCTTGGGTGAATTCAACAGCAATGGTACGAGTTCGGTATGGCGTGTACATGGAACATGGAGGTCATTGATATAATATTTACCGACATTCTCATTATTATGCGTACAGTTGTCATAGTGTATATTGATATTGCTTTTACTTGTTTTGACATTGCTGTGTGTGCATAGTTTATGGCATACATCGACATTGCATTTATTGGTATTGACATTGTCATGCATGCATAGTTTATGGCGTACCTCAACATTGCATTTATTTGTATTGCCGCTGTTGTACATGCATATATCATGGCGTACATGGACATTGCATTTACCGATATTAACATTCACCCCAATTGAATTTTTAACGACATCATTTTCCTCGTATGTCATGATAGTCACAATATTCAAAACGGTATGTTTCACTGTAGTGTCTGCTATTCTTTCCCTAGCTATTTGCATACTACCTAATTTGAGGACTATGTTTTTACAGCAGGAAACCCAAATTTATAGGAAAACACACAACAGGAGTACACAAATGAAAACTGGAAATAATGACGTGAGTAGTTTGGACACCCATAGGGAGATCCAAGAAAAAATACAATGAAACCAGCCCTGCTCGGGGGCACCTCCATCCTTCTTCATGTCAGCTTGTAGACGATGTAGTGCTTGGATGGCAAGAGTGAGAGTTCCATTTTTTAGATCATTTCCAGGAAAAAAGTACAATAGGAAGCAGCAATCTTTGGCACACAGCCCACCCTCCATCGCAGTCATTGAGTCCAACATTTATAAATATTGCATCACCATAAGGCGGGTGGCTGTCAGTTCTTCCTTGATAGCTTTTAGGCCAAGCTCAGTGCCATTGATCTCCAAAATGTCCCACTTAGTTATTTGTAACCAGCGGGTGTTCGCCTGCGTTTGCAAGTTGAAGAAGAGTATCGACCCTCCTGTATTTACTTGAGCTTTAGACAACAGTCTAAATTCTTCCAGAATATCCTTGTATGGAGCCCAGCCATAATAATCAGCAGTTCTTCTTCTTCTTGTCTAATGCAACAGAGTTGTTTTCTTCTGTCGCAGATGTTGGGACTACTCAGACAGATCTTCACCAGTGTTGGGGTGTGTATGGTCACGAGGTTGGCGGTGCCCCAAATCCAGGTACAAGCTGGGTGTAGGCAAGCTCGCCACACTGCCAATACATATCCATCAGCATGCAGGTGCCCCATTGCAGGTCTGGTATAAGCAGTATTAATTCACAGTTCTCAATGGAACCAAGCAATATGGAAGAGGTGTGGCACAGCGCCCAGGGCGGCTGACTCCGGAACACCGGGGCTCACGGTTTGATCCCCGTCGTCGGTGGCAGGTTAGTCCAGCACCATGTGACTCTGGGCAATAACTCGCTTAATCTCCCCGACGGCCCCCAGCGCCTTGTCACCCTTAAGGGTAATTGTTCGCGCTTTACAAATACTGGTATTTCCTTTGCCTCTGAAACATAAAGAATACATTGTAAGTTTCCGTACAATTAGGGGCTGCCTCTTTCCCTCCAACCATGGGCACCTATTAACCTCGGCATCCTAGATCTCCTTGCGTGGGGTGTCTGCTGGCATTTGACCACTCTCATGTGACTCATTTCCCCTAGCGTGGTCGAGGTGAGCAACCCTGGACTGGAATTCCAAATATGTTAAGGGCCACTCTGGGACAGCAGACTGAGGCAGGAGTGGATGTATTTGTGCACTGGTGAAGTGGTCTTGCTACCTCTAGGAACCTCTTTTCTACAAAGTCCAGAGGCCAAACAGTGTCTTCCCATAGTGCGTCTCCTACGTATCCTGTCTAGTTCCATTTGAAAGTCGCTAGGTTCGGTAAAAAGGTACAGTGCAGTGGGGTTGGTCTCATACCGGGTGATGTTTAGTACTACTCTATGGCATTCTACTCTATTGGGTTGAATCTTGGCCCTAATCCTACATCGGTACAGGTGGATAAGGCATTTTGCTTTCTCGGGGTATCTCTTTGGATAAGTAAAGCATGTCTGTACCTACAGCATGGGGTATGAGTGAACATACGTAGCACAATCTGTTTGTGGATAGAGTGCCCAAGGTGGTCATTTGCTGATACCATGTTTTGTGTAGGAGTGCGCTGTGTAGTGCATGAGGAATGCTACAGTTTGGTTCAGCATAGGTGTAAGTGAGCTGGGAGAGGTCTCATTGCATGCATTGCAAGAATTACGAAGTATGTTTTATGAAACTAGGCATATTTCAGTCTCCAGAGGGGTGCAAGAGCACCCATGCTAAACAGAGGGTACACAAGAATACAAAAATACATAACTTGGAAAACATTTGTAGGTGTTGGGATGGTCTTCAGCGGTGTTTTATGAGTCTGGGTGCCCAGGGGTGTCTTTTCTGGGTGTACAGCAAAAAAGAATCCCTTTTTTTCCCAAAAAGTGTTCGTAAAGTTAATTTGCAGTCTGTGTTCTTGAGCGCTTTATCTTGTTGATGTCCTTTCAATTGTTTCAATAGTGTGTGTGTGTGTGTCTGTGTGTGAGTGTATGTGTGTCAGTGTATGTGTGTGTAGGTGTGTGTGTGAGTTGTTTTAGTTTTAATTTTTTATGAGATTTGTTGGTAATGGCGATGTTCCCATTGTCACGAGCATGTCCCTCTGCTCTCTGCACGTGGCATGTAATGATGTTCTCCCTAATGGAGATGGCAGCTTTAGTTTTTAGGCTACTTTTGGGCTTTTTCTGGCAGGTCATTGGGCACCTTTCTGGGGTTTTATGTAGGGCTGGTTGTAATGCGGAATACCGGTGGGTGTTGAGTAGCTGCTCTGTGCCCCCTGTAATTCAGATGTGGCAATGACTGGGATTGGGCCTATTGCTTCCTTGGACGATGTTCATGAGGCCCTGTGTATCTTATTTGACAAGCTGGGTGTGGTGGTGAGCATCTTCATGCACTTTGTGCGGGGGAGCTGCGCTGGTCATCTATGGAACACCTTTCCCTCCCGTCACCCCTCTCCCCCGGCTCCAGGATGCTTTGGTTCTGCTGCCCTCAGTGGAAATCAGGGATTTCCTACACAGAGACATGCTACTCCCGCTGTTTTGGAGGGGCATGATCCAATGAGCAGACTTTGGAAGTGTTTGGAAGCGTTAGGGGAGAGAAGGAGACAGAATGTCCTGCTTACGATGGGAGTTAGGTGAGCGGCTGGTTTGCTGGAGGCCTAAAAATGTTGAAGAATGCGGTCCTTTTGAACTGGGGTGTGCCCTAGTGACTTGGGCAAAAGGACCTGGATGCCTGCTTTTATACACTGGTTGGGGCGGCCCTGCCCCTTCTTCAGAGATGCCCTCCCCTGGGGCGTGGCCAGCCAACCCCACCCTAGGAGACAAGCAGGGAAGTGGGGCCAAGGCCCCTGCAGGCACCCAAAATTGCAGATTTAATGTGGATTCCTGATCGATCGGACATACAGCTGCCCTGAGTTTTTCCTGAACGCAAGTAAAGGCTTGAGTTTTTTCCTAATACTGTGTCACTAGTCTTTATTGTTGTAGTGAGTTTCCTGAAGTGGATATGAAGTGGATGTGCCATGTTGGGGGTTTGGATTTATTGTGTATTTGTATTCTGCGGTTGTGCTAGGGCATTTTATCCCCAGACACTCACCCCTCCCAGCCGTGGCTGTGGTCCCGGTCCCTGCTGGGCTGGGCCCCCTGTCTGTAGCGGCTGTTGCCACGTGCTCGGCCAACCACCCAGCCTCTGTTGAGGCGGGGTGGCTGTAGCCTGATTTCCTTGAGGCTGATTGTATGATGCATTTGTGTTGCTCTGGGCTTGGTTTTGGGGGATGGATAATCTGTGGGGACTGTTCTGGTACTATTCCTTTCTGCTTGTGACATGCCTTTAGGTGGCATTGGTTAGCCATATGGGCCATTCTGTGACTATAGTGGTACTCTATGAGGCCAGGCTGCAGCCAGCTTCCCTGACCTCATCCGCTAGGGCTGTGGTCCTAAGGCAGAGCTCCTTTAAAGTCTGGTGCCATTTACATATTTGCAGTCAACGCAACCCTCTCGAGGGCGGTCTTTTTTAACTTCTGTTAAATTTGGCGGTGTCTCTCTGGGCCTGCTTCTACTTTTCCCTGTCCTTCTCCTGTCTTTTTTCGGCAGTAATGCAATATGTGGTCTAGTATTTCCTGCCAAGGTTGGGTCTTTAGCCCTACTATGCCATCTAGTCCCGTCTCTATTTCAGTGAGCAGTCCCTTCTTGATGTTGTTGAAGAATGCAACCTGGGGACCCATTTCGGTCTAGGGATGTCCTGTCTATTGTCCCCATCATTCCCACATTATATCTAGGACGTCAGACAGTCTCCCCAGGCTTCATGTTTTCTGACATCAATCCTCCTACGTCTGGGTGGTCAGGTAATATCTCCCTCAGGGAAGTCCATATCTGGTGTCTAAATAGTTGAATGCGCCTCGGTCATGCTCAGTGTTGATCAGCGTGACTGCGGACATGCGGGCTCGGAAAACACTGTGTCAGTCTGCTCTCCAATGAGGCTGCTGAGCAGACGTTTGATGTCACCTATGCCTAAGTTGATTCCAGCAGTGTTTTTCTCAAAACATGAGATCACTTTCCTGCCCTGTCCTTCAATGGGGGCAGTTTGTTCCTGAGCCCTTCTTTGTCCAACTGTGCCCACAGCATAGAGATCGCCCCTGACACAACCTTCTGTAGCAGCTGGCATATTTTGGCATGGAGAGATTACGTCGATTTCTCTTTGACGTAGTGCTCCTATCTTCTCTGGCATTCCTGCATGTAGGGGTTGTTCCATCACGGCTCTCCCCCCTGTGCCGCATGCAGTCTTCCGCGACGGCCATGTCCTGTGGTTTGAAGGATCCCTCTTCCATCCAAGGTCTGTCATACTGGCCCTTTCTTTCAGTCCAGTAGGCCAGTAGATGGCAAAATGGTCACACAAAGGCCTCACCTTTTTCTATGGACACTATCTCTCTAGGGGTTAGTTTGCCTGATCGATGCGCTCAGGGTAACAGCTGACGTCCTCATAGTCGCTCTCTTCGTGCATGCATAAGGGTGCCATTCTGCCCCTCCTATGTCGTAATTGTGTTTCAGTTAGGCTCTCCTGATTTCTTATCTCTTGGTCAGCCCCTCTAATATGCCAACGGCCGGGTGGAGTGTGGGTTTCTGATAGGGGCCTCTCTTCTGACTCTTCCCCAGGCTCATCCTCAAGGGGAAGAGCATGGGGCCTAGCTCTGGCTTCCTCTGGCAGGGGGTGTGTTGTTCTCCCTTCCTGTTGGGATTTCCAGGTGAGAGCTCTTTCTCTTTCTAACCATGCCTACCTTCTGACTCCCATCTGGACTGCCTTCTTTGCTCAGTGCTGTGTGCTGTTCTTCTGGGCAGAGTTTTGACCTCAAGCTCTCTCCCTGATGCTTCCTCCGCTGGCTGAGCATACCCTAGTGGAGTATATCCTATGGTTCCCAGCTCAGCGTAGGACATTGAAGGGCTGGGACCCCTATCTTCCCCTCCCCTGGTGGTATCCTCCTCCAGAGCTGCTATGTACCTCCCTCTGACTCTAGGGCGTTCGGAGGGGTGGTTAGGAGCATATGCTCCTCGTCCCGCTGAGGCTTGATGGGCTGCAACTAATGGGGTTGAACATCAAGAGAGCCTGGCACCGGACTAGGCAAGGGCTGACTGCACATGGGCTGGTTGGTCTGGTGGTCTCCCTACCCTGGGTCTGGTTGCTTGCTGCCAAGTGGGGGCCCCACCGGCCCCCTCAACCAGGGGATTGGTGTAACCCTGTGCAGGGGTGGCTGAGATACCAGGCATCAAAGAAAGCACCTCCCTGCCGTTGTATGGTGGGGAAGGTGCGGATGCCTCGTGTGCGTGCTCAAGCATACTTTTGCCGGATAGGGCCACCTCGAAGATGGCCAATAGTTCTACTAGGGCCTCTTGTTTAGCCTGCTTCTGACTTCCATACCTGGTCTGTGTGTGTGTCTTAGTGTGTTCTATGATATAAGTATTAAATGATCCGCTCTCAGGCCAGGGAATGTGTGTGCCTTGGTATGGGCTTGCCACTCACATCAGTGTTTCTCTAGGTTCTGAACTTGTGTGGGGAACCTAGCTTGCATGTGGTCTAGTGGTGTATCCATGATGGATTATGAAACTTGTTAGGGAGTTTATAAACTTTTGACTGTTTCAAGGTTCTAAATAATTGCAATTTCTAGTCTGATTGTGGGGAAACTTTTTGCATGGGGCTGTACCTGCAACAATCTACTGGTTATGAGCTCTACAAAGGACGATGCATCACAAAAATGCTTGACAATTGACAAATACAACAGTAACAACCTGTAACAAAGTGCAATGGTTAGTTCAGAATAGTACAAATTGATTTTGAATTTGGATTTTTAGGGAAAAAATAGTTATTTCATATACGCATAAACTTACCAACATGGCATAACATGCACAATTTTAACAGCACCTCAACATCAGCAATGCATAAATTGAAAACCTAAAGAACCTATAAAAAATCGACAGAAAAAATTATTTTGTCCCAAAAAATCTTAGCCCCCCCCCTCCTAGCACCAACAGCCAGAGGAGAGGGGAGACTCTGGGACATATTTACAAAAAAATGTCAGAGCGCGGCATTACACCGAATTTGGCAACGCCACGCCCTAACATTTTTAAAATGCAGGTATGCATCGTATTCACAAGAATATGGTGCACCCCTGGGTTTCCCTTGGCGCTGGCGCTACAAAAGCTGCCTAGTGCCAGCGCAAGCACCCTACCACCATGTTGCAAGGGTGCCTGCATTGCAGGGGTGATTGTTTATGTGCAGGAAGGGGCACCTTCCTGCACATTTACAATCATTAAAGCAGATTTTCTCTTTCCATGTGTGCTGCACACATGGAAAGAGCAAAATACGAGGAGAAATAAAAAACTTCTCCTTGCATCGCCATACTAAGACCAGGTATTCCTGGTGTTAGTTTTTGGCGCTGCCTCAACCTTGTAAATCTGAGACAGCGTCAAAAAGCAATGGGTGTTGCTGTGGAACTCTCACTGCAATACCCATTGCATGCCCCTTTGCCGCAGAGGACTGCGGCGGAAAGGGGCATATTAAGTGGCTCAGCACCACCTTGTAAATATGTGAAATGATGCTATGTCACTGAAGCGTCAAAAAAGTGACACTCCAATGGCAAAAGGGGCTTTTAAATATACCCCTCTGTGTGGTACACGGAGGTAAGTGAGCCAGATAGTCTGCCAATATCGGCTTGGGGCAAAAACTGCAATGATTTTATCAGAGAAAAAGGAACAACCTGACAACTATTGGCCCTCCGTGGCCAAAAACAAGCTACATCTTATTCACTAAGGTCCAAATGTTTTCCCTAACATAACAGTGCATATGTAGCATGCACTGACTTCTAACATCCAAATTACGCCCTATTTCACACCCATAGGTGATGCGCACCTTCTGTTATACCGCCCCGTGGTCCAAGTGAAAAAGATCCACCTCTTCACTTCTTTCAGACATTGTCAGTGTTAAGAAAATGACAGTCCATAAGAAAACTCCTTTAACTTAAAAATAAGATCAAGGTGGTGGCCCTATATATAACACACCAAGGGCCTAGGTGTACCAGTTGTGTAACACTCAACAGTTCAAGCGTAATAAATGAGTGGCCCTATATAACACACCAGGGGCCTCGGTGCACCAGTTGTGTAACGTTCACAGGTTCAAGTGAAATAAATGAGTGGCCCTATATAACACACCAAGGGCCTAGGTGTACCAGTTGTATAACTCTCAATGGTTCAAAGAAAACAAACTACAAACTACCTTCACCCTCTCTAGCATGCTGACTAGGGAAAAGTGACCTACGCTCTTCTCCTAGTTTGCCACACGCCACATACTGGGACTAAGGATCAGATGTAGTCTCTCACCCTTGTGACGGTGGCCTCCGGAAGGACCACCGCCCGCAGATACAGCAGAACTTTTAATCAATTATGTTCTGGTTACTAGTCTTGTTGCGCAGATATGAATCCATTCGGCAGGGATCTTTATCCTTCGGCAGAAGGGCTCAATAAACCAATCTCTCCTATATGACTCGCCAAGAATTTGCCTTCAAAAAATGAAGACAAGAGGCGTTTGGCAAATTAGTAACAAGTTGGTTTAATTAAACACAGCAGTCGGGAGAGAATCGGCAAAGTCGCATCCAAAGACTGTCTCAATGTACAGAAGTTTGGCCAATCATATATACAGTTTGTGAAGTACAATAGACCGATGCCACATTCTTAGAGACCATGTGCATCCAGGCCTAGTTATAAATCATGAATACAACCATCTGATAATGGACACAGGTGGCTCTTAACCTCAGAGAGAGCTAGTGTGGGCCAGTCTGTATACATCCAGTTGTCAGGCATGGGAAAAGCGTGATCATTACGTGTGATGTGCAAGCTATGTCCTTATTGGCTGAGTGCTCCTCACTACATGTGGTATCTAGCTTTGTGGTATTTTGGGAATGTGTGCCTTTGGCCAAATGTGTTCTATTGGGGCCAATTTCCTCTGGCCTGTTTGAAGTGCAACTATCTATGGATTCAATCAGGTTTTTCCCTGGTTGCGAGTTTGTCTTCGGGCTGAGTGTAGCCCCACCTGTGACCTATCAATTGGAAGGCCTGGGTTTGGGTCGCTGGGCCTGTCTGACCACGTATCTCTGACTCTGGGTTGATGGGGAGGTCATCTTGGGTGAATTTGACAGCAATGATACAAGTTTATTATGGCATTTACATAGATCATGGCAGTCATTGATATATATTTACTGACATTCTCATTATTATGCATACAGTTGTCATAGCATATATCGATATTGCTTTCACTGGTATTGACACTGTTATGCATGCATAGCTTATGGCATACATCAACATTGCATTTATTGGTATTGCCGCTGTTGTCCATGCATATATCATGGTGCACATTGACATCGCATTCACTGGTATTAAAACGTCGATGAAGCCTTCATCTCCTGCACGGATTGGAAATGATGCATCGAGTCTTAGACATCGATGCCTGCTCCATTCAAGGTACTTTTTCAGTGGGACCTGTGTGAGTCCTGTAGCTGGCCTGCCCTCCATCGTGTTCGGCCTAAACTTTGGATATACCCCAGGCCAGCATGACCTCAAGTAACCCCTAAGTGCTATTTGCTTCTAAGCACTACATTTGAATATAATCTTTAAAAATTCATGTCAGGTTTTACTTATTGCATTTTTGTTTTTTTGGCATCGTTTTTCTCATAAAAATATAATCTTTTTTATCTAAAGCTTTGTGGAGTATTTTTGTGGTGTTTTAATTGTGTTACTGTGTGTGTGTGTGTTGCACACATACTTAACACATTCAGGCACATGCATCAAAGTAGGCTTTTGCGAGTCCTTAATTGCAATAATTAAGGACTCGCAATTAAGGACTCGCAAAAGCCTATGCATGTAGGAATCGCTATTAAATTAGCGATTCCTACATATTCTCTATTTGCGACTCGCAAATTGCGAGTCGCAAATAAGGAATGGCGTCCCATTCATTCCTATGGGCCTACAGGCCCATAGGAATGAATGGGAAAGTGCATGTGCAATTTGCGAGTACCAATAGGTACTCGCAAATTGCACATGCAATTTCAAGGGTGCAAGGGTGTCAAAAGGACACCCTGTTGCACCCCTGAAATAGGGATGTGCACCCATGTTGCGCACACACATGCCCCAAGGGCATGTGTGTGCGCAACATGAAACTTTGAAAAATGCACTTTAGTGCATTTTTCAAAGTTTTTGCAAATTACCATCAAGTACAAATTGATGGTAATTTGCGACTCCTATTAGCAAAATCGCTAATTTTTTTACTTTAATGCATTGCATTTAAGGAATCTCAATTTGCGATTCCTTAAATGCAATCGCAATTTAAGTAATCGCAATTTAGAGATTACTTAAATTGCGATTTTTGCATTTGGGATGATGCATCCCAAATGCAAATATACCGGTCGCAAAGGGGCAGATTCTGAGAATCTGCCCGTTTGCGACCGGTTTTTCTTTTGATGCATGTGCCTGTTTGCCTTTTTAGATAAGCCTGACTGCTCTGTGCCAAGCTACCAGAGGGTGAGCATAGGTTATCTTTTAGTGTGTATCAAGCTTATTCTAACTAAAGTGCTAGTTCCTGCTTGTACAGGGGCATACTGTGACAACTAGAAAGCCCTCTTCTGACAATGTATCCTATCTAATTATCATTTACATTTTCATATAGCCAATTTATAAGTGGGACATGATAAAGCTAAGATAGCCAGAAATATTGGAAGTCAAACTAGCATATCAGCATACCAGTTTAAAAGTATCTCTAACTCTAAATTGAGGAAACTGCAAGGGCTGCAAAATCCTACAGCACGAATAAGTAACCAAGTCACATAAGAGAAGTCATTTTACATGGGTGATATGTAGTATGCACTAACTTCTTGTGCATCGAGAATACAATTTTAAATCCTCCCCAACGCATAAGAGTGTGTATGGTAGTCTTCTGAATACATAAAAGACGCACTTCAGCAAAATCCACCCGTAGGAGCCATACATTCTCCGATAGCTAGACCTTTCCCTCCACTTTGGAGCAAGAGAAACAAGCATTTGCAATGCAATAGGTCTCGCAATCGCGAGTCTTTGAGCCATTGTCACTGTAAATGGCAATGCCTTTTATAAAAAATTAAAAGGCATTGTCATTTACAATACCAACAGCTCAAACCTTCGCAAAAGCAACACCTGTTGCATTGCAGAGCGTGGTGTCCGTGAAGCGGTCGCCGCACTCATTGTTAAAGTTAAAAAAAAAAGGAAAGAGCACGGTGTTCCTGAAGCGGGCGCCACGCTCATTACTAAAGTTACAAAAAAAAATAATAATGAAACCGAACGCGGTGTCCCTGAAGCGGGTGCAGCAATCAGTATTAAAGTAAAAAACAAATTTGAAACCGAGTTCGGTATCCCTGAAGCGGGCGCCGCGCTCATTATTAAATTAAAAATAAATAAATAAATAGAGCGCAGTGTCCCTGAAGCAGGCACCGCGCTCAACATCAAAGCTTTAAAAAAAAACATTTAAACTGAGCGGGGCGTCCCTAAAGAGGGCGCCACGCTCAGCATGCATATACAAAAAAAAGCAGCCGCCATTGTCCCCATCAGTGTCCATTATCAAAATAGTGCTCACCCACTAGATAAAGTCGACCGTGTAACAAGCCAAGTAAAAGGTCCAGTCCTTATGGGCGGTAACAAATGGAGACAAGGCGGTACTAAGGAGGGACTAACAAGCCTCATAATGAATCGGAAGCCAGCCTTTATGAAAGACAACGACACAAAGCCAATGACAAATATGAGCGGAGAGTGGGCGGGGCTGCTAGTGCATACCCTAATACAGCATGCCTTGAAGAGCGAGCAGCGCATGCGCGCTGTCGCTAGGCTCGACCTAAAAAGACAGGTTTATTCCAGCTGGAATTTTTCCCTCTGAAACTCTTTTTCTGATTATTATTATTATTATTATTAAATTAAATTTATATGGCGCACACCTACCCGGAGGTTTCCCGGCGCCTGCGGACCCGCGCTAAAGAAAAGAACATACTCTAGTGGTTGAATAACCACGTTTTTAAATCCTTACGAAATTTATGATAGATGGTTTCCTGGCGTAATTGAAATGGAAGAGAGTTCCATAAAGATGGAGCTAAGTAGGCAAAAGACCGTCCGCCCATGCGTACTCGTTTGATCTTGGGAACTTGAAATTTTAATTGGTTAGAGGATCGCAGAAGTCGAGAGGGAAGGTAAGGATGCACCAAAGCACTAAGAGAATGTGGTGCTAAATTCATTTTGATCGTATGCATATAGCAGAGGGCTTTAAATTTTGAACGATTTTCTATCGTAAGCCAGTGAAGATCACGGAGAGGACCTGAGATAGAGGCCATTCTGGGTAGCTGACATAGTAGTCTGGCCGCAGAATTTTGGACCACTTGCAGCTTACGGGTCACTTCCTTACTCACACCCAAATACAGGACATTGCCGTAGTCCAATCTGGACACGATCAAGGCCTGAATAACAGTTTTTTGCGTGGGTAAAGGGAGCATCCAAAGAATTTTTTTTAGCCATTTTAAAATTGTAAAACAGGTTGAAACAACCTTAACTACTTGCTGTTTCATAGACAATTGGTCGTCAATAATTATACCAAGGTTACGAACAGATTGTGTAGGGTTGGGGAGATCACCCATCTGAGGTGGCCAATGCTGGGGACCCCAAAGAGTTTTGTTTCCGAAGATAAGGAGTTCCGTTTTCCCTCCGTTTAGTTTCAATCTATTTGTATGCATCCATCCAGCTATCTTTTGTAGCCCAACCTGGAGAGAGGATATGTTGGAAGTCTCCTTGGAAGACAAGGAGAAAATAAGCTGGGTGTCATCCGCATATGAATATATGGTCAGCCCAGCCTCCTCCGCAATAGAAGCCAGGGGGCTAACATAGATGTTGAAAAGTAATGGGCTAAGTATAGAGCCCTGAGGTACGCCATACGGGGAAGAATGAATCTTAGAGTTAGCCGTAGGGGAAAAGACCTGGAAAGTCCTATGACCTGCAAACTACTGACCAAGTCCTTCCGTTTGGGAAGCCTTTTGATTTACATGTATTTAGGACTGATCTATTTCCCCATTACTTTACTTTCAGGCTCCTCCAAGGTTAATACTACAATATAAGCATTTATGGTTAAAAGTCCGATTTTAGAATACCTAATTTCCTCTAATGGGAAATTCAGTACACAGTGCAAAATTACGCTGGTGGTAATTCTATCAATGGCAGTATATGTGCAGTGATATAATAGAGCCAATACTTCTGGAAAAAAGAGATATTTTACTGATGGCAATATGCTACATTTACAGACAGTGGCTAAATGCAAATCTTTAAAGCATTAGAACTCTTCTAACCTAAATTCTGAGTTGCATCGGCTTTCTATTGTACCTCTTGTTTCTACCACCACCAAATGTAATCTCAGTATGCCAATGGTACTATTACATCTTTTAGTAGGTAGCCCATAGTGTGGTTTATCGTTTTCTAGAAAATAATCACACTCTTGGAACAAAAGAATTTGGACAGTAACAAATGCTAACTCATCTTTATTTAATCTTCTAGGCAAACTATTTGTCCTAAAATACCAGAGCTGCCAATAATTATATAGAGCAAAAAATCTCATCGCTTTGTAGAGCTAAATGCTATCTTCTAATAGCTGTTGCGTCCTGAAGTAAGAGATGGCCTTGCAAATGATGATGAATGACCCGTATGTAAGTGACATGATGTTATTTGCTGAAACACTTAGATGCACGAATTAGTTCAGTCAGCTTTAACGTTCTGCTTCCCACAGAGGCTTCGATTAATTTATTCTGGAACACAGTCGCTCACAGCAGAACATTAAGTAGATAGTTTTGTTTAGAAAGCAAGATATAATGTTTAAACCTTTAGGGGAGCCCTGATAATACAGAAAAAGACATGTTTTGGACAATTAAAGATGGGCAGAGGCCGGGCTAATTTGGCTGTCAATGGGTTCAGCTCTATCTTCCCTCTTCTTTCTCGCTAGGCTTGTATCTGCAGGAGCATATATGAATTAGAATACCATGCAGCTTCAAGATGTTTCTGGTGTTTTTTCTCTAGGTGAAGGAAAATGGACCTGTCAGCGGCATAGAAGTCAATATTGCCGAAGTATTTGACGAGGCGGCTTTTGCCCTACATTAGGGATTGGATGGCGCCTCGGTGCATTGAGACAGCATTAGTAATTACCAGTGCTGTTTGAGTGATGATAATTGATCTATGGATTTTTAGAAGGCTCTCTAATTCTGCAGCTTGTGCCCTCATACAGAGAACTAATTAGAAATCCCATTCCTGGAGCCATGAATCTTGACAAGCATGTTGTGGCAGTCTGCCACCCAAAAACCTCTGTGTGTCACACATTCGAGGACCAGATGTGATGTGCAGGGGTTCAATCTTTGATAAACGAGTCCCGTGGGACCAATGTTTCAAGGAGCGCTGTCACAGAGAAGACACAAGATTAACTCATTTGTCTGTCGAATAATTAATCCACGGGATTTTCTTTCACAGTGTTCTGTCTAGAAAATCTGAATTGCAAAGTTACTTGAATGCAAAGTGCTGTTTTTTTCACTTGTGTCGGTGTAGAAAAGCATACTTCTTTCTTCAAAGCATTTAATTAAAGTACAGGTTTAATTAGTCGCGGAAAAGAGACAGCAACATCAGATAAAATAATGAGGATTATAATACACGTCTTTCAAAGGAAGGAGGCGTTTTAATGTAAAATATAAATATAAATACACAATGAAGCAACAGAGTTGTCACTCATACACCAAGCAAATAAGTTAACTGAAAACGAGGATACAATACCATGCCACCTGAGCTCATTACAGTTGCCTTTACAGAATTCATATTCAGAAAGGCTCGGAAATTATCTACATCAGCGATGGGCCCAGTCTCAATTGATTGCGAAGAATATGCACACTGATAAAAGAGGCCCTGATTTTATAGCGAGAGATGCAGGCTACAGGCAACAAATGAACATGGAACTTACCTTACAGAAATTGTTGGATCGTGAATAGCAGGGGTTTGTAAACCTTGCATATTGTGTCCATTTGGGTGGTAGAATTGCGTTCCTCCATTTTTCATTTTTGTTATGGTAATGACATAGGGCCAGATGCATCAAAAAAATGTTTTGCGATTCCCTAATTGCGAATCTTTGTGAATCGCAATTAGGGAATCGCAAAACGGCATGCATGAAAGTGCGCAGTACACTTTCTGCGATTCCTAAGTGATCGCAAATGACCTACCTCATGAATATTAATGAGGTAGGTCGCAATTTGCGACCCCCAAGGAATCGCAAAAATCACAGGGATGGTGGCCTGCTGAGATCAGCAGACCACCATGTCTGTGATTGCTTTTAAATAAAGCAATCATTTTTTTGTAAAGCAGTCCGTTTTCTTTAAAGGAAAACGAGATGCTTTACAAAAAGAAAAATGAAAAGTTTTCTTTTCATTTTTTAAGAGCAGGCAGTGGTCCGTGGGACCACTGCCTGCTCTTAAAAATGCTTCAACAAACATTCACAAAGGGGAAGGGATTTGCGAATGTCTATGCAAATGTTTTGCGACCGCATTCACGGTCACAAAACATTCATGCATGCTGTTAGGATTCGGTATTTTGAAGGGACGCACTAAACACTAACTGGTTACCGAATCACAAAATTGGGTTTGATGCATCGCAAAAGCATTTTTTGCGATCGCAAACGGCCCGATTATGCGAATCAGCCAGTTTGCGAGGAGAAAAATGCTTGATGCATCTGGCCCAATGGGTGGTTGGCCAACATCATTGCGAATACATTGCTGTTGTGTTGTGTTTTCTCTTGCACGATTGTTCTGATGTTCAGAATAATTTAGTGATAGCTATATTCTCTTTGGTCAATGTGCCTGATTTTATCGGAGTCTAGTTATGCATTACCACATTACTCTATATGGAGCTTTTGTACAGTTTGCTCGTTGATTACCATTTGTTCTACAGTATATTCACGTATGTGGAGACATTAGAGTGCAGCCAAATCACAACTACAGCTGAACATTCACATTCTTATCATAACTATGAGAATGTGTCCAATGTACCTCACCTCACCTCTCCCTCCACCACCTCCCTTCAACATGTCTTTGACTGCTCATCCAAGTCTACAGGCAGAGGCAAGGATGCTGAAAAGCTCAGCTTTCCATCGTAAACCGATTACATTGAGTCCTAGTCAGCAAAAAGGAAATAACACGATAATCGTCGTTTCTTTTTGTGACTGCAATATCCTGGGAAAAGCCTGAAAGCCACCAAACCTTAATCACATCTCCTACTTAACCTCCTTGTGTGCAAAATTTAGGGTGGAAAATTTAGTCTGAGGAGGAATGCCACAATTTTTCATGTTTGAAACTGTCAGTTTATTGCCGTTGAAGATTGGGAATACAAAGGAAGATATCCCCAGCGATATGAAATTTTAATTTGAAATGGGTAATTTGATCAGAAAAAAAGTAAAAAATATCCTAATAGCTTGCTAACAGAGCGTTCTCATGGTGAAAAATTACTAGCATTAGCATGGGTTTCTTCCAAAAAGCGGAAATTAAGTTATTTCAAATAACAGATACAACTTGTGCTGATTTTTGGCCAATCAAAGTAAAACTCGTGCAAACAGCATAAAAGACTCTTCATCTATGATATATTTTTCCCTATATGTCTTTTGTCTCCTCCGGGAAGGTGGACATGGCAATTGAGGTTATACAAGGTGGTGAGTATGTGGCTGATTCTGGCTTCAGCTAGGTTGAAGATGTGGTGAGGGCATGGGTCGGTTGGGGCCATGAGTGGTGATGTTCATGATGGAGGTTGTGTCCTGTGGAGCGAGCTGGCTCCATTCGGTTGGTCGGATGTCTGTGGTGGTAGAGGTTTTTTTGTGTTGCTTGAAGAAACCGGTGGTCTTGGGCTGGGGATTGAAATTTCAGTAGATGTTTGCGATCTTGTCATGGAAGACGTTTGCTAGGTTGTGGCAGAGTCCTGTGAGGTGGCAATGTTGATTGTTGCAGCTGAGGGATTGTAGAATTCTTTGATAATGTTCTTTACAGTTGCAAAGGCCTTTTTATTTAGTTTTCTCAACTGTCTGTGGTAGAGGATGAGGGCTGTCTTGAAGGCAATCTTGACGGTTGTGTCCTTGCTGGTGCACCATGTACTTTCCAGCTGTTTACAGTGTTGTTTAGCGGTTATGAGGTCTTCAGTGTACCAGCTAGCTTGCTTGGTGGACCTTCTGTGGGTGTTGTTACTGATAGGAGTGATGATGTTGGCGCAGTTGGTGATCAAATTGTCTACGTTTCTGAAGTTCTGGTCTAGGTTGTTGGAGGAGATGGGGTAGGTGGTGTTGAGCAAACACAAGGAGATGATGGACGGAGCGCTAAAACTTTTCAGACACTCACCCCCAGTCACAGATCTGGGTTGAATCCATCATCATTCTTTAGCTCACTTCACCACCCCAGTTCAGACTCAGCTATATGCAAATCAGTCTTGACCCTGTGCCTCATGGGAACAGTCCAGCCCAAACTGCCAAGCCATGTCTTCCCTGGACCGGAAACAAGCATCTTGGGACCGGTTTCGGGCTAACAGCCCTCATCAGCCAGGCTAGCTTGAATACAGTGGCAAAGTGAGCAAGGGACCCACGTCTGGGCATACCCTGCCAACTTAGGGCGAACAAAGCAAACACAAGGAGATGATGGACGGAGCGCTGAAACTTTTCAGACACTCACCCCCAGTCACAGATCTGGGTTGAATCCGTCATCGTTCTTTAGCTCACTTCGCCACCCCAGTTCAGACACAGCTATATGCAAATCAGTCTTGACCCTGTGCCTCATGGGAACAGTCCAGTCCGAACTGCCAAGCCATGTCTTCCCTGGACCGGAAACAAGCATCCTGGGACCGGTTTCTGGCTAACAGCCCTCCTCAGCCAGGCTAGCTTGAATCCAGTGGCAAAGTGAGCAAGGGACCCACGTCTGGGCATACCCTGCCAACTTAGGGCGAACAAAGCAAATACAAGGAGATGATGGACGGAGCGCTGAAAGGGCATTGATCCATGTGTTCTTTGAGACTTTGCTCCAGCTGCAGTGGGGGGCGTTGGGTAGACTAGGGGTGGAGGTCGGTGACATGGTGATGTAGAAGTGGATGATGGAGTGGTCGGTTCAGGTGAGTTCCATGGTGTGGCTGTACCTGATGCAGTCGCTGGAGGTGAAGATGGGGTCTAGCCTGAGGCCTGCAGTGTGCGTGGGGTCGTGGATGAGTTGGGTGAGTCCAACGTTGTTCATGCTGTCGAGGGAGTTGGCAGCGTTGATGTCATTGTGGTCATCGAGATGGAATTTGAGATTGTCAAGGAAAATGTAGTTGTTGGAGTCTATGGCTAGAGAGGCAATGAAGTCGGTGATGAAGTTGCAAAAGGCTGTACGTGGTCCCTGAGGATTGTAGATGAGGGTGCCCCCTATGGAGGTTTTGCTGTCTGTTTGGAGTCGGAAGTTAAGGTGTTCCATGGCTGAGGTTATGTTGTCATTTGTTGTGTTGCATTGGACGGATTCCTTGTGTATGATGGTGATTCTTCCGCCAGGCTTATTAATGCAGGTGCTGTAGGTGATCTTGTATCCTTTGGCGATGTCGGGCACAAAGTGCGGTTGAGCCAGGTCTCAATGAGGAAGAGGACGTCGGGTGCGAGGGTGGAGATGAGATGCCATTTCTCGTTGGCGTGTTTGCATAATGAGCGTGTGTTGAGAAGGGCGAATGTGAGTTGGAGTTTTTGTTCAGGTGGCGTCTGCAGTGTGTTCGGGGTGGGGCTGGTCCACGGGCTGGTGTGTGTGCTGTGGCAGGCGATGTACCAGTGGGTGCAGGTGAAAAGTCCTTCCGTGGGATGTGGGTCAGCATGGTGGCAGTGTTTGTTGCAGTGTCCGGGGTTGAGTGTACAGAGCATGGCGATGGTGTATCTGCAGGGGACTAGAGGTCCAGGGGTCAGCCGCTGGGCGTGCTCCAGGTGCAGATGGGTGCAGAGCCGTTGTCGTGCCGGCGGTGCACCCACTGCGCTTGCTTGCTGCGCGGTCACATTGCAGCCTGCATTAGTAGGTCTGGGGTGGGCAAGGCTTCTGTTGGCGGGAAGAAGAGTGAGTGCGAAAACCCGGTCGGGAAAACCCATGCAGCGGCGGTGTCACATGATCAAACAGTAGCAACTGTATCATACTGGAACAAGCAGGAACTGGAGGACACAGGCAAGTGGACGGCTAGGTGCCTAGCTTGCTAATAGCTAGAACAATGATTCAAGGACTCAAATGAATTAATAGTAAATTAAAATCCAATCCAAAGGTCCATCTAGATTTTAAATTACTATGAAAATGGCACTTTTAGAAAATTGACAGTTTCCTGCCTAAGCCAAATGTGCTGTTCTTCCAGTGTCCAGTGTCCAGTGTCATTCTACTTTCAATGGCTCTCCTAGAGTGAGATGTGTATTACTCCCAGACAGTGTGGCCATCTGGGCTGTGCTCAGGAACTTAATTAAACTTGAAAAGGTGTGTAACCTGTCACAAGAAAATGTAACTCACACCTAGGCCTGCCCCATGCTTATGTTGCTAGTCAACCATGCACCAATCCCTGTGAAAGAGGGATTGCCCCCAGAACCAGTGTGAGTGACCACAAGGGAGGGTTTGCCCATTATCTTAGCTTCACTGCTGTGTGGGCACAGGGAGCTGTGAAAAAGGGAAGAAAGTTTCTGCCATATCTGTTTTATGTAGAGAGGGGCACTGTGGTACTATTTTGAAAATGGCACTTTTAGAAAATTGGCATTATCCTACTTAAGCCAAATGTGCTATTTTGCCAGTCTTCATTGCAATTTGATTTTTAATGGCTCTCCTGGGGTGAGATGTGTATTGCTCCCAGACAGTGGACAAAAGACTTGGATGTTTTGGGGCTGCTTCTCCCCCTGACAGGTTGGCATCTGGGCTGTGCTCAGGAATTTAATTAAACTTTAAAAAGTGTTTTTTTATGTAGAGGGTCTCTGTGGTATAGTTAACTGTAAAACACACAGGAAGTGCTGCAATCATTAATATGGTCACCCCTGGGAACATTTACCCCATTGGTTAGGTAGTGGCTAAGAGTTTCCCCCACCCACTCCCTGGCACTGGGAATAAAGTGGCATACCCAGTACCTTCTTCAGTACACCTGTGGACCTATGACAGACAGAAGAAGGACTGCACCTACTTTTGAACCTGTAGAGAGAAACTCCAAGGGCTGGACCTGCTCCCCACATGTACCCAGGACTAAAACGTTGACTTAAAAGGCTAGTTGGTTAGCCTCCTGTAAAGCCCCAGGAACACAAAAACTGCAAGAACCTCATATCTCTGCTGAGCCCAGTTGACCAGTTCCAATTGGATTTGCCATCAACCCTGCTGGTGGCTTCTGGGAGATTGAGTCCTAACCCCCAAGTCGTGCCCAAAAGGTTTTAGACCTTTGGCTGGTGTTAGAGTGTACCCTTCACCTCTTCAAAATGTCAGGACTGGACACTTAGAAGCATTTTCTGGACTTTTCTGCAACAGAACCAATGGCTACCACTGGCCTCCCACCAAGCCACAGCCTTCGATGTTGTACTGCTGGTGTGATTCAACTTGTGATTTGCCCCACTGAAAGTATCCTGACTTCCATAAAAGTTTCTAAGTCTGATCGTAGAAAGACTTCACCAAGACCAATGCTGAGCTACAACCTAATGACAACAATGCCTTCCTGGGCCCCGACTTCAGACTTCACCCACTTAGAGTTTACCAGCCTTTGACACTGAGAGCCTCAATCTTCCTGCTGGAAATGAGGCTCCAATGAAGGTCTTGCACTTCAGCTGGCTGCCATCAGCTAGCTCCTCTTCGGATCCAACCTGCAGCCCAAACCACCGTCGACCTCATCAACGAGAAATTTTTTACAGAAAAATGACTAAGTCCGAAGGTAAACTTTCCACCAAGATGAACCTGGTCTCCATTGTGGTATGCTTAACTTTTGACTTTGACCCAGTCTAGCATGACCAGGTACCTGCGATTGGCACTTTGTGCTTTGTGATGCGAGATTCATCTAAAACTTCTAAAAATCATATCTCCGGTTCCCTACATCCGATTTTGCCATTTCGGTGTATATTTGTTCATTAAAATTTACTCCATGTATCTAAACTTGATTGGAATTTTTATTGTGTTGTGTTTTCTACTTTTTAACTGTTTTAACACCTTGACCGCGGTGCGAATTCCGCCGCGGTGCGGGTTAAATAATGAGTGGGCGTGTCTGGGACGGCCCCCGGCCGTCCTCCGCACATGCCCACCGTGACGTCGGACGGCCGGGGGCCGTCCGACGCATCGAACGGGTTAATACTGATAATTGCTTTATACATTTCTACTAAGTAAAGCCTGCTTGCTATGTACTACAGCTACCAAGGATTGAGCTCCAGTTTAAACCATTCAGAACTAACTGGACCTTGCACAGAATTGTGACATTATTACTTGGCGAGGACTCACATAGTCTCCAACTAATAATCCAGTTTCTCACAAATTGCAAACCTACATTAAAATACAAGAATATCAGCTGGCAATGTCACAGACTCCTCACATACTTTGCATAATTGAGTACAAGAGTGTATTCTGCATTGGGGGCTCTGCGCAGGCTGTGGTTGGCACTAAACAAAAATGCTCTGTGGTTTGTGTTGCAGTGCAAAAAAGTTTTTAATAGCTCTATGGTTTGTATGGCAGTGCGAATTCAAGTATCAGGTTATTCCACTCCATAGATAGATGAAATTTACACCTTTCTCCAAGCCCTTCAGATAACTGATCGGTTAGTTCATATACTTATAGGGTTGAATTCTGGTTATTTTGTACAAGTTTATGATATTGACTTGGTCCATAGGTGCTTAAATGGATTTATAGCTTCAGAAGGTAAATTATTAAATGCAGAACATCTCTGGGGAAAGGTGGCGGTCCTGAAGGAAAATCTTTCTTTGGCCTATTTAGAGCATACAATGCTCCATAAGAGTAAAGGGTTTCACAATAAAGGGGACTATTCCATTGTTTATTTGCAAAGACAGCGGTCCAAACCTGTAAGATCTCAAACCAAGAAAAAACTTTCACTACCTCAAGTGAAGTCCTATGCAAGACTACTTCACCCACAAGATTAAATCAGCTGAAAATTCAGCGAAAGCTTTATTTAAAATTGCTCAATGCTTCACCAAACCAGCAGCTCTTGATAGTACTGTGATTTCCTCCCCTTCCCTCTGTGCTGGATTGTCGAACTTTTTCCAGGACAAAATTCAATCTATCTACTCCACTTTCCCATCCAATTTGACTCTGCCCGAGCATAACGCCATTCTGGACAGCATGGAGCTTTGGACAGAATACCGCCCTCTTTCTCTTGAGGCTTCCTTAAAAAAACGTTTAGAATGTAAATCTGGTTCCCCGGGTGATCCCTGCCCTGCCCAGTTTTTTAAACTCCCAGCTCCCTGTTTTAATGCCACGCTGAACCACATTTGGAACTCTTCTTTGAGTTCAGGCATTTTTCCAGCGGCATGGAAACAGGCTTTCCTACTGCCCATACTCAAGAAACCGGACGCCGACCCTGCAGATTATAAAAACTTCAGACTCATCTCTCTCCTGCCGGGTCCGGCAAAAATTCTTGAACAGGTAGTCCAGAGTCAACTTTAAGAATTCCTGGAATCCAACAATCGATTCCACGACTCCCAATCAGGCTTTAGAGCAGGCTATAGCACAGAGACCGCATTCTTAGAGATGTCAGAGAGTGTTCGTGAGACTATTGACCAGGGCGACGCAGCAATGCTTGCGCTGCTGGATCTGTCTGCGGCCTTTGACACTGTGGCCCATCCAATTCTCCTGGAGAGACTAAAGCAATTGGGAATTCAGGGCACAGCCCTTTCCTGGATCCGGTCCTTCCTTGAGAACCGGACACAACAAGTTTTTCTACGTCCCTTCATCTCTTCCCAGAAACCCCTTGTGTGTGGGGTTCTCCAGGGATCAGCATTGAGTCCACTCCTTTTTAATGTATACCTCTCTCCGCTTGCAGCCTTGGTCCAATCCCTTGGGGTGAAGGTGATTTCTTATGCTGGTGATACCCAGCTTCTGTTTTCTTTTAAAGAACAATCGGAGGCTGCTTTTGTCAACTTTAGAAGATGCCTGAGCAACATCTCGGCTTGGATGACCCAAAATTGTCTAAAGCTGAACTCGGAGAAAACTGAGGTGCTCTTCTTCAACCAGCGGG
Organism: Calotriton arnoldi; assembly: GCA_963921515.1. NCBI lineage: Eukaryota > Metazoa > Chordata > Amphibia > Caudata > Salamandridae > Calotriton > Calotriton arnoldi. The sequence goes on along the minus strand of CAWUFW010004540.1, from coordinate 663,943 downwards.
CCTCTACACCCTCTAAGCTCTGGTGGCCACAAGAACTGGATCCCCTTACCTGAGCCAGTAGACTCGGTGAGAAACTTAGGTTTCAGATTTAACAACGATCTTTCTTGTAAGTCCCAGATTTGGCAAGTCTCCTCCTCCTGCTTCGGGAAACTCCGTACCCTGCGGAAGTTCCTCCACTTCCTCCCGTTGGACTGCAGGCGGACAGTGGTTCATGCCTTGATTACATCTCATCTACGCTAATGGTCTCTACTTGGGTCTCCCTGCATACCTGATCCGCAGACTGCAAATGATACAGAATGCCGCGGCTAGACTAATTTGCAAGGTGCCTTACCGTCACTCCATCACTCCCCACCTGAGAAGCCTCCATTGGTTGCCCATCATCAGGAGAATAGAATTTAAGGCACTCACCCTGGCTTACAGAGAAACCAGGGGCCGAGGCCCGGCTTACTTGAGAGTCAGACTCCAACATTACCATCATGACCTGGCCTTGAGATCTAACCACCTGAAGCTCCTCACCACTCCTCACTTTCGCAAGGCGAGGGTAGGTGGCAGAGCATACGCAGTTAGGACCGCAAAACTTTGGAATGCCATGCCGCTCCCTCTCCGCCTGACTGAACAGGAACCTGCCTTCAGGCGAGCTCTAAAAACCTGGCTCTTCAACCGTCTCTAATTCTGTGTGTGCCCTGTGTTATTCGACTGCCCAGCGCCGGGACACCTCCGATGAAGGTAACTGTGCGCTCTATAAATTTCTAAATAAATACATTGATTCTAGTAATAAATGCAATATTAAAATATGTTAACCCTCCTAAAGTATTCCCTCTTAAATAGTTCTACAATTTTACTGAGGATAAAATTCCTATGGTGTATATATAAAGAATAGAAAATAGACAACTCCCCAATTAAGCATTTAGGTTAGATTTCATAAAAGCAGCACACAAGGACATAGTATCTGCTCATGCAGGCATCAATTCTACAATATTAATGCCACAGCAATGATATTAGTGGCCGTATATGCCTAAAGCTGCAAAGAAATAGATACAGCAATGTACTATTTATCAACAATGGAAATCTCTTAATGCTGCGAGGACAACCCCTACTCTTTTAAGAATATCTGATAAAGAGGACAGGCAATACCCAAGTAAAGCATCCTGCAAATTAAGAAAACAGAGCAGCAGTGAGCCAATGGTCTGCACAAATAAGCCTTGATTATTAGGGTGCTGTACACAAGATTATCATATCACTGCAGCCAATATCAAGCTCAGTGAGCACTCAACTTGTAGAGGACAGCACAAAATGGATGTACACCGTACAAACTTCTCAAAATATATCTTGTTTGTGAAAGGTTCATGCTCTAGATCAGAACTCTTCAATCTGGGGGCAGTCCAGACGTGATCATAGGGAGGCCAGGCACTGGCCTAGAGGAACATGATGCTAAAAATAATGTTGTATTTTAGTGAGAAAAGCAGAGCGTCAGTGAGCCAATCAGTAATGGACCATCATTACATCTTTTGTGATCTTTTGTGACCCATGTCCTGGCTGCATTAGGTGTCAAAGGGACAGGCAGCTCCAAATAACCCTTAAAGTTCCACCCCCTCATTTTTTATAAAGGATCATTTTGTGGATACTTTTACACTTTAGGGAGACCAGGCTCTCCTTAGCATGCTGGCAATCATGTATTTGATTGCATTTTTAATAGGGCTAGGTTAGTATCCCTCCAATGTCTGTACTGTTAAACAAGTTTAGAGTTGCCAATATTACTGAATATTTGTAAAAAATTATATTTGTCATTCTGTAAGCTCCAATTATTTTTTTTTACATGGGGCAGGGGCACAGCATAAACAAGTTTAACGACCACTATTCTAGATCCCTATGGGTAGGGTGACAAAAGATTGCCACTGCTCACATGATCATTAAAGACTTGAAGGGGCATATTCTCAAGGACACATCGCCGATTTAGCGGCACTTCACCGCCACTAAAGTGGCGATAGACCCATCGCCCCATTCACAAGTCTGCGCTAACAGCCCACATCGTCAGATTTCCTGCGATAGCTGCCGCTAAAAACATCGCCAAGGCTGACAGCGACAACTAACGCTAATCATATGCAGAGTAGGCGTACCCGTGCAAAAACCACGATAAGACCACTTCGCGATATTCCCAACGACCAGCCAGATCGATGATGCGGTCCAAAAACAGGCGATAAGGAGTGGTAGCAGCAGGGACTTAAGACCTGCTCAATCCTGGCCTTAAGTAGGACGAAAACCTGCAGCACAAAGGGAGCCCAGCCCAGAGCCACATCTGAAGACCAACAGATGCCATGGAGCTACTAATCATGCAGCCTGGAGACCCAAGAGGGCCACAACACCCACCGCCACCACCCCCAGGACCACCCCCACCCCCAGGACCACCACCCCCCCCGGACTGCCACCGAGGCAGCGCAGAAGAAGACAGCGGACCTTCCAAAAACGCGCCAGCCCCAGAGACTCAACGCCAGAGGATGTCCTTGCCCACTACAGGCTCAAAAGGACAACCATCCACCGCATCCTGACCCACATTGCCCGCAGGCTGACGGCACCAACACAGCGGACAACCAACATCCCTCCGCAGACAGAGCTGCTGGCTGTGCTGCACTTGTTGGCCCCTGGTACCTCCCAACCAACAACTGCCAGAGTCGGAGGAGTATCACAGCCAGCCCTATCAAAGTTCCTCACACCTGTCTTGGTTGCCATCATCAGCTTGTTACCCCAGCACCTTCACTTCCCCCACACTGCGCAGGAACAGCTAGAGACCAAGCAAGGCATCTACGCCATAGCTGGCTTCCCGCACCTGTTGGGGGCAATTCACTGCACACATGTCCTACTTGTGCCCCCTGCCGACACTGCACACAATTACCGCTACAGAAAGCACACGCATCCCATCAATGTGCAGGCAAAAGTGGACCACCCGGGACTGTTCACCAATGCCGTCGCCAAACTTCCCAGGCAGTGTGCATGACTCCCACATCCTCCGACAGTCCATCATCAACCAGCGCTTCCAGGATGGCACCTATGGAAATGCACTGCTCGTTGGTAAGCACCAACGGAACATACCACACACCTCAACTCCACAATCATACAACTCACAGCTGTGGAAATGCAGACGTAACTAAATCATATACAAAATGCCAACAAACATGCCCACCTACCAGACACGACAACACAAGTAACTGTGGCAACAGGGGCCAGACATGTAGACAAACCATCCACAAAGGCATAGCCCCTCTGCCACACGACTGCAGAAGGTGGGAAGAGGTGGGAACCAAGAATGTGCGAAGGAGCCAATGGACCCATGAATGAGAATGTACACAATGCCAAGTGTGGCGGTGATGTGCTGGACAGTCTTGAGTATGCAGAGCACCGACATGTCCATGTGGACATATACTGCTGGTGCCTGTAGTGATGTGGACAGTGGACGCAACCATGTCACCTCAGGCAGTGGGGAAGACCTTGGACATGTAGCCATGTCACCCCCCCTGTAAGCTGAAGCGTAGTGGGCTGGTCCGGCGTACGCCAGTCCAGCACAGGAGTGTGAATTAACAGCCCGGGGCCCTGGGCATGGTCCACTTCCGGGATGGCCACCAAAGTAACTATGGCGTGTGTCTCTGTTGTGGCGTCAGTGCCACCCCGCCCTCAATCGACAATGTTGCAATGTAGTGTTGTAGGGAGTCTGCACATACACAGGACTATGCACAGCAATGCGGGACTACTGTATATAGGGGCTATGCCTCCTACAGCCTTAGTACCCACGAGCCCACGACCGGCTAGCTATGGTGTCCCACCTGCCCTCGTATACACAGATTGAGAAACTGTCATTTAGACAACCCAGAACACAACACACCACTAATCACTCAGGGATCGTGGTAACAGGTCATTCCCCATCGCTCAGACTCTCGTACTCATCCACAACAAGAGATTGACAGAGCCACTGAGTCAGTCCAAAATGTTTATATCAACTAACGTGCCCTGAAATGCAGCACACGAGCCACTACTAAAATTAGAATGCATAATACAAACATTGTCAGCATTGTAGCAAGTCCATACAAAATAATAGGAGAAATCATTGTATATTGATCCTGGAGACAGGACTATTAAACCTACACTCCCTCCCCATGGATGGGAAAACCAAGATGACAACATAGCAGATCCCTGGGCCTGTATAGCAGACCCCATACCCCTAAGACATAGATCGTGTCTCCACATCACAGCTCCATACAGCTCCTCATTCTTAAAAAGTCACTCCTCAAGTGTGTCTGCGTGTAACATGCATTCTCCTAACATCAAGAAAAAGATGTGTGTCCCACAAACAGCAGCTGAAGGGTATGTTTAGCCAACGTGCCAGGGCCTGACCAGATCAAAATCACAGGGGACGGTGTTGTTTGACCTTGCTCATGATGCACAGACTAAACTCCAGGAACAAGCAGGGAACCAGCGCAGCCAGCGGCTCGCATGTGACCAGCGAACACATTCTTGCATTAGAAGAAGCCTGTAGTGTTGTGTGCTAATGCAGCATCATGGCCTCTGGACCAATTCTAACCTACAGATGTCAACGGGGTCCCTTAAAGCCACATGAGACCCTCCCCCTGGCCAGGTTGCAGAAGAATAGTTAAAACAAGGTCCAAGTCGCAAGCAGAGTCAAAGCACTGAGCATAGCAGGGCAAAGTTCAATAAAATCAAAATCAGAATAAGGTTGATTAGCGCTAAAATACGAGAAGAAGAAAAAAAAAAAAATGTCTTGTTGAACATTAATCATCGGAATCATATGAGATCCGTTGAACCTTGGAAGGCAAGGTGTTCCAAAAGACGGTCCCCCTCCTCATAGACAAGGAGGGACAACACCCAATTCAACAACTCCAAGGAGCATACGTGCTCATCATAATCCATAGCTTCAAAAAGCATGGTCGGACATCCTGTATCGTACTCAATGTAGCTGTGGTGCAGCAGGCGCGACGCCCCTTCACAGATGTCCCATTGTGCCAGCAATCCATTCACGGCCGCCATCAGCATGCGGGTACCAGTTGCACATGATTGATCATGACGCAATAGGGGCCACAGCAACCGGTCGTAATCAGGGCAAGGCCGTATGGCGTTTGAGAGGCACAAATCCAAAGCCCCGGAGAAAGGACAGCCGCGGCATCAAAAAACTGGATGTATGCATGTAAAGTATGCGTATCTGTAAGTCACATTGGAGGCAGCACCCACAACAGCCATAAGCAGGCAACCAAGGAATTCCTGCAATCGGCTACGGTACAGCTCCAGCTGGACCGGATGATCGAGTACCACATGAGGGTCAGCCATTGCAATAGGGGCCAAAGCAACCGGTTGTAATCAGGGCAAGGCCGTATGGCGTTTGAGAGGCACAAATCCAAAGCCCCGGAGAAAGGACAGCCGCGGCATCAAAAAACTGGATGTATGCATGTAAAGTATGCGTATCTGTAAGTCACATTGGAGGCAGCACCCACAACAGCCATAAGCAGGCAACCAAGGAATTCCTGCAATCGGCTACGGTACAGCTCCAGCTGGACCGGATGATCGAGTACCACATGAGGGTCAGCCATTGCGAAGTAGTAATACAAGTACCAGGATAGCACCAGCGAGCAACAGGATCAACGGCAACCCAGCCAAAGGCGCTGGAAAAGAATGGAATGAATAAAAGCCGGAATTACACCAAATATCCTTTGTAACGAGGACACAAGACCTGAGCCCAACAATTTGAAAAAAGGTGCAAGGCCTCCTGTGTCAGATACATTGTATAATTGGTGTATCAACTCCACAAAATGTGGGAGGCGATTGCTATTTAATTGGGGTTGTATGTCACTTGATGTCCGAGCCACCTGTAGCTCAAATGTTTCCCGGGCCGAGGTCAACACAACCTCATGTTGGAATAACAGTGCTTTGAGCCTCCTTAATTTGTTGAAGCTTGCTTTCATAGTGGGAACAGAAGGCCACAGAGAGCTATCAGCAATGCCATGTGGGGACGGAAACAGGACGTTGCTGCAAGAGGGACACCATTGCCGATACACCGGCATGCGCCGATGCCATGCCCTCATGTGTAGCTGTGATCAACGCATGTCTGCGGTCCTCGTTGGGAATCAGCGGATCCCCAACGGAAGGAATTGTTACTGTCAGAACTTGTTCCGGGGACAATTGGTATTCACATCTGGACGGAAAGCCCTGTGGGTATTACGTCCCGTCTCTGGTAGCCGCTACGGCTGCCTGTGTGTCGGTATCGACTTTTGTCACAGACCTTGTGACTGCTGCTACTGAACAAGTGGCTACTGCATTTCTGGCTGCCTCGTCAGCCAGAGTGTTGCCTACAGCGTGGGGTCCCACGCGCTGATGGCCAAGAGTGTGTATTACATGTGTAAGTGGCAAGCCCTCTATGAGAGCCGCCACTCGTACCCAGGGCGTTTCATGCTTGATCGTGTTACCCACATGACATGACAGTAGCATGCACCTGGAGGGCGGGCTTGCCCGAATGGAAAATGAAGGAGCGCTCGGGGTCTTGGCTCATACATGCCAACTGTTGTGTGTGTATCTTCATTGCCGCAGCATGAGCCAAAGGCCTAGCCCCAATCGCAGCGCGAGTTCAGCCAGGCCTGAACTCCACATCTGTGTCCGCCCTATCCTTACCAAGGCCTACGCACACGTGGCCGCCCACCTTCAATGGCCAACATTGCAGTGTTGTTGTCAGGCTTGCGGACATGCGCAGACAGGCATGACAAAGGTGTGCCGTAGGAGTGCAAGTGATGCAACCACTCAGCGCACACAAGTAAATAGGCCTGGGGGGAGGGAGGAGCAGCTGTGAGGCTACGTAACACACATTGTCCCCGCACATTTGCCAGAAGCAATACATGGCAAACATGAATCCCAAAGTCACACAAATCACACACCACAAAACTTGTGAGTCTGCCAACACAGCATGCAGAACCACCAGTTTACACTGGTCTCACTTACGTCTCACAGGTGGTCAGGGATATGCACTCTGCCCGTGGATGATGACACCCCTCCGAGCCCCGAACACCCCGGCCCAGGGGCAGTACAATGTGGCCCACAAACGCACCAGGGGCATTGTTGAGCGCACATTTGGCATGTCTCAGTCACGTTTCAGATGCCTGGATGTCACAGGTGGTAGACTCCTGTACAGCCCAGGAATAGTGTGCAAGTTGATTATTGCATGTTGTGTATTGCACAACATATGTGTACGCAGCAATGCCCCATGGATCCAAGTGCCAGATGCACCGGACGATGATGAGGGAGATGAGGCAGGTGGGCCACACCCCACTGCAGCTGCAGCAGGAATGGCCTGAAGGAACACAATCATTGACATTTTCTTCGCATGAGCACGTCACATTGTGACAGTCCTTGGCAATCATGGTACAGTACAAAATGACCACATGTCCAGCATGTGCAGATAAATTCATTGCAACACACATTCCCTGTGTGCATGTCAGTCCTCTGCATTAGCACATCACTCAGACAAGTGTAAGTGCAACATAGAGTGCTAACAATCTCACATATGGCAAATAGATGGTGGGTATGTCGCCTCTGTACAGAGAGGCTGTTCAGGGTGTCACGTATTCGGAATGCCATTTCAGGGTGTCAGATGTAGTACGTATTCCCACTCATCAGCGTATCACATGTGTACACATACATGACAGGTAGGCTGTCATTGGTGTTCCAAATCAGACAACAGGGTGTCATTCAGGGTCAGATATGAAATTGCGGGTGTCATTTGGCGTCAAATATGAAATAGCAGGTGTCATTTGGGGTCAAATATGAAATAGCGGGTGTCATTTGGGGTCAAATATGAAATTGCGGGTGTCATTTGGGGTCAGATATGACCCACCCTGATGCAGAGCTGCACCCTGTGACTCAAGTCCCACAACATGAGCAACATTGACGTAAAGGGGATGGAGCGTCAGTGAACACCTCAGCAACATGGGAGATGCACACCAGCTAAATAGGCAGCAGGAATACCGTGCCGGAAGGCGAAGCAGTGACATCCCCTCCCAAACCACATCACTCTTCCAGAATGCTAGCAGATGACAAACTAACCATAGGGAGGAAAGCTCCTTTGTCTGTACTGGAGGCGGTAGCACATCTACACCTCTGACCATGGAGTTGCATGCGCCCGGCTCCCCCTGAGAGACCATAGCAGCTGATGACGACTCCCACACTACGCACAGCGCTAACCAAGGACCAACGTATACAGACCCCACACACAGAGGTCCTTGCTCGCAGTTCTCTTGCATGGAATGACCTTCACACTTACGCACAGACCATCCCAGGAGTCCAACCGCTGCACACGAAAACAAATCATTGCTCCTAGCTGTGGCATCCACATAACTTGGACTTAGGCATTTTTACACACAGCCCTATTTCCTACATTGACATGGGCCTAAGTTGGGAAATTGCGAGATTGTTGTTTAGGTGCACTGAGGCTACAGGTAGTTCACACATTCCCAGTCATCTCACTGCCTGTCTGGGTCACGGTCAGATATGCGCATTGATTTCAGTTCCCAGGGAGTACCTTTTTCTGGTATCACTGCCCCTACATCCATCCATGATTTCATACTTGCTTGCTAATAGACATGACACATCTGTGTGAATTAGAATGTTTTGGTCACATTCGGTGGAGTGTTGAAGCTGGACCAGTACATGGCCATGCATACCCCACTTTACATTGTTGCCCCGTGGAGGGCCAGCCTTGTGCATGGGTTTGCACATGCATGGGTTTGTTGTGAGATTGGTGATGTGTGGGGTGGGCCCCCTCTGGGCACATTGTCGACGGGGGCCTACTTGCTGTTTCTATGTTTGCTGCAGTATGCCAGGGAGTTCAGGGGACATGATCCATAGTCATTGTGGGTGTGCACTGTGCTATACTTAATTGTGCATGTGTGGCGTTGTGCCCATCTCCCCCATCCCCCCCGTCCCTGGTCGTTACTCACTCTGTTGCTGTTGGGTCAGGTCATGTTGAGCAGTGTCGGGTACCCCAACTCCTGCCACCGTCTCCCCACTGATGACTGTGGACACCATTTCCTCCATCTCATCCAGCTCCTGCTGTGGCGCTGGACTCCCACCTCCAGTCTGCATTGCTGCTTTCCGGTTGTTGGCAAGTTTCAGCTTGGTTTGCGCTTCAGATCATTCCAGCGCTTCTTGCAGTCATCCACTTCCCTTCTCTTCACTCCGACTGCTTTCAGCTTGGCCAAGATGGACTACCATATTGCATTTTTGGTTGCCATTGACACAGTGGAGGTGATGAACAGTTGTTAGTGGTGTTCTGTCACCTCCGTAATCAGGATCTTGTTTTCCTGCGGACTGTATTGCGGGTTCCTCTTCTTCTTCTCCTTGCCCTTCTCCTTCCCCGAGGTCCCTGGCTGGTCCTCCGGGGGGTTTGTGGGGTTCTGGTTGGGCTCTGTAGTTGCTCCAGTGTCCTCCATGGTGCTTCTCAGTTGTCTGGGTGTGGGTTTTGATTTCTCTTTTTCTTTGTTGCAGCTTTTATGGTGATTTGTGCCGCCAGACGTAGGAATTGCAGGCCTGGCGCTGCTTATCGCTGATGTTTTTATGGCTGTTGGGTCCATCGCCACTTTTTTCACGTTCGAATTTCCTTTTTTATCGGCGTCCCGGTAATTTTATTGCGGACATTTGATGCGTTATCGGGGCACTATCGCCTGTAGCCGGCGTGTTGAGAATACGCCGTTGACGCGGCGTTAGTTTCCCGCGATGAACGGCGTTATGTGAAATTGTGTTGGCCTAGGTTGCTGATATTTATCGCCCGTTCTTGTGAATATCCCCCGAAGTGTCTAGAAATGATGGAAGCAGCCCATACCTTTCATACAGACAATGGTTCGGCTTCAGAATTAAGACGTTTTCAGATGCTATCTCTGCTCTTGGAGTACACCTGTCATTCTCATACTCCATCAATCTGGAGTGAAGCTGAATCATCAAGCAAGCCAATTGTATGCCGCATATAAGCTTTGACTGGTAGAGTGCTAGACAAAAGATGGTCATAACACTGCAAACTATGGAAGGCTTAGCGAGCACTTGCAGTGGACAGCACAAAAGGGCTGTACACTGTACAAACCTCTCTTTGATATAACAATGTATGACCTTATTTACTGAGAACTTGAAAGACGAAGATGCCAAATGATTAATTTTCAGTTTAATTTATTTTGTTTGATAGTGTGCGGATGAGGCAACACAAACATACCCCAGATTACCAACTTCACTCAACATTATATAAGAAATATACACAATTACATAGTCTAAAAACCTAAGACACAATTCATCATTATGCGTGAACATTAATTAAACCCCAGTGTCAATGCTCTTCTTATAAAATCTAAATGTACTGAAGTATCATATATTTTAGTAAAACTCGTATTCTACCTATTCCAGCTATTCTAAATAATTCTAATCAATGTTCAAGTCAGGATCAACTAGGTGGAAGAAGGACCAAGGTGCCATTATTGCTAACTCAGTCAGTTCTTGAAAAACTACGAAGTATCTAAGACAATAATAAAAAAGTGCAGTGCATCCTAAAATCTTCAGGCTATATTTTCTAAAATCTCTCATAGTTATCCCCACCCACAAATTTGTCGATCTTTCCCACAAAGCTTGTTGCGGTAGGGCACTTCAAATGTGAGGAATGTATCCAAAAACATAAATCAACCTGCTGTTCTTAAAATTCTCGTTATTACCTCCCTTCTAGCATACTGACTACTAAAATTATAGAAAAGAGGTATTATAAAACTGCACGTCTCGCCATCCAGAAAAATGTACATAAAATCACTATGCACACAACACCTAAAAATATATATTAAAAACATTTCACATTTCTCTTATTCAGTGGGTTCAAAATAATTATCAAGAAGGAAGTGTGATTTGCCTATTTTCCAAGAATCCAGAGCAGTAATTATTTCCTAAACAGACTCTGCCCTTAGCCAATTTAAACCGTAAAATATCAACGTATTTCCCCAATGCACAGAATATACAGACATTGTTATATTTCATGATGTATGACATCAAGTCATTGAATTGACAAATGTTAATTTCAGGGAATACTGGCAATAACATTTTCTTTCTCTCACCAAAAAAAGTAACACAGAATACAATGAGGTGAATCATTGTCAGATCACAGTCAAAGCAGAAGGGACAACTGTTACCATTAGCACCCACTATTCCGTTATCTTTATTATGCGTTATCCATTTAAAACAAGCTGTCACTTGACCAATTCTCAGCTTCATCATCCATCTGTCTATATGCCTTGCTTTTTATGCCTTCTAAATACGATGGTCGGAGCCCTCTATAATCCGTGGCTATCAGATGTGCCAGTTATACACTCTCCTGACAGTCCTTCAAATCTCTTTCAATAGATTTTTCACTGAGCAACTGTTTTAACATATTGTTCTTGCACACTACAGAACTATCTGCCATATTAACAAGCCGTAGCAGGTCAAAACACTTAGTTATGTTAACCAGATAAGCTGGCCAAGAAGCATATGTATCAAGCTGCTCATGACTTTTAATGAAGAACCTGAATTTCCCTTCCTCAGCTTTTAACAAACTAAGGGGGATATTCTCAAGGACTTATCGCCGATTTATCGGCACTTTAGCGCCGCAAAAGTGGCAATAGATTTATCTCCCTATTCTCAAGCTGGTGCAAACTGCCGATATCGCCAGTTTCCCAGCGATAGCTGCCGCAAAAAACATCGCCACGGATGAGAGCGACAACTAACGCTAATGATATGCAGAGTAGGCGTACCCGTGCAAAAACACACGAAAACACCACTTCGCGATATTCTCAACGACCAGCCCGATCCGCTATGCGACCCAAAAACAGACGATAAGGCGCGTTAGCAGCAGAGATTTAACACCTGCCTTTTACTGGTGTAAAGCCGGACGACAACCTGCAGCATGAAAGGGAGCCCAGCCCAGAGCCACATCCGAAGACCAACACATGTCATGGAGCTACTGACCATGCAGCTCGGAGACCCAAGAGGGCCACAACACCCACCGCCACCACCCCAGGCCCCCCCCCAGACTACCACCGAGGCAGCGCAGAACAAGACAGCTGACCTTCCCAAAACGGCATGGCCCCACAGCCACACAATTGCAGAATGTGGGGAGAGGTGGGAACCAAGTATGTGTGAAGGAGGCAAGTCACCCATGAATAAGAATGTACACAATGCCAAGTGTGGCGGTGATGTGCTGGACAGACTACAGTATGCAGAGCACAGACATGTCCATGTGGACATATACTGCTGGTGTTTGTAGTGTTGTGGACAGTGGACGCAACCAAGTTACCTCAGGCAGTGGGGAAGACCCCGGTCATGTATCCGTGTCCCCCCCCCTGTAAGCGTAAGCGGAGTGGCCTAGGCCGGCGTACGCCAGGCCAGCGTAGGAGTGCGAACAAATAGGCCGGGGCTCTGGGCGTGGTTCACTTCCTGGATGGCCAACGTGTCTGCCAGGGAGGCGCTCCTCACCCTGCCACGAGTCCGCCGCCATTACCGCCAGCCTCCTCAGCCGATCGCTGGCATCCACAACACAGGCCCCCAGCGCACACAGCGGCACAGCACCACAGAGTTATGTGTGTGCTGACTACTGTCTGTGGCCTACACTGCGGTCAGCAGGGCACTCAAATCAAATCCAATCCTGACCTGCGAGGACACGCCATCATCTCTGGCTGCACACCCGCTGAGCGCTTCAGGTGCCACCAACTCAGTGCACCACAAGTCATCATCACGTGGCTGTGGGCCCTTTCTGACCGCTGCCTCCGGCCTAAACTGCGGTCAGCAGGGCTCACAAATCAAATCCAATCTTGACCTGCGAGGACACGCCAACATCTCTGGCTGCACACCCGCTGAGCGCTACAGGTGCCACAAACTCAGTGCACCACAAGTCATCATCACGTAGCTGTGGGCCCTTTCTGACCGCTGCCTCCGGCCTACACTGCGGTCAGCAGGGCTCACAAATCAAATCCAATCCTGACCTGCGAGGACACGCCATCATCTCTGGCTGCACACACGCTGAGCGCTACAGGTGCCACCAACTCAGTGCACCACAAGTCATCATCACGTGGCTGTGGGCCCTTTCTGACCGCTGCCTCCGGCCTACACTGCGGTCAGCAGGGCTCACAATTCAAATTGAGACTTGATTTATTAATGGCACAGTCCAGTAGGCAACAGACATTGCTATCAGTGCGGCCCACCCAGACGATGCATCATCGCAGGCTGCGCAACCGCTGAGCACTTCAGGTGCCACCAACTCAGTGCACCACAAGTCATGGACCCTTTATGATTGAATCTGTGTGTGTAATACAAAGATCACTGTTCTAGTTGTTGCCAGCACCAACCACTCCCTGAGTGCTGGCTTACACTCACCCCACACCCATCCAGCACAGGCGTCACTGGACATGTGACCCTGACAATAATAAGTGGCTGGGCGCACGTGCCCGTAGCCAGTTCCACTATCTATCTAAGTGTGTCCTTGTGGTCATTATGTATGCATGATGGGCCAGGGCCCTACCACCTTACCTTGTGCTGTGGACTGCGGACGCAACCATGTCAGCTCAGGCAGTGTCTAAGACCTTGGACACGTAGCTCTGTCCCCCCCCCTGTAAGTGTAAGCCGAGTGGGCTGGGCCGGCATACGCCAGGCCAGCGTAGGGTGTGAAGGATTTGCCCGGGCCTCTGGGCGTGGTTCAGTTCTGGCCTGGACAAGGAAGTAACTAATGAGTGTGTCACTGTTGTAGTGTCGGCGCCACCCAGCCCGCAATCGACAATGTTGCAATGTAGCATGCACCCGGAGGGCGGGCTCACACGAACAGAGAAATGAAGGAGCGCAAGACCACTGGGGGTCTTGGCTCATACATGCCAAGTGTTGTGTGCGTCTGTATTGCCGCAGCATGAGCCAAATGCCTAGCCTTAATTGCAGCGCGAGTTCAGCCAGGCATGAACTCTACATCTGTGTCCGCCCTATCCTTCCCAGAGGCCTACACTCAAGTGGCCGCCCACCTTCAACGGCCAACATCACAGTGTCGTTGTCAGGCTTGTGGACATGCGCAGCCAGGCATGACAATGGTGTGCCGTAGGAGTGCAAGTGATGCAACCGCGCAGCGCACACAAGTAAATAGGCTCGGGGGAGGGAAGAGCAGATGTGAGGCAACGTAACACACAGTGATGCTGCTCATTTGCCACATGCAAGACATGTCAAACATGAATCCCAAAGTCGCACACATCCCACCCCACCCCCAACAAGCCACTTCACGTTTCCAAGCAGATGAGAAACTAGCATTAGGGATGAAAGCTCCTTTGTCTGAACTATCAGGCGGAAGCACATCTGCACCTCCAACCTCGGAATTGCATGTGCCCGGCACCCCCTGACAGATACTATAGCAGCTGATGACGACTCCCACACTACGCACAGCCCGACGAAAGACCAATGTATACACACCCCACACACAGAAGTCCTTGCTCGAAGTTATCTTGCATGGAATGGCCTTCACACTTACTCCCACACCATCCCAGGCGTACAACCGTTGCACACTGAAACAACTCATTGATCTGAGCAGTGGCATTTCATCCACAGAACTGGCGCAAGTCAGAACAGTGCCGCTTGAACCAGAGCCACTAACGCAATGGCAGAACATCCCGGACACATGCACAACCCCTGTCAGGTGGAACTGTACTGTGCACGTATGCTGCGTTTACTGGGGGCACTGCCATTGGCAGTGCTGCGGATCAGTTACCGGCTAAGCTTCCGCCTTGCCAACGTCACGTGCGTTCAGCCTGTGTTGCATTGTCGATCGTGCATATTCGAGTGGTCCATGGATGTCTGCCTATCCAACAGGACGGTGGCTGAACTGGATTTTGACATGTGTGTGCGCCCCCTGTTGGCCCACGACCAGGAGTGTCACCGTGATACCGTTTATGGGATTCCTTGATACTTGGCATACATGCTGGCAGCTGGACCTGGGAGATTGCACAACTCCACGTGTGCAGTGACCACATTGAACCGCTCCCCTATTGGGCTGTAGTGCTAATTGGTGAAAGGGGATGGACGCAGCACATCTGTCCGGACCTGCTAATGGATTGCCTTGCCGTCCTGTTTGATGAAGTTGACAACGAGCTCATGTTGGAAATGATAGCCTACGAAGCTGCAATCGCTTTCATGGACGAGTAACTACGTACCTGCAGCCACAACAGATTGGAACCCATTGCACATGTCCCAACACCTTGTTGCATCATGAAGATCTGGTCACATGTCCCACGACATGGCTGCATTCGCCTGGACTCCGAATACATGAGCGGACAACAAAGCGGGTTAACACACACTTGTGAAAGGTGAGGCACTCCCCTGGAGTGGACAGCGGCGCTTGGCAACGTTCCTCATCCTGACATACTGCTGCATTGGTCTGCATGTTGTGGCACTTATCTTGCCCGTACTGACACGCATATGCACCTTCACTTGTATTCAACTGTGATGAGTGTTGATTTGAATGACAATGTGTGTCTCACTGCATATCTGGGTCACGGCCATACATGCGCATTGATAGCATTACCCAGGGAGTACCTTTTTGTGGAATCACTGTCCCTACATTCATCCATACTTTCATACTTGATTGCTCATAGCCACGACACATCTGTGTGAATTAGAATGTTTTATTTGCATTCAGTGGAGTGTTGAAGCTGGAGCAGTACAGGGCCATGTGAACCCCACTTTACATTGTTGCCCCGTGGCGGGCCAGCCAGAGTCCTTTAGGGATTGACAAGTTCATCGGAAGAGGGAGACTTCAGTCCGCAGTGTGATTGCTGTGTCATTGGTAACCAATCAAAATATGGCAGTCCATGTCGAGGTCCAAGGTGAGTGTTGCTGAGTGTATAGGGGGACAGTGGAAGGTATTATTCCAGGGCATGATGCAGAGGGCAGAACCAAGCTGAAACAGGCCATATGGCGGAGATGAATGCTACCACTTCATTCTTACCACAGGGCCAGATTCACCATCATCTTCGTCCTCTGATGTGTAAGGTGCCTCACATGTGGGTGGTGGTGTATAGTCTGCATCACTGTGTGGCACTGACACATCAGGGGCCGGAGGTGGAATGTCTGCCGCACTGTGTGGCACTGACACTTCAGGGGGCGGAGATGTGGATGGTGTAGTAGCAGCAGCATTCATCTGCGCCAGGCCTTGTGGCAGAAATGCCATGACGAGGATCTGCAGGGCATAGAAGATCACAGCTACATCTCGCTGGTGTGCAGCCGTGGCAAACATTCTTTCCACCTGCAAATGCTCCATGTTCTCCATGATCCTCCGCATGTGTCCCAACTCCCGGCTATCATCGCTGGCACCACTCTGACTAGACAGTTGTTCTTGGCTCAGAGTCATGACTCCAGCGATGTCAGCTATGGATTGTTGGAGAGCATGGAGCGGACAGTGGGTGTCCGTTAGGGACTGTAAGTGGTCCCTGATGGGACGTAGACACCCACGTATGGCATCTAGTTTGGCTGTCATGAGGTCGAACCCCACCCGCAGCTGATCAGCCATCTTCTCCTGGCACCCTAACACACGGTGTTGGAATGCCATTTGTTGGTCGTGGGGGTCCTGGGAGACAGCCGTGGTGGTGGGTGCTTCCTGCTGTGTGGTCTGTGCAGGGGGTGGGGTCTCCTTGATGCAACTGGGCTGCACTGCTCCTGGAGGTGGGGTGCCGAAGCTGTCCATGGGCTGTTGGAGGGCGTCGGTGTCGATGTTGGGGAGGTCCTCTTCATCATCAGTGCTGAGTTGTTGTGTCTGCTCTGCAGGAGGTGTTGATTCTCCCTCTGCAATATGAAGGGGAGCTGCAGATTTACATTGTGTTCACATGTATGTTGACGCATTGGACAAGTTTACTTACAGACTGCATGACAATGTACATTGTGATTGTTTGTGAGGAGATGCCTATGTGATGCGCGACAGTTGACATTTCGCCACCATCACGGATGTGAGGTTGTATTTGTCCATTATCATCTCACAGTTTCCTGCTATGCCAAATGTGAATGGCTATTTTCTACACACAAGTGGCGGCAGTTGTGTCCTCTGTTCTGTTGTGAAAGTGTTGCAGTTTGTACCACATTGTTGTCAATGTTGAGGTGCTCTGATTCTTATGTGTGTGTGCTGCATTGTGGGTGTGTTGCCCCTTCAGCTCTGATTTTGCTGGCCCTTATCCCTTAGAGGCGGTGTGCCTTTCACTTCTGTGCTTATACAGAGCTGAGATGTTGCAGACTTGGGTAACTTGGGCTCTTGGTCGGAGTTGTGACTCTTGGGCATGGTTTGTCTGCAGATGTGCTATACTTAATTGTGCATGTGTGCCATTGTGCCCATCTCCCCCGTCCTCCCAGCCCCTGGTGGTTACTCACCCTGTTGCTGTTGGCTCAGGTCATGTTGAGCAGTGTCCGGTCCCCCGACTCCTGCCACTGTCTCCACACTGATGACTGTGGACACCATTTCCTCCATCTCATCCAGCTCCTCCTGTGGTGCAGGACTCCCACTCCCAGTCTGCATTGCTGCTTTGCGGTTGTTTGCGAGTTTCTGCTTGGTTTTGTGCTTCACATCATTCCAGCACCTCTGGACCTCGTCCATTGTCCTCCTCAGCACTCCGACTGCATTCACCTTGTCCACGATGGACTGCTATGTTCCATTTTTTGTTGCCAATGACACAGTGGAGGTGACAAACAGTTGTTGATGGTGTTCTATCACCTCCGTAATCAGGATCCTGTTTTCCTGCGGACTGAACCGCGTCTTCCTCTTCTTCTTCTCCTTGCCCTTCCCTGACCCCGAGGTCCCAGGCTGGTCCTCCGTGGGGCTTGTGGGGTTCGGGTTGTCCTCTGTACTTGCTCTGGCTACCTCCATTGTGCTTCGCAGTTGTTATGTTTTTTTATTTTTTTTATTTGAAGCTTTTATGGTGATTTTTCCCGCCTGACGTGGGGATTGCAAGCCTGGCGCTGCTTGTCGCCGATTTTTCTATCGCGGTTGGGCCCATCGCAACTTTTTTCACGTTCGGGTTTCCTTTTTTATCGCTGTCGCGGTAGTTGTATCGCGGACATTTGACGCGTTATCGGGAAACTATCGCATGTTACCGCCGTGTTGAGAATGAGACGTTAACACAGAGTTATTTTCCCGAGATGGACGGCGATATGAGAAATTGCGTTAACCTATTTTGGCGATGATTATCGCACATTCTTGAGAATATGCCCCTAAAGCAATAATTCATGGCCCTTTGCTGGCCCTTGAATTTAATGTTAGTCAGCCCAAACTCAAGCCTCAGATCACTGTTATTTGTTCCTTTTGCCAACCATCTTCATTAGATCTTCGTTTTGATATTTTGAAGTGTGGCTAGTCCTTTCTCAGAGACTATTTCACAGCCATAGAGTAACAGGCTCTTTATTTTTAAGTTGTATGTGATCCTCAAATCATCCATGGCTTTATGCCCCATCTTTGAATCGAGCCTCAGCATAGAACTCTCAGCAGCTTGGGATTTTATTGCCTGTTTGGCAAATGGAGGTTTAAAACTGGCATTATTTGGATATAGGAGGCCAAGGTACCTAAACTCCTTAATGTTCTCCACTTGAACACCCCTTAGCCACCATTTTATCCTACTATTCTGACCTTGTCTTTGGAGAACACCATTACTTTAGTCTTGAAGACGTTTATTATCAGATCGTTTGTATTGTAGTATAAGGCAAAGGTGCTTAATTGCCTCTGCAGACCCACAGGGGTTAGATCCTTTATGATTGTGTCATTTGCATAACAAATTGAGGATATAGATTCACCAGCTGATTTAGGTGGGAAGACACCAGACAGGGAGGTAAAAAACAGGTGTGCTCACTAAATAGATAGCACACAACAGTTGTCTCAGCCCATTTGGGGTGTTTATTTTACTTTACAGAGCACCATTACTCAATGAATTTTCTTTTGTCCATGTGTTTGCAAAGAGCAACATTATACATTTCATCCGGCCAGGTGAGACTTTCAAATTTGCCATTTTAGCCCAGTGAAGGGAGCGATTGATAGGAATGAATGTTAAAGTTAAGTCTGTTTATACAACGTAAAGGGCCTGACTTATTTTCAAAAACGTACTCATCCACAATTTGTTTGAGTGCAAAATATCCATTACCTCTTCTAAACTAGGGGTGGGCGGAATTGGAGTGATTTTTTCAATTCCACATTACTCCTGTAACACAGAATTACTAATGAATTCTGCCATTCCGCCGGCGGAATTAAATCAGCACTGTAATGGTACTTAAACAGAGTTGAGAGGGAGCAGTCCCTCAATTTTTAAAAAACACTGAAGATGAAACTTTAATCTGCAGTGACTTTTAAATATAGAGGGACTGCTCCCTCTTCCAGGCCTGTTTAAGTACCACTGCAGTGCATAGCCCCTTCGGTGTTCTTACACAAGTATGTAAGGACACCAAGGGGTATGCACTGGGGTGGATACCCTTTGGTGCCCTTACATACCCATGTTAGGGCACAGAGCGGTAGGCACTGCACTGGAGTGAACTTTATACCCCTTGGCGCCCTTACATAAGTATGTAAGGACACTAAGGGGTATGTGCTGCACTACAATGCAGCACATACCCCTCGTTGCTCTTACATAAGTGTGTAAGGGTACTGAGGGTATGCACTGCACTGGAGTGCACTTCATACACTTCGGTACCCTTACTTAAGAATGCAGGGTGCCGAGTGTGTTGCACTGGAGTGTGTACGCCTTGGTGCCCTTCCATAAATATGTAAGGGCACCAAGGGGTATGCACTGTACATTGTGGTGCCCACTCTACCCCCTTGCAGAATTCCACAGAATTTTAACGTAAATAAACTCCACTAATTTCACCCACCCATATTCTAACCTAAGTTGTGTCTTAGGAACAACTGCCTCCTTGTCCATCCATTCTTCTAATGCATTCAAAAGATGTTTCGCGTATATTTTACTTGAAATGTCTATAAGAGTTATCATTCTGTAGTTCTAATGTAGCAATTCTGAGCCCTTTTTATAAATAGGGACCCTGATACAGGAGTGAGAACTTGGGCCCACAGTTTAGAATCCAGTGTTAATATATTGTCAGTGGCCTTGGGCCCGCAAACTTTTTGAACACTTTATATTTTTCTCAATTTCTGATACCGAAGGAATAAAATGCTTCACTATGAAAGATAAACCATCAGATGGA
Source organism: Calotriton arnoldi (assembly GCA_963921515.1). Classification (NCBI taxonomy): domain Eukaryota; kingdom Metazoa; phylum Chordata; class Amphibia; order Caudata; family Salamandridae; genus Calotriton; species Calotriton arnoldi. Next base: position 643,705 of record CAWUFW010004540.1, on the reverse strand, counting down.
TAGGGCCTTATTCCGAGTTTGGCGTTCCATGACAACCTGTACCCACGGTGGCGGTCCGGCCGCCGCAACCTCAGCGGTCCGACCGCCATATTACGAGATGGCTGGACTTCAGTTCGAAAGACCGCCGGCGAACTGCCGACACCACTGGCCAACTCCAACCGTGGTGGCTGCAGAATGGACCAATTAGGCTGTGGGAGGCTCAGACCGCCAGTGAAACCGCCGACCCAATTACGAGTTGCTTTACAGCTGGCGTGACCGTGGTGATCCAACCACCACATCTGAGATGGCGTAATGGGAGGTATATATGGGCGAAACTCACCTCTACTCACCTCTACACATCTTCTGCCATCATAAAGCCCATCAGACACATCCTGCCTCTTTTGTCCCTGCTCGATCACATCCAAAATCCATTCTGTCCCGGATGAAATCAGCAGTAAGTCATATAACTACCAGTTTCCATAGACTCCTCAGCAAAAGGCTGCCCCACCATAGACCAGGCAAGGGAGTTGGGGTCCCTAAGTAATTTACCTGTCTACAGGGACCCTGTCTGGGATTGTTTCATAAGAATATAAAAAATGCATCTGTAGAATGCCCTTCTAGGCCAAAACACTGGTACTGCACAGGCACACTGTACACAAATGGATATGTGTTTGCAAATTAAATTCAGTGATAGTGATGTGTGCATTATTTTGTGTTCCACAACAGCACCTCCGCATCAGTATCACACCTAATAATGTCTGTCACACATATTGTTTGCAAATTTCTCACTTGTCTGCCATGTTACAACTGATCTTCACACATCATGCAGCTTACCATTTGTCAAGTGTTAGTAGAGATTGAAGTGACTTCAAGTACCATGAGGCCCTGTCACTGCAACTCTAACCATGATGCTAGACTCCTTTTGCCCCTTCTCATTTGTCTGCTATGTCACTAGTGATCTTCACACATCGTGCAGCTTACTATTTCTCAAGTGTTGGTAAAGTGAGATTGAAGTGACTACAACTACCATAAGGCCCTGTCACTGCAACTCCAACCAAGATGATAGACTCCTTTTTCCCCTTCTCACTTGTCTGCCATGTTAAAACTGATCTTCACACATCATGCAGTTTACCATTTCTCAAGTGTTGGTAAATTGAGATTGAAGTGACTACAACTACCATGCAGCCTTCACTGCAACTCTAACCAAGATGCTAGACTCCTTTTGCCTCTTCTCACTTGTCTGCCATGTCACTACTGATCTTCACACACCATCCAGCTTACCATTTCTCAAGTGTAGGTAAAGTGAGATTGAAGTGAATACAACTAGCATGATGTCCTGTCACCACAACTCTAACCAATATGCTTTATTGAATGTGACACAGTCACATTGCACACACCCCAGGTCCTGTTTTGATGTCAAATAAACATCTGTATGGATGTGTCATTAAAGTGAAACACAACTTCCATGCTACAACTCTGTATTGGAATCTCACACATCACCCACATGAAAAGGCAATGTCAGTCGAAGGGCTGACATAGAATCAGTGTGAGAAGCATTCTAAGAGCATAATGTAAACACTATCTGCAGGATAGCTATGCCTCTATCAGGTGGAACACTGAAAGGCTGGGGCCTTGGGGCACAGCACATTTTGCACATGCCTGACAAACTCAATGTGTACTGGGACTGGAAATTGAAGTATACCAGGGACAACCAATAGCATAACCAAGTGCCATGCATGTGTAGGGAATGTGTAAGTGCAACTCATGAAAGCAAACATAGCACTAACAGAATGTGGCACACATCTAGATAAAGTAGCTGTAAGGTACACACAGGAAAACTCCACAAATATATGACAAGTCAACACCCTCCATGTGTGGATAAACAAATGTCTAACTTCAACACACCTAACACATATCCTACATACATCATAGGTAGACGTGCAGCCTCAATGACGTTAACAATGGTCAGGCCAAGCTGAAATACTTATCATATAACATGTCACCCAATGGAATGTCTGCACCATTTGGATTTCATCCCACAGAGACATCCTTCCAACATTTCCCCTTCTTTTGTGTAACTCCAGCACTGACTCCAAGGTCACATCATAAAAACCACTTCAACTGGATCAGCAATCAGTGATGAAAAAGACACAACTGTAGTCACACATCACTAACTATACAATGACATCAAATAGTTAGAAAAGTAATTGCAGGACCAACTATGAAAATATTTTAATGACAGTATGTCACAACAGGATTCAAACAAAGGTCAATGGCCACTCCATTCAGTGTACATGTGTACAATGCTGTGTCACCAAACCTGCCCCTACTGACACTGCCAGGGAACCTACTCACAAAGGGTCATCCATTTGGCACAGCAGGCACCTCAAAGATGGGGGTTTGAGGTTTAGGGAGGGGTTTAGTTTGTTCTTGGCAGGGGTTTTTATGTTTTTTTTTATATTTTTGCCTGGGTTCATGGGGGTGGGGATGTTGTTTCTCTGGGGTGGAGTGGGAAGTGGAAGGGATGGGTTTGTCCTTGTGAGGGGTTTTTATATTTTTTTTCATTTTGGCCTGGGTTCAGGGGGGTGAAGGTGCTGTTTTTCAGGGGTGTAGTGGGAAGTGGAAAGAATGGGATCGGGTGATTGAGAAGTTTTTGGGACTTTGGGAGGGGGAAAAAAAACAAAAAAAGCAACCAAAAAAAAAGTAATAGGGGGTCTAAGGGAATGTTTAAAGACCAAGCATGGATATATTCCCCAAACAATGACTCTCAAAACAACAAGATATCCATGGGTCTAGTGAGCCTGAACAGACCCTACACAAAAGCAGACACCTTTTAACCTGTGAGCTTAAAAAGGAAAATCCTTAAAAAAGGACGGATTCCCATCACTCACCGAAGTGACATGCTTCATCATCTGGGATCTCCTCCTGGTTGCAACCTAGTGCAATCAAGAGCTACAACCTCCTCGCTAAGAGGAGGGAGCTCGCAGATGTTTTCAAAAGAATTTAGTATTTCTAGGATTCCCTAAGATCCGATAGATGTGAAGATTTGTGATAAATGTGAGTGATGGGCGCAGTGCATAAGTGTGTGAAGTGAGATTAAAATTGGGTAGCAAGAGAAAAGAAAGTTTATTAGTTATCGCTTGAAAACCAAATTAAAAACAGTGCAAATGCAGTTTTAATATAATAACTGCAAAGGTGTATGAACAAGGTCTACATGTTTCGGCCATGCAGATTATATATGATCCAGGCCTTCCTCAGGACCTCAATATAATATTGCTACTGCGTGATCAATAAATGTAAATGTGAAAACTGAAAACCCAAGGTTGGAACAGATACAACCTTATGACCTGATAAGTAGGTCCTCCGTGGAATTTACAGAATGCTGATGGCACCTGGTGGGAAAAAAAGTGATGTATAAGAAACAGGAAAAAAGGTCAAAAACTTTTGTTATATATCAATGCAAAGTGTGGTACAACAATGACCAGCATTGCAAGTATCTGAATAGTATACAACTACATGACATGTCCTTTGATGTGCTTACCCGTAATTCACGAGGAAACAACCTCACCTGGCGACAGCTCAGGGATATGAGGCCCCGCTTTATAAATTAGAAGAAAAAGGGGCAAGAATAGTAAACAGACTAAAAGTCAGTTTTGTAGTCTTTAAATTCAATTTTTCTTCACATTTTTAAAATCAAAACCCAAATTTCGTGTGTCTATGGACAGAACAACATGGTGACTACAATATACAACAGACAGATGCTAGCATGAATTAAGTCTGTCTTAGATCGCATGACTTTATATGCATCTAGCAGTCACGATGTCTACGATTAACATGTACTTGGTCAAAAAATACCTTGTCAAAAAATACCAACATTGCCACCCTTGTCATGGATATAGAGACAAGGTAAACATGATTGCAGAATGTGTCTGTATATTAAAAAGTGTAACTGCCCATCTCTCGTTTGTAAAGTTTAGAGATGCTAAAGCAACCTATGCAGTTAACTCTCGTTATTGCAGAATGTGTCTGTATATTGAAAGTGTAACTGCCCATCTCTCGTTTGTAAAGTTTAGAGATGCCAAATCAACCAGTGCAGTCAACTCTCGTTATTGAAACAGTGCAGAGAGACATAAATAACCTTGCCCCAAGACGGCTTCGCTGGTAAAATAAACTGATTACGCTCCATTAAACAAAGCCAGTGTGGTATAGAGTGAGGAAAGAAAAAAGACTTTCAAACTCAAAGCATGGAAAATCGATTATCCGCGCAATTCTTAAAAAGGCTTTGTGAAAGTTCTTACCTGTCCGTCGGTACCCCGGGCTGCTTCTGAGCCGCAAACGGAGGTGACCGACGGCAGGGGGAGCTCAGTGTTTAAATAAAAAAGCCTGCGCAGGTGAAACCGATTACCCGCGATCCAGCGCCATTTGATGACATCACCCAGGGAAAACTACAAAATAACCCGTTGCATCATGGGAAATGTAGTTAATGAGCATTGCGTTTTTCGAGTTCCTGGGAAATGTGGTTTAGACTTAGTGCATTGCTCGTTATGTATAGAACGAAAGAGTATTGGCGATCTGGAAGGAACTCAGTCTCTTAGGACTACTAGTTGAATGTGCATGGCGTGTTTTATGTTAATTCTTAATAGCTCATTATGCGTATCAAGTTCGTTCACAAAGAGACAATCGACCAGGATGGATTCAGATTAGTGGGAATGGTAATTTCAACTCTCATGTCTACAAACTCAATATGTGTGAATTATTCAGACTTGGTGTTTTCTCCCTGTGTTTTCGGTTACTCAGTATTAATAAGCAGATGTATATGCCCTACCCTACCAATTGTAGATCTATTTCACTCTATTGATGTTTGAAAGCAGCAGGTTGTCTAAAAAGAAGGCGTTTTACCTCTTCTAAATTACCCCAAGTTGTCACTGACCAACTCCCATCACCAGTACTATTAGATGGGGATTAAGTAAAAGTCCGTAAAGTTGATTTCGCTGCATTTACAAAAACTAATCACTGACAAACTGGACTATAAAGAAGTCCACTAGATCCACTCCTACTGAGTTCTCAAAAAATACTCATTAACAGAGGAACTATAAGGACTGCCAAGTGATGCTATAGGGAGGTCCAAGGGATCTCATCATTGAGAGCCAATTTATCTCTCTGAAGTTTAAACACCCACCTCTGTTCTTTCCTAAACAGAAATTTAAATACATCCGTATTGTGACTCGGGATGAATGGTTGTTCTAAAACAGTCCATGTGAACTCATCTGCTGCGTGTTTAAGGTCAAGACATTTTTTTACCAAGTACATGTTAATCGTAGACATCGTGACTTCTAGATGCATATAAAGTCATGCGATCAAAGACAGACTTACTTCATGCTAGCATCTGTCTGTTGTATATTGTAGTCACCATGTTGTTCTGTCCATAGACACACGAAATCTGGGTTTTGATTTTAAAAATGTGAAGAAAATCGGAATTTAAAGACTACAAAACTGACTTTTGGTCTGTTTACTATTCTTGCCCCTTTTTCCGTCGCCAGGTGAGGTAAGGTTGTTTCCTTGTGAATTACGGGTAAGCACCTCAAAGGACATGTCATGTAGTTGTATACTATTCAGATACTTGCATTGCTGGTCATTGTTGTACCACACTTTGCATTGATATATAACAAAAGTTTTTGACCTTTTTTCCTGTTTCTTATACATCACTTTTTTTCCCAGCAGGTGCCATCAGCATTCTGTAAATTCCACGGAGGATCTAATTATCAGGTCATAAGGTTATATCTGTTCCAACCTTGGGTTTTCAGTTTTCACATTTTCAGTTATTTATCACGCAGTAGCAATATTATATTGAGGTCCTGAGGAAGGCCTGGATCATATATAATCCGCATGGCCGAAACATGTAGACCTTGTTCATACACCTTTGCAGTTATTATGTTAAAACTGCATTTGCACTGTTTTTAATTTGGTTTTCAAGAGATAACTAATAAACTTCCTTTTCTCTTGCTACCTAATTTTAATCTCACTTCACACACTTATGCACTGCGCCCATCACTCACATTTATCACAAATCTTCACATCTATCGGATCTTAGGGAATCCTAGAACTACTAAATTATTTTGAAAACATCTGCGAGCGCCCTCCTCTTAGTGAGGAGGTTGTAGCCCTTGATTGCACTAGGTTGCAACCAGGAGGAGATCCCAGATGATGAAGCATGTCACTTCGGTGAGTGATGGGAATCCGTCCTTTTTTAAGGATTTTCCTTTTTAAGCTCACAGGTTAAAAGGTCTCTGCTTTTGTGTAGGGTCTGTTTAGGCTCACTAGACCCATGGATACTTTGGGAGGGGGGTCGGGTTTCACAGTGGCAAGGGAAAGGGCAAACAAGACATCTTCACAGAGAAAATGGGTAGGATGTTCAGGATGGAGTTTGGGTTGGGAGGAACAGGGACGGGAAGTGCGAGCTGGGTCTGCTGTCTGCACTGTGTATTGTGTTGGTGTCTGATGTGTGGGCGACTGTGAGCATTTGCATTTTGTTCCTGTGTGTGCTGTGGGCATGCTCAGTGTTGTGGAGGGCTCTGTGTGCATTTCTGTGTCATCTGAGGGTATGAGTATGGCTGTGGAGGGCTCTGTGTCTGTTGTGTCATCCGCGAGTATGAGTATGGCTGTGGCGGGCTCAATGTCTGTTTCTGTGTCATCTGCGGGAATGAGTGTGGCTGTGGAGGGCTGTGTGTATGTTGCTGTGTCGTCTGCGGGTATGAGTGTGGTTGTGGATGGCTCTGTGTCCATTGTTGTGATGCCTGGTGGTAAGCTGGGGGTGGTGGGGGTGCTGAGGTGGGAGAATGTCTGCTGTGTGCGCATATGTGTGAGTTTTTTGGATGTTTTGTGTTTGTGTGTGCTGCTTGTGTCTGATGAAGTGTGTGCATGCTTAGGGGTGCGTGTGCTTGGGATAGGAATGGGAATAGGGAATTTGGATGGGGAAGTGGCAGGCAGTGGGGTTGGAGGTTGGAATAGGTGGAGGGTTGCCATGAGAGAGGAGGCCAGCGTCTGAAAAGATCTCTGTAGGCCAGACACTGCAGTGTCAATGACTTCCAGGTACGCAACCATATGGGTCAGCTGGTTGCTTTGCCCCTGGATGGCATTCAGGACTGCATTCTGACCCACAGAGATGCTCCTCAGGAGGTCAATAGCCTCCTCACTCAGGGCAGCGGGACTAACAGGGGCAGGGGCTGAGCAAAGGAGATCACTCCCCTTTTAGGGGAGCAGGAATGGCCAACTTGTGGGGGACAACAGGGAGGGTGGTGATGGAACTGGGGCTGGCACACAAGGATGAAGGTGGTAATGATTCTGTTGGGTCCACCACCACTTGGGAGTGTCCACTGGAGGATGGCTCAGATGATGAGCTTGAGCTGCTGTCCTCTGATACACTCCTCACATCCTCCTGGTCACTGGGTCCCTTGTGTCTGACATCTCACGTCTGGAACAGCTGCAACCAGAAGTGTCCCCCCCAACGTTGGGCCCTTCTCCTCCACTTGCCCTGTATGTATCTGAAATGATTTGTGACATGGGTTTATTGCACCTGCGTTTCCACACCTGATGATCACAAATCAACAGAAAACATTGAAGAAGTCCACATATCACTCCAGCTGCATAGTATAGGCTTCAAATTTAGCATGGGCACATGCATGCCTCCTACATAACCTGCAAACAGCTGGGTACACTCATGTCATAACACCAGACAGGCCAAAATTCATTGATGGAACACTACATCCTTATATCCATACTAGGATAGTTAATCACCTTGCATACTTTGTCAGTTGTAGTATACCATTGTAAAAAGATGTAACGAAATAGGATGGATCAAAGTGTGAGATTTACACAATGCTCACACAAGGCCTAGAGTAAAACAAATCTAACTATTACTCTTAACACATCGTGATGTCATGAAGGTCAAGTTGAACACCAATGTATCAACATTTAGTGGCGTGGCAGACAGCATGTCACATGCAAATGCTCATTGCATACTGCTGACACTTTGGACTCCAAATTACATCATATGTCCACTACTTTAATAGCCAAATGAAAGCTGTACACGTGTAGTTTAGCTATGTATCACATTTTGTAGATAAAATTCCCTGAAAAGTTTGAGGTCCAAACATTTGGGAGATAGATACTCAGAATTCACACAGCACACACACCACATAGCCATATGAACATCCCCAAACCTGCTTGATATGGGTAATGACGTCAGTCATAGATTGTATATTCACAAGCCAATACACCTTTGAAGGTTTTGGGTGTCCCTGAACATCTTTACATGAAGAAGTGGGTTTCACTAGAGTCCCAATGGGCAAGCACATCACACCACTCTATGGTATTGCATACTCAGATTATCTTGTATGGATCAGTGTAGACAATCACATATGTTCCCTACAGTTCTACATCTCTCTCCCTCATGCATGTCACCAGTCAGTGAATGAGTGTTTTGAAACACTATTGCACATGAACCATCAACTGACAAATGCACACTGGCCAACATGTGGGCACTAATGCTGATGGCACCAGTGATGGTTGCACTTTCATTTCACTGTATAACCAGGACTTACCAATGGAAACTGTTGTACAGTCACTGCATGTATTGTGAACTCTATGTCATGTCACATGCAATAGGGCCACCATCACATGAGAGACAGTAGTGAGGGTACATCACTCCTCGCGCAAGTAAGACAAGCTGCATGTGTGGTACAACCGTCACACAGATTCACTGAGAACATGAGATGATTACTCACTTCACTCAGCCAGGTGTCTGCTACAAAACAAATTGGATGTGGACAGGAGTCTGCTGTGTTCCATGTCAGAAAGACAATAGGCACAGCAGCATGCACCTGCTACCACACTTACACTAACGATGACTCATCATCTGTGTGGCACATGGGCCACGACCAATATGGTTGGTGGAATGCCTGCCTGTAACACTCAAAGTTGGCAATTTAACATGTATGACTCTGGCCAGGTGCCTTGCTTTACACTCCCAAATAAAATTAATTCAACACTCCCAAGGAGAGGCACTCTGTAAAACAAGAAAAAGCACCTGGAAAGGAGGCTGCGCACTCAAAAATGAGGCACATCAAAAGACAGTTTCAAAATAAAGCGTAGGGTTTTACTAATGCAACAGAAAGACTTTCCCAGATGTCAAATGAAACAGGTAAAACAACTTGCAAATGTATATGGATATATGTGCACAAGCAAGTAATAACAAAACACTCACAAAATAATCAAATGCATAGGATAAAACACAAGCAGATAATAATGGAACAGTCACAAGTAAAATACAAAGAAGCAAAACATAAGGAGATAATAATAATGGAACACTCAAAAATCAAATGCAATAGAGCAAATCAAATAATAATGGACGTCCAATGCAAGAAACAGGCACTGTCAAATGTCAGAGATAAACACTATCAAATGAAAGACTCATTATAAAGAGCACAACATGAAAACATCACAAAGCAATGAAGCTCATAACTCATACATCACCTTTAACTCTATCATTCTATTCAGCTTGACTGGGAAGCCCATTCAGTCAGTCACTCAGAAGTCTCAATGGGACACCAACACTTTCTCGTCACGAAGCGTCCATCTCATGAGTGAGCTTCAGTATGACCACCAAAACTTCCTGTCTTTAATACTCTTTACTAACACAGAGACAGACTCCTAGAAGTTCCCCTTCCCTTCATCTATTGCAAAACCAAAGCTGACCTTACCGGTTTGTCCCAAGGTCAAGAGGTGTTTTGACTCAGAGACAGAGAAGTACATTCTGCACATTTCTCTCTCTCATGCTTTCAAACACACATCCCCCAAGTTCTGTTCCAGCAAGGCTGTTTTGCTCTGTGCTGAGAAGAAAGTAAACAATCCTACTCTGAAGCTGCAAATAGACACAAAATGAAATCACAAGTCAAAATGCAGGAGCACAAAAATGATGTCGTACATTTAAAATGAAATAAGTTATAACGCCTTGTCAAAGGTCACCACACTCTCGCTATACATATGAGTGCATATAGCACTACATTCCACCCCTTGAACTTTGATTCTCATAACATACATTTCTAAAATCAACTTTTTGGGTGAAAGCATGAATATAAAATTAAGCACACATTAAAACAGTGACATAATAAAACTATGACATGTGTTACTATGATTATTCCACATAAAATAACATATGTATATCTAATGCTAACTCAACCACAGAAATAAATGTGTGATGAATACACAAACAGAATCAAAAATGTTAACTTATTAATAGCTCCTAGTGTTATAAATGGCTAATCCTGGAACTTCTACTATTGAAGCAGCTAAACCTATATAAAACTCCATCTTCATAAAGCTGAAGAGTTTCTCTTGTATTCTGGGTATGCAATGCATCAGTCCTAACCATGTGAATGTACACGTCCCTATTGTTATATTTAAAACAACATCCTTTTACATTTGTCAGTCAAAAGTACGCTTGGAATCACCACTTTCACCATCAAGCTGGACTCATATTTTATTTTCAGAATCAGTCTAATTTGAGCACATTTAATATAACTTGTAGAAAACAGCCTGTGCTATGTAGAGCATCAGCTAAGGCATTAATCTGCGCTGTCAGGTGGTCACTTCGGGGTTGGGGCTCCCGCACCATCACGGACCCACCCAGACACAGGCACCCACATGCCAGGGAAGGACATCCAATGCACCAACACTTCGCAATATGATCTAGGAAAGAAACAAGTATAACTCTTCTCGTAAATAACATTATTCAGAAGGCACATAAACTCCTTTTTCTGCTTTGGATCTAATGTCAAAGTTTTGTCAATAATCTGTGCTGGTTCTTGGGAATGGTTTGGGGATTCTATCCACACTTGGTCTCTGGGTTCTTGGTTATATAGTCAAACCCTCCTTCCCTTTGCACAGCAAGAAGGGCTGGGGCAGTCTCCTTCCTGACTATCCCTCCATACACTGCTGAATAAGTACACCCTTGATCATTTGGCCATATCTGTGCCGGTAATTCTCCTCTCTCCAACTTGCCCCTCACCACCTGTGGGACTGGTCTCTGTTGTGCATGGTGACAAATATGAATTACAATTCTACTAGGGAAATATGCATGCCTTTATTCTCTGCCCACTTGTTAGTGGCTTTCTCTCTCAGGTGTCCACATATTTGGCGTGCCCACTTATCCATTCCCACCAAATCAGAATCCTGTGTAACCATCTCTGTCTCTGAGATTTTGGCTTTTTTGTGTGCAAGGAAATTAAGCCAGCATTCTAGTGGAGTCAAGGGACACTGGGAATCTACATGATACATGATACACAGTGACTGCACTTTGCGGCAACATTTCCCAAATCTCTTGCCACAACTCCCTACCCCACTTCACAAGGGACTTCTGTATCTCAGACACATCCTGTAATACCTCTGTATTTTCCATTGGGAGCTGTACCACATGCTCATGCAACACTACAGTGTCTGCCTGTATGTACCACTTCCATTTGATCACATTTGCTTCTTGTGCATGCCCCGTTCTGTGTGACTTAGGGGAACTCATCACCCATGGCATTAGATTGTGCCTTATTGTCATCTGCCCAGTGTCTATCAGAACACAGTAACACAAACACAACTGTATCTTCCCAGTGTCTATCAGAGTGCAGTGAAACACCAGCAACTGTTTTTCAAAGGTAGCAAACCACTCTTCTGCATCTGAGAATGTTTTAGTCCAAAAGCCAAGGAGCACCCTCTTCTTTCCTTGTTTTCCCCACATACTACAATTAGGATACTGCCCCAGAACTGTCACATGTAACTCAATGTCTCCTTTGTGTATTGACCTCACATCTGAAGCATATTGTATAGCCTCTTTTCCTTATTCAAAAGCATATTCCCTGTGCTCTCCTAACTCAGAATCATGTTTTAAAATAGCATTTTTCATCATTCCTTCCTTAAGACTCTGCATAGTATCTCTCAATGTAAACCAAGGTTTGTCATTTACTGGCCAGTCTGTCTTATGATTGCACCCAGCAATCGCTAATTGTAACAGGTTGATTTGATTCTCTTCTCTTTAATTTCTAAACTGTTCCTGTACATTGGAGTCAACACTAAGGGGTCGATTCCGATTCGGGCCGGAAAAAATACTGACCGACTCGGTACGGGATAATAGTCCGACCGACACGTACCGGCATTGCCCGACCTGGGAAGTACGATGAAATGCATGTGAATCACGACCGACTTGTACGGAACTCAAGGCGAACGACCGAGCCGGACGGAAACAAGCCATCCGGCCGGAAAACCACGTGAATCGAACCGACCGACACGCACCAGGAAGAAACCCGAACGAAACGTACCTGCGAACTCCGGCCCGCGCAGTACGATGCAATGGGTGCAAAAGCAGACCGATTCGCACGGATCCCAAGCCGTACGACCGACACGCATACAAAACACAGCCGAACAAACACAATACACCGCGACCGACGCGTACGCCGCATATGAAACAGAGCTGAAACACAGCGGGAACGACTCGGAGAGGCGCGCACGAGATAACTGCAACGTCCTACTCGGTCAGAAGAACGACTCCAACATGCACAATAATCACAAATGAAAAAATACAAAAAAAGAGGGCCAAACAAGCAATGACAAAGCCAATAAATACAGGGGGGGGAATAATGGAACAAGGACACACCCCCAACTCCACCTACATAAAGGCCACAAATCCTTACCATGATCCTTTGCAAATTCCACTGACCTGCCAGCACAGAACACCAGCAGACAGCAGACACACACACAGCTCATCCAACACAAAAGCCACACACCATTAGCACCTCAACAAATAGCACCCTCACACACACACAGCAAAACCTACACTCACACACCCTCACTTGCACACACACACACATCAATCACCACCACCACCCATCACCATGCCCCTAAAGAAGAATCCAAAGTTCCTAGATAGTGAATTGGAAGTCATGGTAGACGAGATCCTGAGGGTAGAGCCACAGTTGTTTGGCACATTGGTCCAACAGACCCCATGGCGCAGAAAACCAAGATGTGGGCGAGGATCGTCGACAGGGTGAACGCACAATCACCATGTTTGCGCACAAAGGAAGACATCCAGAACAGGTGGTATGATGTGCGCAGGAGGGTCAGGGACCTACTGAAGAAGGATTACCTCCTGAGCCAGCACACCGGCAGTGGCCCTCCTGCCAAACCAGTATACCTCAGGCCCTGGGAGGAGAAGGTGCGGGCCATCCTACCACCAGTGAGCGTATATGGACTAACAAACATCCCAGAGCCTGGTGAGTACACAACTAATATACACAATATTGTGTGCCAATACACACACATCACTGTCAAGGGGACAGTCAAACCATGCACCCCTAGCAAATCAACAGCAAACAAAAGATAATCATCCGAAAAAGTGTATGTCAGTCAGAGAAACACAATACATGCCATCTCATAGTGATATGTAACTGTGTCATGACATGTACAAATCCAATACCAAATTGAGCTAGGCAGTGGCACAAATCTAACCAACAAACACTGTCAGATATTTAGCCACCACTAGAACACCACCTCACAGGGAAGCTCACAGAAAGGAAGGAATCCTGTGTATGCTGGTGAAGTCAGTGTAGCCAAGAGCATGATGGGACTCGTAGTAACAGATAATGGGCAGCCTCACATTTGGACCATCAACACCACTCTGAACCATGCTCACAACACAGGGAGTGGAAAAGGACTGACAAGATGGCTGACACTGGGTACTGCTTTGGGGAGCACAAGGCCCTGCTGGGAACTGTGCACCAACAAACAGCACAACACCACTGCCTGACATCCTGAAAGCCAACTTGCACTCCCTGCAATGCAAGCACGTTGCATGGTGGGATATCTGGCTGGGTGGGAAGGAGGACTCACAGCACTGACCATAGTTACAAGCAGCTCACCTCACACACCCCCTCAACACAAACTCCACATAACCCACCTGGGAGAATGCTATGCCTCACATACCAAATGAAGATCCCACAAAGAACCACCACCCTGGGTAATGCCGTGTGAAGCACAGGGACAATGTTGGGACTTGTAGCCAAACAAACGCAAGGACAACACTGTCAGCCTTCCTGCCAGCACAGGCACACTACCCCACAGGGAAGCAGAGTCCAAAGGAAGGAAGTACGGGCATGCTGGGAAGGGGGGTGTAGGCAATAGCATGATGGGAGTTGTAGTCACAGATACTGCTCACCCTCACAAGTGGCCCATCAACACCACTCTGAACCATGCTCACATCACAGGGAGTGGATAAGGACTGACAAGATGGCTGACACTGGGTACTGCTGTGGGGAGCACAAGGCCCTGCTGGTAACTGTGCTCCAACAAACAGCACAACACCACTGCCTGACATCCTGAAAGCCAACTTGCACTCCCTGCAATGCAAGCACGTTGCATGGTGGGATATCTGGCTGGGTGGGAAGGAGGACTCACAGCACTGACCATAGTTACAAGCAGCTCACCTCACACACCCCCTCAACACAAACTCCACATAACCCACCTGGGAGAATGCTATGCCTCACATACCAAATGAAGATCCCACAAAGAACCACCACCTTGGGTAATGCCGTGTGAAGCACAGGGACACTCTTGGGACTAGTAGCCAAACAAATGCAAGGACAACACTGTCAGCCTTCCTGTCAGCACAGGCACACTACCCCACAGGGAAGCAGAGTCCAAAGGAAGGAAGTACGGGCATGCTGGGAAGAGGGGTGTAGGCAATAGCATGATGGGAGTTGTAGTCACAGATACTGCTCACCCTCACAATTGGCCCATCAACAATACTCTGAACCATGCTCACATCACAGGGAGTGGATAAGGACTGACAAGATGGCTGACACTGGGTACTGCTGTGGGGAGCACAAGGCCCTGCTGGGAACTGTGCACCAACAAACAGCACAACACCACTGCCTGACATCCTGAAAGCCAACTTGCACTCCCTGCAATGCAAGCACGTTGCATGGTGGGATATCTGGCTGGGTGGGAAGGAGGACTCACAGCACTGACATAGTTACAAGCAGCTCACCTCACACACCCCCTCAACACAAACTCCACATAACCCACCTGGGAGAATGCTATGCCTCACATACCAAATGAAGATCCCACAAAGAACCACCACCTTGGGTAATGCCGTGTGAAGCACAGGGACACTCTTGGGACTAGTAGCCAAACAAACGCAAGGACAACACTGTCAGCCTTCCTGTCAGCACAGGCACACTACCCCACAGGGAAGCAGAGTCCAAAGGAAGGAAGTACGGGCATGCTGGGAAGGGGGTGTAGGCAATAGCATGATGGGAGTTGTAGTCACAGATACTGCTCACCCTCACAATTGGCCCATCAACACCACTCTGAACCAAGCTCACATCACAGGGAGTGGATAAGGACTGACAAGATGGCTGACACTGGGTACTGCTGTGGGGAGCACAAGGCCCTGCTGGGAACTGTGCACCAACAAACAGCACAACACCACTGCCTGACATCCTGAAAGCCAACTTGCACTCCTGCAATGCAAGCACGTTGCATGGTGGGATATCTGGCTGGGTGGGAAGGAGGACTCACAGCACTGACAATAGTTACAAGCAGCTCACCTCACACACCCCTCAACACAAACTCCACATAACCCACCTGGGAGAATGCTATGCCTCACATACCAAATGAAGATCCCACAAAGAACCACCACCCTGGGTAATGCCGTGTGAAGCACAGGGACACTCTTGGGACTTGTAGCCAAACAAACGCAAGGACAACACTGTCTGCCTTCCTGTCAGCACAGGCACACTACCCCACAGGGAAGCAGAGTCCAAAGGAAGGAAGTACGGGCATGCTGGGAAGGGGGTGTAGGCAATAGCATGATGGGAGTTGTAGTCACAGATACTGCTCACCCTCACAATTGGCCCATCAACACCACTCTGAACCATGCTCACATCACAGGGAGTGGATAAGGACTGACAAGATGGCTGACACTGGGTACTGCTGTGGGGTGCACAAGGCCCTGCTGGGAACTGTGCAACAACCAACAGCAAGACACCACTGAATGACATCCTGAGAGTCAACCTGAACCCACTGCAAGGGTGGCATGCTTCATGGTGGGATAACTGGGCTAGGTGGAGAAGGATGGCCGGATGTCCACCAAATACAACAAATGCTGGCCATGCACACACCTCAACATTCACATTGAAATGCCCCAGGTATGCATGACAATGTGCTACACAAATATCAACCTCTTACTGTGACAACTTAGGACAATGCAATGTACATGCCTGCATCCAGAGGTACAGTCACAACTGTCAGGTGTGTGAACCATTGATGCCTGTAGAAACATAACATGCAATATGTGTCTCTTCCAAATACAGGTGATGATGATGGGGACACAGCAGCAGGCGAGGAGGAGTCCCTGTCCCAGGCTCCGGGGGACACAGAGCTCACTGGTGTGGAACAGCCTCTGCCCTCCTCGGATGGCGAAGACCTACCTGGCACCTCCGGTGTGAGTCATCATGCAGCACCAGCTGGACCAACACCTGCACCCCCTGCACCCACCCCTCCAACAACTGCCAACACACAGACCACCCCCGCCGACACGGACAGACCAAGGACCACCAATGGCAACAGCACAGAGCCCCAGGCCCAGCGTGGAGCAATGGACGACAACACCACTAACAATCCCCAAGGGGGCCTTGGGTCTTGTGCGTGCCACCGCAGGTCCTGCACGTGTCGCCAGGGGTGGTGGGAAGGGTGGTAGACATAGGTCGCTGCTTGCAGAGGGGTCTGGACTGCATGATGACCCACAACTGGCACGCATCGCTGATGCATACCAGGATAGCACCGGAGAGGTCAGACAGGTCGTGGGGATCCTCAAGGACATACAACAGCAGCAGGCTGCCCATCATGCCCGCTTGGACTCCCACTTGTCCCGTGTGGAGACACACATGTCTCGCATGGAGTCCAAGTGGGACACATTGCAAGAACTCACAGCGGTGCATAGGGACATATTGACATGCCTCCGCCAGATTAGCACCAACATGGCCACACCTCCCTGTGTGCCCACAACATCTGGTGCTGCAACAACTGACACCGCCACAGGGAGGGAGGAGGACTCTGGCGGAGACTCCCCTGCACCGCCGCAGCCTGCACGTGAGGGTCCCCCCCAAAGAAGAGGGGTCGTCCGAGGAAGGAAAACTGATAGGTTGATGGCCACGTACATCCCCCAGGAAGCCAACACCTGTTCCGGAAATTCTCCTTTGTGTGCAAACGTTTCACCCTGTAGAATGCAACACTACTCTCCCACATGACATGGGGAGTTCAAGTTGGACTAATGTATCATATGACTGTGGACTTCACTCAGGACATTTCTGCTACCAAGACTTCCAACTCATCTGGGAACTTTGGATCACAAACCCAATGTACAGCACCCACCATCCTGTGCACTAAACACACACACATTTCTGTAAATAAAATCACTAGTACACCATACCTGCCTCTGTTGTTATTCAAATGTGGATACTGTCATGGTGATGATGATCTGCTAAATTACACTGTGTATGCTAACTGCTACAGCAAGTACAACACCGTCGTGTGAGTCATGGTGACGTGACACATATGAGGGAGACACACCACTAGGGCTACACAACACAGAGACACCAGGACCATCGGACTCTTCGCCCACAGTGATGTTGCCAGGAAATACAGTGGAATGCACAGACACCACACCTATTCAGAGTCTGTGTCAACTAGCCCACAGGTGCAGTAAGCAAATGTCAGTCAGATGTGTGACCACAGACAACGCACATCCCAAAGTGAAGTACAGGTTCATTACACATTTGCAACATGTTGTTTCCACTACAAATGCAAGGTTTACCCACGTGGCAGTGGCCACACAGTCAGCAAGTGCAGAAGATATGAAGTCCAGGGGTGTGTGGCACATCACTTGTAGGCAAACTACTGCTGCCACCCTGAAAGCTGAATCATGGTGTCGGGGGATCCAAGTTGACCAAAGTACTCAGTAAGCACCCTGTGAAGGATAGACATGACACACAGTTAAAAACACTGAAGAACAGGACAGAACTGCAATACTCATGCCCAATACATGTCACAAGACAACTACACAAAACCAAGTTAGCATGTCAAAACTGTTGGGGAGTACAGACTACCTGTAAGGACACATTGCTGCACGCATCCAGTCAAGTAGCACATGGCCACACTCAAACAGCACCAGAGCACCACCCACACATATCATGCTAACTCACATCATTCACATTAAATCTCCCTGGATACTCACATTCAGCTGAAGAAGTTGGTGATGAGCTGTGTGCGGACATCACCATCATCATCATCACTGGCATCGTGGTCCAGGCCAGGATCCTCCACAGGTGGCGGACGTTGGTCATCGTCATCCAGGATGAGAGGCAACTCCTTCCGCACTGCCAGGTTGTGTAGCATGCAGCAGACGATGACAATCCTGCACACCTTTGCTGGGGCATATGGGAGGGCCCCTCCTGTCTTGTCCAGGCAGCGGAAGCGGCTCTTCAGGAGACCAAAGGTCCGCTCAATCACTCTCCTGGTCCGACCATGTGCCTCATTGTAGCGCATCTGGGCTGGTGTCACAGGGTTCCTGAGGGGTGTCAGCAACCACGGCATGTTGGGGTATCCGGAGTCACCTACGGACAGACAAGTGCACATTAGCTGAGTTGGAAAAGTGGGTGGAATACTACAGATCAGAACACACACAATGGTACAAAGTCAGTACACACTGACAAGCCAGGCACGCTGGTTCTGCATCTGTGCCATCATCCTCGGGATGCGACTACTCCTCATCACGTAGGCATCGTGTGCTGAACCAGGGAAACGGGCACACACATGTGTGATGCTCATATCTGCAAGACATACCACCAGAGCATTGATCGAATGGTAATGTTTACGGTTCCAGTATGCCTGCTCATGTGCCTGTGGTGGTATCAAAGCCACATGTGTCCCATCAATGGAGCCAATGACATGTGGCATCCTCCCCAGGGCATAGAAGTCACTCTTGACGTCAGTGAGTTGTTGACATGTAGGGAAATAGATGTACTGGTTCAGGCATCTCAACATTGTCTCCAAAACATCGCATAGCACACGGCAGAACATAGTCTGTGACATCCCACCGGCAGTCACCAAAGTGTGTTGAAAGGTACCGGTGGCAAAGAAGTGTAGGGCTGCCATTACCTTCACCTTGGGGGTCAGCGCCGTAGGGTACGGCCGGCCAGGTTGCAAATGTGGTGCCAAGCGCACTGCCAAATCATCAATCAGCTGCCTGGTGAAGCGGTACCGTCGGATGCTGTCACGTTCCACCATCGTTGCCAGGTCAGGGAATGGTCTATGGACAGCTGGAGCCCTGCAGTGCATAGGTTGAAGAAAGAAAGATTGTCAGTCACCCCACATATGTGCCATTCACCATACTCAATTTCACATGATACATCATTACGAGACACAAGTACTTGATGTGTGTGCCGTTCTGTTCAGACATAACTCACACCTACATGCCCATCATCTAACTTCTCAGTACAACATGTGTGCACAACAGGTACCAGGTTGTGCTATGGGAAACCATTAGGCTGTGTCACAGTACCCATTTCCTGCTGTCACGTTCCACACACACACCACAGTGACATGTCTGGACAGATGCGCCACAGGCATCACAGCTCATTGACAGGTAGATTCCCAGTGACCCTGTCTTGCCACATGGACACTGGCATGACATGGCGTATCATGTACACATCAGAAAAACAAATATGACTCCCACAGGTAGTGGCCCCGGTCGCCTCCGCAGGACAGACATGGACGCCAGTGACGCACAACATCAAAGTCCATGCACAAACAACGTTGATGTGGAGACTGTCTCCCCATCTTGCACATGGAATCAGAGACATCGGAAACACAACATGCACACAGACTGTGGAGGGACATCACTATTGTGGCAATGGGTCATCCTGTGACGTACATGCCTTCCCCCATGGGACCCTGGGGGTATGTGACATGTCACACACATACACAACCTGGAAATGTGACCATGCCACATGCTCCAAAATGAACTGTTGCACATCACAGTGGTCATGTGCACAACACACAAAGGACCCTGTCCCCATTAACACATGCACAGCCTGGGTGTGGCTGCCCACAAGTGCCACCACAGAAACCACATGTTAACCCCCATACACAGAAAAGGTAATGCAGCCTTACATGCCTTAGGAAACAGTGTGGACTGGGTGTGGTGTTGTAGGCGTGCCCCTGTGTCTCTGGCAGGTATATGTGGCTGGCATACGTTCACCAGTGACAAGCATGGTGACATATGCGACTGACCTGTACAGGTACGCGTTGTACAGCAATGGACCGATCGGTGTGCCCGGCCGGCCCATTGCATCTGTTGTATCCCAAAATACGCGTTGTACAGCAATGGACCGATCGGTGTGCCCTGCCGGCCCATTGCATCTGTTGTATCCCGGAATACGCGTTGTACAGCAATGGACCGATCGGTGTGCCCGGCCGGCCCATTGCATCTGTTGTGAGCGGGTGCGCGTTGTATCCCGAAATACGCGTTGTACAGCAATGGACCGATCGGTGCGCACGCATTGGCTGGGGCCTGGCATGGCAACGGACGCGTTTTCGAAGCTCCAACGAGTCTGATGCAGTGAATTCAGTTGGCCAGCCACAACAAGGTTGCAAAATCATGGGTGTCATGAAGTTGAAGATTTGAAGGATGGTGTGGCCGTGTATTAGTGCTGCTATTCCATGGATTGGTCAGATTCAGAAGATGCAAACGACTTGGACCTATCACTTTGGACACATGGGACAGTATCTGCCTCTGCAGCACACATATAATGCTGGCTGTTCCCCTGAGAGCTCACTTGCCTGCACTACATGCTCCAGGACGACATCTGCCACCAACACTGCTGCTGTCTCTGCATCCTCTGGCTACTGCAATGGGACGTACTGTGGAGAGAGCCCCAGCCTTCATCCTTGAGGAGAACCAGGCCCTGCTGGACAGCCTCCTTCCACAGTACAGCAAGCTGTATGGGACACCAGGGGAGCAGGTGAGTGTGCTGTCCACTGCCTTTCTAATTTTGCATGTTGTCTGACTAGCAGGACTTACATTGTGCACACCACTGGCTAGCATGCTCACTGAGTAGTTCTGAGCCCCCAAAGTGTGTAGTTACATGCACTGAACAGGTACAGTGCAGTAACAGTGCATTCCAACAAGGTTTACTTTCCATGCAATGATACCATGTAGTAACTGCTGGCAAACTGTTCATAGCCATCGTTGCACTGCCTGTGTACATCATGTGCCCCAGTGATTGAGACATGTATATCCAACTGTGTGATGCATGGATATGTTGCATGTGTAGTAATGGCATTTTCACTTTGTCATCCTCACAGGTTGATGCCCACCAGAAGCAGAAAATCTGGCTGACCATCGCCCGGGCAGTAAGATCCGTGGGGGTCTACAAGCGCCGGATCCGCAACTGCCAGAAGAGGTGGCAGGACCTTCGAGGCTGGACCCAGAGGATCGCAAGGGTCCAGCTGAAGCTGTCGCCTCCTCGCAGGAGGGGCGGACACCGGACTCTGACCCCCACATGCTCAGGATCCTGGCGGTGGTCTTCCCTGACCTGGATGGGCAGCTGAAGGCCAGACAGCAGCAAGGAGGGGGTGAGTCCATGACTGCACTGTGAACTTTGTCTGACATGCTATGTGCCCTCCTCTGGCCTGGTTAAACTTCCACAGTACATCAGTCTTGTGGTCCAGGACCCATGTCCCTCTATTGTGACATGCCCACTCCTCATCTGATACGCATATGTGTGGCCCTTACAGTCAGGAAATTGTGTCACTTGGGGACTGTGTCATTGCATTTTGCTTTGCTCAAGGTGGGGGACAGCATTTGTTCCGGTGACTATGTTGTGGGATTCATGGGTGGGTCAATTGCTCACACAATGCCCAAGTCCTGACATGTAATCTGGGTGTAACTTTGATATGTGGTCCACTTGCTGATCTGATTCACCACATGTCCCTGGGGTATTTGGCACACCCCCATGCTGTGGGTGGGAACAATGTTTGGGCCTCAGGAGTATGTATATCAAGTGTGTCACACATGCTTAGACACCTGCCTACTGTCCAGGACTCATCCCTCTTACAGGTGGAGCTGGACAGTCATGCCTACTCCAGGGCATACAATACACTCTGTACTCCCACTCCCGTGGATCATCTGACATGTTGTGATCAGTGACATGTTCCCTCAGGTGTCTGCCTCTGTGTCATTGTGCTGTGGCTTCGTTGTCAGGACTACTGGTATGTTTGTCGGTTAGGGCTCAGCATGCCATCTGAGATGTGACCATGAGAGACGATACTTCTGTGACTTATAGGTGTCTGATCACTTGACTGTGCACACAGGTGTATGCGACTGTGACTTTCAGGCAGCTGTTTTTCATTCACAGCACACTGTGAGGTGCTCATGTTCAGAGAGTTGTGTTTCGTGTCCCCCATATGTGCAATTGGTATGACGTGGACAAATAGTAGTTCAGATGATGTTGTTTTGGGGGGATGGACATGTGCACTTGTCAGTTACATAACTTGCATTCCCCATGTCCTAGGATTGTGACACAGTGCAGACTGTTGTTGGCTGGCTGCCATGGCCATGTCACTGGAGACAGTGATGTATGACTTTGCACGCATGCCTGTGTCATGGCATTAAACTTCCTAAGACTGATCCTGCAGGGGAGTGACATGTGCAACATGCACCCCATTGTGGCATTGTCTATCCGGACATGGGTGGATCATGGTGTCTGGTGCTGGTATGTATCACATATTTCTATTTAGACTCTGGCCATCCCTTTCTCTGGACACCTGCACTGACTCAGTGGCAAGAGGTGTGATGTGTGCATGTTCACATACTTCACCGTGTTCCCTGCAATGTCCAACAACTGTGTAGGTGGTGCATGTGTCCACACTGGGGTCTTACCATCAGACAGGCACCAGACAGATGGGTGCAAGGGCAGGAGGGGTGTGAGTCCCATGGTTGACCATCAGACTGACAATTGGCTTCCCGAATCTGTGTGAGGACTTTAGGCAATGTTCAACTAAGGATGCCAGGGCTTGCTCTGTGATGTGCTGTACTTACTGTGGTGTGTGCGGTCAGTGCAGGTGACTGATGTTTGTCTGTTTCCCTAATTGTTTGCAGATACATCCACGGCCACAGGAGGGGACAGCTCCACGGACCAGGAGGAGCAGCGGAGCCAGACTGGGTCAGCATCCGACGAGTGGTCAGAGGGACCCAGTGGCACAGAGGGCAAGGGGAGCCACACCGAGGAGTCCTCAGCACCATCCACCTCAGCTGAGGACCACAGCAGCTCGGAGGATGACTCCCTTGTGGAGGCGGGTCTCAGCAGCCACCAAAGGCCAGCTAGTCTGTCTGGCCCCGCCACCACCACCACCACCACCACCACCACCGCCCTCCCATTGGCTCCCATTCCTGAGGTCCGTGGAGGCTCCCGTGCTCGGGAGCGTGTCTCCTTCGTGCCAGGCACTGCACCCCCTGCCCTTGTGTCCCCTGCTGCCCTGAGTGAGGAGTCTGTGTACCTCCTTCGGCAGCTCCATGTAGGGCAGACAGCAATGCTGAGTGTCCTCCATGCACACACCACTCTGTTGACACAGCTGGTGTCGTTCATGGAGGGCATCTCGACGGGTATGTCTGCCCTACAGAGGAGCAATAAGTCCATGGACTCCTCCCTGATGGCAGCCGTGTCCCTCCTCCAACAGTCCCTCACCCCTCCCACCTCTGCCCCATCCACACTTCCTGCCACCCTACCTGTCCAAAGCACATGCACACCTGCACAATCACCCAAGCACACAGACACGAGCAGCACAGACACACCCAAGAGAAAGGCAAGACGTGCACACAAGCATCCTCAGGGGACTGATACCACACACACAGGGGATGGGGAAGAGACACACACACAGGCATCCACAGTCACTCCGCAGTCCTCCAAATCCTCTCCCTCCAAGACCCCTTCCCTTGCCTCACCTGCTACCCCACCTACACAGCAGATCTTCCTGTGTGACCTCGGCCTCTTCCCCTCCGATCCTGCTGATCCAGCATACCAGGGGAAGAGGAAGTCCACCAACACAGAGGGGAGTGCCCCTCGCCCCCGGACACCCTCCCCCAGGTGCAGGCATACACAGGACCCCATTCGGAAGTCCCCCCGGACCAGGAAGAGCAAGACCCCACCACCACCACCACGCAGCTCCACCACCCTGTCTCTCTCCTCCATCCCCCAGGCCACCACTCCACAGGCTCCCCCGCCACACCCTGCCCCAGGTTCCCCCACACACCGATACCGCATCCCCAGACTGCTTAGGCCCTCCCCCCTGCCACTTGCTCTTCCACCCCCAACCCAGATGCTCTGCCTGTTAGCACCACTGGTGTGGAGACCGGGTCCCCCCCTCTGTCCTGCCCACCTCATCTGCCCACCCTTCCACTCCCTTGGAGTCATGCACTGCAGTGGAGTCCACAACCACCCCGTCTGACTCGGGCACTGCAGTGGGGACCCAGTCCACTACATCAGACCAGCCCACTGCAGTGGTTGCAGCACCCACACCAACTGACTTGTGTACCACAGTGGTGCCGGCCCCCTGAGTCAGACACCTCCACTGCAGTTGCCGGTGACACTCCTGCACCCACCACCCCTTCACTGCCTCACTCTGCCATCCCCTGATCCTGTCCATGCGGTGCCTGGCCTGCCCCTTGTATGCCCCTCCAAGGGGATGTCCCCTGTCCGTACCAGTGCAGGCAAGCAATGGGTGACCAGTTGTCACTTATCACCCTGTTGGGACTGTGATTTTGGACTGGCCATTGGCCTTAGTTTCCTTTGGACTTCAGAGTTTTCCTTGACATTTGCTGAATAAAGCCTCTTTTTGTTTAATTCTGGGTTTTCTTTTGATGTACATGATGTGGATGAGTAGCATCCTGCATTTGCAGTTGTAATAGTGTTCATATCAGGAAAATGAAGTGTTGCTGTGATGGACTCCATGTGGTCCATGGGATATGTGTCCTGTTGTAGTCTGGATCTATGGCATCCTTTGCTGCAGTCTGAGGGTGTAATGTTCAGCATTTGACACAGGGATGTACGTTTAGCATTTGTAAATGAACATCTTTGTCTTACACTGATGCACATCTGGTGGGCTTACCACTGTTCAATGTTCCGATTTCCCTGACTGTGTGCCCAGCTCCACTGGACATGCAGTTTTGCACATCAATGTCGAAGGACTCATCTGTGTATACAGTGCAACTTGCTTGACACGTGTTTTGGTTGTATGCAGATGACTGACGTGACACTCCCGTACCCAGGCTGATGTGAGCAGAGCCTTCTGTGTGTTGTAGTTGTTGACTCACTGACGGAGTGTTCTGCTGACATGTTTGGGTCGTGCACAGACAAGGTTTGGCACAGCGGACCTTCCACAGGAGTGGAGTGCCCTCATGGCAGTGTGTAATCCGGTGACATTGAGTGGGCCTGTGTTGTGTGTTGTGTAAGCATGTCTGTGCGTGTTCCCTTCCCTTTTCCTACACAGTCTGTGTCCGTAGGGATGTTCCTGTTTGTGATGCTTGCTGAGTTGTTCTGTGTTCATCCAGCATCTTGGACCTGGTTTCTCCGTGATGTGGGTGCATGGCAAACTAATGTTCATGAGGTTGTCATCCCAGGTTGTCTTTGTTGTCAGGGCTGGGGATGTGGTCAAACGCAGATGGGACACATTCAGGATTCCCCTTGGCACTTGTTGTTTACACAAGTCATGTGATTTACAGTTTGTGGTAGCTTTCAGTGATTGTGACACGTTGTGTGTTTGACTGCTGCCACTACTCAGGGTCAGAGCTGCAATGTTGGAAGTTGTGTACGTGTGTTCTTAGTGTATCACCTTGGCTTCTTCGTTGGTGTGTGACTATGGCCAGGATCCCATTGATTGTGGTGGATTTCACATCATGCCCATGTACAGCATACTGTGCTGTGTAGCAGACATTGACGAGTCTTGTTGACTGGCCATGTGTGATGGCTTTCTGCACCTTAGTTCCCACCACCACCCCTGGTATTGTCATGGGTGCATGTGCAATGTCACCAGTCCATGTGAGCTTCACTGCTGCACATTGGTGGAGATCAGGGTGTGTGGTGTTGAGTGTGTGCAATGTGAGTTGTTGCACGGCTAGACCCCTACCTCCATATTGGCCTTGGCTGGCATGCCGTGCTGATTGATTAGAGCTTGTGTAGGTGTGATGGTAGTTTGTTGCTCAGGACACATGGCTGTGGTTCACAGTGTGAACGACATCTACCTTTGTCATCACAGTGGGATTATCATGCAGGCTAGTGTCACCACAATGTGGGGTCCCTGGGGGTAGTGCTGTGGTGGGTCTGTCTCTTGCTGTGTTAGTTGCTGTTCCTACAAGCCTGTGTGACATGTGTAATTTGGGCTCCCTCTCATCTAACAATGCCTGATTGTCCACATAGGGGTATCCGATCCATGAGTAACTTTTGTATGCCACTGTATACACATCTGTGTGGTTGGAATTCAGGCCTCCTCATGTGTTGTGTGGTTGCCTGGGGACACTGGCACACCCCCCCATCACCCGTTGTGTTTGATATGCAGTGTGAGTCTGCCTGTTTGTGTTTGTGCCTTAGCACCACTGCATTGGCATATCTTGAGTGTGCCATTGGCTGTATGTTGTTTGGTGGCTTTCCCCTGCTGTCCCTGGGACTCCTAGGTCATCAGTCAGCACAATAATCATGGTTTGTATGTCCCATTGCTGCCATGGTATGGTATTTGTTCACCTCACATCTACAGTCTCCACAGGATATCTACATTTGTGTGTCCATTGGTACAGATATGTGGGTCAGCATTATGATGGTCACTTCTATCATTGTGTTATTTGTGAATGTTGACAATGTAG
The DNA here is from genome assembly GCA_963921515.1 of Calotriton arnoldi. Taxonomy (NCBI): domain Eukaryota; kingdom Metazoa; phylum Chordata; class Amphibia; order Caudata; family Salamandridae; genus Calotriton; species Calotriton arnoldi. The sequence continues at coordinate 616,713 of CAWUFW010004540.1, read as the reverse complement.
GACCCCATGGGTGATGTTTGTATGCACATGGCCAAAACGATGTTTCAGTGACACTGCACTGTTTGCCTCAACCAATCTATGTTGCTATGAGACACAAGCACTACTATGCCACTGATGTGTTTGTTGTTGTGTGACCAGGATTCATCCATGCAGTTTGGCTTTGGCAGCTTTTACCATGACTACACTTCCCTTTTGGTCACTGTGGTGATGGGGCTTTAGGCCCCATTGCCACACTGTTCAAAAAGTGCATCAGCTATGGACCCCACACTTCCCTTTTGGTCACTGTGGTGATGGGGCTTTAGGCCCCATTGCCACACTGTTCAAAAAGTGCATCAGCTATGGACACCACACTTCCCTTTTGGTCACTGTGGTGATGGGGTGTTCGAGCCCATTGCCACAGTGGCCATGGTCGGCTTGCATTGTGGAGGCCACACACATTTATGTGTGACACATGTGTTAGGGGGTCACATTGTATGTTCAATGTCATGTTCAGTCTTGTAGGCATTTGACACAGACTACACACGCTTGTCAGGGTGTTGGGGGGGATGTCATTTTCTGTCTTTCCTTACGTGGGAGTATGCTGGTTGTGTCATGCATTACCCGTCCTATGAGTAGGGGTGGTGTTAGTGGTAGGCATCCATCCCCCCATGAGTGGGGATGGTAGTAGTGACAGGCATCCAGCCCCCCCTGAGTAGGGGTGGTCGTGGTGGCAGGCATCCAGGCCCCCCTGAGTAGGGGTGGTAGCAGTGGCAGGCATCCAGCCCCCTAAGGGTGGGTATGGTAGTAGTGACAGGCATCCAGGCCCCCCTGAGTAGGGGTGGTGGTAGTGGCAGGCATCCATCCACCTAAGGATGGGGATGGTAGTAGTGACAGGCATCCAGGCACCCATGATTAGGGGTGGTGGTAGTGGTAGGCATCCATCCCCCCATGAGTGGGGATGGTAGTAGTGACAGGCATCCAGCCCCCCATGAGTGGGGATGGTAGTAGTGGCAGGCATCCAGCCCCCTAAGGGTGGGTATGGTAGTAGTGACAGGCATCCATGCCCCCCTGGATAGTGGTGGTGTTAGTGGCAGGCATCCAACCCCCTAAGGGTGGGTATGGTAGTAGTGACAGGCATCCAGGCCCCCCTGGATAGTGGTGGTGGTAGTGGCAAGCATCCATCCCCCTAAGGATGGGGATGGTAGTAGTGACAGGCATCCAGGCACCCATGATTAGGGGTGGTGGTAGTGGTAGGCATCCATCCCCCCATGAGTGGGGATGGTAGTATTGACAGGCATCCAGCCCCCCCATGAGTGGGGATGGTAGTAGTGACAGGCATCCAGCCCCCCCTGGATAGTGGTGGTGGTAGTGGCAGGCATCCATCCCCCTAAGGGTGGGGATGGTAGTAGTGACAGGCATCCAGCCCCCACTGGATAGGGGTGGTGGTAGTGGCAGGCATCCATCCCCCTAAGGGTGGGGATGGTAGTAGTGACAGGCATCCATGCCCCCCGAGTAGGGGTGGTGGTAGTGACAGGCATCTAGGCCCCCTGAGTAGGGGTGGTAGTAGTGGCAGGCATCCAGCCCCTAAGGGTGGGTATGGTAGTAGTGACAGGCATCCATGCCCCCTGAGTAGGGGTGGTGGTAGTGGTAGGCATCCAGCCCCCTGAGTAGGGGTGGTGGTGGTGGCAGGCATCTAGCCACCCATGAGTAGGGGGTGGTTGTATGGTGGTGTTGGTGGTAGGCATCCATCCCCCTATGGGTGTGTATGGCATTGGTGTTGGCCAGCCCACCCCTATGGTTCTGCTGTTGCTTGTGTACGTCATTTGTGCATCCCTATGTGTGTGTGACATATTTCGGGTACGTGCAGTTTGTTTGTATTGTTGGTGTTTGACTTACCTTCTGCGCCGTACGTGTCCGTGCCGGTCCCGGTAATAGATGTAGAGTATAGGTAGGACCTGCGCAATGGGATTCATGCTTGGATCGTCTCGTTCGTGTTTCTCGTGTCTTCGACTCGTACTCGTCGCTGGCTTGTTCGTATCGTAGCCGTGGATCGTCTTGTGGCGCACAACGGAGCTTATGTACGGCTCGCCCGGATGCTCAAACGTGCCGGACGTAGCGACGGGTTCGGCGGGTACGGAATGCGCATCGTACTAGTCCGGCCGGAAGGTGCTGTGTATTTGCTTCCGTGCGGCTCGAATCGGCGTTTACGGATCCGGCTCGGGCAGGGAACAGGAGCTGGATTGGGTGAGTACGGCTCGTTCGGTAACTGGGTTGTTATACGCATCGTACTTGTTCGTCCGGACGAGTGTACGAATCGGTCAGGAAACACGCATTCGGCTTGTATTTTTTCCGGACGAATACTGTTAGGTGCGCTTTCGGCCCGAATCGGAATCGGCCCCTTAGTGCATAAAACTGTGCTGCATTTTTTCGCTTTAACATCTCTTCAGAGGCCAAACAAACACACTATCCACTTTAGCAAAGCCTTCCCTGGTTTCTGTGGAAATCTATCCAAAATGCCATTAATCTCTAGCGGTGTTATTCGAGACAGGGGAACCCAATTACGATGGTCAGGGACTTTGGGTATCAGTAAGCTATGAACACAGTGGTCCCGGACAAGGACAATAGTTACAGAGGAAAATGAATATAGACTAGGAATCAGTACTATATTTGTGCTGTCCAGCCGGACAGGATCAATTTAATATTTCAAATATTAGCAAAAAATAAAGTGGGGGCACAATCCTGCATCCAACAAGGTATACATAAAACACAACAGAACAAAGGCTCAGGCAGAACAAATGCTTGTACGTCATACATTAAATAAAACAAGCACAATTTCTTTTGAGTTTATTGAACAATCCACAGCAGTGTACATAACACAACGTCAGTAGCATTATAACAATGAGAAATATCATGCAGTCAGCCAGATATAAATGAGGATAAACAGTGCAAGAGAAAATATCCCTTTGATATGTAAGGAAGACAGCAGCCACTTATTGATAACACTCTACCGACATGGGCATATCAGCCACAAACATCAATCCAATTAAAAAAAAGAAATATAAACATATCCTACATTTACACTTCCGATGACATGTCACAATTTAGAAGACATGTTCCTGCATAGTGAAAGTTTAAACACTACCTATTCAAGCATCGTCCTGTGACAACAAATACTGTTTGTACAGCCCCCAAAAATTCTTGGGGCGACTCCGTGGGGGCATTAACTCACTATATGTTTCGGACTGCGTATTAAAGAAAATCAAATCTTTTTCCCACTCTGATTTGGAGGGAGGAGGTCCTCGTGCCCAGCGCATAGCTATTCGCCTCTTGGCCAGAAGAAAGCCCAATCCCAGAAGCTTCCTGATCCCTTTGGGGTGTGGTTTAGTGTATCCCAAAAGGGCTAATAAGGGATCCGGAGTAAGTGGAGTACCAACAATATTCCCCAGTTCCATAAATATCTGTGCCCAAAAAGCAGCAATACGTGGGTATCCCAATGCCATATGGAAGAAATCTGCTCCGCTGGCCCCGCAGCGCTCACATCTGTCAGACTCACATAAGCCATACCGGTGAAGGCGGGAGGGTGTATAATACGTTCTATTCAAATGTATCAATCTATGCCTCCCATTTAAGGACACTGATTGGGTGACTTCGCAGCATTACCTCCATAGACTATCATCAATGGGAACTTCTAAGTCTGACTGCCATTGTGCTCTTGGCGGGGAGTAATTGGCACAGCAGTATTCCTGGGACATGGTGTATATGTTAGAAATCAACTTATACAGGGTTTTGGCGCGTATAAAAGGTAAGTGAAAGTCGGGAGAGCCATAGGCTCTAAATATTCATCTCCCAACAGCGCCCTCAAGGCGTGTCGTACCCTGAAATATTGAAATTGCACCAAGGAGCCAGCTCCCTGATCAACAGTGGCGACCTCATCCCACGTCCGGGCTCTGCCTTCGGAAAAGAAGTCACCCATATTCGTAATATGGACACTTCTAAGCACTACCTTGACAGCAGTTTCAGTGCCCAAAGAAAACCACTGACACCAATCCAACGGAAGTAGTGGAGAGTAAAGCAAAGTGCATGCCTGCCTTTTTAATAGTTCACTCCAGGCATGAACAACTGAATTTACTGAGTCAAGTACGCCATAATGTCTGTTGGGAGGCTGAGTGAGTTGCCGGGGAAGTGGGGAAGGGTCAGAGGCAATACTCTCTATGAGAAAATGCAGGAGAGAGTATGGTCCGTGACTCCAGAGATAAGCATGCGAGCCCTGAGCAGCTCTGTAGTAAAGCTCTAGGTCCGGGGCACCCAGACTAGGATAGGGAAGTATGAGTGTGTCCATCTTGACCCTGGGGGACTTCCCCGCCAACGCCAGTCTAACCATCAAAGCCTTGAGATTTTTTTAAAAATGATGAGGAATCACCATAGGTATGTTAGTGAAGAGGAACAGCAGTCTAGGCAAGACTATTATCTTCAGCAGAGATACACAGCCTACCAGAGAAAGTGGTAACTTGATCCACCTCTCAATATCGCTCTCCAGCTTAGTGATTGCCCTACCGTAGTTGTCACGCATCACCACTTCGGAATCAGTGTGCACTTGTATACCTAAGTATCGGACCGACTCATTGGTCCATTTGAGAGGGAAGTCCAAGTTGAACAGGACCATCGAGGGAGTGAGTGGAAATATGATGGATTTATCCCAATTAATTTTTAATCCCAATAGACCACCGAATTTTATAACTTCACGGATTAAAGGGGGAAGGTTGATAGCGGGATCCCGAGCGTATAGTAACATATCGTCCGCATAAGCAGACATGATCAAATTATAGTTAGGGAAACGGATACCACAATGCCCATGATATTCCCCCAACGCACGTGCTAAGGGCTCTGCAACTATAGCATACAACAATGGAGAGAGGGGGCAGCCCTGCCTCGTACCCCGGGATATGGAAAATGAAGGTGAGACACAATTACAAATTTTAACCCTTGCTGATGGCTGATTATATAATACCGAAATCAAACCAATGAAAATATCTCCCAACCCCATCCTACGTAACACTGCCATCATAAACGTCCACTCCACAGAATCAAAAGCCTTTTCGGCGTCTAAAAAAATGGCGGCAGCCTTAAGTTCGGGTTTAACGTGTTGTATGACACCAAAAACGTCCTTAAGTTTTGAGTGAGCGTACGACCCGGGACAAAGCCCACCTGCTCCGGGCCAACCAGTATAGGGAGAAGAGGAGAAAGTCTATTGGCGAGAACCTTAGCAAATATTTTTATGTCCACATTTAGGAGTGAGAGAGGTCTATAGGATGCACACAATTTAAAACAAGCATAAATGTGCAGAGACATCGTTACACATAAACAATGACAAATTAAATTGCGTTCAGGTTTGGAGGACTTCCCCAGCTAAACCTCCGTGATCTTCCGGGTCCCGCATCGCAGGTCTCCCACCTCTTATTGCAGTGGGCACTATGCTGATTGAAGACCTCCAGGGTCTGCACCTTCCAGGCAATGTCTCTCCAAAAGGCCTTCTTCTGATGGGCATTGACCTGTATGGATGCATCAATTGTAGAAACAGATTGCAACTGGAAGTTTGAGGATAACTGTCAGCTTGATACACATTTTGTTGACTACTAGCACAAGCATTCATCAAATGTCAACATATTACATGTGTCCATGTCACATGCTAAGCACAAATAAAGCATGGATACACACTTTTGTGGTCATCTGATGACTAACCTCAACCGTGGTCATGACCTACACTGACTCAGGCAGCCTACTAACATCATGTAGGCCAGGGCCATGCTACATGAAATGTGATGTGAGGGACAAAGACACACAGCACACCATTTGGACCATTTGAAGGGTAAATTACCTGTGCATAACTGTCCAGACACCTTTACTGCCAGGCCCAATGCACTGATGCATATTTTCCACAGAGGCAAGTACAATAGTATATACAACATCCTGAGGCTATGGTCACAAGGTAAGGGCTGGCATTTGTGACACTGAGAGCTACCTCTCTGGGGGATGTGTGCACATGTGGACTACGTATTGTAATAACCTAGTAATTCCAAATACATTTGTGTGGTTTGTACTGCCATCACAGGACACATTTTTGCCATATGTGGCAATGTAACAAGAATGACAATCAACATAGTATTGTATGTGTTGTGTGATGGTATTTAGACAAAATATAGAGTTGGAAATGTCGACCACACACATATCGAGTTGTAATTATCATGACACAGAAATATCGACAGCAAAAATATCGTGGTCAAGAATATAGACTTTAAGATAAGAAATATTGTTTTTAAAAATATAGAAGTCATTAATATCGTTTGCAAAAATATAGTTGTTTAAATTATCGATTTTCTTATTTGTGTTATGTATTTTAGTATATATTTTAAATGTATGTAATGTTTTTTTTGTATAAGTATTGTTTATGTTTTTTAATATATGTGTTACATTTTTAGTAGTTATCAATTTTATTTTAATCAAATTTTGTGTTTTTTAGTTCCGTAGCGGGTTGTGGATTTATAGGGGAATAGAGGGAATAGAGTGGGAAATAATGTAATTATAATAATTTAATGATTCTTTTTATTTATTAATATTTATTTAATTGAGAATTTATAGTGTTAATTAAGTTTTTATTGATTTTTTGTAAATTTTATGTGTGGGTTGTGCGGTTAATAGGGGCAAAGGGTGGGAGGTAATTTATTAATAATTAGTTGGTAATTATTTATTAAATAATTCATTAAAAATTAAATATGAAAATTGTGTAATTAATTGTAGGTGCTTGTTGTGGGGTTTATAAAGGTGAAGGGTGGGAAGTAATTTATGTTTAATTAATTAATAATTAGTTGATAATTATTATTAATTAATTAATTGATAATTAATTAAGGTAATAGTTTAATTTTATTTGTGTGTGGGTTTTGGTTTTTTAGGGGTAAAGGGTGGGAGTAAATTAATTTTCTTTATTTAATAATTAGTTGTTAAATACTATTCATTTTTTAGTTGAAAATACATTTTAATTGTGTAATTAATTTCTTTGCAGTTTAATTTTAGGTGTGGGTTGTGGGGATTATAGGGGTAAAGGGTGAGAATTTTTTATGTGTTTTAATTGGTTTTTTAATTAATAATATTTCTTTAATTGATAATTAATTATGTTAATTAAGTACATTTTTTTAATTTAGATGTGGGTTTTGAATTGTGTGGTTTTATAGGGTAGGAAGTAAATAAACTAAGGGGTCGATTCCGATTCGGGCCGGAAATTTCTCCGACCGAGCCGGACCCGGAGAGATTTCCGACCGAATCGGACCCGTGCAGTCCGACCGAACGAGTACGATGCGGCCGTATGTTATCGGACTCGAGTCGGTCGGACTCCCATTGAAGTCAATGGGAGCCGGTCGCTACAACGCGTACGCGGGCTCCCATTGACTCAATGGGTGCGAGTCGGACAAGGGCGCCCCTACAGCGGGTACGCGGCGATGCGATTCGCGCCGTACACGCACAGGTAGGGGGACCCATGGGTCCCCCCTGTGTGCGACTCGCGCGGCTACGCGTACTGGGGGTCCGACACGGACCCCCAAAGTACGGCTCCGACAGCTCTTTCGAGCCGGAGTGCGCGGCTCGGTCGGACTGCTCGCGGCGCGCATCGTACTTACCCGGCCGGGGAACGTCTCCATTGCGCGGTGCGAGTCGAGTCCGAGCGAGTCGGTCGGAGCGGTTCGAGTCCGAGCGAGTCGGTCGGAGCGGTCGGGACGCCCGGACGAGTCGGTCGGCGATTTCGCATCGTACTCGCTCGGCCGGACCCGCGTACGGTTCGGTCGGGAAACAGGGCTCCGAATCGGATCCGGTAAAGCCGAATCCTATTCGGAGCCCTACCGGCCGAGATCGGAATCGGCCCCTAAATGTATGTAATAATGAATGTTTTTGTTTATAAATAATTTCTAACTAAAAATATTTATTTGTTTGAAAATTATTTTTTTATTTTATTTAATATAATATTTGTAGGTATTTGTGATATGTATTTAACATTATAATATATATTTTTAAAATTTTAATATTAAAATTAAATATATTTGGATTTTAATTGTTAACATATTTATATATTTTTTTATTTATTTTTAAAATATTTTGCTGATGTAGATATTTAGTTTGTTTTTAATTTTGAACTGACTGGAGTGGGAATAGTAGTTTTTACCCTTCCGCAATTCAACACTTTCCCTACTGTTGCACTCACTGGAGTGAGAACGGTAATTTGTACCCCTCTGCTATCCACAACCTTTCCTACTATTGCACTCATTGGAGTGGGAATACTAATTTTTACCCCTTCGCTATCCAACACTTTCCCTAATGTTGCACTCACTGGAGTGGGAATAGTAATTTTTACCCCTCCGCTATCCAACACTTTCCCTACTGTTGCACTGACTGGAGTGGGAATAGTACATTTTATCCCTCCGGTATCCAACACTTTCCCTACTGTTTCACTCACTGGAGTGGGAATAGTAATTTTTATGTCTCAGCTATCCAACACTTTCCCTACTGTTGCACTGACTGGAGTGGGAATAGTAATTTTATTCTTCCGCTATCCAACACTTTTCCTACTGTTGCACTCACTGAAGTGGGAATAGTCCTTTTTACCCCTCCACTATCCAGAACTTTCCCTACTGTTGCACTCACTAGAGTGGGAATAGTAATTTTTACCCCTCCGCTATCCAACACTTTTCCTATTGTTGCACTCGTTTGGAGTGGGAATAGTAATTTTTACCCCTCTGCTGTCCAACACTTTCCCTACTGTTGCACTGACTGGAGTGGGAATAGTAAATTTTATTCCTCCACTAGCCAACACTTTCCCTACTGTTGCACTCACTGGAGTGGGAATAGTAATTTTTACCCCTCTGCTATCCAACACTTTCCCTACTGTTGCACTGACTGGAGTGGGAAATGTAATTTTAAAGATTTTTAAATAGTTTAATGTTTTAATTTAAAATAGATTTTTTTAAATAGATTTTATGTTATTGGTATATGTATATATATATATTTATTTGTTAAATTTGTATATAATTTTAAAATTATAGAATAAATTAAAATTAATAGTTTATTATTTGTTTTAAAGTAAATATATATATATATATATTCACTGAAAAAACCATAGGTTTTAGGGACAGTTATAGTTAGTTGGACATTGCACTCGTACAAAACCCGTGAAATTCCCCCGTTATAGTTAGTCCAGCTAACTATAACTCGCGCCCCAGCAATGCACTGCTGATGACGTCACATATTACATCACTCATGACATGGTCAGTGACATCACTGATGACATCACTGATGACATCTCAAATGACATCACTGATGACATCATCCAGTGACTGTGTGTTTCTGTAAAGTTTAAATATTTTTAATATATATAGGAAAAGACGTATTGAAGAATGAGTGGGTGTGTAAGTGTCTGTATGGATGATTTAGTAGGTGCGTGAGTGACTGTATAAGTGAGTGATTTAACGTATCTTACTGAATGCATGGGTTAGTGACTAAACTGGGTGAATGTCTGTATCCGTCTGTCTGTTGCTGTGTAAGTGGCTGCATGTGTTTGAGAATAGCTACATGAGTGTCTATATGAGTTATTGAATGCTTGTGTGAGTATCTGTATGGGTGCCTGAGTGTTTGTGTGGGAGGGGTGTGTGCGACTCTGTGCATAGATGTGTGAGTGGGTGATTCACTGGGTGGATGGTTTCAAGAGTGCATCTGTGATAGACTGTATGGGTGGGTAAGTGTGTGTAAGAGTGTGTTAGTGAGTGAATGTATGTCCCAGTGGTACATGTGTGAGTAACTACATATGTGAAAGGCAGTATATATGTGTGTTGGAGTATATAAATAGCTATAAGCAAGAGTGACTGATTGTGATAGTGGCTGTATGGATGAGTGTGTGCTTGTATCAGTGATTGTATAAGAGCGTAAGAATGTGCTAGTATTTGTATGAGTAAGTGAGCTGGTGTGTGTATAACTGTATAGGTGAGTAAATGGTAGTGTGTTTAATTATTTGCATGACTGACTAGGTGTGTGAGTACCTCTATGGATGAGTGGCGGTGTTTGAGTGTCTATATAGGAGTATGAGTGCATATGATAGTCCTGTACTGAGTGACCGTAAATATGAGTGACTGTTCGGGTGAGTGAGTGGATGTGTGCGTAGACCTAAGAATCAGTGAGTGGGTATGTAGTTATTGGTGTTGGAGTGTCTATGGTTTTGCGAATGGCAGTCTGTACTTTAGAGTGGGTGTATCAAAGGTTATATTAGGGTGTGAGAAGATGCATGAAATTATCACATGGATGATGTCATCAGTGATGTCATCAGTGATGTCATTTGAGATGTCATCAGTGATGTCATCAGTGATGTCACTGACCATGTCATGAGTGATGTAATATGTGACGTCATCAGCAGTGCATTGCGGGGCGCGAGTTATAGTTAGCTGGACTAACTATAACGGGGGAATTTCACGGGTTTTGTACGAGTGCAATGTCCAACTAACTATAACTGTCCCTAAAACCTATGGTTTTTTCAGTGAATTTCAAAGGTTTTTTAAATGCTAATTTGTAACTATAACGTCCCTGAAACCTATGGTTTTTTCAGTGAATTTCAAAGGTTTTTTAAATGCTAATTTGTAACTATAACATGTCTGAAACCTACGGTTTTTTCAGTGAATTTCAAAGGTTTTGTAAATGACAATTTTTAAATGTATTAATTGTTATATAAATTTTTAAAATACTGATTTACTACATTTTTAGAAACAATTTTTTTTTACATATTTTATTATTTAAATTACATTGTAATTACATTATACATTACATTACAAAAAATACTTTCTCTTAATGAATTACTTTAGTTTAAATACTTTGCAGATAGGCAATAGACTTTTAAATACAGTAGTTACAGTTGTTGCAATGGGCAACACATTTTCAAACACATTGCAACATTCAGCTCAATGTGAAATTCTAGTTAAATGCAATTAGTTACTTTATGGATTACTTTTTCTAACCACAGGACTGGATCCTAGATTCAGTCCTGGGACATCTCCTGTAAACAGTTGAGTAAAAGCGTTTTGGTTACAGTCGTGATTTTTAAGGAATATTATTGTATTTTAAAAGTTGACACTTTGAAACTTTTTCTCATAGAATCACCAATGTTATCCTATGGAAGGAAATTCACTTAGCAGGTAAAAACTGTTATCGTTACTTTTTCTTACTCAGTGTTGGATCCTGGATCCAGCACTGGTGCATCTCCTGTAAACAGTTGAAAGAATGCGTTTAAGTCATACTGTCGATTTTTAAGGAATATTTGTAGTTTGTGAAAATCAACACTTTGAAACTTTTTGCTGAAAACCAGTCAATGTTAGCCTATGAAGGAAATTCAAGTTACCGGTAAGTACGGTTAAAATTACTTTTGAGGATCAGTACTGGGCTGAAACATGCAGCACTGAGGTCTCTCCTGATAACAGGTGAGTAAATCGGAATTCGTATTTCGGCTGATTTTAGAGGAATATTTTAAAGTTCCAAAACTCCACACTTAGAAGAATTTCCAAGTGAAACCAGTCAATGTTAGCCTATGGAAGGAAATTCAAGTTACTGGTAAGTACGGTTAAAATTACTTTTCAGGACCAGTACTGGGCTGAAAGATGCAGCACTGAGGTCTCTCCTGATAACAGGTGAGTAAATCGGAATTCGTATTTCGGCTGATTTTAGAGGAATATTTTAAAGTTCCAAAACTCCACACTTAGAAGAATTTCCAAGTGAAACCAGTCAATGTTAGCCTATGAAGGAAATTCAAGTTACCGGTAAGTATGGTTAAAATTACTTTTCAGGATCAGTACTGGGCTTAAAGATGCAGCACTGAGGTCTCTCCTGATAACAGGTGAGTAAATCGGAATTCGTATTTCGGCTGATTTTAGAGGAATATTTTAAAGTTCCAAAACTCCACACTTAGAAGAATTTCCAAGTGAAACCAGTCAATGTTAGCCTATGAAGGAAATTCAAGTTACCGGTAAGTACGGTTAAAATTACTTTTCAGGATCAGTACTGGGCTGAAAGATGCAGCACTGAGGTCTCTCCTGATAACAGGTGAGTAAATCGGAATTCGTATTTCGGCTGATTTTAGAGGAATATTTTAAAGTTCCAAAACTCCACACTTAGAAGAATTTCCAAGTGAAACCAGTCAATGTTAGCCTATGAAGGAAATTCAAGTTACCGGTAAGTACGGTTAAAATTACTTTTCAGGACCAGTACTGGGCTGAAAGATGCAGCACTGAGGTCTCTCCTGATAACAGGTGAGTAAATCGGAATTCGTATTTCGAACTGATTTTAGAGGAATATTTTAAAGTTCCAAAACTCCACACTTAGAAGAATTTCCAAGTGAAACCAGTCAATGTTAGCCTATGGAAGGAAATTCAAGTTACTGGTAAGTACGGTTAAAATTACTTTTCAGGACCAGTACTGGGCTGAAAGATACAGCACTGAGGTCTCTCCTTATAACAGGTGAGTAAATCGGAATTCCTATTTCGGCTGATTTTAGAGGAATATTTGCACAATGGTGAAGGGAGGGGGCGGGGCCTGAGGCGACATCTTTGCAAACGCGCCCCGTGGCGCGTTTTAAGTTGGGGGATTAAGTCCCCTGAATCCTGAGGGTCCCTAGGGGCCAACTAGACCACCAGGAACCTCCAATATGCGCTAGGGGCTGCGTTGCAGAGACGTGTAGAGAGGCCACACCCTTTTACACCTCTCTGCAACGCAGCTCTGTGGCGCATTCTGGATGTACCTGTTGGGCTAGTTGGCCCCCAGGGACCCTCAGGATTGAAGGGGATTTAATTCCCCATCTTAAAACGCGCCACTGGGCCTGTTTGCACACATGTCACCTGAAGCCCCGCCCCCTCCCTTCACCACTGTGCAAACGCGCCCCGTGGCGCGTTTTAAGTTGGGGATTAAGTCCCCTTGAATCCTGAGGGTCCCCGGAGTCCAACTAGCCCACCATATACCTCCAAAAGCGCCACAGAGCTGTGTTGCAGAGAGGTGTAAAAGGGCGTGGCCTCTGTACACCTCTCTGCAAGGCAGCTCCCTGGCGCATACTGGAGGTACCTGGTGGGCTAGTTGGCCCCCAGGGACCCTCAGTATTCAAGGGAATTGTCCCTCTCTGCAAACGCGCCAGGGGGCGCGTTTGCAGAGTGGTGAAGGAAGGGGCGAGGCCTGCGGGCCCGATCGTTTTTTTTTTTTCTTCTCCTGAAGGGGGCTGTGTGGCCCCCTTCCTTTTTCTTTCTTTTTTGGGCCCTGGGGACCCCATCCCCAGGGCCTTACCCTTTTTAAAATTTTTATTTAAAAAAACGGGAAGGGAGCCGCGTGGCCCCCTTCCCTGGGCCTGTATTGGCCCCGCATCCCCGGGGCATGGCCTCTATATTTATTTTTTGAGGGGGCAGCGTGGCCCCCCTCCTCTGGCCATTTTAAGGCCCCGGGGACCCCATCTCCCGGGCCGGCCTTTCCATTTTTTTTTTTTTTCTTTTTTGGGGAGGGGGCCGCGTGGCCCCCCCTCCCGGGCCACTACTTGCCCCGGGGACCCCATCCCCCGGGCTGGCCCTCTCCGTTGGGGACTGTGGGGGTCCCCAATCCCCCCACAGTCCCGCCGGCCCCCACGTCCCTTGGGAGCCGGCATTGCTGTCCCACATGGGGAGCAGCTGACATGCTGCTCCCCATGTGGAAAGCAGTCGCTTTGGATATTGGAAGAGAGAGCAGGTTTCCCTGCCTCTCTTCCAATATCCAAGCAGCTAGCATGGCAGGACGGGAGCCGCGAGGCTCCCGTCCTGCCATAGCAAACTACAGTGTCCCGGGGTAGGCACCCGGGACACTGCAGGAGCCGGCCCTGGGGGTGGTGGTCCCCAGGGCCATCAAGGGCTTCCAGGAGGGGGCCGCGCGGCCCCCTCCCATTCAGTACACAGCCCCGGGGAGGTGGTGGTCCCTTGGCTCTGGGGTCCGTAACGGACCCCCATATTAAAATGTTTAGTGCCCCGGGGAGGTGGTGGTCTCCGGGGCGTGTGGGGCTGGAGCCCCCCACACAGGTTTAATAATTATTTTTAAAAAGCCCCGGGAGGTGGTGGTCCCCGGGCTGCTCCCGCACCATTTTTAAAAAAGCCCCGGGGGGTGGCGGTCCCGGGCTTGTGGGGCCCTTTGAGGCCCCCACACATTAAATTATCCCCCACCATGCCCCCGGGACTTGGGCCACCCGGGGCCAATTAACATCGAAGCGCAGGAGACCGCGCTTCGATGCTCGGCAGGATTCGCGCACCCTGAGCGCATCCTGCCGATTTTTAAAAAATTTTTTTATTCTTTTTGCCCAGGGGTCCTTGTGGGACCCCCTGAGCAAACCTAGGGGTCAGGGTGTTTCTACCCTGCTCCCTTTGTGCGCTTTGCGCACTTGTTTCTGTCCCTCGGTTCTACCGAGGGATAAAATGGCTGCCAACATTTCCTGAATCGGAATGTTGACAGCCAGCTGACAGCCAATTAACATGCAGCTCGTGATCGGGAGGGTACGCGGACCCTACTCGTCCCTAGATATCACTAACTTTTTACTTTTCATTTTCTCAGCAACTACTGAACGGATTTACACCATTTAACAAAAAGGGTTCTTTCTGAACCAAGAACTACCTCTTGCCAAATTTGGTGTAATTCCGTTCAGCAGTTCGGGCTGTAGCCGTGTCTAAAGTTTCCTATGGGAAAATGCATGGGGAAAACGCGTTTTGGGACCCCCTTTTTCTCGGCCCCCGCTTGACGTATCCCCCGAGACTTTCAGGGTAGGAGCGGACCGGAGCGCCCCACGAAGTTTGAAAATTTCGCGAAGATACGTCAACCGGCAAGAGAGTTATTTCAAATAGAATGTCGCGGATTTCCTATGGATAATAGGTTGTAACTATAACTATCTACTGGCGACCGCCAGTAGATAATATATATATATATATATATATATATATATATATATATATAAAAATTACGTTTATTTGTTATATTTGTTCAAATGTATATCAAATCGAATTATTTTTATTAATTGTATTATTTAATATTTTTTATTATATATATATATAGTCAGGAGCAGAGCGTACAATCAGCACGTCTCATTCTGACATATAACCGCCAACACAAAGCCCTACGGAAAATAGTTAATAGAAATTGGGCTTTGGTTCAGAATGATTCGGTTTTAGAGGGCATAGTTACCAATAGCCCTAAAATCACGTTTAGAAAAGCTCGCTCCATGAGTAATTCCCTCGTAAAAAGCAGCCCTGAGATTAAATCCATGACAACATGGCTTAATGCGAGGAATGGTTTTATCAAATGTGCCATTTGCAAGGCCTGTAAATATGGGATAAATAGAACATCTTATACAACTCCATTTAAACCTAAGCCTGTAGTCATCAACAAAAAACTCAACTGCAAAACAGAATATGCAGTATATGTGCTGGAGTGTTCGTGTGGCCTGCAGTATGTGGGTAGTACCAAGCTGCAGGTCCACAAACGAATACTCCAGCATATTAGGGCCATCACTAACAATGATGAAGCCTATCCGGTGGCAAGACATTTTAAAGCCTCACATAATAACAACTTGGAGGATCTGAGATATTTTGTTATCGATACAGTCTTGCCTCTCAGACGAGGAGGCAACCGTGAGTCAATGCTGAGGAAACTGGAAACTCACTATATACTAGAGTTAGATAGCAAAACTCCTAACGGTTTGAATTCCAGTGAGGATTTCTACACCTGCCTGTAATTATCATGATTCATCATGATTATTGTGCCTGTATTCTTCATGGATTTTATGCATTTAACCTATTTTTTATACATCTCGTGGGTTTACATATGCTGCCTCAATTTTTATAATTTTTTATAATTTTTTACATTTTTTACATTTATACAATTTTAACAATTTGTTGTTCCATTGTTTTAGCTTTCACACAATGGTAATTTTTAATGTCTTATACCAGGTTTCGAAATCACGGCCGTGAGGGAACTGGTGGCAGATTAGTTTGTTTAGAAATCATACACAATTGTTTTAATTTGACATAGGCCAAGAACAAAGCCCACTAGGGCACAATTTATTACTTTTCCTGGTTTCGCTTTTTTGGTCATGTTTTTATTATATTATAAACATTTCCATATAGTGAGAAAGTGCGGTATTCAAACTCGGCATACTCACTTGTTCAGGCACATGAGCTAAAGCAACTATGTACAATGGGATTTTAGAAAATGATTTACTGTTTTCTTTTAAGTCTTATGTGATGTTGTTTTTAGCTTGTTTTTAGCATATTTTAAGCTACCTTTTACTATGCTATGCCTGTCATCTATATATATTCAGGTATTTATTTATTTATTAATAATTATATGAAATGTGGTTTTGTCTGGGGAAACTTTTCTCGATACATTACTATACAATGACACAATATTGCCCATGATACAAGGATGTAGATACATTGTATCTGTTCTTCTATGTCTATGAACGATTGTTAAGCACTGGCACTTTAAATAGGTGAAAGCACCACATCAGCGCGTCATGTGATCAAGGCATCGTGGATGCCGAAACGCGTAATGGCGATGGTGCAGGGCGTTCGTTTGGAATAAATCACACATTGCACCTTAAAGGGTCTGTTTTCGTCTGTCCAGGAGTGGATGTTGTGGGGCGAAGTCCAGGGATATATATATATATATATATATATATATATATATATATATATATATATATATATATATAACCCGCAGCACAGTGCAACGCACCATAATCGCCCCTCCCTTCCTCTCGCAACGGCGGTCCGCGGTGAGGAGACGAGCCTCATAACACCAACACACGCTGTTACCTCGTAACACCAACAGCAGCCGCGGACACCAGAGGCTTTCAAAGCAGTTATTTATTCAGCAAAGATGGAACAACTCGACGCGTTTCGGGATACACTCCCTTGATCACGAGTACTGTGGCAAAGCTTCATTAACTTTTAAATAACCATGTGACTATGTTTGTCATAGAATGTGAAAACAGACTTCAGTGAAACGAAGAGTTAACTCACTCTTCGATAACCAAAACGTATCAGCATGTTACATTGGTAATGATTATTTACAATTGTTGAACAGCATTATTATATTAAAACAATTGACCAAAATATTATTAAAACAGCTACAGAATTTTTTCAGCGACAGAATTATAAAGGCAACCTTACAAGGTGTAAGCGTGAACAAAGGACGTAAAAACAGACTTCTACCAACACTGGATTCGCTCTATAATTGTATACCATTTCGCCTGTGCCATTTAGTCGTAGTCACGATTAATTTTCTTTGTCCTAATCAGAATGTATGTGCATTTTGGCTGATTGCTGCTAAGTTTGTCACACTGATACTAACATAGATATTACCCCACATTCTCACTGAATTTTCACCCCTGTGGGCTTTTTTTAGCGGGCAGCTCATAAATGATTATATTTCATCATTGCCCAAGTGGGCTTCAGCTAAATGCGGTAGACATGGCAAATTTCATTAAGCTTATATGCTGTTCATACACAAAACACTTTTGTTGCATTGTCATAGCAATGACTTCAGAAAAAACATAGCTAGGCTGTCCGACATCATGTATCAAGTTATCATGCCCCTGTGGGTAAACCAACTAAGGATAGATACTTTCGCTCTTTGGCATTCTTCATTGTAACAGGGTTTTATAATGTTAATATCATATACTTTTTAACATTGTAAATCTGATATGTGTTGTAACCGAGTTCAAATTAGCAGAAACAGTTTGGAACTAGTGGTGAAAACAGACTCGGTTTTCTGTGCAAAATAGTGTGCTAAGTGTGTTTTCTATGTTTATTGCATATGTTTGGTCACGTGGCGTATGTTCTCATCGCACAGTTTATTTAAATTGAAGGCTAACCACTTTCTCGATTATGTGATCAAGGGCAAGTGGTGCCCGAAACGCGTCATTGAGGAATAAAGAAATTTTGATTGCCTACATTGCAATGGTTCGCGGCTCTTTGGTGCTTTGCTGCGCGCTGAAAAACGAGTGCGCTGAGGCACGGGGAACTTCCGATAAGTTGATATCAATTTACGGAAGGTGGTTGCTTCCGTGACGAACCTACTCCCCGACAGCAGGCTGCCGCCTTCAACCAGTGAATCAGGATCCGGAAAAGGGATATTTTTGGTGGCGGCCCCCTGACGTAGCCGGATATTCTCAAACCAAGCCGAAGGGAGAAGTGATAAGGTGTAAACAATTAGCCGTGGACAGACTCTTTTGTAGGTGGTGAGTGAACCGGCGAGATACGCAGGTGGGGAGTTTTGAATGGCATAGTGCGCGTTGCTACGACTTAGCTACGCCGCACGAACAGTATATTATACTTTACAATTATCTTCCTCAAAATGTCAGCAGAAGTGGTTCGCGAGCGTGAGGCCGCAGCGGAGGAATTGTTTGCTAATTTACCCAATATTAGTACCAACGAGGAGGCTCCCACAGACTCAAATACATCCAAAGAAGGGGATGCAAAAACTCTCCTGAAAAGATTAGAAAAATGTATGCGCGCTGAAACAACAAAATGGTGGGAGCACAAATCTTTAACGAAATACATTGAAGTCGGTCGCATTCCACGGGGTTTAAGGATTCTATTAGCCCCGAGCTTTGAAAGTCCGAACCCTAATATGCTGAGAGAGTGGGGCGAGAGTAATCTGACAGCATCGATGAACCTTGTCAAAATACTGGTGAAGTATGCTGAGATAGACCGGCAAGCGCTGATGGTGGAAATAGAACAATTAATCAATCAATTGGGATGTCTGGAACCTAGCGACTTTATAACTAAAACAAGAAAAGATATTCAAGAAAGACTCAGTAAACGGGAAGATAAAATCAAGACCCGCAAGGCATATAAGTTCTCCAGGGATATAGGCGATTATGAGCAAGGTCGCATTTTTACCTTTGCTCGCAAGTATGAAAATGCAAAAAAAGCCAAATTTAACAACAGCAAAAAAGCCTCCAAAGCAGAAGCAGCGGCTGCTCAGCCTGTTAGTGAAGTAAATGAAACTTGGGACAGTGATTCACTTACAAGCGATCAATCAGCAGGCAGTGGGAGCTCGAGCAATTGCAGTGAAGCGGGTCAGTCCAAAATATTGAATCTAGGCGAAGAGGTTGATTTTTTATCGTTCGACTGCCGCCAAACCGTAAGACCAAGGAATCAAAGAAGGATAATAGAGCCAGAAAAACGCTAGACAAAGAGAAAGGCGCAAAAAGCGGAAAAATGAAACCGAAAAATCATATTGGCGCAAGAAGTAAATGCAGACGATAGCACCATTATTAATCTTTCCACCACCACACTTTCTGAAGCAGAGAAACAAATATTGGCATTAGGATTATCGTTCTGTCCAGTGAGTGATTTTAATTATTCTCGCACCAGAGATGACATCTTCTGCTTTATACGCAAGTTAAAACTTCAAAAGTTTTTTGCCATCAAGGAGGGGCTTAAGCAAGCCCAATCATGCAGTGAAGCTAATACTGAGGCCAACATTCAATTATGTGCGTCAGATGTACCAACGTTGTTGGCCTTACACGATCTGGACAGTAACATGAATATGGACGAACAGGGCTCTGAGGTAGAGGCTTCTACTCAAGTGAGACTACAGGATGCAAATATACGACAACGAGGGGCAGGGATGAGTCCCTTTAAACCGAAGTCCAAATTTACTCCCATTATGCCAAAGGATGCTATTGACATTTACCATGAGGTGGTCACGGAAGATATTAAAAAACGATATCATCAAACCAGGCATCGCAAGCGGTATAAAAGCAAAGGGGAAGTGGAATACACGAAGCTGATGAAGAAATTGAGCAATGACCATGAGATTATTGTGGCTAAGTCTGATAAAGGTGGAAATATGGTGATTTGGCCACAAAAGGACTATGTAAAGGAAGCACATAGGCATTTAAATTATTTTGAATGTTATGAGAAAACAAGTCGCAAACAATATGATATGGCTAAAGGCAATCTGAAAAAAGAGCTATTTGGTTGGAAAAGAGATGGGATTATTTCCTCAGATGAATTTCAATTTTTAAATGTGGAACACCCAGTGTTACCGAGACTTTATTTTATTCCTAAAATCCATTAAAAAACTACACCTGTTCCTGGTAGGCCCATTATATCGGCCATCGGAAGTGTTGGTGAAAAAGTGACACAGTACATAGATTTTTTCCTTCAGGATTTTGTTAAACAACTTCCCAGCTATGTGAAAGATACGGGTGATTTCCTCCAAAAAATTCAATCCATTAAATGGGCAGAAGATCTGTTATTCATCACGTTAGATATTGAAGCACTGTATACGTGTATTGAACACACTGCAGGGTTGCACGCAGTAGCATAGTTTCTTGATTCTAGGCCTATTGATTGTTTTAACCATAACAAACTGCTTCTGAGTTTAATTTCGTGGTGCTTGTACAATAATTACTTCTTTTTTGGTAATGACATCTATTTGCAAAAACGTGGGGTTGCCATGGGGGCTTGCTTCTCCCCCAGCTATGCTTGCATGTAGGCTGGTGGGAGGAGCAGGTCCTCAAAAAAACGCATGGCAATCTTTTTAACAGTCATGTTTTACATTGGCTAAGATACATCGATGATGTTTTTATTGTTTGGCGAGGTCATAAGGAAAGTGCTATTGATTTCATTGACCAACTCAACAAGAACACTGCTAATCTGAAGTTTACTTCCCACATTAACAGCCACAGCATTGAATTTTTAGATGTGAGGGTATTTGTTAATGAAGGTCAGTTAGCCACCTCGCTACATAGAAAGGTCACTGCTGGCAATTTGACACTTCATGCCAGCAGTTCACATCCCAAACACCTCATCAAAAATATCCAGTTTGGTGAACTACTGCGTTTGAAACGTATTTGTAGTACTAAGGAAGAGTTTACTAAATGTACTGAACAAGCCTTAGTGAGATTTAGGCAAAGAGGATACAATGAGAGTATCCTCAATGAGGCAGTGAACAAAGTGCAAATGAGAGTCAGGGAGTCCTTGTTTGGTATGAATACCAACAAATTAAAGTCGGATGACGGGGCCCCTAGGTTGATTACTAGTTATAGTAAATAAGAGAGGAAAATACGTTCCATCATTAAACGCAACTGGCCCATTGTCTTAACAGATGGGGTATTGGCACCTAGGCTTTCCACGCAACCTGTTGTCACCTACAGGAAGGGACCCTCTATGAGGACACAAATTGTGAAGATTTGCCCTGAGCTAACCACCGCTAAGACATGGTTGCAGCCTAAATCAGGCTTCACTAAATGTTCCTCCTGCAGAGCCTGCAAATTCGGGGAGAATACTACTCATTATTCAACTCCTTTTAGCCCCGAAAAGATCCCTATATCAGGCAATTTTACGTGCAGGACGGAATTTGCTGTGTATGTTCTGACATGCACCTGCGGCCTCAGATATGTGGGCAGCACTAAGCTGCAGGTGCATGTCAGAATTTTACAGCATTTGCGAGCCATTGTCAATAATGACCCCAACTATCCTGTGGCTCGTCATTTCAAGCAGAAGCTTAACAACAATCTAAATTGCTTGAGATATTTTGTGGTGGCTGCTGTTTCCAAACCACGCAGAGGGGGTGACAGAGAGAGAAAGCTTAGGCAAATGGAGTCCAAAATGATTTTGGAGTTGGACAGTAAACATCCTTATGGCCTTAATAATACTGAAGATCTGCATAATTTTTTATAAAAGGAGTATTTTTTGTGACTTGAATCTGTATGTATATAGGTATGTAACTGTTTTGATTCCCGCTGCGGCCTGATGAATTAGTTCTGTAATTTTAGGCTCGCATGGTTTTAATTTGTGGTGTGTATATCATATGTAAGATGAATTTTGGTATTTTTTAGCACTAGCACTTTATTAGATTTGACTGCAAATATTGCAGGGTGACACTTTAGCACATAGCACTTTAGCACACAGCACTTTTGTGTACCCGATGGGCTTATAAGTTGAGTTGATCGAGGGGTGTTCAATCAATGAAAAGTCGGTAATTGACTGGCCCATGGGTGTCTGCATTTATGCAGGTATTTTTCAAATAAGGAGTATATATCCTCCAGTGTTTCTGTTACCTATTTAAATCAGGTGATTTTAGGAGATGCGATGTTTTGCACGTTAATCCTTATTGCAATTTTTAACCACATTATTTAATATCATTTTTTAAGGTGATTTGTAAAATAATGAATGATGGTTTTATTGCAAATATTTATGAGGGTTTTATAATGTTAATATCATATACTTTTTAACATTGTAAATCTGATATGTGTTGTAACCGAGTTCAAATTAGCAGAAACAGTTTGGAACTAGTGATGAAAACAGACTCGGTTTTCTGTGCAAAATAGTGTGCTAAGTGTGTTTTCTATGTTTATTGCATATGTTTGGTCACGTGGTGTATGTTCTCATCGCACAGTTTATTTAAATTGAAGGCTAACCACTTTCTCGATTATGTGATCAAGGGCAAGTGGTGCCCGAAACGCGTCATTGAGGAATAAAGAAATTTTGATTGCCTACATTGCAGTGGTTCGTGGCTCTTTGGTGCTTTGCTGCACGCTGAAAAACGAGTGCGCTGAGGCACGGGGAACTTCCGATACGGTGATATATATATATATATATATATATATATACAATATTTTGTACAACTATATTTATGACATCAATATTTATCTTGATATTTTTATAATTACCATTATAAATATAGGATGTCGATATTTTTGACATCGATATTTATAACTCAATATTGTGGTCTGGGGATATTTTAGGTGTCGATATTCTGTATTATCCATGTAACAGCTATCAAGGCTACTAGATTTACAGATGACTCTTTCTGAGAACATCCATGGATCAGCAGATCTACAGGGACATTACTCTGTGCTTCACTTCTCCTGCCACCGTAACTCAGGCCCAGGCTGGGCCATGGCCCATACTGCCAAAAACTCATAGTCAGGCCTTGCTCTCTGTTGCCTGTGCCCACTGAACCCACATGAACCTCACATTTCCACCAATTACATACATAATATTGAATGATCTGCCCATCTCACATGTGAGCATACGGTTGTGTGGCAGTCTGAAGGTGTCTGTGAGATATAGCTTGCTCCCAGACAACTGTTTTACAAAGCTTGATGTGGGCTGAGTAATCTGCGGGATGGTATATACATGGTTAACATCATTCTCAAATGTTTATAACAGTATGCAGAAATGGATCATGCTGTAAAGCCTATAAAAAAGCATGCATATATACCATGATGTGATCTGAGAAATCATTGTAGCTACTATGAACTTGAACCCTGCATAGATATATGCATTTTACACAAGTAGAAATCCCCCTTATCACACATTACAATGGTGCTCTCCTCTCCACAAAGTTCAGGGCTACATATTCCATTACATGAGTGTTCTGTGTAGGCACCACACAATATATGCAATTAAAATAATGCTAACACTCTGACACACTGAGGCTCATTGAAGCCTACTTGAATTGGAGGGAAGCAGTTAAATGGAGTTACATACTTTATAGAGATTATTTATTACCTTTTCCTCTGGTGAGCCAAAAAGCTGAGCTTACTGGGGAAGAACCTCATTCACCAGGGTACCCAGTTCCTCTGGAGTGAAGGGCTCTCTCCCCTGCAGTGCATGCCATGATTGCTCTCATAGGTGGCAAACAGCAGCTAAGATGGAAGAGATGTTGATAACCGCAGTGTGAGTAGGCAAGTGAGTTATTTTTCCAACCGCCGCATACATGTATGCCACGTACGTGGTCATCAGCGTTGGAGCACACAGCCATTGGATCGCGACCTGTCACTATCCCCAACATTAGCCTATGACTGTGTCTGCTGTGCATGCGACCACCCACAGCACGGTCAACTTCTGGCGGTGGCGTACGTTTGACATGTCCTATTAGCGAGGTCTGGCATCCGCCATGTTAGCGGTTGGAAAAATGATATTGGTGACAGTTAAGTGCGTCACCACACTACAAATGAGAGCAAACATGTTTACATTTGAAATGCTCTGTTCCCATGTCATGTCCAGTACAAAACTTCATCTGTGCAGTGCATTTCTGTGCACATAGGCAAAATGTGCATGGCACACTGCACAGCGTGGTTGGTGGTATTTCACATTAAATGTTATGCTACCCTCACTATAGTGGCAATTTACTATTTCTGAATTGATAATGTGCACAATTCTGTTACAGACCTGTGAAGGCCACCTTGGGGATGACTGGTAAACGTTCAAAATTTGACAATCATGATGAGAAGTGTGTAATGCTTCTTGAAGCATTAAGGTTCAGACACATGACTTTTGCCTTACTCTTCACATATGTTACTCTGTGGCCAAGATACATTTTTGTGTTGCTCCTCACAGAGGTACCTGGGGAGAGGGAGGAGAAGCCAGGCTCCAGTGTACCAACCATTTTTAGACCTTCAGACCATGGAAAAGCAACATGTGATCCAGAAGTTTTGTTTGAATCGTCAAATAATACAGCTGGAGCCTGAACACATACCTCACATTACTTATCCTACATCCATCCCAACACTTGTGAAACTCATGTCTGTATTGCATTTTCTGGCCACAGGCTCATTTTAATTCACTGTCGCTATTTCAGGTGGAATGTCACAACCTGTGTTCGGTCAGGTACTATCACTATTTCATGTGGAATGTCACAACCTATGTTCAGTCAAGTACTCCAAGAGGTGCTAGCAGCACTTTTGAGACACTTGGGCAGCTACATCCAGATCCCCAGACGTCAGTATTTAGTCACTGTGAAGGGGGATTTCTATCCTTTGGTCACATCCCACAAGTGACTGGATCCATTGGCAGCACACATATTGCCTCAGTACCACCGCATACCAGGAAACAAGAGTACTGCAACAGGAAGTACTATCATTCTATCAAAGTGCAAGTTGTCTGCTTGGTGTATTTGTACATCTCAAATGACTGTGCCTGGTTCCCAAGATCTTTCCATGATTCCTTCATACTGCAGAACACCACCATACCCCAGCTCATATCACAACTACTACCCGAGAGGGCCTAGCTTCTAGGTAAGTGTGATCTGTCCTAACATTGTGGCTGTCAGGTAGTAGGATCTGAAACTGTGTAACTCATTGTTGCACTTCTGTCTGTCTTCCATCTAGGAAACTCAGTGTATTCCAACTGCCCATGGTTTTTGGCATAGCTGAGGAATCCTACTACGCCAGGGGAATTCCACTGCAATGAAGCCTATGGAAGAACATGGCAGCCGGTGGAGCGGGATTGTTGGGCTCCTGCAAGCCAGATTCAGATGTCTGGACAAGACTGGGGGAAGCCCTCCTCTACTCACCCGGGAAGGTGTGTAAGATTGCCATGGCCTGCTGCATGCTCCTCAACTTTGCCCTGCAATGGAACATCCCTTACATCGCAGAGGATGAAGGCCATGAAGAGCCACAGGGTGCGTCACAAGCTCATCCAAAACTAGTTCTCCTGAGTGTATGTATGGTGTGAGATGTGATGACTTTGACTATTATTGCAACTCTTGTAGTGATGTTTTGAGGAGGATGTTAATACTACATACTATGAATATATGGGTTAGGAAATTTCTGGGGAAAGGTGTTTGTATTGTAAGTGTAACTTTGTTCAGCTGTAACTGTTGTCTTGGACTGTGTTCTCTAGAAGTTGACAATGTGATGTATGCCGTATGTATGGTTTCTTAGCTAATCTCTCGGTCTTAGTCTGTTTCTAGTACCTTCACCATGGCATCTTCGTTTGGACATTTCAGAGTTGTGACATTACCAGGTATATGATGATGTTCAGATGTACGAAGTGTACATGGGTTGGTTCTGGGAATGTGTGCCACAGAGTTTGGGTGTAAAAGCCGGTACCAAGACAGCTTTTACAGTGATAGGATGTAAGTTACCTGGCTTTCATTGGACTTGTTCCTTGTGATGGGTTGATCCTAATGCAATATGTATGCCATCATGTGATCCAACACAATGTTGTGTTGGGCCCAATTCATGCTATTTTGCCTTCACATTGGCTAATTCCTCCTCGTGTATGAACTCTATGTAGCTGTTGGTGTGTCTCCTCATTGTAGGCCAAAGTGCCTGTGGCACATCACTGACATTTATTTGTGACATTCCACCAGATGCAAGCAACACTGTATTGAAATGACCCTGTAGTCAGAAACTGTTGTACTGACATGTGTCTGTTTATTTGTTTATTTGATGTAGGATTCCTTTTGTGAGGTTGGCAATTTGGCCCCAGCTGATGACGTAGACCTAATTTATTATTGCCTATTGTGTAGGATATTGTCAGATGTATTCCCTCCTTCCATGTTTTGAATGTCTGCAACTGATTATGAGATCACTGAGACATATTAAATGAGTCATGTCTTATTTGCTATGTTTCTGACATCATGTCAGCCTATGATCAGAACAATGGAATAAAGATGTTATCAGACCAGACACTTGAATGTATGTGGTGTTATGACATGGTAGTGATCCTGAGTTGGAGATTGTTTACATACAACATATACATGCTTCCAGAAGTCCATAGTTTTGACATTGCAATGTTGACATTGTAGTACATTCACATTGATATATGTGAGAATTACAACAGGAGACAATGATTTGCTGATGTGTGTTTTAAATGAAGTGAACAAGGATGAGAACAAGAAATTAACTAAAAATTACACAGTACAAACAAAAATTGAAGTCTTTAGTCATGGTGGATGAAACCATTGTAGTAGAGTCCAAATTGTATGGAGTCCAAAGTCCAACATAGTCCTTACATCAGATATGGAAAAGTGGGCAGGTATAGTCCACAAAGTGAATATGTGGCACACAGCTTGCTTGTATATTTAGCATTGTTCATCATGTGAGGAGTGCAGAGTCAAGGGGTCAACTGGCACTGCTAATCATCTGAGTTTCTTTTATGGCTTACATATATTAGGGGCACACCATTGTTAGAGTGTCACTTATGCCATCAATGGTTTTAGTTGATGAGACCAGGCCACTATCAAACAAAGTATTCAGATATATATCTGAGTGGAGGATTGTCTGTATATTGCACACTCCATGATGGGTGAAGATCAGTTGTTTAGAGTTGCAGTGACAGGGCCTCATGGTAGTTGTAGTCACTTCAATCTCACTTTAACAACACTTGACAATTGGTAACCTGCATGATGAGTGAAGATCAGTTGTAACACGGCAGACAAGTGAGAAGGGACAAACAGAGTCTAGCATTCTGGTTAGAGTTGCAGTGACAGGGCGCCATGGTAGTTGTAATCACTTCAATCTCACTTTACCAACAGTTGACAAATGGTTAGAGTACCATACCTGTTGGCAACATGCATTTGAGATGGACCATACTTTTAAATATTCATATCAAGGGTCTTGGATTGATATTTTTATGGTAATCCACTTACAGACCCCCGCACCTTGTGTCGGATCTTGTGAAACTGGCCAGTGGCATGTTCTGTGACCATCCCTACGTACTGCCAGCTCGCTTGCCTTACCCGCTACTGTTGCAACGAGATGGGCTGACTAAGTGTGTTTGGTCAATACATTTTTAGATATATAAATAATCCTTCCTTGAGGTTTAACCCCCTCCTTCTGTTTCTGTTTTTGTTGTGTTTTTTACACCATGACTAGACATCCTACTACAGATGTCTGTATTTAGTGCTGTAACAGATGGGGCGTCATTCTGATACTTATTAGGTGAGTTGGAGATTGTTTACTTCACCACTCCCCACTTAAGCACCAATTACGATATACACCAGATATCACTTCATTACCTGGATACTTGTTCATTGCTGTCTTAATTTATTTTCATCTGTATGTTGCTACTCAAGTAATTTGTAATTTTAACTCGCGGTTTATGAATTATCATTCTTGTTACCGCTCACATTGTGCCTTTTACTGAACAATTACAGGGGCACCTCCCCCCCTGTTTTCCTTGTTTCACAATGCGTTTTGCACCTTGTTGGGCAATCTACCTTTAGATTTATAAACCAAGTGTTGTTTTCCATTATCCTTAAATGCAGGTTTGTCCCAGTACTAACAGGTAGTACCCTGTTTATCCTTATAGTAGTAGGCAATATCCTCACACTATTACAAGTTTTATTTTTAGCTATGGGGCATGTTGCACACCCCATTTCACTGTAGATAGTCATTTCTCACGGTCCTGAAGAAACGCCACAGGCGTGAAACATGTCGACCATCAAGGAGTAGAGCGCCTCTTGAACCCTGGTAGCTTGTTAGTCGCCTATTTTTAATCAAGTAGGGATCCATTTAGAATAAAATTTGCTCTCATAGGAATCCCCTCTTGTTTTATATTCACTTCCAGCACATCTACACTCACACTAGGTCCCTTACACCCACGGCACCCTTACGGCAGGAACAAAAGATCTCCGGCAAAGAGCCCTCTATGGGTGCCCGTCGGGTATTGCAGCGCCCGACCCGACGAGGAGCAGACCCATATGATGAAGCATGACACCTAGCTTGCTGGGTGTGTGAGGGCCTCAGTTCCAAAAGGAGGAATTCCCTCCTTTTTTGGGTGCCTGGGACACTACCTGCATACTGAGGAACTGCGTACCTCTTTTTTGCGTTCACTCTGATAGGGCAAGTACGCTGGACCTCTTGATTAAGCCCTCTGTCCCCCCCTTTTTGATAAACAATCCACTTACAGACAGCATTGCAACATGCAGCATGTCAGGGAGCTGGATACATGTGCTCTTACATGACGCAATACACATTGACACAGACAAACCAACATCTCAGATACTTGAGCATTGCATGCTAGGAAAGTAGATAGAGAACACTATAGCAAAAGCAGAGTTGAGAGCAAATAGGGTCTTGTGATATTGTGCCAGTTATTGAAGTGTAAATTACCAGAGTCCACTCCCCCAGGTATTCCTGTCAAGCCCTCAAAATGCAGGATGGCCAAGACCTTCTCCTCCTAGAGACAGAATTGTAATGGTGCGCTGGGAGGGCCACCGCTAGTCCTCCGAGCCTTCAGGTGGTGGTTGTTGTACCGGCTTCGCACCCTCAACCTGGAGGTCGTTCAACCTCTTCCTAATGTTGACCTGTGTGCAGAGGGTGGTACCAACATCATTCACTCTGTTGACTATCCTGTCTCACATTTCAGTTTTCCTACTAGAGGAGTATGCTGTACCTGGGGACCAAAAAAGTGCGTCTCTACTCTAATGATTTCATCCACCATGACTGTCACCTCAAGCTCAGTGAAGCATGTTTTTTTTTGCAAGGCATGATGAAAAAATAAAATGCGAGTGACAATTTGAAAGGAAAAACAAACAAGTGATGCAGATAAAAAGGGACAAAACAAAAATTACAGGTGGTGGAGAGTGCTAAATGGGAAGATGAAAAAATAAGTGCCGCATCTCAAAATGCACAAAACGATGGTGCCCGTCTTGTGGGCTGCAGTTGGGAGGCAAAGGATGCTGGCCTGGGATAGGGTGTGTTTTATAGTGTGATTTGTAGGTGTGCCCACTTGGCCAAAGCAAATCAGCTGTGTAATTTTTAAATCCATTCAATGGTCACTGTTGTGATGTTTTTTTGTGCACATACCATAGCGGTCTACCACTGTTGGGCAACTGCCATTCGTTAACCACTGCTGGAAGACCACCAGTACAACTGCGTAGTCGTAATACGTGCGCTGGGTAGACCGCGGACCTGACGGCATCAGAGGATGCAAAGTCAACATTGCAGACTGCTGCGGTCCCAGCGGAATGAGTGCCGTGACCACGGCCGGCATTTCAAACAGCACAACTCGTAATACGGCGGGCAGTAGACCGTGGGCGCAGCAGTGCAGTAGATGGCACGGTGTTCGGGCGGGCGGACAGCCAAACTCATAATCAGGCCCATAGTCTTTAACAACCATCCTGAATGGGAAATTCAATGTACTTTTAAAACATTTGTAGAGGTTGAGAATATATTGAGTCCAATCCTCCTCGGTTACTGGCGTAACTTTCACTTTTTTTTTCACCCCACTGGAGCTTTTGGTGACTAACATCTAGAATAGCTGAGATTTGATTTCTCATTCTTAGCCCAGGTAAGTTTTCAAATTTCCCTTCAAAAACTCTTCCTAAGTTGTTTGATAGTATCCACCAGGTCACCAAGCTTCTGGTAAAGGTGTCTCCTATTCTTCTATTGAATTCTATTTCTGTCAACTCCTTTTGGGAGCTAACTCTGGCCTTAACCATGCTTACTTGATACAGGGCAAATAACTAATAAAACCAAGGGTCTACTGAGATTTCAGAATTTGGCATTAATCTTGGCTAAATGATGCATTAGTGTGGCCTGTAAATCAGCTGCGGCACACCCGCGGGGGCGTTGACAGGCAGACATGCTTCGATGGTCAACGGCCGAACTAATGGTACACAGACGACTGCACATGAGAGGGGATGGGCCAGATCCACTGGACTGTTGGGGCACTTACCTGGAAAAGTTTGAAGCGAAGACAGATGACTGCCCCCCTTTAAGAGCCTTGTCTCTAACTCTGGGAGATAATATTTAGCTGGGATTCCACCTCTCATCCGTCACCACCAGACACCTCACTTAGGGGTTCATTACGATGTCAGAGGGCCCGCCACCAACAGCCGGTCGGTGGCAGGCCCTCCGCCATCGTACTGCTGTTTTCCCCCCGCCATATTAGGATGGCGGGGTGTCGTTGGTTAAGAGTGGCAGTCGTAAAGACCGCCTGCCACGGTTCCGATTGGCGGTCCTTTTCAGACCGCCTGTCGGAACAAAAACATTGGCCAACATTCCGGAGGTGCCTGCACCGCCGTAGGGATTATGATATCCCTTTCCTCCGTTCATTTTGCGGCAGACAACCCACCGGAAAACGAATGGCGGAAACAGATTTGGGGGGCCCGTAGCAGGGACATGTACCCTGGGGGGCACCTATGGTGCCCCCCTACATATCCCTGCCCCATGTGGTAGGCACCGCAGGGTGACTGCCACGTAGTGCAGGAATGTGTCTGCACCCTCTATTTTGCATTGTAACTGGGGCTGCTGACCGCATCCCCGCCACAATGCAAAATATATGTGATGCGACAGCTGTGGCGGCGGTCGCATCATGATTAGGATTATGGGGAGGCCGCCTCATAGGCGGCCGGTCCCAAATCTGTATTGATGGCAGACGGACTAAAGTCCGTCCGCCATCGTAATGAGGCCCTTAGTTTGGAGGGTGGGCAACTGGGGGGTAGGAGGCAACTTAGGGGACATCATCGAGGTGATCACTGACGATGAACTATTCGCCCACTGTGAAGCATTCTGTGAATATGGAAATTGTTACAGGAGACTGAGAAGTATTACACTGTACCAGTAGCGGTCGGTGGTGGGAGTGCCGCCGGGTGCTGACGTGGGGCGGGGGGGCAGGGTGGGGTAGTAAACTACGGATTAGGGCGATTACAGGTAAGCACACATATAAATAAATAAAACGAATTTCGCTTCGCGCTGCATCACATTTGGCGATGCAGCGCGAGAAACTAAATTCGTTTTATTTATTTATATGTGTACTTACCTGTAATCGCCCGTAATCCGTAGTTTACTACCCCCCACCCTGCCACTCCCCCGACCCACGTCAGCACCCGGCGGCACTCCCACCACCGACCGCTACTGCACTGTACCATGATCGTACATGCGGGTTGTAGGAAGCTGGGTTTCTGTTGCAGTAACCCCCCCACTTTTAGCCAGACTACTGATGCACTTTGACTTGATGTTTCCTGGGTCCCTGCCAATCAGGTTCCCAGGGCCTGTGTTCTTTCCCCAGAACTGTACCTTGTACACCCAATTGGCAATCTCTGGCCCCAGGTCAGCCCCTGGTAAATGGTACGACAGGTACTTAGGGCACTGTGACCAGGGAAGGCCTCTAAGGGCTGCAGCACTTATTGTGCCATCCTTAGAGGTCCTGTACCTTTACACTCACACACTGCCTTTGCAGGCTGCGTGTTTTGGTGCAGAACAAAGTGAAGAGTCGACATAGCGACAACCCACTGCCCTGGCATAGAACAGACATCCCTCTAGCTGGGTGCCCTATACCAGTGTTGAGGGTACAGGTGCATGAGCCCTGTACCCCTACAGTGTCTAAGTCAATTCTTAGACATTGTAAGTGCAGTGCTGCCGTTAAGAGTATATGGTGCTGGGAGTTTGTCATTACGAACTCCACAGCACCATAATGGCTACACTGAAAACTGAGAAGTTTGGTATCAAACTTCTCAGCACATTA
This sequence comes from Calotriton arnoldi, assembly GCA_963921515.1. Lineage (NCBI taxonomy): Eukaryota > Metazoa > Chordata > Amphibia > Caudata > Salamandridae > Calotriton > Calotriton arnoldi. The sequence goes on along the minus strand of CAWUFW010004540.1, from coordinate 584,443 downwards.
AATCCACACTGATGCCAGTGTGGGATTTAATGGAAAATGCACTCAGAGGGCATTTTAGAGATGCCCCCTGAAAAACAACCAGCCTCTGGAGAGTTTCCTGACTGGTACACACCAGCCTGCCACCACAAGACATGTTTCTGGACCACTAGGGTGGCAGCCTTCGCTCCCTGAGCCCAGAAACAAAGCCTTTCCTGGGCAGAGGTGTTCACACCTCCCCCAGGCCATGAAGAGCCATCTGTGGCAGGGAAGCTTCAAATTACGGGCTGCCTTTGTAATGCTACCCCAGCCTCTCATGTTATCAGGAGCAGGCCCCCTTCCTGTCTCCCCTCCTTTTTGGCGGGAAGACCGGTGGGAAAAATTAGCCAGCCCAGAAGGTGTGCCCTCCTCTGCCAACCCCACCCCTCAGGTGGGGGAGGATAGGAGAAGCCCACTCTTCAGTGCCTGCCATCTTGCAGATGCAATCAGGATTAGGGATTGTGCTCACTCCCCCACGTGGGGTGAGCACACCAAGGGTGTAGTCACCCTAAGGTCAGTAGCCCATTGGCTAATGACCTCGAGACCCCTAAAAAGGCGCCCTAAATACAATATTTAGGGGGAGCCCTGAACCAAGAAGGAGACCAGAACCTGCAAGAAGAAAAGAAGAAGAAGGACGAACAGCCGTGTCGGAGCTAACAAGAGAAGGACGCCCACTGACTTGGCCCCAGCCCTACCGGCATGTCCCCACCTCGAACCTGCTCCAGCGAAATCCCGGTGTGTCCTGCAGCCAGCAACATCGACAAACCTGGAGGACCTGCCTGCCTTCAATCCCAAAGACTCTGTCTCCCGTGAACACCGGATTTGTTCAAACAACAGACGGCAGTTCCGCAAGGATCTGCACCACTCTGCACCCGACGCCCATGGCCCGAGTTTGAGTGGCCCAACACCAAGAGGAGGTCCCCCCGGCGATCCTGACCCAAGATCCAGAAACCCCTGACCTGCCTCAAGCCTTCAGCCGACGCCTGCAGCCTCAAACCGGAAGGTCCCCCCAACCGCGACCAGGAGCTGGTAAGAAGATCCAACCCTAAAAGGCACCCCTGCACCCGACGCCCCACGGCCTTGGGTGGCCCAACCGACGGTGCATAACCAACCCCCAAGATCCCAACTTACCTCTCTAAGTGGTGGTCGCACACAGAAGACCTTCAACCCCGAGCCTGCAGTGCTTTTGCAAACCGGAGACTCCCAACTGAAAGCTACAGGGCTTCCGACGCCAAAACAGGTCTCTGCACCCGGCCGCCCCAGTGCTGCTGAGGGTGCATCTTTTGTGCTGGCCTAAACCCCCATTTGCCCTGAGCTTAAGTCCAGGAGCTTTGCTCCCACAACCCAGTGGCCTGCTCGTCAGCAGCCACGAACCGGAGGCCCCCTATGCCCCATTGGATAACATTAGGCCTCAGCACTCTGCACCCGGCCGCCCTAGTGCCGCTAAGGGTGTAACAAGAGTGCATCCTTGACCCTGGGGGACCCCCGAGTCTAACCCCAGAACACCAACTCCCACAACAAAGTACTTACCTTTAAACAGATAACGCTATTATCCTCCATAGGATAACATTGACTGTTTTTCTATGAAAAGTTTCTAAGTGTTGAGTTGGAAAACCTAAAGAAATTCTTTAAAATTGTACTAACTAACAAAAACGCTTTTACTTACCTGTTTACAGGAAATGTCCCAGTGTAGTATCCAGGTATACTACACTGTGTAAGAAAAGTAATCTGAAAGTAATGAACTGGTCATTTTACTAAAAAGCCCATTCAAAGTATATGTACAGTATTTACAAAGCATTGCATTTCTCAGTAACAATACTGTAAGTCAAAACAGAGTGCATATACAAATACAATCCAAACTGTATTACAACTGTATACTGCAAAGTATTTATCACTTACCTGTGCCAGGCTTGCTTGGTTCTGGGAAATAAAATAACTAAAAGAATATTTTTATACAAAAACAATTGGTCTGAAGTTCAGTCTTTGAGTGTGTGAATTCATTTGCTGACTTAGTGTGTACAACAAATGCTTAACACTGTCCTCTGATAAAGCCTTACTGCTCGACCACACTACCACAAATAGAGAGTGAGGTGCTATCTACTTTACCTCTGCCTACCTTTTGTGTTCCACTGGACTCTGTGCACACTATACCTCACTTTGGTATAGTATATACAGAGCCAGCTTCCTACACGGGTTGGGTTTTGTTTTTCTATTTTTGTTGATTGATATAGTTTGTATTAAAATGTGAATACACTTGCGGCAGTTGTTGAAATGTTGGTAAAAACAACAAAAAACAATGTGCTATTGGCCGCCTATTGGCAAGTGTTATTTCGTTACCGGACCAGGCACTTCAGCTCTTCCTGGAGTTGGGTTTTGTTGGGTGGGGCGAGGGGGTGACCCAAACACACATGTATCCAGTGACTGTATGGACAAGTTCGATTGAAGTGCATCTGACTTCATTCCCCCGAAACAAAGTGAAGTTACTGTATGACAAATTTGTTTATTTTGTTAATTATGCCAACAAAATGCAAAACGCATAAAAGAAATTTACAACAACAAAAAAAGTTTGACCTGAACAAAATTGACTCTTCTTTTATCCTTCTCTGCTAGGTTTTGGACTTTAACTATAAAGTTACCATATTCTTCAGCAATCGCACGTGGAGATAGGGCTTTGTTTAACAGTAAATATGCTCTTATCATTTCGACAGCCTGCTTTTATAATTTTGTCGACCATATTAACTAACGTTCATTGATACATCTGATCTGGTTTGTATTCTATCCTGTCTCCCTTTTTAGTGTACCACACATTAGGGTAGATGGAAAGGCTTACGATCACTACCAACCATAGCCCCTAGTTCAAAATCTATCACCAAATGAAAAACTTCCCCAGATATTATTGAGAAGACAAGAAGTGAGGACCATCTGCTATTAGTAAATATCTGTTGACCCAGCTGGTCACCCTTAAATTGGCCATTAATTATTATTATGGTGGATGCATCTAGCAAATCTCCCATTTTGTTTTCCCTTTCAAATCTACAACGTTGTCATCAATGATTTGAGCAGGAATACCCAAACCATTTTCTTTCTAACTCCGGAAAGCATCCAATTTTGTTTGAATATGGATTTTGGTATTCAAGCCTCCAAGTTGAGTAGATAGAATGGATTCTTTCATGAAGGATAGTCCTATTTCTTAATAGTATGTCTTGTGACTTTTTAGGGAAGAAATAGGCATTCACAAGTACTAGATCTATACTTTTAGTCGTTGTGGCTAGGAGGCCTTTATAACTCAGACCAAAAATTGCAATATTTAAGAAATCTGGAAATTCATTAAAAATGTGCACTCTCTTCAAAATATACTTTACTGCCACTAGAGTTATGAGGCCGCCCTCTGGTCTGACAAAATGCCTCTTCACAGCCTTTTGATTAAAGATCAGAAAGTCATTCATCACCACATCTTCTATGTCCAGGTGTCTTGTTGAGCAATGATTGTAATTTATCTTGATACAGGCAATGAAAATCTTCTTGGTCCGGGTTGTGTAAGAACATCCTCTACTAGTTGTTTTTTATTTTACGATTTAGAGATATGGCTGGTGACTGTTTAATGTCCCAAAATCATAGCATGGAGCAAAGAGGCATATAGATCTTTAACTTCCATATTACCTGATACAATATCCAGAATTAACTTATCATTTAAAATATTGCATTCAACTGGATTAATTGTGGAGTGCCCAGATGCCCTAACATTAGCCGCCCCCTGAAAACTAATTGAGCCCTGTAATACCTCATTTTCTTTTGGATTTCCAGTATAACATTTAATAATATTGATTTTGTTTATATTTTTAAATTCAATTATAGATTTCTCTACTGCTTTAAATGCAACATCATCATCATCATCATGCAAGCCCCTGATCATATCCAGCTCATCTCAACCCTACAGGGCAGTGTGAACTTCTTGCCTTACACATGCAGTATGGATTTCTGCCATAATTGTCATCTTGTGTTCTTTTTTAAGTGGCATGGGGTAAGGGTCATATTTTGTAATTGACTGGCCTATGACCCAGGAAGTCATCCTTTGGGCAAGGTGCCCCAGTAAAGGCTGGAATAACATCTATTGGGCCCCTTTTAAATCAGCATCACATGCTAGACTCCTATTTGGACACTCTTGAGACACTAAAGATACATCTGTTGAATCTGTTAAGTCAAATAAATCTATTTGGTTTTCTTGAGTGACACACAGATTTGATGATCTGACTGGAACTACATCAGTCACTATCAATTTCATGTAATCTTTAATTGTTTTGAAGTTTTATTCTTTTTCAAGCTTTGACGCCCTTGTCTTTGATCTATTTCTTCCACAACCCTTGATCGTAATATCCTCAAAGGACTCGTAATCATTGGGTCATTATGTATGTTCTCGCTTATAAAATTTGTTGTATTATTTCCATACTGAATGTCAGTATCAGTGAAGTTTTCTAGTAAAGGAGCCAATGAATTATTCAATGGTGGTCCTGCTATCTGAGACCTTTTTTTTGAGAATTTTCTTTTTACCTATGTGGACCCAGCTATCCTGGAGATTCTATATGTAGATGTACTTTGCTGACTCTGTAGCAGTTCAGTAGCATCAGATGCCTCAGCTAAAGCATAATTCAACCAATATACAGTGATCCTTGGTTGGCTGAGCCTTAGCAGTTCGGAGCAATCAGGTGACAGCTGGCCTCAGTGCCACAACACCCACAACCACAAGCTGTACTGAGCTTCCAGCCACCATTTGGCAATCTTTAGCCCCCTCAGCACTTAAACCCTATGCCAGGATCACTCAACCCCATTAATTGCACTTAACATCCCTGTCACACACTGGCACCCACCATGGCCTACCCTGCCCCCCAGGCACTCACCATCAGGCAAAGACCTGGATGATGCCAATGGCTGGACAAGAGGCAGGGAAGACAGTGGCTGTGTGATGGGGCCCAGGAGCCAGCAGGGGACTGGCCAAACAGGTTAGCCCTTTGAGTGCGGCATGAGCACCCAGCCACCTCCATGGCTGGTTAGCAGTCAAAAATAAATCCATAACCACATGAGGAGTGAGGCACACAGCAGCAGACTACAGGAACATGAAACCTGAGACCCCAGGGGACACAGGATCATGGACAAAACTTCTCCACCAGCTCTTTGTCCCCATTGCCTCTGTTGCCCACCAGATCGCACACTGCCGCATGAATGGCACAGATCTGAGCCTCCAACTGCTGCTGCTGAATGTAGGGCTCAATGGGTCACAAGCTTGAAAACGGCCGTATGGACAACAAGTGTGGCCCTGGGTCAACTAGGTCTGGCCTGGCAGATTATGATCTGTGCAGCAGAGTTTTCAATGGAAGCAGAAGTCAACGGGTGGTGAACTCAGCAGGTATTGCTCTGCAGCTTTCGCTTCACTCTGGGTGCTGCTCACTGTTCAGTGTGTCTTCAGCATTCCGCCTGCTTTCACCATTCACATGACACTCCCAATCCTCACATCATGAGGCAACTAGCAAGCCAAATGATTCATGTGACTCAATGCCTATCTGTTGCAAAATCTCTAAATTTTGAGACGGAAATTCGTAAACAAGAGTTTGTCTGGCTCCTCCACCATCAACATTTCCCTCTCTGCTAATGGGTGGCAGAAGTGGGAGAACTAGTCCAAGAAACAATTCTTGAGAAATGCCATTTGAACCTTCATACTTACCACCTGAACCAGTTCTTTGGGTAGAAGGACTTGCACAGTAATCCTGTACAACATGTCCTCTAACTCTTGTGCTGTTACCCCGAGAGAAGATCAGCCAAATTGAGATAGTCTCCCCTATTTCTCAGATTGCTGAGTCTCCAGCTTTACACCCGCAAGCCCAACATATCCAGTCAATCCTGATTTGGTGCAAGCAGCGACTTTATTGGCCATACCTCCTTTAACTGCAACTGCCTCCACAATGTCATCAAAAGAATCTCTACTAATTGAAAAATCAATTCCTTAGGAAGAAGCTGTAATATTAAACATTATGCTGAACCTGAAAGAGCAAGAATTGATGTTCTTCCATCTCTTCAGGAAACATCAGTCTCAAGTTATTAAGCAGCGACTTAGATGGATGATCACCTGTTGCTAGGATAGTAGTGCGTACATCCACCCACCATGGTCATATATTCAGATTTTTTGTGACTAGTTTATCTTTTCTTTTGTGTATTACAATGTTGATCATCAGCTTACGGATGGTCCATAGGCATTATCTTAAGGAGTACTTTCCACAATCTCTTGTTATACAACAGCTGCAGCCATATTCATGCTCACATATTCTCATGCTCACATATGTGGCTTAAAGTTACAATGCTCAGATCTTGGAGCCAGTGGAGGTGGTACAAATACCACAAATACCACATGTTCTGTGCATTTCATTGGTTGACATTGTTATGCCAGGATCTTTTGCGAGTCCGTGAGATACAAAAGTGGTCTGGGGTTCGTTGATGATTTGAATATCTATGCCTCATTAGCTAATAAAGATCCGTATCTTGACACAGACAACTGCAAACAGATGTTTTGCTTTCATCGCTATTGCTGGGAATTGGATTATTATTTGGGATGGGTATCTGCTTACCTGTAGGAATAATCACAACTGTTGTCAGGGTGAAGCCTTAAAGACACAAAATTAACCTGACCTAAACCCTCTGGTTGCTATAAAGGAGAGCAGACTGGTGTAACTTGAGACAATGTGTAAAGTATTTCTGCTGTACCAAAATAGTACAATAGCAAAACACCAAGCAAATAAAATACCTAACTGAATTAGACAAAATGACACCAAAACGACAACATTCTAATAAGGGGGACTGCAGATATGAATTTTCAGAGATTTAAGTGGAAATAGTACCAAGATAGAGCAAAGTGCCAATGCTAGTTAATGGTCAATGTAGACCGGGCCATGTGCAATTTTAGGTCAACCATGATGGAACTCAGGTCGGATACACCAAGTGGAATGGTTGAGTTGAAAGCCTGGAAGTTAAAAAGGTCAAATACAATTCTAAATACCACTGGTCTGAAGGAAAAGTTTTAAAACATTTCAGACTTTCTTCTGGCACCCAAACCCCCACAGGAGGACACTACTAAAGCCTTTAGGACCTCAGGGGAGACTCACAGAGTGTGAGGCAGAGGCCAACAGCTGGGTTCAGTCAAGGTCCAGAGACTTCCGGTCAACTTAGTACTTCCAGGAGTAGGGTTCTTGCAACTTGTTGTGTCCATGTAACCAAACTGGAAGACAGCAAACTGATCCTTGGAGTTCATTTCTTTGTCTTGGGTACAAAGGGGAGAAGGTGCTATCCTTCAGGGATCCTCTCAGGTCACAGATAGCATATGCAGTCCTTTTCTGTTCTTCTGCAAGTGTTCTGTCAAGGTGCCTTGGGGGTGCCACATTTATGACTGGCACCACTAGTTCGTGGAGGTGACTCTAGGGCACTTCCTAACCAATGGGGTAAAAGTTCCCGAAGCGCAACCCTACCCACTTTTTCACTGGTTCTTGTTTGCCTTACTGCAAACGGGCGCAAAATGCGTCAGGGCCTTTGCAATATGTCAAAAGTCTTCAAACACACTATACTTGGGCTCCAAGGGTTGCAGGCGTATAGGGGAGTGTGCTTTGGTAATTATTAGAGTTCTCTCACATAAACCACTACTTTCCAGTTTGAAGCAGGTACTGTGTCCACACCAAACCCAGAGACAAAAGTCTGGTAGGACACAGGGGATACACAAGAATCATCTTTGCATCCTGTTCTCTCTCTTTCAAATGCACTAAAGTGTTACATGTGGCTCAACAGACTTGTCAGAAAGGTTTTGAAACTGTAGTGCCAACCAAATGCCTACAGCCTCGACCTTGCATATTTTATTGAGCTCAAAGTACTCATTACTGCCCATTCCAATTACCCTATTCTGTGCTCCTCTAAGGGACTTAACACCTCTTTCACACATCTTCCTGGGCTGAGCACAAACTGTGATTTGATGGAGAGTTAATGCAAATTAGCCTCCAGGAACTTCAAGCATGGAACTTTTAAAAGTTGTTTTTTCTTTTTTTGTGTTTAACATCCACCTTCACCATTGAATCGGATTTCTAAAAGCTAATAAGAATTGTTCAATTATTTTTAAAACTGGTCCTAGTCCTGAGATAGAGTATTAGTATTTTAATTTGTACTCAGATATTTTACATACAACAGGAAGGCCATGCCAAAGTGAAAATCGTTTTTCTAGCCTGTCACACTTTTAAATACCATGCACCCTATCTTATGGGCTACAAGGCATGCATAGACGTGGCAAGAATATTTAAAAGGCAGGTCTTTACCTGTCAAATAGTGTTCTTTGGACAAGTCGCACTACTGGTTTTATACCGCAGCATTCGGGCTACAGGGTAGGCCTGTAGCCATGTTATCACTACCTCTGTTCTATTGTGCATGCACAATAGCCACTGCAGTCCATCTGGGGCATTCAATTTCCAGGCTCTATGTGTACTTTCGAAACCATATACTAGGGACTTACAAGGAAGTTAAATGTGCCACGTACAAATAAGCCAATTCAAGGCAATTTACTCCTGGTTAGCAGGGGAAAAGCGCACAGAGTTCTAAACCCAGTCAAGCTGATGGGGCAAATAACCAAGGGTGATGTCACACAAAAGATGGCCCTTTCCTACAACTACTGACACCATTGCATTCATTAATCAACTAGCCAAAGTGTGTTGTGCAATTTCACTCAGTGGCTGCAATGTGACACTCCTTGGGCTGACAGTTTGAGGTACTTTTGGAAAGATTTCTGTACTCCCACACTGATAGGCATTCTGATTCCTCTGCCTATTTTTATTTGCAAGTTCCTGAATTATTGCCAGTAGTTTACATTTGGTTACACAACATAAAACTATTTATTCTCCTATATTTGTAGCGTTGAACCAGTACAGCAAAACATATGCCAGGAATTTGATACACATAAACATTTAAAAATTCCATTAGCTCTACAGGCTAATTACGCACACTTTGCCAATTGGAAATAGGTAAGAGCTTTAACTAATGATGAAATTGATAAACTGATTAGCATGGTATCTTAAATATGTTATCATATACTTCAAATGGAGTGGCATAGTCATTTTCTCAAACTAAATAGTGTATCCAAAGATTTTTTTTAAACTTCTGGTCCATTAGCCAGTACGCCTGATCTTAGGTATTTACCTGTTACCATAACTACCAATAGTGTTGAAAAGCTGTATCAACAGTAGGTGTTGGACGATATTTGACCATAAGTTAGTGGAAAAAGTCCATGATGATATAAATTTAACTGAATGTCTTTCAAGTCCAGTTTCTGTATGAAAAGTGAGAAATGTTCTAACTGTGAGTATTAACTTTTCTGAGAAAGTGGCTTCTACTTGCATTAGGGATATCTATAATAAGCCTGGGTGGAGTTCGCGGAGTTCCAGTACGCGGAACTCTGCGAAGTGCAAAACAAACTCCGCTGCGCTACGCGGAGAGCCATTCGCGGTGATTTTCAAGCAGGCGCTGCTTCCTTTCTGCCGCTCAGATAGATTTTTTACTCAAGCGGCAGCTTTCTCAACGCGCACGGACGCTTTCTCAACACGAGCAGACGCGAGCATGCGCGACCACTCGCATTGAGAAATCCGATCACCTGCGTTGAGAAATCTCGCCGGGAGGTTGATTTCCTGCGCTCACCAACTTGACGTTGACGATCGCGAATGAGGAAAAACCTCGCCGGGTGGTGGATTTTCCTAGCTCTCCAACTTGACGTTGACCAGCGCGAGCGAGGAAAAAACTCTGTTCCGCTATGCGGAGTGGTGTTTTTCGGAACTCCGCGAGCTCCTCGGTACGTGGAGTGCGGAAAACTACACAAACTCCGTGAGTGGAGTTCACTGCGCAGACTTAATTTATAATGACATGTTACAAGATACCTTTTCTCTCATAGATAAAAATGTTCACCCACTATTTAAATGTGTCTGTATAGTTCTACTTGCACTTCATCGTCTTTGAAACAAATTAAAGCAAGCACATACCCTATACCTCAAGACAAATTCAAACACGTCATTGCACAGCTGAGTTGGGCTTTGCAAATGTATAAATCACAAAGGGTACCCTGCTCCTTTCTTAATAGCACTAAGCTTACATCTTACAATCTTTCTTCGGGCCAGAGCTAATAAACCAAAAGGTCTCACCACATAATCAAATGTCTGTCCAACAGATAGAGGGCTGCATTGTTCTCCTGCTAATGATCTCAACCTAACGAGGCTGATCCATGTGACTATTTCACTACACATATTTATTTTTCGTTCTATGTCTCTACATGATAAACATCTATTGCATGGAACAAACCTATGCGCAATGCATAGCTCCTACACCGCTGAGAACTTTTGTTTCACTTTTTATGGTGTTCCTGGATTAACTCTTTATAACACTCATTGCAAGTGTTTACAAAATTCCTTTTAGCCTAGGGTTAAGTCAAACCCTAGGCGCCTTGAAAAATAAGATTCTAGCCATAAAAACACACAGAGAAGTTGTTTTAACTTCTGCGGTATAAACGTTCTGCCTTCAGACAACATGTTCTGTGACAGAGATAAAACTTCTTTTAAACACTCCCTTTCCAATTCATTTTGCCGATTTGCTTAGTCTTCCATGCCTCTAACCCTGCAAGCATTGCTACTGTTTTCAGAAACATCAGCTCTAGACTATTGACTTTCAGCATTACTATACTTTGAGGTTCGCCTGTACTTTTGGGCTCAATTTTTCTCATCTTTTTGGATGATTTATAGCAGTTCTGTTTTTTGTTTGTGCTATCATCTTGATCTGTCTGCTAAGATGATTAATTTGCTGCATCATATCAACAGCACTGTTGTCATGTTATGGCGTTTTACGTGGGATTAGAGCTGATTTCAGGATCACTGATCCGTGGAATTTCATACGCTTCTTCCACCAAGTGCAAGGCCTCTCTTCCATTGACACACATGTCTTTTTTAAACATCCTATTAGACCATCCAGCTGTGCTTCTGGCAGACTGCCTAGAGAAGATCCATTCACTGATTGTTCAGCAGTGACTTTGCAGGCCTCTGCAGCTGTCCATCATTGTGTCTGTTTCCTATGGTACATCTTTGCTTCTGATTCATGTGCCACCAACATATGGTGTATCTTCGACATTTTCATAGTGCTGATTGTTTTCTGGATTTACCAGCAGCAAAGTCAATGATGACTTGTGCACCTGCGTATAATCTGAGTCCTTATTTAACCCCAGCATCTATGATTGCAAGCTTCAGTCACGTTGTGCCAACATTAATGCTGATTGCAAGATCCATGTTATCTTCAGCTTTTTCATAGTTCTGATCATGTGCTTCTCACCATCGCCTTTGATCTAAGAATCAATATTTGATACAAGAGGATGGCGCGCGCAGCGATTCAAAATGGCCGCCTAGCGTTGGGGCTCCGTGAAACGCCGGAGACGAGCTGCAATTAACAGCGGATGCAGCGTTTCTTCAGGCTTTAAAATGCCAGATTGCTAAATCGGAAGGTGCGCTCTTCTGAAGGCTATTTTTATTTTCCCTGAATTCCTGGTCTAAGTGGGAACATTTTGCAGGAGACTGATTGCTTCAGGTAACGGCCGCCATTTTACATCTTACCTGCTGATTCTCCTCAGTCTTCGCCGCAGGTGATGTTCCAGGAAGCGCTTTTTCATTGCAAATGCCTTATTTTTGACGTCCACTACTCGCACCTGTTATTTTAAGGATGGCAAAAATGTATTTATTTATCAAGGTACTTGTTTTAATATGAACTGGCTAGCTTGGAGCACTCTGCCTATTCTATCACATGGCGCCTGTTTATTTTTGCGCCCTTCATGTTTTACTGTACGAAGAGAAATGGTTTACGCTTACATGACTGCCTTTTGATTGGTGGAGCCTGTCTGAAAGTCTTTTCTCATATAATGTGAGAGGGTTATTCGAAGTTGCAGGAATCTATATCTGACTCCAGGAGTCCTCTTGTGGTGCACTTGCTTGAGGATTTTCTTTCTTCTTTCATGTTATACTCAACATTGTTCTTTTGTAGGACATTGTACCACTTTCCTCTGGTTGGTGTTTCATGGGTAGGAGCAAGCGTCTACCGCGGCATACTCAAAATCTGAAAGGGAACACCCCTAACACTTCTGGCATCGGTTGCACTGTTTTTAATAGATTCTCCTACCTCTCTGAGGGCTCGTCACATAACGATTGTTCCGATACTACAGAACCATCCACAACAATGGCCTCCAAGGTACCGTTACCTTCGACTACTAGCAAGAGGCTCAAGCAGGATCCTCCTTCTCCTCCTAAGTCTACCTCCCCAGTTTCTTTGGACATGGTTCTGGAGGAGATTCGTGCTATCCGTCCGTTTGTGGAAGAAACTGATGCCCGCCTTCAATCAATGGACTTCAAATGGGCTTCTATGGATTCCCGCGTGGCTGTGGTGGAACAACAGCTTGTCCTGATACAGGATACACCCTCAAAAATTTCCTCCCTGGAAAAGGAAGTCTTGCAGCTTCGAAGGGCCACTGAGGATTTGGAAAACAGAAATCGTAATAATTTACGCATCTATGGTCTTCCTGAGGGCCGTGAGGGGGATGACCCTGTTGCTTTCTTCACCTCCTTTCTCCCACAGCTCCTGGGTCTTCCGCCTACGACCAAATTGAACTTACAACGCGCACATAGACTGGGTCCTTGCCTTTCTTCTTCAGCTGCGCCAACCAAACCTCGAGGAATGATTATTCTATTTCTACAGTTTACCGACCTGCTGCTGGTCCTGAATGCCGCTAAAACTAAAAAGAATCTCTCATGGCAGGGCTCCAAAGTTTTTATTTCTCAAGACCTATCTTCAGCTACAGCCAAGAGATGCAAAGAGTTTTTGGATTTGCGCCCACCTCTTCGCTCTTTGGGTGCCAGATATGGCCTGTTCCATCCATGCATTTTCAAGGTTACTCTTCTTAATAAAACTTCTACCTTCGAAGATCCGGTTGACCTCAGAAGATTTATTCAGACTCACTCTCATGCCTCCATGGAGCCAACTCCTTCTTCTTCTGGATCGTGACTGTTGTGCTCTTTCATTTATCTTTGCATTAATGTTATAGTTATGGCTTATTATTAACTTGGATTATAGTAGTTTATTTTGGATTGCATGATGAATGTCGTTTAACATTTATTTCCCTTTACAGGCTTACTGATGTTTAATTCTGCTCCTCCACATATTCCCGCTCCTGATCATATGTAGTATTTGGTGTCTTTGGTGTCTCGCGTTGCCCCCCCTGTTGGGTGTGTTGTGCCTGTTGTCCGTCGCCGTCTCTACTCCTTCCTCGTTCCCCGTAAGGTATGTATTGCAGTCGTCTTTTTGACATGTACTGTCTCTTCTTGTTTCTATTCCTTTTTTCCTTTCTCTCCTTTCCCACCTTCATATTCTTCCCTCTTTTCTCCCTGGACTTCTTCCCCGCTACTCTTCTTACATGGATCTCCTTTACTATTTATCTATTATTCTTCTCCCTTCTTTCATATTTTCTCTTCTTTATTAGGATTGTTGCATATACTGTTTACTATGTATTTTTGCTAGTTCTACATTCAAGGTTATCTCATGGAATGTAAAGGGTTTTATTAGTCCAATTAAGAGACAGAGAATACTCTCACACCTTGCCTCATACAATCCAGATCTGGTGCTTTTGCAGGAAACTCATCTTTCAGAACCTGAGGCGTTAAAACTGAAAAAAGGCTGGGTGGGCTCGGTTTTTGTATCACCTTCATCTAACAAGAAAAATGGTGTGATTATTTTGTGTCATAAGAGGCTAAACTGTAAAGTCGTTGCGCAAAAAAATTATACTGAAGGTAGATGGATACTGGCTAACTTATTAATCAACAATGTTTCTCTAACTATATTTAATGTATATGGCCCTACGCATCCTGATTGTGCTTTTTGGCCTTTAGTAACTCAGAAATGTATTCAGTTTAAAAATGATTTCTTTATTTTAGGAGGAGACTGCAACCAGGTCGTTGACCCTTTTCTTGCCCGCCAATCGCAAACACATTTTGTCCCTCATAAGACACACCAACATTTTTTAGATACCATTTCCCAGACCCAGCTGGTAGATGCATGGAGGCTTACCCACCCTGACTCTCTTGATTTTTCTTTTTCTCTCCTCCTCACAATTCTCTTTCTTGGCTTGACTATCTTTTTCTATCTAAATCTCTATCTCAAAATTTACTGTCCTCCTCTATTGAACCTATTGTTATTTCGGATCACGCTCCAATAGTGATGGACCTTGATTTACTTCCCTCTTGCCCTACCACTTCCCGTTGGCGTTTTAATAACTCTCTTCTTCTTGATCCTAATTTTTCCTCTTCTTTTATGAACTTTGCTGAAGAATTCTTTGACCTAAATAGTACCCCTAATATTCCGCCACATATAATATGGGACTCATTTAAGGCTACAGCACGAGGATTTGTCATGGACTTCGTTTCCAAGAGGAAGAAACGTTTTCTCCAACAAAGTAAAATTGCCCTTGCGAACATTAAATGATTAGAACATCAGTTCTATACTTCTTCGGCAGATTCAGTTCTGCCTGCTCTTATTCGTGCCAAGTTGGCTTTTAATAAATCCACGATGGATAATGCATCGTCCATACTGCTGCGCAGTAGCACTAGGTACTATGGAGGCCGCAATAGAATGGGGACACTTCTAGCGAATTATCTCAAGTCCCATAAAGAACGTACTCAGATTGATGTGGTCTGCTCCTCGGATGGCTCCCCTATTTATAAGAATGAGGACATTTTGAATGAATTTATGCTTTTTACAAAGATCTATATACCCCTGATTCTCCTCCTTCTTCTTCCCTTATCCAATCTTATCTTGATGCGCTCCCGATTCCGTCTAACGATCATCTTAATTTTTCTAAACTGGAATCAGATTTATCCCTTCAGGAATTATCCCATGCTTTATCCACTTTAAAGAAAGGTAAATCCCCTGGCCCTGATGGTTTTTCCGTTGAATTTTACTTGCACTTTTCTAATTTACTATCTCCTAGACTTTTATATCTATTTCAATCTTTTCTTCTTTCTGATGGGACATTGGGCACTTTTCAGGAGGCAATAATTTGTCTCATACATAAGGATGGACGTGACCCTAAATTTTGTAAAAATTATCGTCCAATTTCCTTGCTTAATGTAGATTATAAATTATTTGCCAAATCACTGGCTTTGAGATTGGACCCTCTTATGCCACACTTGGTGGGTAAGGAGTAACCCTGGGCGTAGTTCGCGAAGTTGCGCTACGCGAAGCTACGTGAAGTGCACCTCGCTCTACGCATAACTGCGTAGTGCACTGTGCAAAATGCTGTTCGCACTGATTGCACAGTGCCGGATGCTTGTCCGCACTGTGCAATCATTGAAAACGGCATCTTGCACAGTGCGAGCTGATCTTTACTGCCGCTCGAGTAGATTTTTACTCGAGCGGCAGCTTTCAACGCGGACTGGTAGTTTCTCATCGCGAGCGGTCGCAAGCATGCGCAACCACTCGCAATGAGAAACCTGACCTCCCGCGTTGAGAATCTCGCCTGGAGGTTTTTCCACGCTCGCGTTCGGCAACTTGATGTTGCTGATCGCGAACGAGGAAAAAGTCTCGCCGGGATGTCATTTTGCTTGCTCGCGGTCGCCAACTTGACGTTGAGGACCGCGAGCAAGCAAAAAATGGCCGCTACGCTACGCGTGTTTGCACTGTGCTACGTGCAATTCGCGTAGTGCGAAGTAGCGCAAACTTCGCAAACTACGCGAGCGTAGCGTAGTGCTTTGCCCAGGCTTAGTAAGGAGCAATGTGGTTTTGTTAAAGGCAGATTGACTTCGGACAATTCTCGTCTTTTTCTAAATGTTCTTAACAAAATTCCATCTCTTTCCTCTTCTTTGGCTGCCATCTCTGTTGATGCTGAAAAAGCATTTGATAGAGTTGACTGGTCTTTTCTACTTTCCGCCCTAAAGTGGCACGGATTCGGTCCTAAGATAATTTCGTTTATTTCCCTATTATACTTGGCTCCTCGTGCTTCCGTATTAGTTAATGGATGTACTTCTTCATATTTCCCTCTTCGACGTGGTGTTCGTCAGGGTTGTCCTCTCTCCCCGCTTCTTTTCATTCTGGCTCTCGAACCCTTTTTAACCTCAATTCGTAATAATGACCTGATTTCTGGTTTCTCCTATGGCGACCATAATTTAAAACTTTCTGCATATGCAGATGATATCCTTCTTTTTATTTCCAATCCTCAGACTTCTATTCCTCTATTAGATGAATTTGACTCTTTTTCCCGTGTCTCTGGTTATAAAATAAATTCAGATAAAACGGAAATTTTTCCCCTTACAAAATTTTGTCTTCCACATTCCTTCTCTTCTACGGGGTTTGCTTGGTCTCCTGTAAAAATTAAATATTTAGGTATGTCATTCGCTAATTCCATTTCCTCTTCTGTTAAGTTAAATATGACCGCGATCATTTCTCGGATTAACAACTTACTTTCTTCTTGGAATCCTCTCTTTCTTTCCTGGTGGGGTTGGCTAGACTCCATTAAGATGATGATAACCCCAATTCTGATATATACCCTTTCCATGCTTCCAGTATACATTCCTGCTTGTTATTTATAATAAAAAGGGCTCCCTTCTCTCTAGATTTCTTTGGAAGGGCAAGAGACCCAGGATGGCTTTATCTGCCCTGCGTAAGACAAAACAAAACGGAGGGGTTAATTTCCCGGATTTTCGTACATATCACAAATCTTTTTGCTTGCGTCAAGCCGCAAAATGGCTCCTAGAAGATCAGTCGCCCTATACCCCACTGTGGTATACGATCGAACGTACCCTGGCTTCTCCTTTCTCATTTCAGGAAGTTTTGGCCTTTTCCGTTAAGTCTTCCTTTTCCTCACTCCCTTTATTTAAACACACTTGTTCTATTCTAAAACCTTTATTGCATAAAAAACCTTTTTCCAGAGAATCTTTTTTGGAGTCTCCAATCTGGCATAATTCTCTTATTACAATCAATGGTAGATCCATTTTTTGGAAGTCTTGGAGACTTAGGGGGATAATATGGGTTAAAGATCTATTTGATGGATCCGATCCTTGTTCATTCCCCCAATTTCAACTCATTTTTCAATATCCCTGCTCCTTTTTTCAGAGATTCTCCACCCTTATGGCGATTATTCTGGAGTCTTTTTACTCTCTTCCTTCGGTCCCTCCATCTTCGGTTCAGAATCCTCTACATAAAATTCTTCTTATTCTCCCCAAAGCTTCTCTCATTTATAAGTTCTTCCTATCTCCTAATCCTGATCGTTCCAAGTCTAGGGTGGAACTCACGTGGGAATCTGACCTCGCATGTGATTGGACCATTATTTTCTGGGATAAATTCTGGTCCCGATCCCTTAAAATTTCTCGTTCTGCCTCCCTTACCCAATCTATGTTTTTTCTCTATCATAGACTCTATTTTACCCCTGTCTCTATTGCTAAATTTTCTCATTCTACTGATACGAACTGCTGGTCCTGTGGATCCCCTAATGCTGATCTCATACATCTTCTTTTTCTATGTCCTTCTGTTTCTATTTTTTGGGGAAAGTTTGGTCTTACATTTCTCGCATGTTCAATATTCTTATTCCTTATTCTCTTCCTCTTCTTTTGCAGGTAGCCTGTTTCAGTCCTTAGATCTCCCCCACATAGGCACGGTCTCTTTGACCTTATGATAGCTCTAGCTTTCCAACACATAACCCTTAATTGGAAAACACTTACAAAGATTTCGATCCAACATTGGTGGAACAGTTTATGTCATTTTCATCGCCTGGATATTGCTTTTGCTTCCTCCTGTAAACCGATGATTGAGAGAGAATGTTTTTGGACCCCACTTACTACCTTCTTAGATAAATTGGCATCGGCAGATAACTCCTGTTTAAATGCAGAGAATTTTAAACCTCCGTAAATGTATTACTTTTCTCTGCCTCTTACTTCTAACTTAATAATTTTTTGTCACCCTCTATTCCATATGTTGATTATTGTTTACTGTTTAAGATTTCTAGTTAAATATGCAACTTATATACTCTATTTTAGAGTGTAAGAGATCCCCTCTCCCCCCTTCTTTCCTTCCCCTTGTTCCCCTCCCTCCTTCCCCTCCTCCTTTTTTCCCCCTTCCCTTTATTCCATTATAATCTTAAACAGCTTTCTTCTTTAAATTGCTGTTAGCCATTTCTTCTACTCTGTATACCTTCATTTTCTGTTTTGCTGACCTTTGTATTGCTATTAATATTTAAATAAAGCTTTTCAAACAGAAAAAATATTTGATACAAGAACATTTTGGAAGATCCAGACCAATCTTTGAGAAGGGTGTTCTACAGTTGTTGCTGTTCCTCATTCCCCTTGCCTATTCGCTTTGCTTATGTCTTGGCTCTAATATCTGCTCTGCTGTCACGTTGATTTTGCACCTTGTGTCATGCGCCCTTTCCTTAAGTTCTTCTTATACCACCTCTGGTTTTTTGCCGTTCCAGTCTCTTATTTATTACAGATCCTAGTATCCTTGAGCTTGTCCTGCTTTGTTTATTCTCCAGTTTTTGATGAACTGATCTTTAATATTTGGTGTAGTTCTTATGTTCCTTTCGAGTACTTGCCCTGCTCCATTCAGTCTCTAGTTTGCCATTTTTTCTTGTTTGTCCTTTGCCTGCATTCCAGTTTCTTCTGTCTGTCTGTGCTTGTTTACTTGGAGCAATTTTCTCTCTGTTGCTCGCCTTGTACTCTGTGTGGGTTCTTTGGGTCGGTTTAGTGTGTTATTTTGTCCTTATCTGAGTATAAGTGTATTCTTATGTTCAGGGGGTAGCTCCTGGATTCCAGGAGGCAATACCTGCCCACCCTTCATCTTTTGTTACATGTAGTCTTAAGTGACTTACTTGTGACAGTGAGGTTTTGCTATTTTTATAAGAATCCCTACTGTGTCTGCAGCTGGACCCAAAGGGGCTTATCTTGTATATGTAAGTACAATCCTTGTTCCAGGGTCCAGATACAGAATCATTTCTGTTGCTTCCTTTTGATGAAGTTTTTAGGGTGACTATTTGCACCGGGATGTTGAATTTCCCTATTGCTGTGGGAGATTCTGAGTGTTATCTGTCTATAACCATAGTGATAACTTAAAGTGTTTGTCCATTATAGGTTCCTTTCCCTGTATGTACACATTATGTCTGTTTACTTTCTCTATCCTGTTTATGTCTCTTAACCCGTTTGTGCCTGTACTTTCCTGGTGTATGTTGTTAGCTGCTTCTCTGCATTAGTACACCAACTCTCAGGTTTCAAGCCTGATATTTTATTACATCAAGGCCCCGCGCCCCATAACACCCAGATAGTATGCACTTGCTCATCTACTTAGCCCACGTAAGTGTTTATTTATTTTCAATAGCTGATGCATTTATTTTCATAACTGTGCAACAATGAGCATTATATGCATTATATTTATCAAGTGATTTGAGTTCATGCTTTCAGTTTATATGTTTCTTTATTCATATGAATAAAATGGTGCTTATGAGAAAGCACAATAGCTTTAGACTTTAACATGAGTGTGCATGTAAATTCTCATGTATTTCTCTCACCGTACATCACAATTATGAGGTGTATTTTTTCCAAATAAATAGCTTGGGGAGTATATAACAACTGTTCACAGCACTCACAGTAAGAGAGAGGTAGGGTCCTCGACCACATTCAAGACATCAAAGCAGTATAGCTCCAAGTTTAGCCAGCAAAGAACTTCTGAGCTGTTTGTCACATAACAGTTCAGGTATGAATGTGTGTTGATTTTATTGAAGTAATGATTTTCCTTATGGCAATACATTTGATGCTTAAGGATTAGCATGTAAGGATGCACTGTTACAATACGTGTATTTTTGTAATAGTTACAATCTCTGCTTACGCTCTCACTACCAATTTACAGAGTTCTGCATTTATTTATGATTATTCATTTTCTGTACTAAATCTGGCTTACAATGAAACCTTTATAACGGGGTGGATTTCTTGTATGTGCACGCTTGTGGCAAAAGTTTGCTAGAACTCACAACCACAATAAATACATATGTTTGATAGTCTCTAGCGTGTTATGTACCAAAAACACATAATTTACAGGTAATTTGAAGCAGATGAATGGGACATAATTTATCTGTTCCTTCATCTCAGGATTGGTTAATTGGTCATACCCGCTCTTGCCAAAGAGTCATGAAGGATCTACCGGTTCACATTTACATAATGCTTGTAAAAAAATATATATATAGCACACCCACTCCACCACCACATGAGCAGAGGTCCATAGAGACTTACAAGAGGATATTTTACAATCTAATGTTGCTTATGTTGTGAGTTGCAGAGTTAATACATTGCTAAAAATTAAATGCAACCAAAGGTGTCACAAAAGGTACCAAGCATACCGAAAAGAGCAAGTGTCAAAGAGATTGAAAATTCTTAGCAATGCCTCACAGGATTATAGGTGAGCACAAAAGATCAAACATTACAATGAACAGAACAGCTAAGCATTTTTTTATTTCTGGTAAACTTCATTAACATCATCTATGCAAATCCCGGGGCACAGTGACCTTGGAAAATCAGTACTAAACGCACACTTATGGCTGCAAAGGCAGGATAAATCCTAGAGCTAGAATGTGACTTAATAAAATGATAAATGTGGCCTTAGGCAAATTATTCCTTATCTGTGATATCTCTTCTACGAAAAGTGTTGACGAGGTTGAATTTGGGTTCTAGGATGCCAACTGAGTACATATAAAGAAATAATCTTTCTTTTGTTCAAGTGAGAAAGGATGATTTAACTCAGGTGTTCTCGTAAATCAACATATGCAGAAGTAAGCAAGAAATTACCTTTGGAATGATTTGTTTTCAAGGGAGTTTAAAATTTCCAGCCAAGCAAGGTATGAAGCTGTTGCTAAGGTGGACTGTGTGTGATTGCATACACTTGATCTACAGTCATACTGACACTCCATGTGGTGCTGCAAAAAGCTTCAAGGTGAATAACCCTTGAAATTGAGGACTTTTCCAGCTCCTGTGGCTTACCTTCAGACTTATAGGACCTAATTTACAAAGGTCCTCCACAATTGTGGCGGAGTCCCCGCAGTCGTGGGGGAGTCTCCAAACTCAGGGTGGAATCTCCGCAAACATAATTCTCTTGGAGAGAATTCAACCTGAGTGTGGAGACTTCCCCACGACTGTGGGGCCTCCACCACAAGTGCGGAGGCCCTTTGTGAATCAGGCACAACATCTTTATTGATAATTGGAATCAATCTGTAAGGCACGCCTGAAGCTGCAGCTTCTCTGCCAAGGCCTACTGAAGGTTTAGCTTCTTGTGGCTAGATTCTCAATTGGTGAATATGCTGAAACTCCTGTGTACCTCAGTCACCTCCTTGTCACGAAGCATCAGCACCTTTCCCAAAAGTCCATAGGTTAAGAATTTTGAGCAATACATTTTGGATCATGCAGCAGATTTCAGGAACTACTCATTGGAGCATTAGGAAATGGGTTCATACTGGAAAAAAGGTTGTTCCCCACTATACATCAGGTCAGTTGCCAAAAGTCTAGATTCAGCTGGTCTTGCTGGTTGTCTTTCTTAGATATAATGAACCTCATCTTTTTCTGGGCCCCAAGAAGATCAGCTTCTCTGACCCTGAAAGTGGTTTTCAGAGCCAGTGATTGAAGGAAAAACAGAAACGGTCCTGATTCCTTCCCTGAGCAGATAGAAATTCTCTCGCAGCAGTCTTGATATTCATGTTGTCTCATATCCCATGAGCACATTGGCATTTTCAAACACACATTTTCAAACACGCAATGCAAAAACAACTTCACCAAAAGATGTATTTTTAAATTTTGTGCTCAGAGACCCCAAACTCAAAATCTCTGTCTGCTCCCAATGGGAACTGGCACTCAAAAGAAATTTCAGGGCAATCACAATGTTACCCCATGGGAGAGATAGTCCTTGCAATAGTGAATAATTAAGTTAGCAGGATTTCATTATTAGGACATGTAAAACACACCAGTACATGTCATACCTTTTAAACACACTGCATGCTGCCCATGGGGCTGCTTTGGTCATACCTTAGGGGTGCCTTACATGAACTACAGGCATCGGTTTGGGACTGACAAGGGGGTCTACTTGCCAGGTTGACATGGCAGTTTAAATCTACACACACAGGCACTGCACTGGCAGGTCTGAGACATGTTTGGAGGGCTACTCATGTGGGTGGTACAATCAGTGCTGAAGGCCCACTAGTAGCATTTGATTTACAGGCCCTAAGCACACTTAGTGCACTTTACTAGGCACTTTCTAGTAAATCAAATATGGATAAACCAATCAGCAATACATTTTAGACAGAGAGCATATTCTTTTTAGCACTGGTTAGCAATGGTAAAGTGCCCAGAGTCCTAAAGTAAAAAAAAAAAGGTCAGGACAAATAGGAGGAATAAGGCAAAACAGTTGGTAATAATCCTGCAAAAAGGGCCAGGTCCAACAGGGGAGATCAAATTATGTGGCAGGGTTGAGTACATTATGCAAAATCAGAAAGAAAGGATAAATCCTAGAGATAGAATGTGACCTAATAAAATGATAAAGGTGGCCTTAGGCAAATTGGTCCTTAGCTGTAATATCCCTTCTACACTATGGGGCCGATTCCGATTCGGGCCGGAAATCTCTCTGACCGAGCCGGACCCGGAGAGATTTCCGACCGAATCGGACCCGTGCAGCCCGACCGAACAAGTACGATGCGCACGTATGCCATTGGACTCGATTCGGTCGGACTCCCATTGAAGTCAATGGGAGCCTGTCGTACAACGCGTACGCGGGCTCCCATTGACTCAATGGGTGCGAGGCGGACAAGGGCGCACCCTACAGCGTGTACGCGGCAAAGCGACTTGCGCCGTACACGCACAGGTAGGGGGGAATGGGTCCCCCCCTGTGTGCGCCTCGCGCGGCTACGCGTACAGGGGGGTCCGACACGGACCCCCGAAGTACGGCTCCGACTGCTCTTTCGAGCCGGAAGGCGCGTGTCGGTCGGACTGCTCGTGGCGCGCATCGTACTTACCCAGCCGGGGAACGTCTCCATTGCGCGGTGCGAGTCGGGTCCGTGTGAGTCGGTCGGAGCGTGTTGAAGCCGCGTACGAGTCGGTCGGCGATTTCGCGGGCGCTTGCATCGTACTCGCTTGGCCGGACCCACGTACGAATCGGTTGGGAAACAGGGCTCCGAATCGGATCCGGTAAAGCCGAATCCGATTCGGAGCCCTACCGGCCGAGATCGGAATCGGCCCCAAAGTGTTGAAGAGGTTACATTTATGTTCTAGGATGCCAACTGGGTACATATGATGAAATACTCTTCCTTCAGTTCAAGTAAGGAAGTATGATTTGACTCAGGTGTTCTCATGAATCAACGTATGCAGAAGTGAGCAAGAAATTACCTTTGAAATGATTTCTTTTCACATGAGTTTAAAATTTTCAGTCAAGCAAGGTATGGAGCTGTTGCTAAGGAGGACGGTGTGTGCTTGCATGCACTTGATCTGCAGTCCTACTGACACTCCAAGCTGTGCTGCAATAAGCTTCAAGGTAAACAACTCTTAAAATCAGAGACTTTTCCTGCACTTGTGGCTTCTTTTCACTCTTTCATCACCATTCACAAAGGACCTCTGCACTCGTGGAATCTCCATAATGAGAATTCTCATAGCGAGATTCTACCCTGAGTGCGGAGACTCCCCCACGACTGTGGAGACTCCCCCACAAGTGCGGAAGCCGTTTGTGAATCAGGACATAAATCTTTAATGATAGTTGGAATCAATCAGTGAGGCACAGCCTTAAGCTGAAGCTTCTCTGCCAAGGTCTGCTGAAGGTTTACTTCTTGTGGCTAAATGCTCAACTGGTGAATATGCTGAAACTCCTATCTACCTCAGTCACCTCCTTGTCAGAAAACATCAGCACCTTTTCCCAATAGTCCAGAGATTAAGAGGTTTGAGCAATAATTTTTGGATTGTGAAGCAGATTTCGGGAACTTCTCATTGGGGCATTAGGACATGGATTCAAACAGGAAAAAGTTGCTCTCCATTGTACATCAGGTCAGTTTCCAGAAGTCTAGTTTCAGCTGGTCTTGCTGGTTGTCTTCCTTAGATGTCATGGCCCTTGTGTTTTTCTCAGCCCTACGAGGATAAGCTTCTCTGACCCTGAAAGTGGTCATTTGAATTAGCGATTGAAGAAAAAAAACAGAAACAGTCCTGATTCCTTCCCCAGGCAGATAGAAATTCTCCCTCAGCAGTCTTGAAATTCTTGTTGTCTCAGACCCCATCAGCACTTTGAGTTCTGAGTGAGGGAATCACCGTTTCATAAGGTTAACTAACCAGTGATTGGCTGAACTCACAACTTACATCCAAATTCCCATACTACCGCTGTAGCCTTTCTGCCTTTCTCAACAGAATTAACTAGTTCTGTCACTTATGTCAGAATCTATCCCACCAGGCCATATTTCCCAACTATCGAAGATGGGGGAAAGAGCCCTTGTCTAGGATTCCATCTCCCTCTAAGTTAGCACCACCTAAGGCCCCCCTTTTATCATCAAGTAATAGGCACCGCTGTGGCATTTTTTCCATGACTTAAGGCCAGGGCCACTAGATCTATGCAACAGGGGACGATCAAATTATGTGGCAGGGTTGAGTAAATTATGTGGCAAGAAAAGGTAAATTATGCGTCGTAATGTGGCACATTTTGTGATAGTATTACTTAATAATTTTGCCATTTTTACACCTGTTAAGACTGCCTAGGCATTGGTTGCACTTCATTGGTACACGTTTAGCACCAAAATATAGCAATCAGCAATAGAAGTGTGACTATTTAACCTTTGTGTTGTTCTGTTTTAAGTAATTTTTGAGCTGTTTGAGCTAGAAACAAATTTTATTTTTGTTAAAATCTGCAGATTATGCAGCAGATGATGGATTATGTGGCAAATGCGGCAAATCTATAATCATGCGAAAAACACCATGGCCGCACAATTGCATAATTCTAGTGGACCTGCTTAAGGCCCTACATTGTCTGTGCAACCACATAGCTTCAAATGATTTTAATGAGATGTTCTATTATAAGTTAAAATGCCACAATTCAAGGCTTTATTCTTTGTGTGAAAGCCTGCCTGTGAGAAGTGTCAAATGCCCAATGTTAGGAGGCTAACGAAATGCTGTGGTAAGTATCCGTCATTTGTATTAGTAGTCTTTTGGTTTATGGCATTCTCCTTTTGACAAATGGCTATAAAACAATAGAGGGTTGAGGCAAGAAGCCTATTGCTCAAGAAGACTATTGCCCTTTTGTCTTTTGGGAGGTTCATCTCTGCAGTCCATTCACACCTCTTTGCACCTTTGTTCGACTGCAGTTAATGCAAGAGAAAGTCATTATTGGTGCCCTGTGGGGAGCCCAGCGAGACATCAAATATGAACCACCAGGTTTGGACTCGTTATTTTAAAGGCAGAAATGTAGAAGCACAATCTAAAGTTATTTTTGTGACATATACCATGAACATCTACATTACCTAACAATTTTTATTTTCTTCAATTGGGCAAATTGCTCAGAAAAGACTGTTAGAGATCTAGCATGACCTCCTGTTTTTGACCCATTTTTCGTTGGCTTTAGGACTCGGGGCAATTTACTACTGCTAATCAGTGCTAAAGTGTATATGCTCTCTTTGTAAATTATGTTTATGATTAATTATCCATGATTGGCAAATTTGATTTACTGATAATTCCCTTGTAAAGTTCACTGCATGTGCTAGGGCCTGTAACTCAAATGCTACAAGTGGGCTTGCAGCACTGGTTGTGCGCCAATGTAGTGTCTGCGCACGCAGTTGTAAACTACCATGTTGACCTGGCCAGTGCACTTACCTGCCAGGACCTAACCTTCCCTTTTATTATATGCAAGTCACCCCTAAGGGAGGCCCAAGGTACCCCCATGGGCAGGGTGCAGTGTATCAGAAAGGTAGGACATGTACTGGTGTGTGTTACATGTCCTTATAGTGAAATACTGTGTGTTTCGTATTTCACTGTTGAAAGGCTGTCAGTCCAATAGACTATCATTGGAGCAGCACTGTAACATTTTAACATGTGTAACTTTCAATAGGGACAAGATTGAGAAATTGAGTTTAGGCTCTCTGAACTCAGAATTTAATAACACACCTTTTAGTAAAGGTGGTTTTTAAATTGTGTGTATGGAAATGCCACTTTTAGAAAGTGGGCATTTTCTTCCTTTACCATTCTGTGTGTCTCTGACTGTTTGTGTATTTAGTGCATGATTTTGGAGTTACAGGAGCTGGAGATGTGCATTCACTCTAGACAATCCCAAGGGAGGGTTGAGGTATGCCGTGCCTTTCCTGGGTGACTCATAGCTGGGCTGAATAGACCTTTCTGCATTTAGAGTGATGAGAGGAGTTTTCAAAAGCACCTGAATAGGCTGGGTCTCCTTTGCACAATGCTGTCTCCACCTCCTGTAGGGAAGCTGGGCCAGAGAAGACAGATCAGGTTTGGGCTGGGCTCAGAGACCCATGCCACAAAGAGAACAAAGATAAAATGGAGTATGAGTATTGGACCTTAAACCCCATTGAATTTATCACTTCTGGACACAAGAGGAACCTCTGCCAAGGAGATCTGGAGAGCTGTAAGGAGGAGTATTGCCTTCTTGCTGTGTGTGCTTTGCTGGGTTGGCCTGCAGTTGCTGCTTCTGCAAAGGAGAGGACAAAGACTGGAACTTTGCTGTGCACCTGCTTGAAGAAGAATCTCCAAGGAATTGTGTGTGCTTACCTCCTGTTCTGAAGTCTCAGGGCCACAAAGACTCCACTTGCGCCCACTGACCAGCACCTGGAATCCTCTGTGGACTCCTACATTGAAAAGGGCCCCAATTCCAGTTCCTGGGCCCTCAGAATTGTGTGGTTGGTGCTGCAAAACAAGAAGAACAACTCCGACGCCATCACCGCCGCCGCCAGTGATGATGCGACCGAGGTGGGACACCGCTTGTGAAGTGCATGATGCACCATCCTGCCTGCACCGCAGCTCCTACTCCCTTCCACGCCCTTCAATGCCTGCAGTTATCAGCCTTCCAGATGCCAGCGCTTGCACCGACGCTGTTACCGCGAGCACCAGCATCACATTATCACAGAGTCGATAACCGACAAGGGTGACTTCACAAACTGTTCAATGTCACACCGCCTCACCGGAACCGACACATCATCGCTGATGCCACCTAACTTTTCCTGTCCTGGATTCAATGCCTCGCCTCCTCATGAACTCAATGCCTCACGTCCCCCGTGGCAGAAAGGAAATAGCTTCACCTCTGCACCAACGCCTCACCACCACAACGCCGTGCATCGTCTGTTGACTTTGTTTTAAAGGTACAGTCGCTTGAGGGTCCGTGTGACTCCATGGCCAGCCCACAGACCACGCGGTCCGCATCGAACTTTGGATTTGTGCCTGTCACGACGTCGTAATAGCCCCAGGTGGAGCTATTTTTTTTCTACAGTTCTATTTCTGAAGTAACCATTTAAAAAGTGATATCTTGATACATGTATGTTGGATTTTTGTCATTTTGGTCTTATTTGGTTTAGATAAAGATACTTTCTTTTCTAAACTGGTGTGGTGTCCATTTGTGGTGCTTTCACTGTGTTACTGTATGTGTGGGTAGAAACACTTTACACATTGTCTTTGGGATAAGCCTGTTTGCTCGTGCCAAGCTATCAAGGGGGTGAGCAAGGTTTATCTGAAGTGTGTGATCCCCTTAACCTGACTAGAAAGGAGGGTCCCTCCTTGGACAAAGGTGCATACTCTGCTAATTAGAGACCCCCATTTCTAACATTGGTGGTCAGCGGTGAGGATTGAACTTGTATTTGTACTTGACCCCCAGTGATTGGTGTTCATCACTAGTCTAGTGCAGACCACTACGCAACCACATACTGTGTTTTTTGGTTCTATTATTGTTAACCCTTAAAGTTTCCATACACCATGTCTAAATGGTAAACCAGCAAGTGAGGCTGCAGAATTGGAGTATGACATTGAAATGTTGCATATGTACAAAGTAGATCAACTCAAGCGATTTTGCCAAAGCTTTGGTTGTCTCATAAGGAGCTTGGCTAGGAAGGAGGAGCTGCAGCAGGCCCTGAGTGCTTGGTGGGAGGCCAGAGAGGCTGGGGAGGCTGGAAATGGAAATGTGAATATGGATGTGCCAGTTCAGCAAGGGAACTTTGGAGCTCAGGATCTGCCTGTAGGGAGAGTGCTCTCCGGGCCTGGCAGCAGTGTGTCTTCTAGAAATCTGTTTCCAGAGGAGATGGAGGAGAGATAGAGGGTCAGGAGTCATGAGTTGGAGGTTTTAAGCCTCCAGATGAAGCAAATGGAAATGGAGAACCAGAAAATTGCAATGGAGAATGAGAAGGCTCGTGCCTTGGAAGAAAAGGAAATGATTCTGGCTCATGAGGTGAGAATGAGAGAACTTGATGAGGAGCTCGACAGGCTTGAGGCCATGAGTGCCTTAGCCAAGTAAAAGGAAATGTGTGCTGCTCAGGAAGTGAGCTTTGTTGGGCTGGAGGTGGAAGCCATGAAGACGGAGTCCAGCTCAGATGCTGGCAGCAAAAATGTGATGTCTAGTGCTGGGGGAGGAGTACATAGACTCATAGATGTGGCACCTGACTTGAAGGAGGGGTTTGACATAAACCAGGGGGTTCAGGTTTATGAGGTAGCTCCAGTGGTGCGCAGTGTCCCTGAGATGAATTGTGGAACTTGTACAGGGGGTCATATTCCTAGTGGTGGGAGGGGCACTCTACTGACTCTATATATGAGGTGCAGGGTGAGGGGTACCCCCATGATAGAAGCCCTGATCCATGTATGTGGAGACCACCCGAAGAGTGTGGGGTGAGGGACAGGAACTGTCAGACACTGTCTTACCAGTCTCAGGAGGGTGATGTGGGGTACTTTTGCAAGGCACTGGACGGTGAGGTGAAGAGTAGCGTGGTGAACACCTGTGTGTGGCTGTGTGATCTAATTGTTAGAGAACATATGTTCAGTCCCTGTTATGCCAACATCTGGTTGAGTGTGAGTTCTCTGACCCCGGGGAGCTTTGCACTGGAGGCAGACTTTTGGTGGATTCCAGAGGTTCTGAAGAATCTTTTGGGAGTGATCCTGAAGGAGGTGGCTCAGGTTTGCCCCTACTAGGTGAGGTAGGGGAGGTTTGTAATGACCCAGATAGGTCCCAGTGTAGTGAGATAGGTGAGGGGTCCCATGTCCTGTCTCTGTGTAGAGGAAGTGGGGGCGGGCTGAGTCTCAGGGTGCCCAAAACCCAGTCCCAGAGCCTGGTTGGTCCCATGAGTGAACACAAGGAGGGGGGCATAGTCTGTATCGGGAGGCTATCCCCTGAGGGGGATCTCAAGGAGTCAGGTGAGATGGGGGGGACTGCTGTCCAAAGCGTC
This sequence comes from Calotriton arnoldi, assembly GCA_963921515.1. Classification (NCBI taxonomy): domain Eukaryota; kingdom Metazoa; phylum Chordata; class Amphibia; order Caudata; family Salamandridae; genus Calotriton; species Calotriton arnoldi. Next base: position 554,925 of record CAWUFW010004540.1, on the reverse strand, counting down.
CCGCCGGTTCTGGTTTCTGGCAGCACCACTCCAGGTGGGAGGGTGCATGAGTCCAGAGAAAGGGATGAGGAGGGGAGACAATCCCCAGTGGAAGGACCAGTGGATCAGGGGTTGCCAGCTGTGAGGTCAGATCACCCCAGGACTGAAAACTGTGAGGCCACTTCTGGCCTGGGGGTCTTCATGCACTGTCAGGTGGACAGGAGGCTGGAGACCTGTGCCGGGCAGACTCTTGCACAACTCATGTAGAGTGTGTTTCCCTGGGAGGGATACTCCCCCAAAAGTCCTGGCTTGTCAGGCACAGATCCAGCCTAAGGGTACAGACCCTGGGTTGGAGGGCCAGGTTCAGGGTGTCCACCCTGACCTGGAGGAAGAGGCTACTGCTAGCAGCACCTCTAGAGGGTTGTCTTCTGGGGGCACCGCTCTAGGTGGGAGGGTACAGAGTCACAAGGACAGGGTGTGGGAGAGCCAACCTCAGTCACCTGTCCAGCCTCTGGGTGCAGACCCTGGGCTGGTGGGTCAGTGTCAGGATGCCATCCCTGACCTGGCAGGAGGGAGAGTGTACAAAGGGTGCCAGGCACCTGGGGCTACCTCCTCCCACTCTCTGGTGCCACAGGGGTTAGACAGCCCTGAGAGGCATGAGGCCTGGCTCTCATCACTGACATCTGTCAGTGGCCACTGTGGCTGGCTGTCCTGTTGGACAGAGTTGGCCCTGGGAGGGGGACAGGAGTCATACCTGTGGGGTGGACTGGGCCCCACTACTGTGTTGTCCATGTGGGTAATGTCTGCCTGCTGGGACACATCTGTGAGGCGCTGCACAGATGGGATCTGCAGGTGAGGAGAAGGGTTCCCCATGGGTTAGCTTAGTGGGCCCTGAGAGAATGGAAAGAGATCCAACTGGGTTCAGAGAGGTGTGGAAATAGAACATGCCCCTCTGTTGTGGGCCAGGCCTATGTTCTATCGCCCCAAGCAGGGAAGTCCATCAAGGGTAATTAGTCTACCCCGGCTTTAGGCTCAGAGGGGTTTGTGTTAGAGACCTGGTATTTTAGCAGGGTATCCCCAGACTTTTTGCTTTTTGACCTCCTGGTTTTGCCCCAGTTTTCACTAATTTTAGGACTTTTGGCACTTTACCACTGCTAATCAGTGCTAAAGTGCATGTGCTTCCTGTGCAAATTATGATTATGATTGGTTATCCATGATTGGCATATTTTATTTAAAGGTAAGTCCCTAGTAAAGTCCACTGAGTGTGCCAGGGCCTGTAAATCAAATGCTACAAGTGGGCTTGCAGCACTGGTTGTGCCATCCACATGAGTGGCCCTGTAAATGTGTCTCAGACCTACCACTGTAGTGTCTCCTTGCACAGTTGGAAACTGTCATGTTAACCTGGCGAGTGTACCCACTTTCCAGGCCCTAACTTTCCCTTTTCGTACATGTAAGTCACCCCTAAGGTAGGCTAAAGGAACCCCCATGGGCAGGGTGCAGTGAATGTGAAAGATAGTACATGTACTGGTGTGTGTTACATGTCCTTATAGTGAAATACTATGCATTTTGTTTTTCACTGTTGAAAGGCAGTCTATCCCACAGGCTAGAATTGGAGCTGAACTTTAACATTTTTACATGTGCAACTTTCAATAGGGACAAGATGAAGAAATGGAGTTTAGGCTCTCTGAGCTCAGAATTTAATAGCACACATGTTAGTAAAGGTGTTTTTTAAATTGTGTGTTTGAAAATGCCACTTTTAGAAAGTGTGCATTTTCTTGCTTTACCATTCTGTGTGCCTCTGACTGTTTGTGTATTCAGTGTCTGGTTTTGGAGTGACAGGAGCTGGGATGTGCATTCACTCTAGACAGTCCCAAGGGGGGTTGAGGTGTGCCCTGCCTTTCCTGGGTGACTCATTTATGTGCTGAATAGACCTGGTCTGCATTTAGAGAAGTGGGAGGATTTTCACGAGCACCCGAAGAGGCTCGTTATCCTTTGCACAGTTGTCTCCACCAACTGTAGGGGAGCTGGGCCAGAGAGGACAGGACTGGTTTGGACTGGGCTCAGAGACCCTTGCCACAAAGAGAACAAAGATAAAATGGGCTATATGTATTGGACCTTAAGCCCCAGAGAATTAGATCACTTCTGGACTCAAGAGGAACCTCTGACAAGGAGAAGAGCTGGAGAGCTGTAAGGAGGAGTACTGCTCCTTTGCTGTGTGTGCTTTACTGGTTTGGCCTGCAGTTGTTGTTGAGTAACTCTGTGTCCTCTCCAATGCTCAAAACGTAAAAGCAATTTTAAAACCTGCATTACTTATATGAGAAATTATTTATCTTCATGCTTCACTATCAAAATGTACTATTGCCTCAGTCCTTCATTGCTAAGCTCATGCAGTTTCTCTCACTTAAATTGCGTATTGTCATTGCAACTTCAAATGTTGGAGTTCTGTGTCTTCTGACACCATAAGATCTTAATTGCTTCAAGATCAAACATACTATTGGAAGGTTCTTGTTTGAACACTCAACCTACAGTTCTGTTTCTCTGTGTAGTCTCTCTTCAGTGTTTCAAACTAAATTAATGCTTTGAATAACTCACTGCATGAATATTTAAAACCATCTTGTTACTGTTTTTATCTTACTGATATTTACTGTTGACAGTTTTTTTTTAATAGTTGCAGTGCTTGCCATCTCTTGTTTTTAACATCCAGCTTGAGGTAATCTATGTCTAGTTGGTCTAATATATATTTAATAATAATTGGTTATTTTTTAATATCCCTCCTCAGATGTATTTAAATGCATTCACTGTTTTTCTCTACACATGTACTGCAAAGAAGGTATATTATCTTTGTTGCTTCCATTTCTGTGTTCTTAAAGAAAGCATAAAAACAGCCTTCTATTGCATTTTGCTACCCTGTGTCACAAGCAATATTTTATTTTATAATTTATGTATCTCCTAACAAGACTCTTGTTTTCCTAGTGAAACACTGACAAGGCATAAGGCAAACTCATTATACATTTATGTTGATTTTACTCTGACGGCTTGTTTATGTGGCTCTTCCTATGTCATTTATTTCCCTTTGTGTAATATTAATCCTTCAGTTTCTGTGCAGCTCTGGTTAGTCAGGACTATTAACGTTTGTTTGAGACTTAAAACATTTCTAGTTATTGACTGCTGTCACATTCCCAAATTGAGTTATTCTTTGCTTATGCTTCTACTACAAAAAGCTATTATAATCTGCATTATCATTCAGGTAAACCTGAAAGTTCATTTTGAATTGATTATTTCATATTATATATTGATTTGATGTTGTTTATGTTTACAGAGAGTTGCAGAATTGAAATTATCAGCCTTTCTTGACCTTATCATTTGCAGCAAATTTGTTGAGCAGAGATAAATAAACCACAAAAGTGTTAACTAGCAAGCACTCTTGCATTAAAAATATATCATGATTCACAATGTATTTGTCATGCATCGCTTAATTTCTCCCATATTTTAGATTTAAGAAAGTCAGTCTCTTTTGGTGAAGCATGACTTAAACATTACATTTTGAAAGATGTTACAATCATGCAACTTTTGTATAGTTTACATTGTACCATTCCCCTTTCAGGAAGGGCACAGCTTAATGTTTTGCACAATTAACTTGATATTTGATATTAATCACTATGTTTCAGAGGTATTTGTGAACATTCTTTTATGGAGAAAATCAACAAAATCAGATCTAATATCACCAGTTCATCATTGTCATCCATTCCATCACTTACAACTAGCCCACTGTCGGCGGTGCTCCAATGTCACTAGATTAGAGCCTAAAAACTTCAGGAAGGAGAAAATAAGAAAACAAGCCTTCGCAGCCTAAACCTCAGGACCTGGAACAACATCTCTAACATCAGATCAGCACTATTCATCCTAAATAAATCTCTCACATAGACTTGTCAACAATCTGAACTCTCTCAAAGCTACTTCCAACAAAAATAATATGCTTCCTTCCTCCAACAGTTTCTTTCAGGATAAACCATCACACCACTTCTCCACATTGTCAATGCCTCATTAACCCAGGGCACCTTCCCGGACAGACTAGAGACCAGACAGCTCCTCCCCAAAGCAAAAAGCCTATGCTAGATAAAGTCCAATTTGCCTATAACCCTCCTCTCATTTTTAAAAAAATGATCAAGCAGGCAGTTGCTCCATCTACAGGAGCATATTAACATGAATAAACTACTTCAAGACTAACAATTGGGGCTCAGATCCTGCCACTATATTGAAACCACACTCCCAGTAGTCAATGATATCCTCCTCCTCAATGACAAAAACTAACCTTGTCTCCTGGTCCTGCTTGACCTTTCTGTATCTTTCAACATGTTGACCATCCAACATTGACTGAGACCCTGACAAAATTCACAAGGGTTTCACTAGGAAAATCCTAAAATGGTTCATTCACATCCTTCCTCACAAACTGAAAGCAGCTCGTTCAGAGAGGAACTCTCAGACCCCAGATATTTCCCATCACTTGTAGTATCTCCCAGGACTTCAACCACTCATCTATTATTTCCACCTTTCACAAGAAACCCTTCAGAGCCATCCTTGCAGACAGCAAAATCAAGATCCACATGTATGCTAATGACACCCAATTCCATCCCAAAATCTCCTTAACCAACAACTTACAGAGACTCAGAGCCTACCTCAAACACATCCAAGTGTGGATGTCAACTAACTACCTGAAGCTAAACCCTATGAGGACCAAATTCCTCCTGTTTGCCAAAATGCCAAACATTCTCTGATTCAGTCATGCTTGTCCAACTTAAATCTAATGGTCTTTACAGCCTAATTGACAGAACAGGTCCAATCCCTCGGATTTACCATTGACTGAAATCTTTTACCACAAAAAACACATTTTCAAGAAGACCAAAACAGCTTGGTTCTAACTCTCTCTCTCCAAAAATGAAACTATTTCTCTCCAGAGTAGACTTCAGAACAATAGCTTAAGCCATAGTCCTCTCCTACCTAAGTAGAGACAAAGACTTGCTCAGTGGCATCTCGTAGACCCTGCTTACTCCCTTGAAAGTTATCCTTCAGGCAGAAGTATGACTCAGGAAGAGACTCAAGAAATCCGACCACATCATCCTCGCCTCACATTATAGGATCTTTATTGGCTCCCCTTTGAAGCCCAGATTATTTTCAGATCAACTGAATCATTTACTAGGGGCATGAACTCTGTGTACTAAGCTAACAAATTTACAATATCTGGAGGCCAACACGGAGCTCCAACGTCACTAGATTATACACTAAAGACTACAGGAAGGAGTAAGAAACAGAAACAAGCCTTCTCAGCCTAAACCCTGGGATCTGGAACAACATCTCCAACATCAGAGCAGCACCATTCATCCTAGAATTTAGAAAGAAACTGTCTCGTCCCTCTCTCCTACCCTCCCCCAATGCATCCTTAGTGGGGTTTACTCCCTGTTTAGCTGTTCATTGGTAACCATCTTGGTTCATGCCTTGGAAAACCAAAACATAGAATGTAGAGTTGCACATTCTGCCTTAGTTGAAAACACAGGTTACTGCAGATGGCACAATTTAGAAAATATCGTCTTGATGTAAAACACTCTGCCATGTTATATTCATGTTTGCATATATTCTCACCCTTTCAATTTAAAAAGTGAAGCTTTTTTAAATTTTGTCTCTATGTCTGGTTATGCAGGTTAACCTATTTACAAAGAGTGCATTGTTGATGTTATCCCAGATTATGTGTAAATCTGGCACATTAAATTTCAAATTGAATGTGTACTATCTATCTTTCAATCTGACCAAATACATGCCACAATCTGCATTTCAAGATTTTAAAATAGCCAGTAATCCTTGAAATGTAGGTATATTGAGTATCAAACAGTAAGTAATACTACCAAATGTTGAAGAGGTCTTCAAAACACTAAAAGTGCAGTATGAAAGCAATATGAAAACACGATCTTGTAACTAATATGCTTCAAGAATAGCACTTCTTGATTTTTCTAAGCCCAAATTGGAAAAATAGTTTGATGACACTACATACTTTACCATAGTGCAAGGTTACTGCAACATTGCTGGTAACATGGCACTGTAGCACATTTTACCCTTTAAAAAATGGGAGTATTATGCCGCTTAGATGTTTCAATTTTAAACACCGAATTTGAGCCTTTTTCAGAGGGTACAAAAGCTTTGTTAATATGAAATGCAGTATTAAATGCCAAAAACCATTTGAGATTGCAGAGCTACATTAAAACCTATCATGTAGTTCAGTTTGGAAATTCAGTATGTGTCCTATACTTTTGGATGTTTTTAGCCCAATAAAATGATTAAGCTATTAAAGCTATTAAAATCCTGAAAAATAAGCAAATTAATGCTTGTATAATTGTAGCGGGTGATTTTAATATAAATATGTTTTAGGGAGATGAGTTTGACAATTGATTCTGAGTGGAACATTTAAAATGGGGCATTACACATGCTGCAAAGCCCAATCAATAGAAACATTTGTTGTTAATGAACTTATTGGATGAACTACACACCATGGGGTCGCTAATGGTCTGTGATTGAAATCAAATCAAATCCTGGACCCATCGCAGTCCGGATTTCGACCAGGCCACAGCATGGAAACTGCCCTCCTGGAAGTTACAGACTCTCTGCGACTCCCACATGATGCAGGAATTCCTGTCATGCTCATGCTATTAGATCTCTCTGCAGCCTTCAACACGATTTCCCATGTCAGGTTGCTGGAGAGGCTGCAAGGCACTTCTCTCAAATGGCTGCATCATTTCTTGGAAGACAGACATCAAACTGTTACCCTCGACCCTTATACCTCATGTAAAATGCGACTGGACAGGGGTGTCCCACAGGTCTCTTGTTTGAGCCCTACTTTGTTTAACATTTATGTGGCACCCTTTGCTAAGATTGTAGGGCCTTATGGCTTTGAAATAATCTCTTATGCTGATGACACCCAGTTCATGTTCATATTTGAATCAGACCTTGCCGTTCCAAAAAAGCGCTTAGCTATGGGTATGTCAGCCATTTCTAACTGGATAAATGATAATTATCTACAACTAAACGCAGATAAGACAGAGATTTTGCTGCTTGGCAGGGCCATCTCTATCTGGTCCGATGAGTGGTGGCCCATCCAACTGGGGTCAATCCCTATGCCCAAATAATCCGTGAAGAACCTTTGTCTAAAAATCGACCAAGTCCTCACAATGAAAGATCATATTTTGGCTACCACTGGATTATGCTATCAGAATAAGCATCTTCTGTGCAGAATATTTGTTTATCTTCCTATATCTGCCAGAAGAACACTAGTACAACCCCCGGTAGTAAGCAGATTAGACTACGGCAATGATCTAATGGCGGAAGCAAATTACACGCTGGTAGCCAATCTACAGGTAGTCCAAAACACGGCAGCAAGCCTCATTCTCAATCTTCCTCCTGGCACTCCATCTGCCCAATGGTTAAAGGATCTACGCTGGCTGACAGTGGAGAAAAAGAGCATTTTTAAGATCTGCTGTATCACTTATAACGCTCTAAGGGGCAAATGCCCCGGCTATCTGCAATTGAAAATTAAACTATACATATCCAGCAGATGCTTAAAATCCTGTGATAAAGCCCTGCTGTGTGTCCCCTGTATCCGTTTAACGAGATGCAGGGGAGAGCTTTCTCTTACTTGGCCCCGCCTATTGAAATAAGCTCCCACTGCATGTTCACACCTGCTCGAACTATTGTAAATTTAGGAAATTGTTGAAAGCCCACCTATTTTAAAAATCAACTATCAAATTTCTGCTGATAGCTGCTACAACTGCTGACAGCCCTGAGATGCCCATGGGTAAGTCGTGCGCTATATTAAATTTAATGAACATAACATAACAACATTGGTAGTTTCCATTTCGATTCCCCTGCCTTTTTTACATGCTTGTCTGTCCATAGAAGTGCTCTCCTTGACTATACACTGGTTTTAGCCAACTTATTTGCATACTTTGATAATTTCATCATTGGCACCCAAGTTGAGAGTGGTAATTTGCCGTAAAGTTTCAAACTCAAGTGCAGTAAGCAAATAAACCATACATTTACACAAAGTGGTAACTTATACACATACATTGTGAGAGAGTGAAGAAGACACCTGGAGTGGCAGGGTACGAACTCCTTAGCATAATGAGTGACACCAGAGAAGTATCTGTCCTTAGAAAGAGATATCAGGTGGGCAACCAAAACATTTACTTGAGGGTGCCTAAAAGATAGTTAATCCCCTGGGGGATCCTATAAAAGGATGAAGCTCCTCTTCCACTGAGATGGCATGCTTCAACATTGGGCTCTTCCACACCATGAAATCCAATCCAGTAGGTCTGTGTGGTGTGCTCCCTGTGGTAGTCCTCAGTCTAAATTTTCTAGGGATATGAGCACTCGGGGTAAGTGGAAAATTTGCACAACATGAAATCCACTGACATATTATTAAGGGGGTAACTTCTAACTTAACTATGCCTCTCCTCAGAGAGTTACCCTATGAGTCATCAGTTGCAGCCTGGGGCCTCAGTTTGAGCTACCTCAAATAATAGTGGAAATAAGAGTAGATATGACTCCTAATGAAGAGTATTTTCACTTGGTGGTGGGAAAGTGTGTCATTTATTGCAAAGACCATGTGTGAACAGTCACACCAGCATGCAAAAACAAACATTACTCCATTTTAGGTGTATTGGTGCCAACAATTGCGGATCACTGAAAAGAAGCTGGTCAAATGATCAATGATTGAACCATAATGGCAAGGTGTAGCTACACTCTTCTTATTTTTGTCACCTCTCTATTGATTCTAGATGAACATAATAGTGGTTTTCCCTGACAGCAGGATATGAGATAGGAAGGAGTGGGGCATAGTCTTGTTAAACACCCACCGAGGATCTGTACGGATAGATATCAATATACACTTTAAAACCCATCTATCCTTTAGCATTTTTAATTTTTCTTTAGGTCCCAGTTACCTTACCAACATGGAGGCATATCCTTCTGAATTTCACGGTGAGGAGGAACCTTACTGTGAAGCATGTTTCCTCTTTGGGTGAGGGTCTTCGTCCATTTTACTGGATCCCGCAGGCAATTCACTACCTTCAAAGCACCCTTACGCAAGTGTTTCTTTTGCCTAGCTTATACTGTCTTCTAGTATGAGGTATTTTTTTGGGTTCACTATCAGTGATAACTCAAAAGGTGTTCACCATTAGAGGCTTAAAGCATTGATGCATCAAGGCACCCCTGCTTTTCAACCTCTTTATCGTCAACATCAAGCAGACCCTTAACGATTCAGTCATCCCCCCCCCCCAAATAATTTTACTGGCAGTCTCTGTCTATTTTTACAGCAGGCTGATGATACTGTTCATTGGCTAAAATGAATCTTGATCTTGCAAGATCAGCTTTAAATTACCGTTTCTCAAGCAAAATGATTTTTACATTGAAAATCTAAGGTGGTTATCTTTGGACATACGCTGGCACACCTGGGGGTTTTAGCGTCAAGTTTGTATCAAACTTGCCTATAAATACCTGGGAATTTGGCTGAAAGAAATAGGCAGTTATTGATGTCATCGCTCTTCAATTATATCAAAGATAAGATCATTAAATTCAGCCTTTATGCATTTTTTAAGGATCTGCCTGGACCATCTTTTTGACCAGTTTCACTTTTGCGAGTTGGTTCCACAAAATTAATGCTGTCTTTGATTTTTACTTTGATTTTTAGTTCACAAGCTTTCCCTGTCGAATTATCTTGTTGGACTGACATCAACCAATATCATATGTATTGATTGCTTCTTGGCCCACTAGACATAACGATGTAGGTCCAAATTTGTTTGGAATTTCCTCTGACAAAAGGCATGGATGATGGAATTTAGTTTTGGTTTTCTGTGTTTCAAAATTACAAATGCCTTCGATAGCACCTTAAGGTGCCTGATGTGGGAGGACATGAGTTTAGATGCTTTAATCCTTAATGGTAAACCTTGGGTCTTATATTTAGATGCATCTCTGAACAAACTTAGGTTTGCAGCTTATATGGGAAAAGATGGTCTGTCCTGACAGTCAAGTTAAGGAGATCCATTTTAGAGAAAATATGTTCACAATGAAAAGTCCCAAAAACCTTTCTGGCTCGATTCTCGTTATTTTTAATTGGAGCATTTTCAAGAATAGCTAAGGGGGTGATTGCGATTTTGGGGATCCATAGGACCGCCAAACCCGTGGTGACGCCGGCGGCTACTGCCCCACTGGTGGTCTGACCGCTCTATTCTGAGTTTGGCATTCGGGCCACCGCAGGTCCCCTGCAAACACTGTTAAACAGCTATTCCTGGGAGTGTTGCAGTGGTTTGAGGCAGTAATATGGTGTTGGTGCGGCACCGCCAAGCATATTACAAGTTTCCTCACTGCCCTACAGGGCCCCCGGTGCCTCAGACCATGGGGATGCATACAGGGGGGCACATGTTGTGCCCCTCTGTGTGCATGCACCCCCTTTCCTGCATGACATTGACTGCAGAATCCATGCCATGCAGGAACAGGCTTTGGTGTTCCCTTTGCAGTGCCTTTTTCAAAGGCACCACCATGGAAATGCCTAAGGACCACCTGCCAGACAATGAGAAGACTCGTATTCTGTCGGGAAGCCTGGGGTGAGCTTTGGCAGTGTGGGAGCGGGGTGGTGGCATGCCACCCTGCTCCCACACAACCAAACTCAGAATTGAGCCCTAAGTAAGCCTTAGTCACAGCTAATGAAGTACAAATAATTTAATTCCGCTGATGGAATACAGCTCGCCTTGAAAAAAATAAGATATTGAGGAATGAAGCCTAGTATAGACCATGTAGTTACAAACATGAATCTCTTGAACATGTTTTGTGTCTATGTCAGAATTACTTACCGATCAGTGGCAGGTTCTACCTGTTCAACCTGTACGGTTTTAGAAGCTGTGAACATACTGTAATCATATGCCTTAAAAGAGATGACCTTTTATTAATTAGTTGCCTGGCTGAATTTGATGGATTATGCTATATCATCCCATTAAACGATTTGATATCAAATCCTGCAAGTTTCTCCTGAATTTTAAAGTTGTTTTTATGCTACCTGTTGTACCTGACATCCTTAGCTTGGTATCCCCCCAAACTTTTTGCCTTCACCTCCTTAGTTTGCTGAACTCATTTTTGTTGACATTAAAACTTTGTGCACTTTACCCCTGTCAACCTCTGATACAGTGCCTGTACTCTCTTCTAAAACATTGTAAAATTGGGGGGTCTTGGCCTGGACTAGGACCAAAGAAGCTGTGCCTCGCCTGCCATCCCAAGCCAGGACTCCTAGAAATGCCTGTTATCACTCTACAGCTGCCTCAGTGGGGCCGGTAAGCAGCTGCTTGCCTGGCAGACACCAGCAGGACCTTGCAAAGCGGCTAAGCATACAGCGGCAGCGGAGGCATCCGTGATTGCATTGATGCGTGGTACCCTAGACGGCTGCCCGCATTGAAGCGAGGACCCCTGCCATGTGTGGTTAACACTGAGCGCTCCTACCAGTCCATTCTGTGAAATTGAGGCCCAGGCTATGAGGCATCCCTGCTTTTCTCTTGCCACATGTGGGTCACCAGTGGTTCTGGCTCACGGTAATTGATGGCGCATTGGGTTCATTTCCTCAGTCTGTCGTGAGCTGCCTGTACCATTGTCAGCAGTGGATCCCGGGGAGGGCGAGTTTTCTTCCTATGGCATCCTAATGCCACATGACACGAAATACCTTCTTCATTAAAAGCATGCTATCTGCTACCAAAACACCCAAGAGCACCAGTGACCTGGAGGCTGTGAAGGAGGCATTGCAGGGTGTCAGTGCATCCCCCAACTTATCCTTGCCTGTGACAAATGGGGGCATTGAATCCCTCCTGCTGGAAATGAAGATGGGTATCGTGGCCAGAATACAAATTGCACCACAGCACTCACAGAACTAGATCATTCTGTGAATGTTTGGCTTGCCTGGGATGTGCCTGTGAGTCTCGCGGCCATATTGAGGGAGGTGTGCGGCAGGTATAAAGCTGCCCGCCACACTGGAGGAAGTTGCTTGCTGTTCCAGCTCTGTTGCACAGTTCACAACTTCCTGTGTTTGATACTTACCTTGGCGCTGTGCTTCTCCTTGTTTCCTCCGGTGTCCTCGGCTGTTTCAGATGGCAAACTGGCATCTTTTGTTGATGGGGAACCAGTGTAGCTATTTGAGGTGAGGGGTGATGTGGGTCTGCCTCGGGAGGTCAAGCATGAGCCTGGCTGCTACATTATTAATAGTCTGGAGTCTGTTTAGTAGTTGTGAGGTGATCCCCAGGTAGATGGAGTTGCCGTAGTCCAGGCGGCTGGTGATGAGAGCTTGGGTGACAGTGCATCTGGAGCTGATTTGGAACCACTTGAAGAATTTCCTTAGCATGCGTAGGTGGAGAAAGCAGGATGATGAGACAACATTTATCTGCTTCTTCATAGTGAGCTTGCTGTCGAGTATGATGCCAAGGTCCCTTCTGTGGGTGTAGGTGAGGGTGAGAGGCCAAGGTCAGTTGGTCACCAGGAGGCATTCCATGTGGATGTGTTTCTCCCGAAGAAGAGTACCTCTGTCTTGTCGGTGTTGAGTTTGAGGCACCTGTTCTGCATACAGCCACTAATGCTGGTATTGCACCTGTGACTGTTGGATTTCGTGTTGGTGGGGTCTGAGATTAGGGAGAGGATGAGCTGAGTGTTGTCAGTGTAGGATAGAATTCTCATGTCATGGGCTCTGACTAGGGTGGCCATGTATGTGTTGAACAGGGTTGGACTCAGTGAGGACCATTGGGGGATGCCACAGATGATGTTCTTTGGGCCTGAGGTATAGGGCTGGAGGCGAATGCTCTGGGAATTTCCGGTGAGGAAGGATGCGACCACTTGAGGGCTTTCCCTTGGATCTCCATCTGTTCTAGTCCATGTAGGAGGGTGTGGTCGGACACAGTGTCAAAGGCTGCAGAGAGATGAAGGAGGATCAAAGAAGCGGTATCTCCCCTGCCAAGAAGAGCCCTGATGTCATTGGTGGCCATGATCAGGGCGGATTCTGTGCAGTGATTTGAGCGGAATCCAAATTGGGACAGGTCCAGAAGGTTGTTGGTTTCCAGGTGGTTGGTGAGTTGGAGGTTTATTGCTTTCTCCAAGACTTTAATGGAAAGGGGGAGCAGGAAGATTGGCCAGTAGTTTTTGAGTTCTTTCGGGTCTGCAGTGGGTTTTTGAAGAGTGGTTTGACTCCTGTGTATTTCAATCCCTCTGGGAAGGAAGCAGAGGTGATGGATGAGTTTAGGATAGAGATGAGTTCCTTGCTGACTGTGTTGTTCCCCAGGTTGAACATGTAGTGGGGCAGGGATCTCTCGGTGATCCAGAGTGAATGGGGCTCATGATGGTGGTGGTGGTCTGCGTGGAGAGTGGATCCCATGCAGTTATTATGCGTGTTGGTACATTGAGGTCGTTGACGATGAGGAGTCTGTCGAAGGTGGCTACGGGTGGGTGGGGGTCAAAGTGTTTATAGATGGTGGTGATTTTGCTGTGGAAGAGGTCTGTGAGAGTGTCGTAGAGATCCTAGGAGGGAGCGACGGTGTTCTCGGTGGCTGTGTGGTAGGCGAATCCTTTGATGATGTAGGATAGATCTGACTTCGAGGCAAGAGGTACGGGCACTCTTGTTGGCGCTTTGCAGTTGTACATGGTATTCCTTGAGGGCTAGCTTGAGGTTTGCTCGATCGATGGGTGCCTTGCTGGTGCCTAAAAAGAGGAGAGCGGCCCCACTACTACTAGAGACAGGGTTCCTTAAACCAACAATGTATCAATAGAGAAGGATCACTTGGAGGAATCAACAATCAAACCAGTCACACTGCGCTATCTCATCAATCGAAAATTACTCACTGTCATTTTTAAAAGAACCCAAAAGACAATTAAATAAAATCTGTTTAATAAAGCATAAAGATTAAAAAACAATTGCACAATTAATAAAATTAATATAGTTAAAAACCCTCCAAGTAATGTCATAAAAAATATTTAGTATACATATTGTTCGAACATCACAAATGAGAGAGACAAAACATTCAAGACATACATATTTGTCATTAAAAACTTGTTAATTTGAAGGAATCAGTAAGAGAAAGTGCCAAAATATCACTGATTATTCTTTTAAGACTGACAGTGAGTAATTTTTTTTTTTTATAAATCTTTTTATTAACAAACATCGGCATCATAAATTCAGTACAGAGGAAGTATCACAGTCTCGTATCAGGCAACAATGGGTGAGAACAACAATAACATGGCATTATTAGGAAAGTCTAGGGGGAGGGGGGATCTTCAGGAGCGACGATGCGGGGCGGCTGACATATGTCCCCACGGTAGGAGTTCCACAGGCCCCAGATGCGGGTCCATTTCTTGGGGCAGCCCCTAGCCACAAACACTGTCTTTTCCCTGTGCATGCACCAGTCCAGGTCTTTTTCCCAGGCCTCCACTGTGGGTACGTGTGACGCACCCCATAGCTGTGCGATATTCCTTTTAGCTGGCGTAAGGCCCAAAGTGACCCATTGCGTTAAAGACGCACTTAAGTCTGTTGGCTCCCAAATATTCAGGAGGCACCTACGGGCCTCTGGGTGGAGGCGTGTGGTCAGAACTGCATTAAAGGTGTTGTGTATTTTCCGCCAATAGGGGCAAATGAGGTCGCATTCCCAGATTATGTGCATAAACGTGCCCACTTGACCACATCCCCTTCTACACTCCCCCCCCTCCGCTTTTCCCATCTGCACCAAACAGGGTCCTGTCATGTATATCCTGTGGAGGACTTTGAGTTGCACCAGTCTGAGTCGCGCTGGTATGGCAACGACTCTCGGTGAAGATACTGCATCCTGCCATTCTTCATCATCCATTTCGACCCCATCTCCCGCCCATTTCTCCCGCAATGTTTGGAGAGGATCTGCCATGTTGTTTACGAGCTTTCTGTAGGTCAGGGAAATAGCTTTTTCAGGAAGATGTCCATCTAATATCCTGTCTTCCAATGGGGAGGATTCGGGAAGGGTGGTGCCCTGCGGCAGGTGGGACCGCAGTGCATGTCGGGCCTGTATATAGCGAAAGTGTTCTGTGTCAGCGAGGTCAAATTGCTGTTGTAGGGAGGTGAATGATTTAATATCTGTCTTATCCCAAAGGTCTTTAATGTGTGAAATTCCTATGAGATCCCACCTGTTGAACCCTTTTGATTTCCATAAGTTACCCAGCTTCTCTGAGTCCCACAGTGGGGTCGCCAGCGTCAATCGGCTTGTTTTGAGGGTTTGGGGGTTGTGACTTTGTCGTTGCATTTGGTAATCCAGTTGTTGAAGTTTTCGATTCCTGCCTCGAGGTTGGAAGTCACGTCGGGGGGAGATGCTGAGGACATTTGTCCAGAGGTCTTCGGTTACTTTGCTTGAGTTCTTGTGGGGGGTACTGGATGGGTTGGTGTGGAGGTTGGTGGTGGACGTGATGCAGAAGTGGTCAGACCAGGTGATTTGAGAGGCATGACTGTAGCTGACTCCATCGCAGGTTGAGAATATGGGGTCCAGCATGTGTCCGGTGATGTGTGTGGGGTCAGTGACAAGTTGGGGGAGGCCAAGGATGTCCATGTTCTCGAAGAGGTTAGATGTGTTGGTGTCGATGGGGTCATCCAGGTGAAAGTTGAGGCCCCCAAGGAATTCTAAGTCTTTCGAGTTGATGGCCAGGGGGGTGATGAAGTCAGAGATGGCCTAGGAGAAGGCAGGGCAGTGCCCTGTGGGTCTGTAGGTGAGAGCGGTTCTGACTGTGGTTTTGCCATCGGTTTTGATTTGAAAGTTGAGGTGTTCCATGATGGGGGTGGTGCTGTCAGTGATGGCAGTGCAACTGAGGGATTCTTTGTGGATGATTGCTATTCCACCTCCTTGTTTGTTAATGCGGTCTCTGTGAATTATCTTGTAGCTGTTTGGTTTGGCAATGGCTATGTTAGGTAGTGATGACGGGTTGTGTCATGCTATGTGAGGAAGACGACGTCCGGTGTGAGGATGTGATGGTGTGATGGTGTCCCAAATTTTCATTGCATGTTTACAGAGCAATCGTGTGTTGATCAGCAGGCAGTGGACTTGTCCTGATGTGGTGTCGGTGGGAGGGGGTTCGGGAGTCAGGGACTCGAGGGTGCACTGGAAGGGGTAATGTCAGCTGGAGAAAGGACCTGCTGTTGATCGTGGAGAGGTGTGATTGCAGTTGTTGTTACGTGATCTGGAGTTGAGGGCTAGAAGCTCAGTGCTGGAGTAGCTGTGGGTTGTCAGGAGCCAGGGGGTCTGGTGCTTAGTGCGGTCCAGGTATGGACCAGCGTAGAACACCTTTGGTGGGCCAGCGGCGCACCTGCTGCTTGCATCGGCTGTGCAACCGCGTGACTGCCTCCATTAAGTAAGTTCTCGGTTGGTGGGAGAGACGCTGGCTGAGGACAGTGGGAGGCAGGAAGCGGGAGGGTGAGGGCATGATGGAAACAATGGTTGGCTACGAGGAAAGAGCAGGAAAAGTATAAATATGAAGCCTAAGAAACAACCAGTTAGAGAGTGTGATAACCTGAAAAGGGAAGATGTTCAGTGGAAGTAAACTCGAGGAGAAAAACAATGATGGGAGTAAAAACAGATGGAGGAAAGCAGTGGTTAAGTGGGAGGAAGAAGCAATTAAGTGGGAGGAAACAGCGGTTAAGTGGGAGGAAAAAACAAGGAAAAAGCGATTATGGGCTGAAACAGAGAAAGCAAACACAAGGAGATGATGGACGGAGCGCTGAAACTTTTCAGACACTCACCCCCGGTCACAGATCTTGTTGAAGTTCAGATCCAGCTATATGCAAATCAGTCTTGACCCTATGCCTCATGAGAACAGTCCAGCACGAACTGTCAAGCCAGGTCTTCCCTGAACCGGAAACAAGAATCCTGGGACTGGTTTTGGGGTAACACCCTTTGTCAGCCAGGCTAGCTTGAATCCAGTGGGAAAGTGAGCAAGGAACCCACATCTGGGAATACCCTGCCAATGTAGGGCGAACAAAGCAAACACAAGGAGATGATGGACAGAGCGCTGAAACCTTTCAGACACTCACCCTCAGTCACAGATGTGGGTTGAATCCATCATTGTTCTTTAGCTCACTTCGCCACCCCAGTTCAGGCCCTGCTATATGCAAATCAGTCTTGACCCTGTGCCTCAGGGGAACAATCCAGCCCGAACTGCCAAGCCAGGTCTTCCCTGGACCAGAAACAAGCATCCTGGAACCGGTTCCAGGGTAACACCCCTCATCAGCCAGGCTAGCTTGAATCCAGTGGCAAAGTGAGCAAGGGACCCACATCTGGGCATACCCTGCCAACTTAGGGTGAACAAAGCAAAGATAAGGAGATGATGGACGGAGTGCTGAAACTTTTCAGACACTCATCCCCAGTCACAGATTTGGGTTGAATCCATCATCGTTCTTTAGCTCACTTCGCCACCCCAGTTCAGGCCCTGCTATATGCAAATCAGTCTTGATCCTGTGCCTCAGGGTAACAATCCAGCCCGAACTGCCAAGCCAGGTGTTTCCTGGACCAGAAACAAGCATCCTGGAACCGGTTTCGGGGTAAACCCCTCATCAGTCAGGCTAGCTTGAATCCAGTGGCAAAGTGAGCAAGGGACCCACGTCTGGGCATACCCTGCCAACTTAGGGCGAACAACGCAAACACAAGGAGATGATGGACCGAGTGCTGAAACTTTTCAGACACTCATCCCCAGTCACAGATTTGGGTTGAATCCATCATCAGTCTTTAGCTCACTTCGCCACCCCAGTTCAGACCCAGCTATATGCAAATCAGTCTTGACCCTGTGCCTCAGAGAAAAACAGCAGTTAAGTAGGAGGCAAAAGCGAGGAGAAACAGGATTATAGGAGGAAACAGATGGAGAAAAGCAGAGGTTAGGTAGGAGGAGGAAGTGGTGAAGTGGGATTAAAAAAAGCGAGGAAAAACCAACTGTGACCATCAACCAATGTGAAGCTCCAGCAAAGAACGCCTCTTTGCACTACAGTAACTACAGTCTGCAACGCATAACCTGCTTCTAGCAACAGCAGTCTCCTCCTTGCAGCTTGCAACGTGAACTGATCTCTTGGGGCGGACATTGAGAAGGTAACTCTTGGGATAAACCTGAATCTGTCCCATGCTCCATCACAGTTGACCTGAACTTGTTGTACTTTATTGCTATTTGTGTGATGCATAAATACTTTACACATTGACTCTAAGTTATGCCTGATGGCTTTTGTGCCTAGCTATCAGAGGGTGAAGCACAGGTTAATTGAGGGACTTTTGTGGTTCAGTGTTTATTTTCTGAGTAGTGCTTCCACTCCTCTCAACAAATAATGCTATTTCTTACATTTCCTTTGAAAACTGTTTGCAAGTTTGTAGCCAATGTCACGGTATTAATTGTTATTTTAGCTGTGTAAGAAAGCACCACAACATTTGTTTTGAGTAACTGTACAACATTTATTTATACCACTTTTATTTGGTGTGAATTTTATTAACCAAAGCCATACACTTTTGTACTGTAATGAGGTTATAAAAAAGTAAAATAAACCAATGTAATTAGTCAAAATAGCTCAAATATTTAGGGAGAAGTACCTGCAGTGGGTGGTCAGTAGAAGCAACCCAATGTCCAACGGCCACAAACACCAGCCTTTTTGGTCCATAGGAACTGAAACACCCAGTGACACAAACACAAAATGGATTTCTTACACCCCCCACACCAGACAAAAACAGGTGATAGCTAACCATTTCCCTAGCGTATTTAATTGCTGAGGTGGTAGAAAATGGACGATTCAGTTCTGCAACACCCTGGAATCCCAGTACCCCTCTTTCAGGTGGGACTACCACTATTAACCTTACCATCCGATTGGGATCCATATTTCCTATCTGCAGACCCCACCTTGGTGGTTAATTAACCTAGCCTACCCAAAGATACATCCTCAATTGCATTGAAGTGCTGCATTAACTGTAGTCTACGAGATGAATGTACCTTCCACCAAGTTTTTGTATTCTTAGGACTATTTCCTCTGCATTGTTTCTATTTATTTCAAGTTTGCAAATATTTCATTCTCTGACAGAAAATAGTTGAATAAGAGAGGCCATATTCGTACACATCAATGTGACAAATTCGTCATTGAGTTATTTGTGTCTATTGTCAATAAAACAGGCTGTGGTGGTGTGGTTGATACTGGTGAACCGCACTTGCATTATTTCACTTAATAGATGATGCAATCACCTGCTTTTGTGTAGCGGCTTCCAGTTCAACGCTATTATGAGTCAACCTTCTGACGTTGACTTTTGGAGCCCAAGATTATTTGTACGGCTATTTATCATGCAGATGTTCTGCAATAATATATCAGAAGAGCACAATTGTTACACTGCTCATTTCTTTCTATATTCATCAAGGCAGGTTTTCGCATTTAACAAGAATATTTATGTACAAGAAACATATTCCTTGTTTAACCCCTTTGCTGCTAGGCCTTTTCCCCCCCTGTGCTAAGCCTTTTTTTGGCTATTTGGGGTAGTTCGCGCTTAGGCCCCTGTAACGTTTTGACCACATTAGGTATCCACGCCAAATTTGTGTCCTTTTCTTCCAACATCATGGGGATTTTAAAGGTACCCAGAGTTTGTTGATTCCCCTGGAGGGGACCCAGAAATTGGCCAAAACACAGCAAATTTTGTTTGTTTTTTTGAAAAATGGGAAAAAAGGCAAGAGATGAAATCGTCTGGTTTTTTCCCTGCAAATGGTATCAACAAAGGGTTTGTGGGGCTGAAATCACCATTTTCCCAGCTTTCAGGGACAAGCAGACTTTTGTCAGAAAACCAACATTTTTTACACAGTTTTGGCATTTTACTGGGACATAGCCTATTTTTGCAATTTTTTGGGCTTTCAACCTTCTTCCAGTTAATGGTAGAAATGGGTATGAAAGCAATAATGGCCACCGAGCCCAGGGCCAAAAACCCAGGTGTCTCCCCTTGCAAAACCAGGTTGTTTTGTGATAGGTCATTTTGATGTCTCCTCAATACGTTTTGGACCCTTGCCAATCGCGGGTACTTGGGCCACCCACATGAGTGAGGTACCATTTTTATCGGGAGACCTGGGGGAATGCTGGGTGGAATGAAATTTGTGGATCCACGCAGATTCCAGAACTGTCCCACAGAGAAATTTGTGAAAAAGTGATTTTTTCAGCTAAATTTGAGGTTTGCAGGGGATTCTGTGCAGGAAAATGTTGGGGGACCCACGCAAGCCATACCTTGCTGGACTCCCCCGGGTGTTTAGTTTTCAGAAATGTGTGGGTTTGGTAGGTTTCCCAAGATGGCCACCGAGCCCGGGGCCAAAAACTCAAGTGACCCCATCTTGCAAAACCAGGTCTTTTCAAAATAGGTAATTTTGATGTCTCCACAATATGTTTTGGGCCCATCCCTGCCGCGGGTGCTTGGCCCACCCACACAAGTGAGGTACCATTTCTATCGGGAGACTTGGGGAAATGCTGGGTGGTAGGAAATTTGTGTCTTTCTGAAGCGTGAAAATGTTGGCACAGTAATGCAAGGAAAATGTGACAGTCACATTTTGAGGTTTGCAGGACATTGTGGGTAAGATAACTTGTTGGGATCCACAAGAGAGACATCACCATGTACTCCCATGGGTGTTTAGTTTACGACAATATCTACAGTTGGTAGGTTCTTCTTAGATGGAATGTACACCTTGGCAGAGAGACAAAAAATACAAATATTACTGCACAACCATCTATTCCTCAAGCACACACACATACTGGTTGGATGTGGCACGAGGGCGAGTGATGGTTCAGTATATAAAATTTTATTAACAAGAGATTTCACAAAAATGAAATGCACTGTCAATAATTGAAAGGACAAAAAAACTGAACCGGTGACTCACAGCTCGTGAGATGTAAAGCCGCATCAAGGCCCTGACCGCTTTACAGGCCATTCACACACCTTTCGTATGTGACACACACAAGACCATTCACACCACCAGGCACGGAACCAACACATTACAACATTCACAAAAAGGGACAAGGGACACCCTGCTTGAGAAAGACAGAAAAGACAAATATTACTGCACAACCATCTATTCCTCAAGCACACATACATAACGGTTGGATTTGGCACCAGGGTGAGTGATGGTTCAGTATATACAATTGTATCAACAAGAGATTTCACAAAAATGAAATGCACTGTTAATAACTAAATGGACGAGAAAATGAAGCATTGACTCACAGCTCATGAGCTGTAATGCCACGACAAGGCACCAATCTCTTTACAGGCCATTCATACACCTTTCATACGTGTGACACATACAAAACCATTCACACCACCAGCCGCGGGCCCATCACATTACAACACTCACATCAGCAGACAGCGCCATTCAAGGGCCCATCACTTTCACACGCCCACATGCCTGACACAGCAACCACACCAGCTGACGGATTGCGTGGACTGACGTTTGGCTACCAGTGTGTGTAGTGACCAGCAGCAAGTCACTACTCACACACCGCCAGCCAAGCGCCAGTTCACGCACACTGCCAGCCAAGCGCCAGTCCATTCACACCACCAGCCAAGCGCCAGCCCACGCACACCACCAGCCAAGCGTCAGCCTACGCACACTGCCAGCCAAGCGCCAGTCCATTCACACCACCAGCCAAGCGCCAGCCCATGCACACCACCAGCCAAGCGCCAGTCCACGCACACCACCAGCCAAGCGCCAGTCCACGCACACCGCCAGCCAAGCGCCAGTCCACGCACACCACCAGCCATGCGCCAGCCTACACCACCGCCATCACATTTAGGGTTTTTTTTATACAAAAAAGAAAACACAAACAAATTGTGAATAGATACAAATCTACTAACACAAAATCTGAAACTAAATACATTGCACAAATGCCAACCTTGAAACTGAACAAAAAATATAAAACAATACAGACCAGGCAGTTCACTTTACCACTCATGGATGCTCCCAAAAATTATTTTGCGTGTGGTACATTCTAAAACAAGCAGGCACACACAGCACAGGGTTAGAAGGACACTCGGGCAGTACGGGCCTGATTCACAGAACTAACTTACGTCAAAAACGTAAAGTTAGTACTTTTTGGTATTCACAGAATACACTTACTCATTTTGGTATTCACAGAATGAACTTACTCATTTCGGTATTCACAGAAGTTAGTAGTCCTAACTTTAGGACTCCTAAATGCCTTCTGTGAATACCGGAAGTCTTAAAGTTAGGATTTTTCTCAGTTTAGGAGTAGTAAAGTTAGGACTCCTAACTTTAGGACTCCTAAATGCCTTCTGTGAATACCGAAAGTCTTAAAGTTAGGATTTTTCTCAGTTTAGGAGTAGTAAAGTTAGGACTCCTAACTTTACTACTCCTAAACTGAGAAAAATCCTAACTTTAAGACTTTCGGTATTCACAGAAGGCATTTAGGAGTCCTAAAGTTAGGACTACTAACTTCTGTGAAAACCGAAATGAGTAAGTTCATTCTGTGAATACCAAAATGAGTAAGTGTATTCTGTGAATACCAAAAAGTACTAACTTTACGTTTTTGACGTAAGTTAGTTCTGTGAATCAGGCCCTACATACGAGTCTCCTTCCGCGTACCTCTTCGCCAACAGACTCTACATCTCCTACTGGGAAAGTCTTTTGAGGGCATGGGAGGAATGTGATCAGGAAAGTGGCGATCTTTCAATCTAACCACATCCTCCACCACTCCAACTCTAGGAACACTTGCCTGTTCCACTACAACAAGGCTGCCTATTACAGACTCCTGAAACTTAGCAAAAGTCATCTTTGACTCAGGACAACAATCCTTAAATACAACAAAAGCATTAAAGGTTGCCAAGTGGAAAAGATGGATAGCCAACTTCTTATACCAAATGTAAGCCTTACGAAGAGCAGTGTAAGGTTCCAACCTCTGATCTACTCTATCAACACCACCCATGTGCCTATTATAGTCTAAAATGCACACAGGTTTGCGCGCTTCAGCAACCTGACCCCAAACAGTCACAGGTGAAGTGCTTTCATCATGGATGGTAGTCAGCATGCAGACATCTCTCCTGTCTGAAAACTTCACAGCTAGAAGTTCCTCGCTACGCAACGCACTGCACTGTCCCCGCACAAGCTTTTGAAAAACAAGTTCTTTTGGGAAACCTTTACGGTTAGAACGGATTGTGCCACAAGCAACAGTGTCCACTTTGGCCAATTCCCTGAACAACTGCACACCAGTATAGAAGTTATCTACATATAAATGGTGACCTTTGTTAAACAGTCCTCTACGAAGTTCCCACACAATTTTCTCAGTCACTCCAAAAGTGGACGGACAACCAGGGGGGTCAATCCTGGAATCCTTACCGGTGTACACCCTGAAATTAGAGACATATCCAGTCCTACTGTCACACAGCATATACACCTTAATTCCATAGCGTGCCCTCTTGCTAGGAATGTATTGCCTAAAAACCAAGCGGCCCTTGAACAAGACCAAAGACTCATCCACTGCTATTTCTTTCCCTGGATCATAGATTTTAGAAAATCGATCTACAAAGTGATCAATGACTGGCCGAATCTTAAAAAGACGGTCACAATCAGGGTGATCTCATGGCAACGCCAAACCATTATCGACAAAATGCAGCATCCGAAGCAGAAGCAAATACTTATCACGACTCATGACTGCCGGAAATATAGCTGTTGCCATCAAGGGGCTAGTAGACCAATATGAAGACATTGATGGCTTCCTTAGCAAGCCCATCAAAAAAGTTAAACCCAAGAACTTCTTCATCTCTTCCAGATTTGTGGGAGTCCACCGGGTAGCTCTAGAGTGGGGCCTAAGGCTGGCACTGTTGTCCCTCAAAAACTGTTCGACATACAAATTAGTCTGCTCAACAATTTCTGCCAAAAATACATCGTCCATAAACAACTGAAAAAAATGTATAGGCAGAAAGTTTTGAGTATCCACTCTACTCCCTGGAACACCAGTAAAGTCTGGCAATGTCGGCTGCACCATGCCTGGGGCAACCCAGAGGTCAGCACTTCCAATGGGAGGCCTTGCAGCCCCAGGCTGCAGCCCAGATGCCTCTTGCTGCACTATCGGCACATCAATGTCCTCCTCTAAGACAGGAACTTCATCTGCACTAAGAGTGGCTTCATCATCCGATGATTCCTCATGGACAGAAAACTCACTGCCATAATCTTCCACTGCCCCCACTGCCTCCTCTGCCTCAGATGCAGAGTCAGTCTCTGAACCATATGGTCAAAGGAAGACTCAAAAAGCAAACCAACAACCTGCTGAGCAGTAATCCTGTGGCTAGCCATAGTCCTTACAAAGAATGGAGACTTCACAAACAAGTCAACAACAACAAACACTACAAAATAAGTAACAAACAAAGTGTGGCTTTAGCACAAAGATCTATATACTCAAAGACAATGACTCACTTGCCAAAGATAGCTACACTCACCAGCACCTACTCTGCAGAGACACAGCAAAAAGCAACGATATCCCACTAGAAAGAAGAAACAAAACGAATTACTCACAAGACAACAAAATACACATCGAGCACAAATGCAAAAAGATTTTGACACTCAAAAAACAGAAGCCAAACATACTACTATTATTATACCATTTGCAAAAACACATTCATGCAGGGAAATGAAACTCATTTACATTGTACAAAAAAAATTCTCTTACCAAACACATGCAACAACACAAACTGCAGAACCACCAGTAACAAAACTGCAACCTGGAACAGTCTAAAGAGCAAAAGCCTTGAACTAGAATAAAAAGGGAGAAATAAAGCATTACAATTGCAATTCACAAGAAATAAAACAATTAACATTTTAACACGCTATGGGGTCGATTCCGATTCGGGCCGGAAATTTCTCCGACCGAGCCGGACCCGGAGAGATTTCCGACCGAATCGGACCCGTGCAGTCCGACCGAACGAGTACGATGCGTCCGTATGTTATCGGACTCGAGTCGGTCGGACTCCCATTGAAGTCAATGGGAGCCGGTCGTACAACGCGTACGCGGGCTCCCATTGACTCAATGGGTGCGAGTCGGACAAGTGCGCCCCTACAGCGGGTACGCGGCGAAGCGACTCGCGCCGTACACGCACAGGTAGGGGGGACCCATGGGTCCCCCTGTGTGCGACTCGCGCGGCTACGCGTACAGGGGGTCCGACACGGACCCCCAAAGTACGGCTCCGACAGCTCTTACGAGCCGGACGGCGCGGCTCGGTCGGACTGCTCGCGGCGCGCATCGTACCTACCCGGCCGGGAAACGTCTCCATTGCGCGGTGCGAGTCGAGTCCGAGCGAGTCGGTCGGAGCGGTTCGAGCCGGGAGCGAGTCGGTCGGAGCGGTCGGGATGCCCGGACGAGTCGGTCGGCGATTTCGCATCGTACTCGCTCGGCCAGACCCGCGTACGGTTCGGTCGGGAAACAGGGCTCCGAATCGGATCCGGTAAAGCCGAATCCGATTCGGAGCCCTACCGGCCGAGATCGGAATCGGCCCCTATGTCTCTACCCAAATGGTCAATCTGCCAGATGGGCCTTCAAATAGGGCTGAGAAAAATGGGGATTAGGTGAGGTTTTCTGCCAGGCCGATCTGTCCCCCAGGTGGGGCAGAAAACAGCAGACAGAAATTTGCCCCCCTTGCAAAAGAAATAGATCCCTGGTGTCTAGTAGGGTTTTCTGCCTCCCCCTCCCGCCTAGGGCAGAAAGGCCAAAAAAAGGGGCAGATCTGTCCCCAGGAGGGGCAGAAAAAACAATAACAACATTTTACCCCCTTGGAAGCAACCATGTCGCTTCATTTACACACATAACAAAATCCCTGGTGCCTAGTGGGGTTTTCTGCCCCCCCCCCCCTGGGGGCAGAAAGGCCAAAAAATGGGCCGATCTGCTCCCAGGGGGGGGGGGGGGGGCAGAAAGAACAAACACACATTGTTCCCCCTTTGGAAGTGACCCTTGCCCAAGGGGTCGCTTCCAATACAATAAAATAATTCCCTGGTGCCTAGTGGGGGCATTTCTGCTGCACGATCGCGACGCTGTGCGCGATCGTGAGCAGAAAAGCCCTGCACAGAGACATCAGGGGAGAGGAAAAACTCTTTCCTCTCCCCTGATGCCTCTGTGCATGCAGGAAACCCCCCGAGAATAGGAATCCCCTTACCTGTTCCTCCGGACGCCTGGAAGCAAATGGCTTCCAGGGCGTCCGGGGCTTCCTGATGACGTCGGCGCGCGCTGTGCGCGCTGACATCATGGGATTGCCCGGGGGGGGGTCGGGGTGGCAGTGGAAACCCTTCCGCTGCCATCCCCCTTTGTGGCAAGTTGTTGGGCTGCCCAGCACTTCCCCCATGGGTGGGTGCCATGACGGAGCAGTTCCGTCATGAGCACACGCCCACCGTGGCTCATGACGGAACCGCTCTGTCATGAGCACCGAAGGGGATAAAAGCATGATGTGTGGGATCGGTTTTAGGCTTGATCACAGAAACCAGAATGTGGAGGAATTGAACATGTAATTGCCCTCAGAGGCAATGCCGACAGCCTTGCAGTGGGAAAATTTGCAATGATTGCTTCTGCAGGTTCAAAAGCACCTAGGAGCTTTTTTAGACTGAGTGGAAAGTGATGCTACAAGAAATGAGTCAAACTACAATCCCTGTTATTTTCCTGATCCAATGACAGCCCTCAAAATCTTATTCAGCACAGGATCACTGACAGTGAGATGCCCAGACATTTCCCACTACAGTTGATCTCCTGTCTTATATGATGGGTGTAGCATAGTCAAAGCAATCCATATCAGTCCTGATCTTTATATGTACCGACATCTTAGGGGGCCAGACAGATTGTGAACAGAACTAAAAGGGAGTTGTTATAGTTTTCTGCCCTTTATCTGTTAAGCACAGCTTAGAATCTAGGCAGTGTGTACAAACAAGCATTTGCAATGCAATAGGTCTCGCATTTACGAGAGTTTCGTAAATGCGACACCTATTGCATTACAAATGCTTGTTCATAAAAAAGCCCATGCTGCGCTTTAACGTCGGTTGTGCTCCTTTCCTTAGACGAGCTGTGTCTAGAGAAAGGGGTGTGGCCACCAGTAAAGTGAAAGCATGGTATGGGGCGCATTTACAAAAAAAAGCATTTGTTTGTCAAGTTGAGGAACAAATGCTTACACCTATTGCATTACAAATGCTTGTTTATAAAAAAGCCCATGCTGCGCTTTAACGGCGGTTGTGCTCCTTTCCTTAGACGAGCTGTGTCTAGAGAAAGGGGTGCGGCCACCATTAAAGTGAAAGCATGGTATGGGGCGCATTTACACAAAAAAGCATTTGTTTGTCAAGTTGAGGAACAAATGCTTACTTTTGTAAAAGTGCCCCATGCCGCGCTTTCACTTTAATGGCGGCCGTGCCCCTTTCCTTAGACTCAGCTTGTTTATGGAAAGGAGCACGGCTGCCATTAAAGTGTAAGTGCGGCATGGGGCAATTGAAAAATAAAGAATTTAATAAATAGTTTAAAAAAAATATGCGCCCGCATTTGGCGAAGCAAATAAAGCAAAGGCTCGGCCGCCACTATCAGCGTGGCGTGCCATGCTATGTAAGAAAAAATAAGAATAAAGTGTTGCGAAAGAGCGTGTCCTGCCTGCAACAGCAGACACGTGAAAACCATTAAACGAAATAGTGCTCGGAGGCTGTAATTAAAGCCGACCGAGCAACAACACATGTAAAAGGGGGTATCCTCATGGGAGATTACAAAATGAGACAAGGTGGTACTAAGGAGGGGCCACTAAGCCTATTGACCTATGAAAAGCCACAGTTTCCAAAGGACAATAACACAAGTCAATGAAAAATATGGGCAGAGAGTGGGCGGAGCTTCAATCCCATACCTGAATATAGCATGCCTTGCAGGGCAGCGCATGCGCTGCCCAGGCTCGACCTAAAAATTTGTCTCTCCAAAACATGTATCTGTTTTCCAAAATGCTAATCCTACATTTTTACTTATATTTTATATAAGACTCATGGGTTTCTTTAAGTATTTCCTATATTTCACTACTCCAAGCGTTCATAAATATCCCTCCTCTCCATACCAAGGTTGTGTTACAATGCATACACCCTGTTTCCTGGATGCAGAAAACTCTTCACCACCTATAGCTACTAAATAGTAGTCAAATAATTTCTTCCATCTTGGTCATGGTAAGATTGTATCACCAGCATCAGGCAAAATTGTGATGGTTGTGTCATTCCAGTCACAGCCATTTCTGTTTAAAACAGGCAGGTAAAAGAATAAGTCAAATAAGTAAATAACACAATTGCTAAAAACAATAATCTAAAATGCCAAACCACCTGAAGCATGATTCCTCTGCGATGCAATGAATAATTTGAAAATGTTGTGCAAATCCAAGAGAACAGTGTATTTACTAGCTGTTGCCCTTGCAATCGCTCCTTTGTCCTCAGTAAAAGTTGACAGAGATGCTTGCGGCTCCAATCCTTATAAGCCAACATACACAGGGTCCCGATATGGGTAACTTGATTTACAATAGTGCAGAACCAATGGGGGCTTCAATTTTGATGAAAGTCCCAGACCCTTTTGGTCTAGATCAGGGCTGTCCAACCTTGTCTAAAATGAGAGCTACTTATGATCATGGAAAATCATCCTAAGCTATAAACAACTTTGATAATTGGGACAACAGTAACTACTCCTGATAACATTACAGCAGTGACCACGCCACAACAGCATATCAATAGTGATCATCCCAGGGCTTCAGACAGGGTAACCAGCAGAAACGTCAGGAAACGCATTATCACTGTGAATGCCTAAACTCCAGTAATAAAATAACAACCTGAAACAGCAAGTGCACTCTAGTACAACAGACAAGACCACAGCAATAAATCTTCCTCACTCAACCTGAATTATTATTCAAAAATCAGCTTTGAACCCTTTCAAACGTATGTTTTTTAATCAAATACAACTTTTCTTTTTGACTAAACAAACTCAATTTTCTAAAGAAAAGCTTGTCTTTTTCTGAAAGAAGCATACGTTTTTATTAATTACTCAAATACACAAATGCCTCTGATAGAGGCTCTGCCCTAGATGACCAGGTAGTACGATCAAATGACATGGATGCCTAAAATACGGCAGTAATGTCCACCATTATGCCAGGCCCACTGTTGTGCCAAGGTTGCACATCATAATGACCAGGATGAACACAATATTTCATTATTGGCCACCATTATGCCAGGGATGGCCACAATTCGTTCCATGATGCTCACAACATTTCAAAAATGGCTGCCAGTTTACCACACAAGACCAGAAAGCCTAAAATATGTGAAGGGTGGCTTCTATTATCTCATGGTCACAATTATGCCAGGATTGGACACAATAGTGCCAGAGATTAACCTCTTATGATGGAGGGGTACCATAAACATCTGGTGATCTCGGACACCCGGCTTAGCTTTTTAGGAACAACACCATCTGTCAGGGAGGAATACAATGCCAGGCACAGAGGAACACACATACAAAAATGTGTACACATGCTTACACACCGAAGCATGTGCATTTTAACATACAAATTTGCACTCATGCATGTATGTACAGCCACAACCATTACCCTGGCCTTGGAAAGGAGTGGCATTCTTAACTGTCTCAGCTGTGGAGCCTCCCAGTCTCCTCAGCTCCTGGTCTGCTGATGCACTGAAATCACTCCTCTCGGCTCTGGCGCCTCCGGTCCCACATTTTGATGACTCTACTCCGGTTACTGCTGCCACTTTCATTCACCCCATTTGTTTTTTCCCTTACTAGGAGGCAGCCATACCAAAGTCTACGACAGGCACCTAGTTAATTTTAGATTCCATTTCTGTGATAGTGTCCATAATAACACCATCTCAACTTTGAATACTCCTTCATTAAGGCGGTTAAGCCCACTCAAAGCGAAGACATATAGCATGAGTGAGGAGCCGGCCCTATGATGAAGCATGCCACGCTAGGGTTCTCCGTCCTTTATGTAAACAAACAGCACATACTGACCAGGAGCGTAACACACACACACTCACACGACTGAGAGTTTCTTCATTCTCCTCCCTTATTTGATTTTCCCTGGAAGTATCAATTGTGGCAATGCATGGATAAATGTAAAGAGATCGCCTTGCGCAGAGAGCCCCGCAGGTAGCTTTGCAGAGACAGCATTGCACAGACAGTCCTTCAAGATGCCCCTCACACCATCAGCCCCAGTGACATTTGTGTGCACACGTGGCCTAGTGCACCAGTGCTCGTGCAGCCCTGAACCCTGTCTGCTATCCTTGCACACTTTTGGCAATGAAGACAACATTGCGATCTGCCAGTAATGCAGACTGCCAGCACTCGTCAATACCAGCCATGGCCCTCTGCAATGCCAGGCATAGAGCTTGCCAGTCACGCATAATGCCAGCCATGAAACGTTGACTGTGACAACGCCCTTGCACTATACCAATCTTGTTGCTTTCCAGCCCTGCACTTCCCGCCAGTCTTGCAAAGAGACAGCCCTTTAGGCAGCCTCATGCCTGCTAGCATTGAGCATTGCCAGTTCTTCATTGTCTGACAGCCACAACAATAATCTGCCAGTGCTTTCCACTGTAAACCATGCACCGTGCAAGTTTTGAAAACATCTAAGAACCTGCCTGCCCTGCGGACTTTATGAAAGCCCTGCACCTTGGGCATGTAAATGAGTACGTAAAAATAAACTGTGAAGAAAGGCAGCTGAATAGCACTATGTCATCTTGGCTTTTTAACCAATAGCTCTTTGACTCCATACTTTGTTTTTTGCAGTTTTATTTATACAGCGCGAACTCGACTAGAAGGTATTGGAACGCTTTACATCAGCACCAGTTACATTATATAAGGACACATACATTTTTTTGAAGTCACAGAAAGATTAAGTGATTTGCCCAGAATCACAGGATGTTACTTAAATTTTGCCACACAAAAATACATATCCCTGAAAGCAGAGTGCCTTTGGCTTTCTAAAAACAGTAGGAATAGTGTACGGTGCTGCACATAACATGGGACCTACGTATGATCACAGCACATAGCGAATGAAGAGAACTTATTACGCAGGTGTTTTAGCAACATTTCCTTCTTTGGTTATCCTTCTAAACCGCTATTATCTCTGCTGAAGAAGCAATTCGCTTGAATGAGGGATGGATGTTGATCAAATAGTGAGCCAGTCACAAGTAAACAGGGAAGCAACAATGCAACTTTGAGCAGCTGGTCAATGGGCGGCGAAGGTTAACAGCTGCTGTCACAGGCTCATACAAAGCGGCGCTAATTGTTTTAACATTCAAATGTATCACAACATTACCAAATACTTTCACGCGCTTGCAGCATTGTGGAGCTTATGAGCCCAGCTCAAACATACGTTTTATGAACTGAAGTGCACATTTCAACATATTAAGAAAATTAAGTGCCCAAAGCGACACCATGAATGTTTCTCCAATTTCTATTGAGTTTGTTTAGAGGAAACAACACTGATGGTAACCTCACAATCTGGAAAGAGAAACCTGAGCATGCACTTTACCTATCGCCCCAAGAAAACCAGGCTTATTCTTTTTCTTCGCTTCCATCTCTAACCATCGCCAACCAGAGAGAGATGATTTGGAAAGCTGTGTTTGTTGTGATGGACAGGCCAGGGTGCCATGTCGGGAGTGTCTGTCTGACTGCACCTCCCGTTAAACTCCTGCAATTAGTTGTAACAAGCAGCACAACCATCTAATACTGAAGAAAACAACCCCCGCTGCACCGGAAGAGGTCGCTGAACTGCCCCGGAAAACATTGCTCAGCCGCAAGGGGACCGACACCCCAAAACTGTGTATCCTGAAACTTTATAAGCCGGAAACCTGCCGCCAGCCGCTTCTGGCAAAAAAATATTTGCAATGCTATAAGTCTTGCATTTAAATGCGAAACCTATGGCATTGCAAACAAATGGCCGCATTGTCTCTGCTGCTTTAAAAGTGAAAGCAGGAGGAACTTAATAAATAAAATAGTACATGCACCATGTAACAATCAAGTAAAGGGGCCAGTAGCCATGGGAAGTGACAAATGACGATATGGCCTTACTAAGGAGGGACTAACAAGCCTATTTAGAAATCAGAAGACAGCATTTACGAAGGACAAAGACACAAGCCAATGAAAAATATGGGTGGGGGAGTGGGCAGGGCTTCTCTCCCGTACTGAACTACTACAGATCATCCCCAGAGCAGCGCTGTGGTGTTGATGCATTCCACGTCTGGAATGTATCTTACATCACAGTGAGGTAAGATAGAACTGAGGGTAGTGGGAGTTCTTGGGGATGACAGTTACCTTTGAATGTTGCCATGATAAGATGTACTTGAAGATAAGTGCTATGCAGAGTTGCTAATAAAGCTACTTGAAATCTACTTAAATATACCGGAGTGATACTTTACAAATTGGCGACGAGCGGCAACTCTGCAGAAACCCACGCAAAGAAGAAGCAAGAAGAAAAAGGAAAAGGAAACTACAGAGGAAGATCGGAAGGATTAATAAACAAATGAAGGTTTACCGGAAGATATAAGGTGAGCCGAGTGTTGAGGGAACACGGCGTGAGGTGGTGAATGGAAAAGGGAAAAAGGAAATAAGCTAAACAGCGAACGATTGAAGTCGCGAGAGGAGGCACGAGAGAGGAGTGGAGTGACGTCAAGGAAATGAGGTCGCGCGGAGAGGTGCGTGAAACAGCTGTGACGTGCAACGGATAGCTGGAAGTGTGAGCATACCTTCGTATATGGAGCGTGAAAGACGTCTGGCGGCCATCTTCGATTGGGAAAGAATGGCATAACGTGGTGACGTCAGGCGTTAACAGCGGCCATTTTGGATGTGGAAAATGACAATTTAAAACGAAATGCATCAGAGAGAGAGCGGAGAGCATTACGGAGAGCGTACTAGCACATCGGTGATGTGCACACCGGAACATCGAGTAAGCCGTTGCGTGTGAAAGAAGAAGGGAAAGCATCTAGTGCACATCGGTGATGTGCACACCAGATAGAATTTGAGGAAGTTTGAAGTGAGTAATTATTTTGAAGCTTACGTAATTGAAGTGCGTAAATTTGCGGTGATGCGCACACCTGTGGAAGTACTGAACTAGTGAATTTAAGGAAAAGAAGCTTTATGTGTGCATTCATTACGGTGATGTGCACACCTGTGATATTATAATTCAGGAACGTCTAACTGGTGAAAAGTGGTGACTAACAACTACACAAACAGCAGGTGTTAATAAGACATATTAACAGTAAGTCAGGATAAAATAAAACAACAGCAAATATAATGTGTGCTGCACAGACTTTTACGCTTACACCTCCAATTCCATTCTTGCCAGACCCGGGTGAGCCACGCATGAAATGGCAAGAGTGGAAGGATTATTTTATAAATTACATGGTCACTATTAATAATGAAAGTCTAACACCAGAAATTAAAAAAGGAATTTTATTACATTCTTTAGGACCAGAAGGTATTAAAAAATACAACCAAATGGAAAAGAAAAAAAGGGGTGAGGAAGAAACAGATGTATATGCAAATGCTTTAGAAGATTTAGAAAAGTACTACGCACCAACTGTTTGTGTTGCTATTGATAGATATAAATTCTTCAGAAGGAAACAAGAACATACGAAAAAATTGACGACTATTTAGCGAATCTGAAGAAAATGGCAGAACATTGTAGATTTGGACAGATAGAAGAAGAATTAATAAGAGATCAGATTATTATGCTCACTAACAATAAAAGGGTGCAAGAAAGATTATGGACCATGGGGGATGGTACATTGAGTAAAGTACTTGCTGTCGTGAGGAAAGCAGAAGTTTCTATAAGATGTGCGAAAGCAGCCTTAGAGGAAGGCAAAGAAAAAGAGGACGTTTGTGCAGTGAAGGAAAAGAAAATGAGTAAAGTGAGTAATAAAAATCCAGAGAAGGAGAGAGTAAAGGAGTTCAAGGAGTTCAAGGATCAAAGGAGGACAATCAATCCTGCTAGAGTAGAATTTAGAAGGGAAACTCAAGGTATTCTAGCCTGCTACAGATGTGGAAGGTATGATCATCTGGCAAACAGTAGGGCTTGTAGGGCAAGAGATCAAAAATGTGCAGTTTGCGGATTAATTGGACATTATGCACGAGCCTGTAGAAGAAAGGATAATAAAACAAAGATTAAATGTGTGACTGAAAAACAAAAAGAAAGTGAGACGGATGAAGAATGTTCTGAGGAGGATGATGTAGTCATTATGGTAAATGATGCTGTTTTAGATGTGAAGAGCAAGGGAAGAAGTAAACCATCTTGTGAAATTAAGGTGGCTGGGGTGCAGGTTGTGTTAGTGGCGGACTCAGGGTCACCTTACACAATTATAAATTTAGATATGTGGAAGGAAAAATTTGTGAGTGCTATTGGAGAAGAACTCAGTGTGTGTGATGTTAAACCGGAGAGTTTCACGGGCGAGAGTATTCCTATGGTGGGATACAGGGATGTCGCACTTGTATTCAAAGGGCGTAAGGCTGAAGGTAGGATTTATGTTGAAGAGTATGGTCCATGTGTTTTGGGTTGGAAAGATCAGAGAAGTTTGAAGATCATTCTCAACCCAAACAGTAAAGAACAAGTTCTAGTGTTGAGTAAAGGAGATGATTTTAGTAGGAAAATGTGCAAGGAATACAAGGAAGTGTTCTCGGGGAAATTGGCCTGCTTAAGGGGTTTAAGCATAAAATAATACTCAAAGAGAATGCAGTACCTGTAAATTATAAAATTAGGAGTGTTCCATTTGTAGTCAGGAGTGATTTGGAGAAAGAACTGCATAGGTTGGAGACAGCTGGAGTGATTGAACAAATAGGATCCTCAGAGTGGATGTCTCCAATTGTAGTCGCACGCAAGTCAAATGGATAAATTAGATTATGTGTGGACTTGAGAGGTGTAAATAAAGAAATACTAGTAGACAAATTTCCATTACCAAAGATTAATGAACTTCTGACCAAAACAAAAGGAATGCAATGGTTCTCCACGGTGGATTTATCGTCCGCTTACCATCAGATTCAACTGCATGAGGAGAGCAGGAAAATAACATCGTTTATAACCCCTTTCGGATGCTACCAGTATATCAGAATGCCGTTATGACTGGCTTCGGCGGCAGCAGTGTTTCAAAGACTGATTAGCGAAGTTCTGAAGAACATAACTGGGGTATTGTATTTCCAAGATGATATTTTGATAATGGGTGAGAACAGGAGAGTACATGATCAGAGGTTGGAAGAAGTCTTAAATGTGTTAAAAAGCAGAGGGTTAACAGCTGAGTATGAAAAATGTCGATTTGCTAAGAACAAAGTAACATACTTGGGACATAATATTGGGAAAGATGGTATTTCTCCAAAGAAAGAGTTAATTGAAGCTGTTAGAGAGGCACCCGAACCTAAAAATAAAGAAGAACTTCGTTCGTTTTTAGGACTTGCGGAGTATTACTCCAAATTTGTAAGAAATTTTGCAGAGAAATCTTATGATTTGAGACAATTACTAAAACAAAAAATTAAATTTGTTTGGGACGGAAAATGTAAGGAAAATTTTGTAACTTTGAAAAATGAAATATGCAATGCAGTGTCATGCCTCCACACCAAGCAATGTCTAAATTCTTATTGGAATTGACGTAGTATCAATATAATACTACCTCATAGTTTATTCCCCGATTAAAACCCACCCCTGTCCCGTGCGTCCAGCACTCCAAAAGGTGTATTACTGATAATTGAGTGTTATGTGTAAAACTATCAGGGTTGAATTTGCCAGTGTTTGTTTATGAATAACAATGTTTGGTAGTTAGGGTCTTTTATCAATGCTTCTTGTCTGATAGTATTTGCTGTATTAATACTCAATTATAACTATCTTTGTACTTCAATCATTGTGCATTTGTTTTTACGTTGGTTCTGAAACAAAGCAAACGTTTGAGAGCGTTCGCGATCGCTCACATTTGCCCGCATTTGTTCCGTTTACCAAGAATAATGCAGAGTCAGTCTGAAGCGCAGCACGTAGGAACGCGCTCTACGTAATGGACGCTTTTGGGAGTGGCAAGGTATAAAACGCCACACCCAAGTTCTGGAAGGCGCTTTGCCTTCTGGTATTGGACCCGAGAGCAGCTGTGTTTTCTATCGCGGCTTACCTGAAAGACGACGAATCCTCTGGTCTTCTGGAATCCGTCTTCAGCATCGGAACAATCAAGCCTGAAAGAAAAAGAAAGAAAGCTAAGTGCATATTTCTTATTTCCAAAGGCGCCCGACGCAAGAAAGCAGCAATTAAAGCGCAGCAGCTTTAGAACTTTTAGAATAATTTTTGGAAAGACTTTTCTAATACAAGAAAGGACATTTGGAGATTTTAATCAAAAGACAATTTGAACAGTCAGAATTTCGCACTCTTTGTTTTCTGTGTATATAATTTCATTTAACAGCATTTCGTGAAGGAAATCAATGCAAGGGGCACAATTTGAGTAAGTGAATTTTTAAGGAAAGGTGTTCAGAAGTGAAAGAGTTTTAATTGCGTTCTGGATAAAAGAAATAGAAGTACTTATTCTATGTTTCTTGATTTACAGTGAAGACTCATCATCTTCCAGAAGCCCCACTTCCATATCACTACACCGACCACACCCTGCCTCACGAAAAAAACACCTTCACGACGACAACAGGACGCAACGCTTAATTTTGTAGGTCGCAGGTAGGACAATTATCCTTTACTCATTTTCTTGAAAAGTAAAGTAAGAGTAAAAGAACTAAAAGTATTGTTTATAGAAGCACGCCCTGAAAATACTTCTTGTTGCCTCGCAGGTCGACTACAGGAACTTTACTAGCGTCCGAAAACCGGCCCTCCTCCCTGAATTCTGTTCGAAAAGCCATAGTGTATAAAAAGCTTGGGTTATTGAATAGGGGTCCTGGGAGGTTGGTTCATAGCGTCTCTGCGAAACCCTGCCAATCACCTTACAGGTAAGATTACAGAACCTTGCAGGTAAGAGTGCATTGGTAACCTTGACATGCAGCACCTATTAAGGGTTTTGATCCAGATTTGAGAAGTGTACTTACAGTGGTTGCGAGTGGAAAAGGTTTGGGTGCTGTGCTCACACAAAATGAAGGTGGCACAAAGGAGGTTGTAATAGGTTTTGCATCTAGAAGTCTCACACCAACAGAGGAGTTATACTCTGTAATAGAAAAAGAAACTCTTGGATGTGTGTAGGGAATGGAACACTTTAGAGCATTCTTATGGGGGACTGAGTTTGACGTGAGGACAGATCACAAACCTTTGGTGACTTTGCTCACTACAGGTGGTATGGTAAAAGCATCAGCGAGAATAGCGAGACTTTCTATGAGGTTACAAGACTACAATTACAGAATAAAGTATGTACCAGGTCTACAAAACAAAATTGCAGATTGTTTAAGTAGAATTCCTTTACCTATTAAAGAAGTACCTAGGAACATTTGGGATGATTATCAAGTTGCAATTGTAGAAGAGGATAGTATGAATTCAATTGGGAAAAATTAGTGGATTTCAAAATATGAGAAGGATGATTTGATCAAAAAGATTAAAGAGAAGATATGGAAGGGATGGGGAGAGAAGAAACCTGACATAGCTGAAGAAAGGAGTTTTTGGGAGGTAAGAAATGAGTTGAGTGTAGAATCAGGATTTGTAGTTAGAGGTGGAAAAATTGTACCTCCTCTTGGATTGAGAAAAAGGGTGTTAGATCTATGTCATGAAGGGCATTTTGCAA
This sequence comes from Calotriton arnoldi, assembly GCA_963921515.1. NCBI lineage: Eukaryota > Metazoa > Chordata > Amphibia > Caudata > Salamandridae > Calotriton > Calotriton arnoldi. The sequence goes on along the minus strand of CAWUFW010004540.1, from coordinate 517,158 downwards.
TTGTAAGGACAAAAAAAAGAGTGAAATGTTCTTATTGGTGGCCGGGAGTTGATCTCGAAGTGGAGAGGGCTGTAAGAGAGTGCAGAGAGTGTGCAGATTCTGATAAGAGTTTAAAGACAATGAGACCACAGTTATTACCCATGGAGTGTCCTGAAATGGTTTGGGATTTATTGGCTGTAGATTTTGTTGGTCCTGTGAAGAATGGTGAAGGAAAATTTATTATAGTTCTAATAGACTATTTTAGTAAATGGGTAGAGTTAGAGGTTGTAGAAAAAGCAGATGCAGATACCGTAGTTAAATTCCTAAGCGATGTGTTTTTGAAGGAAGGTTTGCCTAAAAGACTTTTAAGTGATAATGGTACACACTTTACAGCATCAAAAGTTGAGCAGTTTTTTAATAGGAATGGCGTAGAACATGTCAAAACTTCAGTGTATCATCCCTCTGGAAATGGTGCTGTGGAGCGATTTAATCATGTGATCAAAGGGACTATTCAAATTGCTTGTGAAAATAGGAAGAATTGGGAAGTAGAAATTAAGAAAATGCTGTGGGGTTACCGGTTAACACCATCTCTTACAGGATTTAGCCCTTTTGTTCTCATGCGAGGAAGAGAACCATTCAGAAAAGACAACATGGGATGGATGGACAGTACTAGGCATGTGGAATGGTCACCCAAAGTTGTCAAGGAAAACGTTATTAAAGCACAACAAGTGTATAAAAGGAACTTTGACAAAAAGAATGCCACTAGGGTGGAGGATTTAAAAGTGGGGGACTGGGTAAAAACAAAAAAATGGGGAAAGATACCTAAAGGGGAGAGTACATTTTCTGCACCGCTAAGAGTTGTAGAATGTTTGAGGAATTCAGCCAGGTTGAGTGACAATCGTGTCTGGCACATGAATCGTATTGCAAAATGCAAAAACATTGAAAAGGCACAAGGGGAGGATGTTGGTGGATCTTCTGTTTTTGATGATTGGTTGTGGGAGGATGAAGTCGAAGATGGAATGGAGCAGGGAGAGACAGTGGGTGTGCAGGAAGCTTTTAACACATCTGCGGAAATGCAGGAGCATGTGGAAACTGGTACAAGGAGATTGGGTAGAATGGGAAGAGTAATTCACACCCCTTACAAACTCAGAGATTTTGTGTTGTGTTAACTTTTTCTTGTTATTTATTTTTGTAGGATATATTGTATATAGTTGTTTCTCTCTCACTGTTGTTCAATATATACAGGAGGGGGATGTGTGGTGTTGATGCATTCCACGTCTGGAATGTATCTTACATCACAGTGAGGTAAGATAGAACCGAGGGTAGTGGGAGTTCTTGGGGATGACAGTTACCTTTGAATGTTGCCATGATAAGATGTACTTGAAGTTAAGTGCTATGCAGAGTTGCCAATAAAGCTACTTGAAATCTACTTAAATATACCGGAGTGATACTTGCTCAGGCTCGACCTAAAAAGGAAAGTTACTCAATGGAATACATGCCTATGGGTGATTCCCATGTGTAATATCTGGGCTTTTTATGAACCCTACAATAGTTCCGGAATACGCTGCAAACCTCGGAGAAAAACCCAAGTTGATTTATAAAGACTATTATCAGATATCACCCAGAACTGGGACTTTTTTTGTTGCTTTTTTGTATGTTAAGGCTACGTAGATTGATTCTACTATGATGTGTTAAAGAATGATGCTTTGAAACACTGCAGCTTTACAATACGCTTTACCTGTCAAAAATGCCATCTTCTCTAGCTGTTCTAAGCTTAATGATCCACAGGCATCGAGCTTTTTCGTAGCAACACAAGTATCACTTAATATAAAATCAATTCAGCTGAAATTGTATGTCCTTTGCCTAACAACTCTTTCAATTATAAATGCAGCCTTTATGTTTGTACATGTTGGATATATTATCTCTCAATTTAAAGATAATTTGAGTAGTATTTAAAATACCTTGGGTATGTCAAGAAATATTGATTTACCGAGAAAATCCACTAGTTATTGTTCCCTTCACTAAACTTTGCCGTTGGCACAGATGTTGCAGTTCTCCAGTGGAGGAGGTAACTAAAAACAATTTTTCTTTTTCCGCCTTGTTCAGAATATTACATCTTGGCCTGTGCCAACTAGAGGTTTATGGATTTCACGGATAAGCAATACCCTGGGCTTCCATTTCACGATAAGTGGATTCGTTCGCTGGTCCACAGACAGGAAATTCAATTTCAAAGCAGCAGATTCTATCTTTTGAAAAACATTAAAAGTAATGTTTTCATATCTACGAAGAAGAATCGCCTTACAGAAGGGTTATCCGTGAAATGCGATAACTGAGATGCGAACATTGACTGCATTGTAAAGTTGCAATTAAGTCAATACATATGAGAGTGGATTTCACAAGTCCCCAGAGTGAGGTGGTGTCTTCTCTCAAGTGTACGTACTCTGATAGACGTTCTAATCATTTTCTGGCTTCAATATGCGGGTCCCAAGAAAATGAAAATGTATACTCATGCTTGGTGGTAAATCATGTGCTTTTATAAAAAGTTAGGTTTGCAGATCAATTTGCAAAACATACGATTATCCCAGGTTAGATTCTTTACCCACGGACTAAACTTTGAATAGGCAGATTTTCTTTAGAATTCCGATTGGAAAATAGCTGTTCAATAATTGGGATGCACTGTGAAGGCACCGAAACAGAAATTGGAATCCCCGGAACGGTATTTCTTACTGCGGAAATGCAAGGGAGGAAACCTTCAAGATGGAAGAAGAAATGGCCTGGAGCAACTAACAGAAGACCCTCAAACACATCTTAAAATAAATAGAGCAAGAGCCTTCAAATTGTTTTCAAATAGTGGATTAATAAAAACTAAACATTTTAAAGTCGTTAAGCTGGGTTAGTACATTAATAAACAGTGCTCTGTAATATAAACGTACAACAAGAATTAAACAACATGTCAAGTGATGACTAGGGACTCGGGCGTCTGCTCGTAGTCCCATAGTAGCTCGCGTGCATCCGGACATTCGTAAACAAATAAAAAAAATAAAAAAAACCTGGCAGCGACTGCATCAGAAAGAGAGCGTAGGGATGAGTGGTCTGCTCCGAGAGGTGGGGGCTTAAAGGGAGCGAAAGGAAGTGTTGGACTTGGCCCTTTTTGAAGGGTCATCCCAGAACTTTTTGCCTTCCTCCTGCATTTTTTTCTGACCTGTTGTTGGTGGTTTTATGACTCTGGGCACTTTATCACTACTGATAAGTGCTAAAGTGCATGTGCTCTCCCTTGTAAACTTGGTAAGATTAGTCTACACCTGTTTGGCATATTTAATTTACCTGTAAGTCCCTTCTACAGCGGTATCCCATATACCCAGGGGCTGTAAATTAAATCCTACCAGTGGGATTGCAGCGCTGTTTGTGCCACCCCCGAAGTAGCCTTTCAAACCTGTCTCAGGCCCCTGCCACTGCAGGGCCTGCACGTGCAGTTTACTGCTGCTGTGACGTGGCATATAAAGTGGTTGACAAGTCTGCAACTCCCCTTTTACTACATATCAGTCACCCCTAAGGTAGGCGCTAGCTAGTCCTATGGGCAGGGTGCTGTGTAGTTAAATGGTCGGACATGTGCCTTAACTGTGTGGCATGTACTGGTATTAACAAACAGTATTTTTGGTTTCTCACTGATGTGAGGCTGCCCTCTCATAGGTTTGCATTGGGGATTACCTGATATGTGCTTTAGTGGTAATTCCTGACATCAGAGGGGTAGCGTGACCATGCTTGGTATGTGTGGAATAGTAGTGATAAATCTTGCTTATTGGTGAAAGCAGATTTATTATTACTATTTTAGAAATGCCACTTTTAGAAGTGAGCATTTCTGTGTGCTATGTGTCTTTGTGCCCTGCCTACATGTGTATTGACCATCTGGTTCTGACTGACAGGGGAGAGGGGATGTGCATTCACTCAAGCCAGTCCCTGGGGGGTTGAGGTGTGTCCTGCCCTGCCTGAGTGACTCAGTGCTAGGCTGAGTAGACATTGGCTTAATTTAGAGTAGCAGGAGGAGTTTTCACTTAGACCTGAATAGGCCTGGTCTGCATTTGGAGTGGTGAAAGGAGTAGCATCTGCACCTGAATAGGGCTGTGCCTGCCTTCCACAATGCTGGCTCTGCCCCCCTGTGGTGTGTCTGGGGCCAATGCTTACACTGTGAATGGGGGGTGTTGTACACTTGTAATTGAATTTTAAGTGCCCCCAGAGCAAAGACATTTAAACTATAAGTAAAGGGGCTGTGACCCCATGTAAGGAGAAAGGACACTGCATGGGACTTGTACCTACGTGCTGCTGGCTCTACAGACTGCACCTTGCCATGAGGAACCACCATTGGATTGGATTACTCTGCTGGGTGGAGAGAAGGACTGCCACTATTATTACCTAGATCCATGTGCTGACATGCCTGCACCCAGTTGCTGGCACCCCCAGTAATCTCCCCAGGGCTGTGTGGCTTGTCCTTGGCCATTTGAAAACAGCGCATGGCACAGCCAGTGGTTTTTAACAGCGCAAAGGAAGTGCTGGAGGGTGCTTCCCTCGCCATTCTCAGCGCCTAAGAGTGAAGCGCTGCAACTTTGAAGATCTCGAAGCTGTCGACACTGGTGGGCGGGCCCAGCCGACGGAGACTTCGCTCCGTGCTGCACCCGAGGCCGCCTGAGACCAGGAGAGGTCTCCAACTCGGGGACTGCTCGTCCCTTTCCCATGTGGGGAGATGGTGCTGCTGCTGGAGTTGCGTGGAGCCTGAACGCAGCCCCAGCACATTATTTCCACAATGAGGTAGCCGCAGAAAAGGTTAGCCCCTCCCAAGAGGTGGGTGGAGCAATCCCAGTGCAGAGATGACAACCGACTCCGGAAGCTCCCTGCACCGGCCGGCAATGCCTACCCAGGCTGCCCGAGTATCCGGAAGTCGCAGGGAGAGAAGCGGCCTTCGCCTCAGAACCGCCCATTCCCTGTCATGCCCACCAAGAATGGAGGTGAGCACTGTTGGAAAGTGGATTATTGGTAGGGGCAAATGTAGGTCTGCCACTGGCAATAAGGCCACTAACACAGTATAGGGCTAAGAATAGGTCTTAGAAAATTATTCCTATGCTCAATCCTTGGTAACCTGGCTGCGAGCAGACAGGCTTAACTTCAAAGACAGGTATGTAAAGCATTTAAAAACACCAATTCAGTAAATAATTAAGACACAACACATAATAAAAATCCAACACCAATTTATAAAAATAGGAAATATTTTTATCTTTAAAATGACACCAAAACGACAAAAGTCCAATGTAGGGAACCGGAGATATGAATTTTCAAAGATTTAGCATTATATAGCACTTAGAAACATATAGCGCCTTATTGGGATACCTGGTCGCGATAGACCGGCTCAAAGTCAAAGTTTCAGGCCGACTGCGATGGAGCCCTGAGCGGCTACCACTCGCGGTAGGTCCCGGTCACAGTTTTTACCTTCGGACTTAGGAACTTTTCTGGAGCTTTTCTTCCCGGGGTCCCTCGAAGCTCTCAGCCAGTCCGGCTTCGGGTGAGGGTTCGCCGGATTGCCTTGCGATGAGCTCCCGGTCAAACTTATGGAAGTCCGACCTCCGGAGTGTTCCAGCGGAGCAAACTCAGGATCCAGGCCAACACTGGGTTGAAGGCAGGCGGCTTGGCTTTCGCGGTTGCTCCCGGTCACCTTTTCTTCGTTCGGACTTAGAAACTTTTATGGAGCTTTTTCTCGCGGGGTCCCTCGATGCTCTTCACCAGGCCAGATTCGGTGAGGGTTCGCCGGCCTCGGATTTCTTCTACTCCCGGTCAAACTCTGGAAGTTGGACCTACGGAGCTTTTAGCGGGACGAACCTGGATGGCTTGGCCGGCTCGCAGTTGAAGGCAGGCGGCTTGGCTGGCCAGGTTGAGTCGGTCCCTCTATGGAGCTTTTTTTCAAAGTTGCTCCAAAGTTCTCCAAACTACTTGAACTTCTTCCTGAAGTTCCTCAAGGGGTCCCAACGTGTCTTAAACTCACTCCAAGGGTCTGGAAGCTCCAAGATGGTCCTTGAAAGTTGAGGACTTCAGTTCCCAAAATCCACTTGGACAAAACCCTTACAAATCCTCTGGTAGTTCTTCCAGTTGATGATCCTTGGGGGTGATGGTCCAGGTGAGCTCTGTTAACCTGTAGCTTGCAGGGAGTCCACTCTTTAGTTCTTTTGCAGCAAGGTAATCCACAGGGCTGTAGTTTCAGCTGGGGCAGTCTTCAGAGGACAGGCCTTAGAGTTTTGCACCCCCAACTTCTCAGCATGGCAACGTCTTGCTTCCTTAAGTTTCAAGCAGCAGATCTGGAGGGCTCTTCCCCTCTCAGATACTTATTCCAAGTTCTCTGGGTCAGGCAGTAGGTCACTCCTGACCAATGGGAGCAGGGTAACTCCTCAAAGATATGACCACATCCTGTAGAGTGTGGCATTATTTTGTCCCAGAGTGCATCAAATCTTCCAAATTCATCATGGCTGATTTTCCAGCAGGGAGGTAAGAGCTGGCTAAACACACCCCTAGGATGGCTTATTTACTTAGACTCTCCCCCCTGCATCTGCTCATACCTTTCTTAATCCTACCATCTGCCTGAGGTGGAAAGTTCAGAGTTGTAAATGACACTGGTTTCTGCTCTCCTCTTTGAAAACCATGGTTTACGACTCCTCCCCCTGGCCTGGCATTCCTGTGGAGCAGCACACTGCCCTCCCAGCAGAGCTGGTTAACCCCAGGGGCTCTTTATCACCTCTTCAAGGCAGCCTGGCTAATCCACTTAACTCTGACCAATCAGGACAGACCACTGGAAGGCTGAATCTGGACTTACAAACAAGAAAGTCTTATAACTTCTTGTATGTACACTTTAGGAGAAATTCAACAATATCATATTCTTCAATTTATTAATACCATTCAGGGAAGTCTTTGAATGGTACTTCTAGCCCTCTCCTATCAAGAGTTATTAGTTAATAACTTCCTACCATGTTAACCTATGTAGCAGGGGATTTGCAATGGGAAAAATGACTTGGGCCATTTTTCCAGCACCAGGACTTACAAAAACATATTTTATAAGTACTTTGCTTATATCTACAGGACCCCCACCCCATGGGTCACTTTGGTGTGACTTTAGGGGTTCTGAATCTGTAGAAATATTGCAGATCCTCACTTCACAGTGCTCCTAGCATCAAAGTCGAATTTGGGCAGCACTTTATCACAATGTGGGGAGTGAAATGTGAAATTTCACTTAACCCAGAACATACAAAACTCATTTTATAAGGGTCTACCTTATAGATACCTGACCCCCCACCCCTGGGATACCTAGGGGAGACCCTGGGGGTTCATAATATGCCATAGCATTGTAGGGTATCCATTTTTAAGTGCCGCAAACACCAAAGTCGAGTTTGGGCATGTTGCAAAGTCATCCTGTGCCCTGGGCACCCCCAACTTTTTGGCTGACTGATACTGGTGGTAACTGACTCTGACTGACCCTGGGCTCTGCCTAACCAGGCCCAGGGCCATTGCTATGCTGAAAGAGACACATTAGAATACAGTTAAAACACCTACATACACTAGGGTACACAATGGTATGGTGGGGTACCCCTGTGATTGGCATGACCTACCCTATAAGCCCCTAGTATATAATAGGGCAGGGGGATTGAAACTACCTAGAAGTCCCTAGTACCCTAGGGCATTGCAGTTTAGAGGCAAGCAGCTCTTTTTGCACTTGCATGTATGCACTGCTGAAGCCTGAGGTCAGTTTAAAAGCAGCCCTGGGTGCCAGGACTGCTTTTAAAAAGTAAATTGTGTCCAAACTCGACTTTGGGGTTTGGGGCACTTACAAATGGATACCCTACAATGTTAGGGCATATTAGGGACCCCCAGGGTCTTACCTAGGTGTCCCAGGGGTCAGATATTTATAAGGTACACCCTTATAAAATGAGTTTTTATATGCCTGGGTAAAGTGAAATTTCACATTTCACTCCCCCCATTGTGGTAAAGTGCTGCCCAAATTCGACTTTGATGCTAGGAGCACTGTGAAGTGAGGATCTGCAATATTGTTACAGATTCAGAACCCCTAAAGTCTCCCCTAGTTGTCCTGTGGGGTGGGGGTCCTGTAGATATAAGCAAAGTACTTATAAAATATGTTTTTGTAAGTCCTGGTGCTGGAAAAATGGCCCAAGTCATTTTTCCCATTGCAAATCCCCTGTTACATAGGTTAACATGGTGGGAAGTTATTAATTAATAACTCTTGATAGGAGAGGGCTAGAAGTGCCATTCAAAGATTTCCCAAATGGTATTAATAAATCCAACAATATGATATTGTTGAATTTCTCCTAAAGTGTACCTACAAGAAGTTATAAGACTTTCTTGTTTGTAAGTCCAGATTCAGCCTTCCAGTGGTCTGCCCTGATTGGTCAGAGTTAAGTGGATTAGCCAGCCTGCCTGGAGAGGTGATAAAGAGCCCCTGGGGTTATGCAGCTCTGCTGGGAGGGAAGTGTGCTGGTCCACAGGAATGCCAGGCCAGGGGGAGGGGTTGTAAACCATGGTTTTCAAAGAGAAAAGCAGAACCCAGTGTCATTTACAACTCTGAAGTTTCTACCTCAAGCAGATGGGGAGATTAAGGAAGGTATGAGCAGATGCAGGGGGGAGAGTCTAAGTAAATTAGCATCCTAGGGGTGTGTTTAGCCAGCTCTTGCCTCCTTGCTGGAAAATCTGCCATTATGGATTTGGAAGATTTGATGCACTCTGGGACAAAATAATGCCACACTCTACAGGAAGTGGTCATATGTTTGAGGAGTTACCCTGCTCCCATTGGTCAGGAGTGACCTCCTGTCTGACCAAGAGAACATGGAATAAGTATCTGAGAGGGGCAGAGCCATCCAGATCTGCTGCTTGAAACTTACTGAAGCAAGAAATTGCCAAGCTGAGAAGTTTTGCTGTGCAAAAATTTCTAAGGCCTGACCTCTGAAGACTGCACCATCTGAAACTACAGCCCTGTGGATTATCTTGCTGAAAAGGAACTAAAGAGTGGACTCCCTGAAAGCTACAGGTGAAAAGAGCTCATCTGGAACATCACCAACTAAATCTGCACCTTGGAGAACTACCAGTGGATTTGTAAGGGTGACGTCCAAGTGGATTGTGGGAACTAAAGTCCTCAACTTTCAAGGACCATCTTGAAGCTTCCAGACCCTTGGAGTGAGTTTGAGACACTTTGGGACCCTTTGAGGAACTTCAGGAAGAAGTTCAAGAAGTTTGGAGAACTTTGGAGGAACTTTGAAAAAAAGCTCCATAGAGGGACCGACTTAACCTGGTCAGCCATGCCGCCTGCCTTCAACCGCGAGTCGGCCAAGCCACCCAGGTTCGTCCCGCTAAAAGCTCCGTCGGTCCAACTTCCAGAGTTTGACCGGGACTAGAAGAAATCTGAAGCCGGTGAACCCTCACCGGATCCGGCTACATGAAGAGCATCAAGAGACCCCGCGAGAAAAAGCTCCAGAAAAGTTTCTAAGTCCGCTCGTAGAAAAGGTGACCAGGAGCATCCGCGAACGCCATGCCGCCTGCCTTCCATCACGTGTCGGCCTGGGCTCCTGGGTTGCCCCGCTGAAGCGCTAAAGAAAAAGTTTCTAAGTCCGCTCCAGGGAAGTTGACCGGGAGCTCATCGAAAGGCAATCCGGCGAACCCTCACCGGATCCGGACTGGCTGGGAGCTTCGAGGGGCCTCGAGGAGAAAAGCTCCCGAAACGTTTCTAAGTGTGAAGGTAGAAACTGAGACCGGGACCTGCCGCAAGCTGTAGCCGCCCAGGGCTCCATCGCAGTCAGCCTGAAACTTTGACTTTGCCCCCGTCTATCGCGAGCAGGTATCCCAATATGGTGCTATAAACTTCTAAGTGCTATATTTTATTAAATCTTTGAAAATTCATATCTCCGGTTCCCTACATTGGATTTTTGTCGTGTGTGTGTCAATTTAAAGATAAAAATATCTCCTAGTTTTATAAATTGGTGTTGGATTTTTATTATGTGTTGTGTCTTAATTAGTTACTGAAGTGGTGTTTTTAAATGCTTTACATACCTGTCTTTGAAGTTAAGCATGTCTGCTCGCAGCCACGTTACCAAGGGTTGAGCATAGGAATAATTTTCTAAGACCTATGCTGAGTCCTACCAATGATTAGTGGCCTTTTTGCCAGTGGCAGACCTACATTTGCCCCTACCAATAATCCACTTTCCAACATTTGGTGCTCAGCGGTGTGGATGAGGACTTGTGTTTAAAAAGTACACCTTTCAGTGAATGAATTAAGATTATAAAAATCCTCTAAATTGCCTTAGAACAAAACTTTTGAGTTTGATTTTTGGAATTTGGACTAAACTGTTTTTAATCCATTGTTTTAATTTTTCCAAATTGTTCTAAGTTTGTTGTGCCTAGTTGTTGTGACCCAAAACTAGGGAACCATGGAGCTGGACCTGGCTAAACTGTCCCAGTTCAAGCTTGCTGAGCCTAGGGAACAGTGTAGGCTTAGGGGGCTACCTGCTGCCAAGAAGATGAGGAAGGCAGGGTTACTTGAGTCCCTACAGGCCTGGGCCGGGGCAGCTGAGGAGAACCCAGGGGGGTGGGAGGATGTTCCTCCCAACCTCACCCAAGAGGGGGGTGAGGATGAGACCTCTTCCATTGTGACTAGTGTTAGCCAGGTGAATCAAGGTGGTGGTGGGAGTGGGGAAGGGTCCCTTACTCAGGAACCACTACCGTCCCTTGCAGAGAGACAGCTTCAGGCTCAATTAGCTTTGATAGCTTTAGAGCAGGAGAAAGTGGAATTGGCTAGGAAGAGATGGGAGAAGGAGGAGTTGAGAAGAAATGGTGGCAGTGAAAATGATGAAGATTTTGAGATGTCCAGGGGTGGTGCATTTGAACCTATACTTCCCAAGGGTATAGTGCCCAAGTACACAGAGGGGGATGACATTGACAAGTGGCTAGCAGCTTTTGAGAGGGCCCTTAGAATGAGTAGGGTCCACTCTAGGTATTGGGGTGCACTCCTGTGGGAGTTGATTCCAGTAGCTGGGAGGGATAGGCTCCTGACCCTGAAGGGAGAGGATGCAGAATAGTACCAGCAGATGAAGGCATGCTTAGTCAAGAGGTTTGGTCTGACTCCAGAGCAGTACAGGGTGAAGTTTAGAGGCACCCAGAAATTGAGGTCAAAGTCTTGGGTAGACTTTGTGGACGTTTCAGTGAAGGCACTGGAAGGCTGGATTGTTGGTAACAAAGTTGACACATATGAGGGATTGTATAATATGTTTTTGAAAGAACATATTTTGACTCATTGTGCAGAAGAGAAGTTACGCCAGTAGCTAGTGGACTCTAAGCTGACAGACCCCATAGAGCTGGGTGAAGCAGCTAATGAGTGGGTGAGAACCCGGGTTTCCATACAGCACCAGGGGGGTGACCAGAAGAAAGGAGGACAGGTCCCTCCCCAGGGGAAAGCCCAAGGGAAAGAAGGTCAAAACCAGAAGGAGTCCTCCAAAGACCCACAAAAACCTGCACAAGGAGGGGGGGCCCGAGCCAACCCAAATCCAAAGGGAGGTGGAATCAGGGAAAGAATGGTAGGTTCTTTGATCCCTCAAAAGTGGGTTAGTACTTTGAATGTAACCAGCCAGGGCACAAACAGGGAGATGCTGTCTGTGCCAAGAAGCTCCCCCCTAAGGGGCCATCCACAGGGATTGCCAGTGTCAGTGTAGGGGTGGAGAGTGGTGCCCCAGAGAGGGGTAGTCAGGTGGTGGAAGCAACCTTAGTGTCCCTGGGTGGGGTGAATATTGCAACCCTTGCTGCCTTACCTCCAAACATGGACAAATACAGGCAGAGGCCTAAAGTGAATGGGACTGAGGTTGAGGCTATCAGAGACACTGGGGCTAGTGTAACTATGGTCCTGGATGAGCTGGTGCCTCCAGAGAGGTTATTACCTGGTGAGTTTCACCAGGTGACTTATGCAGACAGCACTAACAAACTCCATCCTATGGCTGTGGTGGATTTGGAATGGGGAGGTGTGACAGGCCCTATGAAGGTAGCTGTGTCAAAGGTGCTCCCAGTCCAGTGTTTACTGGGCAATGATCTTGAAGCCTCTGTGTGGTCAGAGGTGGAGAGAGGACTCCATATGAAAATATTGGAGCTCCCTGAGTGGGTATGTGCTGTGACTAGGTCACAGACTAGCCAGAAGGGAGGGGCTGGACACTTGGACCCTGGAACAAAGGGCCAAGCATCCAAGGACAAGGGCACTGGGCCTGGTGAGCCAGCCCAGGGAACTCCAGAGGTGCAGGCAGAATCTAACCCTGGGGGGGAGGATCTGGCCTCTGAGGGAGGGACTCCATCCCTGCCAGAGCTGTCAGATTTGGCAGAACTGACAGGAGCAGGTGGACCCTCCAGAGAGGAGTTCAGTAAGTGACAGCGTGACTGTCCCACCCTTGAGAGCTTGAGGCGGATTGCTTCTAAGCAAGAGGAAGGGGATGACAGTGGGTTTCACAAACTCTACTGGGAAGATGGACTGCTTTATACTGAGGCCAGAAACCTCAAGGAGGGGGCCACCAGGAGGTTGGTGGTGCCCCAGAAGTACAGAGAGTTCATCCTGACTTTGGGTCATGATATCCCCTTGGCAGGACATTTGGGACAGACAAAGACATGGAACCGATTGGTGAACCATTTCTACTGGCCCCATATGTCTGAAAAGGTAAAGGAGTTTTGCAGCTCCTTTGTCACCTGTCAGGCAAGTAGCAAGGCAGGGGGCAAGACAAAGGCTCCCCTAATACCACTGCCAGTGGTGGGGGTTCCTTTTGAAAGGGTGGGGATGGACATTGTTGGTCCCCTGGACCCACCTACTGCATCAGGGAATAGGTATATCTTAGTGGTAGTGGACCATGCCACTAGGTACCCTGAAGCGATCCCTCTTAGAACCATTGATGCTCCTGCAGTGGCTAGAGCACTGCTTGGTGTGCTCACCAGAGGGGGTTTTCCAAAAGAGGTGGTGTCAGATAGGGGCACGAACTTCCTGTCCAGCTATCTGACTGCTATGTGGGATGAGTGTGGTGTCAACTACAAGTTCACCACCCCCTATCACCCACAAGCAAATGGTCTTGTTGAGAGATTCAACAGAACCCTGAAGGGCATGATAAATGGGTTGTCAGAGAAACTCAGGAGGAGATGGGATGTTCTCCTCCCATGCTTACTGTTTGCCTACAGGGAGGTGCCACAGAAAAGGGTTGGTTTCAGTCCCTTTGAGTTGTTGTTTGGACACCCTGTGAGGGGGCCATTGAGCCTGCTAAGAGAGTCTTTAGAGAAGCCTCTTAAAGAAGCTAAGGACAATGTGCTTGACTATGTGCTAGGCCTGAGATCTAGAATGGCAGAGTACATGTACAAGGCAAACAGGAAACTGGAGGCCAGCCAGGAGCTCATGAAGCACTGGTATGATCAAAAGGCTACTATGCCTGAGTATACTCCAGGACAATTGGTGTGGGTGTTGGAGGCTGTAGCTCCCAGGGCCCTCCATGACAAGTGGAGTGGGCCCTATCCAATCTTAGAAAAGAAGGGGGAGGTTACCTATTTGGTTGGCCTTGGCACCCCCAGGAACCCTCATAGGGTCCTGCATGTGAATAGATTGAAACCCCACCATGACAGGGCAGACATGACCATGTTACTGGTCACTGATGAGGGTGTGGAGGAGGAAACTGAGCCTGTGCCCGACCTCCTCTCCACTAATGTGCAAGATGGGTCAGTGGAGGGGGTGATACTCTCTCCCAAGCTGACAGACCAGCAGCACATAGACTGTAAGCAAGTGCTGGAGCAGTTTGCTGGCCTGTTCTCTTTGACCCCAGGCATCACTGAGTGGTGTGTGCACCACATTGACACTGGTGACAGCCTACCTGTCAAAAATAAACTGTACAGGTTGTCTGACCATGTCAGAGCCAGCATTAAAGCTGAGGTTGCTAAGATGCTAGAATTGGGGGTAATTGAACCGTCTGAGAGTCCATGGGCCAGTCCAGTGGTGCTGGTACCTAAACCTAATCCTCAGGGGGGACCTAAGGAGTTAAGGTTCTGTGTGGACTACAGAGGATTGAATGCAGTCACAAAGACTGACGCTCACCCTATACCTAGAGCTGATGAGCTCATTGACAGGTATGGGGCTGCTAAGTACCTGAGTACTTTTGATTTGACTTCAGGTTACTGGCAGATTGCCCTCACTGATGGAGCAAAGGAGAGGTCAGCATTCACCACACCAGAGGGACATTATCAGTTCAAGGTAATGCTGGCTTAAAGAATGCACCTGCCACCTTCCAAAGGTTGGTGAACAGGGTCTTGTCTGGGTTGGAACCGTTCAGTGCAGCTTACCTGGATGATATAGCTGTATACAGTTCTACCTGGGGGGATCACTTAAGCCACCTAAGGGAAGTGCTTCAGGCCATGCCCAGACGTGGGTCCCTTGCTCTTCATGCCACTGGAATCAAGCTATCCTGGCTGAAGAGGGGTGAAACCCCGAAACCGGTCCTAGGTTGCTTGTTTCCAGTCCAGGGAGGACCTGGCTTGGCAGTTCGGGCTGGACTGTTCCCATGAGGCACAGGGTCAAGACTGATTTGCATATGGCTGGGTTCAAACTGGAATGGCATGGTGAGCAAAAAAACGATGGATTTAGGCCCAGATCTCTGTACTGGGGTGAATGTATGACATTGTTCTGCATTCTGTCCATCAACTGTTGTTTTTGCATTTGTCACCCCGAGTGGGACGGATATGCCCAGACGTGGGTCCCGTGCTCTCCATGCCACTGGAATCAAGCTATCCTGGCTGAAGAGGGGTGAAACCCCAAAACCGGTCCTAGGATGCTTGTTTCCAGTCCAGGGAGGACCTGGCTTGGCAGTTCGGGCTGGACTGTTCCCATGAGGCACAGGGTCAAGACTGATTTGCATATGGCTGGGTTCAAACTGGAATGGCATGGTGAGCAAAAAAACGATGGATTTAGGCCCAGATCTCTGTACTGGGGTGAATGTATGACATTGTTCTGCATTCTGTCCATCAACTGTTGTTTTTGCATCAGGCCATGCAGCAGGCAGGCCTGACTATTAAGGCAAGCAAGTGCCAAATAGGGCAGAGTTCTGTGGTGTACCTGGGCCACCTGGTAGGTGGGGGCCATGTACAGCCTCTCCAAGCTAAAATCCAAACTATTTTGGATTGGACAGCTCCTGTTACCCAGACTCAGGTCAGGGCATTCCTTGGACTGACAGGGTACTATAGAAGGTTTGTTCAGAATTATGGGACCATTGTGGGGCCCCTAACAGAACACACTTCTAAAAAGAGGCCCAAGAAGGTGGCTTGGACCCCAGAGTGTCAGAATGCCATTTGACACTCTGAAAGCTGCTATGTGTTCAGCACCAGTGCTACTGGCCCCTGACTACACAAAAGAATTTGTGGTTCAGACAGATGCTTCAGAGCAAGGGATTGGGGCAGTCTTGTCACAGCTAAATGAAGAGGGCCTTGATTAGCCAGTTGCCTTTATTAGCAGGAGGCTTCTTCCCAGAGAGCAGCGATGGAGTGCCATTGAGAGAGAGTCTTTTGCTGTGGTTTGGTCCCTGAAAAAGTTGAGACCATATTTGTTTGGGACTCACTTTCATGTTCAAACTGACCACATGCCTCTCAGATGGCTCATGCAGATGAGAGGGGAGAATCCCAAGCTGTTAAGGTGGTCCATTTCCTTACAGGGAATGGACTTTACAGTGGAACACAGACCTGGGGTTGCCCATGCAAATGCAGATGGACTTTCCAGGTTTTTCCACTTAGCTGATGAGGACTACCAGGGTGTAGGTTAGTAACCCATCACCTTTCGTTTGGGGGGGGGCTATGTTGCAAAGTCATCCTGTGCCCTGGGTACCCCCCAACTTTTTGCTGACTGATACTGGTGATAACTGACTCTGACTGACCCTGGGCTCTGCCTAACCAGGCCCAGGGCCAGTGCTATACTGAAAGAGACACATTAGAATACAGTTAAAACACCTACATACACTAGGGTACACAATGGTATGGTGGGGTACCCCTGTGATTGGCATGACCTACCCTATAAGCCCCTAGTATATAATAGGGCAGGGGGATTGAAACAACCTAGAAGTCCCTAGTACCATAGGGCATGGCAGTTTAGAGGCCAGCAGCTCTTTTTGCACTTGCATGTGTGCACTGCTGAAGCCTGAGGTCAGTTTAAAAGCAGCCCTGGGTGCCAGGACTGCTTTTAAAAAGTAAATTGTGCCCAAACTCGACTTTGGGGTTTGTGGCACTTAAAAATGGATAACCTACAATGTTATGGCATATTAGGGACCCCCAGGGTCTCCCCTAGGTGTCCCAGGGGGGGGGAGTCAGATATTTATAAGGTACACCCTTATAAAAGGATTTTGTATATGCCTGGGTAAAGTGAAATTTCACATTTCACTCCCCTATTGTGGTAAAGTGCTGCCCAAATTCGACTTTGATGCTAGGAGCACAGTGAAGTGAGGATCTGCAATATTTTTACAGATTCAGAACCCCTAAAGTCTCCCTAGTTGTCCTATGGGGTGGGGGTCCTGTAGATATAATCAAAGTATTTATAAAATATGTTTTTGTAAGTCCTGGTGCTGGAAAAATGGCCCAAGTCATTTTTCCCATTGCAAATCCCTGTTACATAGGTTAACATGGTGGGAAGTTATTAATTAATAACTCTTGATAGGAGAGGGCTAGAAGTGCCATTCAAAGATTTCCCCGAATAGTATTAATAAATCCAACAATATGATATTGTTGAATTTCTCCTAAAGTGTACCTACAAGAAGTTATAAGACTTTCTTGTTTGTAAGTCCAGATTCAGCCTTCAAGTGGTCTGCCCTGATTGGTCAGAGTTAAGTGGATTAGCCAGCCTGCCTGGAGAGGTGATAAAGAGCCCCTGGGGTTATGCAGCTCTGCTGGGAGGGAAGTGTGCTGGTCCACAGGAATGCCAGACCAGGGGGAGGGGTTGTAAACCATGGACTTCAAAGAGAAAAGCAGAACCCAGTGTCATTTACAACTCTGAACTTTCTACCTCAGGCAGATTGGGGGATTAAGGAAGGTATGAGCAGATGCAGGGGGGAGCGTCTAAGTAAATTAGCCATCCTAGAGGTGTGTTTAGCCAGCTCTTGCCTCCTTGCTGGAAAATCTGCCATTATGGATTTAGAAGATTTGATGCACTCTGGGACAAAATAATGACACACTCTACAGGAAGTGGTCATATGTTTGAGGAGTTACCCTGCTCCCATTGGTCAGGAGTGACCTCCTGTCTGACCCAGAGAACATGGAATAAGTATCTGAGAGGGGCAGAGCCCTCCAGATCTGCTGCTTGAAACTTACTGAAGCAAGACATTGCCAAGCTGAGAAGTTTTGCTGTGCAAAGATTTCTAAGGCCTGACCTCTGAAGACTGCACCATCTGAAACTACAGCCCTGTGGATTATCTTGCTGAAAAGGAACTAAAGAGTGGACTCCCTGAAAGCTACAGGTTAAAAGAGCTCATCTGGAACATCACCAACTAAATCTGCACCTTGGAGAACTACCAGTGGATTTGTAAGGGTGACGTCCAAGTGGATTGTGGGAACTGAAGTCCTCAACTTTCAAGGATCATCTTGGAGCTTCCAGACCATTGGAGTGAGTTTGAGACACTTTGGGACCCTTTGAGGAACTTCAGGAAGAAGTTCAAGAAGTTTGGAGAACTTTGGAGGAACTTTGAAAAAAAGTTCCATAGAGGGACCGACTCAACCTGGTCAACCAAGCCGCCTGCCTTCAACCACGAGTCAGCCAAGCCACCCAGGTTCGTCCCGCTAAAAGCTCCGTCGGTCCAACTTCCAGAGTTTGACCGGGACTAGAAGAAATCTGAAGCCGGCGAACCCTCACCGGCTCCGGCTACATTAAGAGCATCGAGAGACCCCGCGAGAAAAAGCTCCAGAAAAGTTTCTAAGTCCGCTCGTAGAAAAGGTGACCGGGAGCAACCGCGAACGCCAAGCCGCCTGCCTTCCATCGCGTGTCGGCCTGGGCTCCTGGGTTGCCCCACTGAAGCGCTAAAGAAAAAGTTTCTAAGTCCGCTCCAGGGAAGTTGACCAGGAGCTCGTCGAAAGGCAATCCGGCGAACCCTCACCGGATCCGGACTGGCTGGGAGCTTCGAGGGGCCTTGAGGAGAAAAGCTCCAGAAAAGGTTCTAAGTGTGAAGGTAGAAACTGAGACCGGGACCTGCTGCAAGCTGTAGCCGCCCAAGGCTCCATCGCGGTCGGCCTGAAACTTTGACTTTGCCCCGGTCTATCGCGAGCAGGTATCCCAATATGGTGCTATAAACTTCTAAGTGCTATATTTTATTAAATCTTTGAAAATTCATATCTCCGGTTCCTTACATTTGATTTTTGTCGTTTTTGTGTCATTTTAAAGATAAAAATATTTCCTATTTTTATAAATTGGTGTTGGATTTTTATTATGTGTTTTATCTTAATTATTTACTGAAGTGATGTTTTTAAATGCTTTACATACCTGTCTTTGAAGTTAAGCCTGTCTGCTCGCAGCCACGTTACCAAGGGTTGAGCATAGGAATAATTTTCTAAGACCTATGCTGAGTCTTACCAATGATTAGTGGCCTTATTGCCAGTGGCAGACCTACATTTGCCCCTACCAATAATCCACTTTCCAACAGGGCACAATGTACTTTTTAAAAGCAGTCATGGCACCCAGGGCTGCTTTTAAAACTGACCTCAGGTCTCAGCAGTGCACACATGCAAGTGCAGAAGGCTGCTGGCCTCTAAACTGCCATGCCCTACTATATACCAGGGACTGATAGGTAGTTTCAATTCCCCTGCCCTATTATATACTAGGGACTTATAGGGTAGGTCATGCCAATCACAGGGGTACCCCAACCCATAGTGTACCCTAGTGTATGTAGGTGTTTTCACTGTATTCTAAGTGTTTTCAGCATAGCACTGGCCCTGGGCCTGGTTAGGCAAAGCCCAGGGTCAGTCAGAGTCAGTTACCACCAGTACCAGTCAGCAAAAAGTTGGGGGGTGCCCAGGGCACAGGATGACTTTCCAACAAGCACCCTAACGTGGATAAAGGGAAGTTCGAGGTGAGTGATTTGCAGCTGCCTTACTGGGCCGACGTGCCCTTCAGGGGCAGGGGGAAGTTTGAGGTTAGCGATTTGCCGCTGCCTCACCAGGCCGACATGCCCTGACTAAACTTAAAAATCAGTAAGCTGAGCAGGGAGGAATCTTCGAAGGAGGTCCTGCTCGGCTGCATTGGTTGACCATACTATTGGGGCATTACTTGGCTCACAAAGCTGGGTGGAAACCCCCAACGGAGGCACTCGGTTCACAGGCCGAATAAGGTCTAAAATGGGCGCTGGGTATCAAAAGCACAGAAGCGCTGTGCTCTACGCATTATGAAGACTGGTAGTCACCCTGTAAAGTGTGTTGGTGACGGGTGATATAAAAAACGTTCTATTGATACATGCATTGTAATATTTTTGACTATTGTCAAGGGGCCAAGTAAGTTGTGTGTTTTCCCTCATCACGTGTTTCATGTGTTTATGGCCATACAAGGTGTTCTAACATGTGCAATCCCACCAGTAGTTACTGGTTACACTAAGTGTGATGTTGATTTTCTAGTGTGAACACTCTACAAGTGTTTACTGCTCAACGTCAATGTCTGATGATGAAAAATAAGTGGCGATCCCCAAAAGTGACTGCCGGTGGGCCCCACTTGCAATCACCACCTCAAATTAAGCAGTGGTGGTTTTCTTTACTCACACTACACATATTTCACCTGCCTACTGCATCTCGTTGCTTTAGAACCTCAGCACACACGAGGAGTAGCCACCTCTCGTTTCACGAGTGAATGCAATATGAAAGTCCTGATTTATCCGTGCGTTACCATCAAATAAGCCTTTTTAGGTTTTCTTTCTTTTTATTTTTTGTATGTTTACATGCTAGGTTGTCACCAACCCCGCACCCATCCTTATCTAGGTAAACTACAGACAGGAGAGAGAGCTGGGGTTTCAAGTAAAATCATATTTCATATCCAGCTCTTCATTCTCCTGAGGTCGATAATACGACTCTTATCAGTTTCAGTAATGAAGTACATTTTTACAATGTTATGAAACAGTAAAACGGCTGTAAGGAGTTACATACAAAGCAGTTTAGATAACCCTTACGGATCCTTAAGGGTTTTAAAAGCATAGATTCAGACAAGTAGTCTGATCAGCTTAGTGAGGTTCAGAAGTGTCTTAGGCTCACGGAACATGTCAATATCATTTCTCACATACAAGTACTCTGCAACGTTTAAAAAGATTTGTTAAGGTGCATAACTAGTCACAAAGGTGACTGGGGCTTTTCATTCCAATTAATTTTATCAGTGTTCTTCTTAGTATATTGTTCATTCTATGCTTTCTCTGCTCATCTGACTGAGTAGTCATTAACAAAGGATGAATCTAGCATCACATTTGATCACATGACATAAAAAAAACAATGGTAAAGCCAATAGTTATGGTGCTGAATGCCATACTTATGATATTTTCAATGAATGCTTTCAGCAAAACTTTTTTGTGGAAGGTGCTGGGCACTCATCAATGATATGGCTACAAGCACAAATTGGTATAAAAGGCACACATTTCCATAGTGGTCCCTAGCACTGAAGGGAACTACTTTGTGCGTCGATATGATCTTTGTGAAAGGGGGGAATGCCGGCACTCACAGTGAAGTTAGCCACTGCTCCATGCTGTATGCTGTTGATGGAGCAGGATAAATGAAATTTTTTTAACCTCCTAATATTTACGTAAAATAACACACAAGTTCGTCTTAAGTAAATAAACCAACCATGTATGTTACGTGTAAAGGGTTAAAGGTAACACGCTATTTATGTGCAAACTAGTTTACTTACAATTGTCAACGTGGATAACATAAGTCTAATATTTGCGTACTAACTAGAATAATAAATGCATGATTTGTGCTTGGAAATAAACTGTGTAAGTGGCAAAACAAAGCATTGGTAAGTAAGGGATGGCTTTACATGCCGCTTTTGCTAGGTAATACCTAATTGGGGTACGTAGAATGACGGGAGGGAAACGAAAAGGCTTATATTCTTTATTCTTAACTATGTTTTGTTTATCTTTATAATAGTGCGCTTAGGCCTGATGAGCAGCGATCTAAAATGGCCGCCATAAGCTAGAGTACGCAGGCGCGAGAGGAGTTATGAAAGAGAGAAAGGCCGTGAACAAGAGAGATCATGTGATCGTTCCAAAGCCTAGGATGGAAGCGTGGTCAAGGCTGTGATGACCTTATCGCATAAACGTGTGCCAAAGCAAGACAGCGAAAAGCGTGAGAAGTCGCAATGAATAAATGAATGGACAATAAACTAACCGACTGAAAAGTATCAGAAAAAGATACAGTTTGAAAACCATGAACTAAGGGAGAATGTCATGAACCCGTGTGCAACGACAAAAGTATAAATTTGCCACAAAGAACTGGTTGAAACATTGATATTCATAATGAAATGTATACTGACCCGAATGGACCAACTAGAGAGAATCTCGCCATAAAGATGTAACATTTTCACTTAGTAAGCTAGTATTAGGGTATAAGAAGACCTACTCTTGGAGGGTAGGGGGTTAGCTGTTGCTGTTGGTTATTAGCTGCTTTTTGATGCTGTTGATTTCAACGCTGCCATTTTTATGAACTGATGCTGCGGTTGCTGCTGCTATTTTATATTTTTGATTGAGCATAAGACGCTGCTATTTGAGAACCTTTATGTCTTTCAATAGATTTTTTTCAGTTTAAAACTATTAGACTTTTATTCTTAAGATCCTAAAAGGGAAAGGAATGAGAAGGCCTGTTTTCCAGAACAGATAGATAGATCTTTCGGGAGTTCTTGCTGTGACGAACTTTATTTTTCCATCTAATAGGTATGCATTGCAATTTCAATTTATTCTTATAATGATGCTAAATGTAATAACCTGAATAATACATCTGAACTTATTCATGCTTCTAGAATTTATATAAACTTTATTATCTTTAAACCAATGAGTCAGTGGTTCTTTAGCTCAATGATAAATGTAAATGTTTAAAGGTTTATAGTGATTGAGCTGGTCTTAATCACCATCAACTGATTCCTACTAGTTGGTCCATCGACCATTGAGCGGAATACCTTAGAGCTTGAGAAGTATTATGTCAATTTTATAAAAAGGTATCCTGTCTCCTTCCAGCATATCATTTAACTGTTTTTCTCCTAGGTAAGGACGGATGAGATCCAGGGAATATATGAGAGAGTGAATGTATATGCGGTGTTATGGGCCCCACCGTCATATGGCTATAGTTGTGTTTGAGAGGGATAATTGTACCTGGACGTCCAAAAGCATCTAGGAGAAGACATTTTATTGTTAGCGCTGGATCAGATTTCTTGGTAGCAGAGTTATGGTTACTATAGATTAGTTTGGTGATTATTGATTATTGATTATTGATTATTTCATGTCTAACATTTATGTTGAGTTGCGTTATGTTATATGTAAGTCAAAGTTTTAAAGCTTCCGGGAAGTAGGAAGTGGAAAATGTGTGGCAAGAGAAGCCACATGGAATAGTGCATTGTCTGAGTTCATATTGGTGATAACACAGGTTGTGTTATGATAGGGACATTTTCCGTATAAAAGGTGCATGAGTGAAATAGCAACCGGTTTTCTTGTGCAACTCTGGCCTTAATTCTCAGGAGCAGTGTAGTCTCCACATGTGTTTTATCCCCAGAGAAACGGGTTTACTCCTTGCTTGAAAGAAGGGTAAGGTAGAGGGAAGTGCTACACTTATCGAACAAAACTGTATTCTTGCGAGCTAGAATAAACTGTCACTTTTGTTTAGCGAAATCAGACAATGGAAATGTGTTTTTAATGTCGTAACTAGCAAAAAACTGTTGAAAATAAATTGCCGATCATTTTTGTAAAGGAGGGGTCAGGAGTAGAACTGACGTAGACAAAAGCCGCGCTGGGATTGGACAGTGCGCTGTTATACAGAAGCTTAAGATTGGAGCGTTGGTGTGAGTCGCGCTGGGATTGGTCCGAATAACGCATAGAGAACAGTGTTGAATCGCGGACTTTTGAGAAGGGAAAGAAATTGTGAATCATGGCTTATTATGAGTATGGTAGAGAGAAAACGTCGTGGATGTCAAAAGTTAGGAACTTTTTTAAGAACGACAAAAAGGTAGTGACTAGAGAGGGACAAGTAATTCCTCCGCCGAAGTCACCAGCTTCGCACATGATGTTGAAGTACGGATATCATACCTGCATATGGTTAGAAAATTGGACTAAATATACTAAAAATGATGGAGCATTGGCTTTTCCTGAGAATGGTTCAATTAGTGTAGCTGTACTTCGGAATTTGAGAGAGAAAATGGCGATGCTTGAACCTAAACCTAGACCGACACAATTTGAAGCTTTAAGTGAATGGGAAGATGAGATGTATGAACGAGAAAGATTCAGAGGATTAAGAAATCATGAGTTTGTACCTGGAAGGTTGTGGGGAGTGAATCATGAGGACAGAATAAAGCATTGGAGATATGCTAATATGACAGGAGGTTTGTTTCCGGCTTTTACAGTTGAGGAAGAAGCAAAGAGAAAGTGTACAGAGAAAAAGAAGCATGTGGTTACTGAAAAGTATGGGTATGGTGGTAGTGAGACAGAAGATGAATTGCTGGAAGATATTCTAAACAGAAACCCACCTCCATACCAACAGAATTCTGCGGTGGTGACACCTAATGCACAGCCAATGGAAACTGGGAGGAATAAAAATCCAGAACGAGGATATGAGATAAATAGGTCACAAGATCAGTTGAAAACTCCACAAAATGAGAAGACAGAAAGTGACAATACAACTGAATTGGCAAAAACCACAAGAGAATTAACTGAAAAGATAAGAGAATTAACAATGAATATGGAAGCTGTAACCGTACCAGTAACAATAGGTCCAGTAATACAAGTTTTTGAGAATCAGAAAATTGAAGAGCATTCTTTAGTCATTCCTATGAATTCACACTTGCAAAGAAGGAAAGAAGGGATGGAATTTGACAGTGAAGGTGCAAGAAACTTGGTTAGTACATATAGACCAAGCCCACCTACTAATTTGACGATAAATGAAAATGAGTTCAGGAGAATACCTATGGTAACTGAGTCTGCATCAGAGACACCAGAAAAGAGTAAAAATTGGATAGAATTAAATAGTACGCCTGTAGGTCCGACTCCAGATGAATTAAATGAATGGATGAAAACTCTAAAAACGAAAGAGACAGAAACGAAACCCTTAGATGTAATTAGGTTAAAAATAGACATGGAAGAATTGATTTTAGGAACAATTGGCACAGAAAAACTGAAATCTTATCAGGATGATGAGATTATGTTCTTGTGCGAGAGCATTACATGGAGAGCTAGAAATTTACATGACAAATTAGAAGAAACAGCAAATGAACTAGGAGTAGAATTTGTAAAAGTGAGAACGTTGCAGAAACCATATAGAGTAGATTTTTGCGAAAAAGATATAGAGAATTTGAACACATCAGGAAGATTAACCCAAATAAAAGAATTAATTGTTTTACTGAGGAAATGGGGTGATGTGGATAGATGGAGAAGCAGATGGACTAAAAAGAATGAGAAAGTGACAGACAAAGCGTCTTTGGCTTTTGCGGTGACAGACAAGGAATCAATTGTAAGGGAGTACCCGATGAGAGAAACTCCAGGAGGTAGTTATGTGCATGTCCAATGGTCTAGACAGGATATACTGTCATTTACAAATGACTTCCCAAAGTTGAGAGAGAAGCCCGTAGAATGGTACAGACAAGTGGAGAGGTTTGTCAAAGTTTCAAAGGTGTTGTGGATAGATTTGGATGGATTGTTTGATATAGTAGTACCAGCTGATTTGTGGACAGAATGTAAGATTACTGTTGATTGGCCAACTGTAGAATATCCAAGAGATGCTAAAACAGGAGCGCCAGGACCAGAAGTGATGAGGAAATATGATCAAGTAATTACCTTTTTGAAAAATAAGATTCCGCCCAAAGAAACGGATTGGATAAAGATAGACAGAACCACACAGGAAAGTAAAGAATCAGTACATGCATATTACGAGAGGCTACTGTTAGTTTTTAAACAGTATAGTGGTTATGAGACATTAAATGAGAAGGATATGAGTCATTTTGTATATAGATTTGTTTATGGATTGAAACCAGAGATAATTGAAATGATTAAACAGCATATGATTTGTTGGCAGAATAGCACGGTAGATGAGGTTTTGAGGTATGCTAAATAGTGTAGTGATGACATTGAGAGCAGACAGCGTAAATTGAAGGAGAAAGCAATGTGGGCACAAGTGAAAGTTGCAGAGAAGCAAGAAGCTCAATTGAGTAATTCAGTTAATGAAGCAGGACAGACTAGATTTAAACCAAACATAGGTAAGGGCAAAGGGCAAATGAGCATAGAAGAGGCAAAGAAAAAGTGGCCATGCCACAACTGCGGAAAGCTAGGACATTGGAGAAACGAGTGTAAATTTCCTCCAAAACCTAGTACGGAAATTCAATCATTAAATCCACAGGTGCAGAGTGAGGTAGTTACCCAACAAAGTCAGGTGCCACAACCACCACTTCCCAAGAGTGTTAATCAACAGAAATACAGTGCAGAAACAGGATTCTACGGAGGAGAGCAGGTAACACAATTGGCGCGCGCAGCTGCCATATCTCAGTACTGGCTACGACAGGATGGTGATGAGTCGGATGAAAGTTTATGGCGGTGCCTAGGAGAGGAGGAAGAGTGCGTGCTTGGCGCAACTCTAGAGGTAGATCAGTCAGGTCCATTTGTGGATGGAGAAGTGAATGGTGCAAATGTAACATTCCTTGTGGACACTGGAGCTACCCGTTCTACTGTTAGGTCAGTGGAGATTCCAAACCTTCCTCTCTCAGGTGAACATATCCAAGTAGTGGGTGTTTCAAATCAGCAAATTAAGGCGCCTCTTACTAAATTAGTGGAGGTAAAAATTGGTCCATTTAGTGAAATGCACCGATTTGTGGTATGCGATTACAGTCCTGTGAACCTATTAGGACACGATTTGCTTTGCAAGATGAACTGCACTATCTATTGTACGCCAGATGGAATTGCATTTCAGACCCCAGATGAAGATGTATTGTATAAAGTTACCATGGTAAAGTTAGAATCAGAAGCGAACGATTTATTTCCCATATTTGATGTAGAGAAAATCCCAAGTGAACTGAAAGAAACAGTGAAACAGGAAGTGTGGGACTTCACGGGAGAAGATATAGGGTTAATGAAAGAAGTAGACCCTGTTAAAATTTCTGTTAAAGAAGGAACGAGTTACCCAAATACGCCACAGTATAAATTGACACCAGAAATAATTGAAGGAATAACACCAGTAATAAACAAAATGATTGAGCAAGGGATTCTGAGAGAAATAATGAGCAGTCCATGTAATTCACCGATAATGGGACTGAAAAAGCCGAATGGAACATATAGAATTGTACAGGATTTGAGAAAGGTAAACAAGATTGTTGTGCCTTGCTGCCCAATAGTGCCAAACCCCGCTGTGATTCTATATCAAATTCCTCGCGAAGCAGAATGGTACACAGTTATTGATTTGTGCCATGCATTTTTCTCTATTCCATTACATCCAGATAGCCAGCCATTATTTACGTTCAGGTTCGGAGAGCGTATTTTGGCATGGTGCCGAATTCCTCAGGGGTATACAGAAAGCCCTCGATTTTTAATCAAATTTTAAAGAAATCATTGGAAGATTTGAAAATGCCAGAGAAGTCAGTGATGGTTCAGTACATTGATGACCTACTGGTGGCATCAAAAACGAAGGAAGCATGTGTCAATGATACAATTGCTTTGCTGAATCATTTAGCAAAAAGAGGACATAAGGTGTCCCCATCAAAATTGCAGTTTTGTCAACAAGAGGTCCAGTATCTAGGGCATAAGATTGAAAAAGGAGTGCGAAAGGTAACGACAGAAAGAATAAAAATAATCCAAGGAATGAGAGCTCCAATGACACAAAGAGAGGTAAGAATGTTCCTAGGAATGGTTGGATATTGTCGACAATGGATAAGTGGATTTTCATTAATTGCAAAACCATTGCAGCGATTGACAAAGAAAGATGTAAAAGATCCATTTGAAATGAATGACGAGGAAATGAAAGCATTCAGAGAACTAAAAAGGAAACTGTGTGAAGCTCCGGCATTGGGAATGCCTGAATATGAAAAAGATTTTGAGTTGTATTGCAGTGAAAGAGATGGTTGTGCGTTTTCAGTCCTGGTGCAGAGACATGGAAACATGAAAAGACCCATTGCATATTTTTCAGCTGTTTTAGATCCAGTAGCGAAAGCGTTGCCTGGATGTTTGAAAGCAGTTGCTGCTACTTGTGTAAGTCTGGAACAGAGTGAAGGCATAGTGATGGGATATCCACTGAGAGTATATGTCCCACATTCTGTGGAAATTCTTTTGACAAAACCAAAACTCAATACATGACACATAGTCGGCTGACTAGGTATGAAAAAGTAATTTTGAGTGCAGACAATGTGACCATTGACAGATGCATGAATGTGAATCCTTCAACATCATTGCCAGATGAGGAAAGTGTGATTGAAATGGATGAAATTGATCATGATTGTCTGAATGTACTCGAATACTGTACAAAACCAAGACCCGACATACGGGGTGAGCCTTTAAAAGAATCAAATTATATTCTGTTTGTGGATGGCTCATGTTTGAGAACGAATGATGGAGTTCTAAGTGCAGCATATGCAGTTTGCACAGTAGCTGCTGTGATGGAAGCATCTTGTTTGAAAGGGATACGTTCTGCCCAAGTAGCGGAGTTGATAGCTCTAATTCAAGCATGCAAGTTGGGAAAGAATGTTCGAATAACAGTTGTCACGGATAGCCAATACGGCTTAGGAGTGGTGCATGATTTTGGCCAGATCTGGTCACAGAGAGGTTTCTTGACGTCTGCAGGGTCACCGATAAGAAATGGTGAATTTGTGAAAAAGTTGCTTGAGGCGATACAGCTGCCTAAACAGATTGCGGTGGTGAAATGCAATGCTCATAAAAATGGGGAAGACTACATAACTGTCGGCAATAAGTATGCTGATGAAATTGCACAGTATTGTGCTAAAAATGTGGTCTCATTGAACCGGAACCAAGAAAGAGAGCATATTTCATGTCCTTTGCTTTTTACTAACCCTGTTGAGACATGGGATGAGGTGAGACAATTACAGGAAGCAGCAGATGATGAGGAAAAAGATAACTGGATAAAAGCAGGATGTAGAAAACATGAGGAAAATGATGTTTGGGTTTACCGGGATGAAAGACCAGTTATGCCTGATAGCATGATTTCTGACATGGCACGGATGTACCATGGACAAGCTCATATTGGGAGAGATTCAATGATCAGACTTTTTAGACAAACATGGTATAATCCAAAATTCAGAGCCATAGCTGAGAGTCTTTGTCAAAGGTGTCTTATTTGTCAACAGCTAAATCCAGGAAGAAAGACAGTAGTGAGTCTAGGGACAATAGGACGAGAGGGAGGTCCTTTCACGAGAATGCAAATGGATTTTATTGAAATGCCTCCGAGCAATAGACTAAGGTATGTCCTTGTAGTCGTCTGTTTGTTTTCCCGTTGGGTGGAAGCATACCCGACCAGAAGGAATGATGGAATTACAGTAGCAAAACTAATGCTGCGAGAATTCATTCCAAGGTATGGTTTTCCAGTAACGATTGAAACAGATAGAGGAACACATTTTCAAAATGAATTGGTTCAATTGATTTGTGAAGCACTTAGTATTAAACAGAAACTGCATTGTGCATACAGACCAGAGGCTTCTGGAATAGTAGAGCAGGTGAATGGAACAATTAAGAACAGACTAGGTAAAATGTGTCAAGCCACAGGACTCAAATGGCCAGATGCCTTGCCATTAGTCTTAATGACAATCAGAAGTATACCGGAAAGAAAGACAGGACTCAGTCCCCATGAGATAATTATGGGACGAGCAATGAGACAAGCACATGTACCTGTCAACAAACTACTGACTATAACTGATGATCTGGTGCTGGATTATTGTAAAGGATTGGCTGATGTGGTACGTTCTGTGTTTCATCAGGTTGGACCGGATGCGACCACTCTTGAAAGAAAACCGGCTCACGATTTGAATCCAGGAGATTGGGTCCGCATAAAAGTCCACCGAAGAAAAACTGTTTGGTTCCTCGCTGGGACCAACCACGACAAGTGATCCTGGTGACAACAACTGCAGTCAAGTGTGCTGGAGTGAAACACTGGGTACATGCCAGTCACACTATCAGAGTTCCAGATCCTGAAGCTCGACCTGTGAGTCGACATCTGGAAATATCTGACACCAGTTCAGCATCTGATGTAGAGGAAGAGACGATCAGAGTTCCAGAATCTGAAGATCGACCTGTAAGTCGACATCTGGAAGATCCAACTACAAGTGCAACGACAGGAGGAGTGGAGGAAATAGCAGAAGTTCCAGAACCTGAAGATCGACATGTGAGTCGACATCTGGAAATATCAGACACCAGTTCAGCATCTGATACAGAGCATTCGGATTGTGAGGAAAGTCTGAAAAGAAATTGGAAATTTGATAATATAGAAGAAGAAACTGAACAAAGAGACAGTAACAGTGAGCAACCAAGTACAAGTTGTGGTAAAAACACTTCAGAGACAATATTAATAGACGAAGAAGGGAGAGTTTCAAATAGAAAGTTAGAAAAATCGGAAGATCCCCGAGGAGCAATAGGGACAGATTGACGAACAAAAGAACAGGGAAATTTAGACGCAGATAGAGAGATTGACACAGATTCGGAAGAACCTCGAGGAGGGACAGAAGTAGGTGATCAAAAGAAAACAAGAGAAGAACCACCAATAGATGAAAGAAATGAAATTATAAAATTTAAGATAAGAGACAATAAAGGAAGAACTGAGACAGAATCAGAAGAAAGTGGAGAAGAAGGAAACAAGAAACTAGAATCGAGAAAGAGAACTTGGAGAACAGAAAGAGAGGAAAAAGAGAGTGAACCAAAAAGGCCAAGAAAAGGAGACAATTGGCCCAACGAAGTTAGAAAACTGAGATACAAGATCATAAGGCTAGATGGAAAAAGTGCAGAGCAAGTAAATGAGATAACCAGTCAAAAAGAACCAGAGAAACAAGGTGGAAAACACTTGCAGAAAACAAAAAGAATAAAGAAAGCAAATCTGAAGTATAGATCGCCTGAATGGCTATACATTGCTTTAACTGACATCAAAGAAGAAGAGATCACTCACGAGAAACCAGAAGAAAGTTGCAAACTAAATGGGTGAAGGTGAAGTGCAACAAATCTAAAGAAATTTGAACGAATTTCTACCGGACTGGACAAAACACTGGATTTGACAAGAAAGAGTTCTGAAAAGAATTAAAGAAAGTACCAAACAAGACAAAGTGAAAGTGCAGGGTGGCTAAGAGGTCATTTCTGAGGTGTGGTGACACATTTACTGTACATACTGTATAATAGGTAATAGAACAAAATGGTAGATACTAAAAATAGAAAGTGTAGATGTGAGTTCTTAAGCAGGTGATGTAAAATGTGCTTCTTTTGTACAGGATTATTAATGACAGTATGGATTATTTTAGCGATCACCATTCCAATTAGTTTAGCTGTAGAAGAAACGTTTAATAAAACAGTGAAAGAAAAGGGAGCTAACAGTCAAGAGACAGCTATATTAAAAAGTAATGCCGAGTTACATAAAGACAAATCAATAACAGATTTTTCAAAGAATGTTTTTTCTAAATTATTATATGAGTATGTAGAAACAATGGATGTTACAGATTGTTATGTTTGTATGCAATTACCTGCGTCTGTCGCAGAAGGTGTGACCTATCATCACCTTCCTTTGACGTATGGAATAACATGTAGTGTTTTAGCAAGTCTATTTTACAAGACAGGAAGATTAGAATATTATTACACTAACATAGATAAGATTTTTGCAAAGATTCCTGTAGTTTCAGAACTAAATAAAGTGAAAGAAGCAAAAACATTTGGTGAATTTTTCATAGAAGATAAGATTCTAACATTAGATGATATAGTCAAAAACAACCTTACCTGTGAGTTAAGAAATGAAGAAAAGGTATTTTTAGAATTGGTCGAGAATAGAAGAGTGAAATTTCAAAGAAAAGTGATAGAAGAGACAAAAACACCTCTTTGGGCGTTTGAGGAAGAAAATCATGACAAGGAAAAGACAAATGCAGCTATGACTCTGGATTGGCCCCAACAGGGAAGGTTGTGCATTAGAAGAAATAGAACAAGATATGACAATTATTTTGTGGGTTTCAGTGATTGCCATGACAATTATAAAATTTTAGGCGGATGGGGATTCAAAGGGGGAAAAGATCCAATATTTCCTGGGATCTATTACATTTGTGGTAACAGAGCTTATTACAGGTTGCCGGACCATTGGTATGGATCATGTTATTTAGGCCTGGTCTTTCCAAAGATTTTTCATATGGATAGAGCAGAAAAGGGAACACACGAAATAATGAAGACATTTACACGTAGAAAAAGAGAAAGTTTCTCAGAAATAGTAGGTGATATTTTTGGAGCATTGATACCAGCAGTGGGAATATCTTTGAATGCATTTAAAATTCGGAAATTATCCACAGTAGTAGATCGTTTATCTACAGATACTGCTGGAGGGTTCTTGATGGTAAATACCTAAATGGTTGCCATGAGAGCTATGGTGATGCAAAATCGACTTGCCCTTGACATTCTTTTGGCAAAAGAGGGTGGAGTCTGTGGAATGCTGAAAGTCCAACATTGTTGCACTTACATTCCAGATAAAAGTGAAAATATACAAAAGTATATTAAGAATATTACCAATTTGCACAAAGAACTTGTTCCACTGGAGGTTGATAATGCATTAGGAAAACTTGGTAAGAGTTTTTCCTCAGTAATAAAGTGGTTTACTAGAATGAGTAAATTAATAGTAGGGAAAGTCATAATAGTAGCAACCATAATAATCATAATAGTTTTAGTATTGAAGCTAATCATTACATGTATAAAGAGAAAACGAAGGCAGAACAAAATAGAAAAAGAAAATAAGATAAACAAAGAAAGAGAAAGAGAAATGGGTGAAATAGAACTAGAAGAAATAAAAGAAAACATGTATAAAAAGACAAAGAGACAAGTTGAAAGAGATACAGTTGTGTAAACTAACAAAAACAAACGGACAAGGAAATATGCTATCTGATAGAATTGTATAACATGGGTTTATGTGGTGATATTAAAAATCACCAAAGGGGGGAGTTGATGGAGCAGGATAAATGAAAACTTTTTAACCTCCTAATATTTACGTAAAATAACACACAAGTTCGTCTTAAGTAAATAAACCAACCATGTATGTTACGTGTAAAGGGTTAAAGGTAACACGCTATTTATGTGCAAACTAATTTACTTACAATTGTCAACGTGGATAACATAAGTCTAATATTTGCGTACTAACTAGAATAATAAATGCATGATTTGTGCTTGGAAATAAACTGTGTAAGTGGCAAAACAAAGCATTGGCAAGTAAGGGATGGCTTTATATGTCGCTTTTGCTAGGTAATACCTAATTGGGGTACGTAGAATGACGGGAGGGAAACGAAAAGGCTTATATTCTTTATTCTTAACTATGTTTTGTTTATCTTTATAATAGTGCGCTTAGGCCTGATGAGCAGCGATCTAAAATGGCCGCCATAAGCTAGAGTACGCAGGCGCGAGAGGAGTTATGAAAGAGAGAAAGGCCGTGAACAAGAGAGATCATGTGATCGTTCCAAAGCCTAGGATGGAAGCGTGGTCAAGGCTGTGATGACCTTATCGCATAAACGTGTGCCAAAGCAAGACAGCGAAAAGCGTGAGAAGTCGCAATGAATAAATGAATGGACAATAAACTAACCGACTGAAAAGTATCAGAACTAAGGGAGAATGTCATGAACCCGTGTGAAACGACAAAAGTATAAATTTGCCACAAAGAACTGGTTGAAACATTGATATTCATAATGAAATGTATACTGACCCGAATGGACCAATTAGAGAGAATCTCGCCATAAAGATGTAACATTTTCACTTAGTAAGCTAGTATTAGGGTATAAGAAGACCTACTCTTGGAGGGGAGGGGGTTAGCTGTTGCTGTTGGTTATTAGCTGCTTTTTGATGCTGTTGATTTCAACGCTGCCGTTTTTATGAACTGATGCTGCGGTTGCTGCTGCTATTTTATATTTTTGATTGAGCATAAGACGCTGCTATTTGAGAACCTTTATGGCTTTCAATAGATTTTTTTCAATTTAAACTATTAGACTTTTATTCTTAAGATCCTAAAAGGGAAAGGAACGAGAAGGCCTGTTTTCCAGAACAGATAGATAGATCTTTCGGGAGTTCTTGCTGTGACAAACTTTATTTTTCCATCTAATAGGTATGCATTGCAATTTCAATTTATTCATATAATGATGCTAAATGTAATAACCTGAATAATAAATCTGAACTTATTCATGCTTCTAAAATATATATAAACTTTATTATCTTTAAACCAATGAGTCAGTGGTTCTTTAGCTCAATGATAAATGTAAATGTTTAAAGGTTTATAGTGATTGAGCTGGTCTTAATCACCATCAACTGATTCCTACTAGTTGGTCCCTCGACCAATGAGCGGAATACCTTAGAGCTTGAGAAGTATTATGTCATTTTTATAAAAAGGTATCCCGTCTCCTTCCAGCATATCATTTAACTGTTTTTCTCCTAGGTAAGGACGGATGAGATCCAGGGAATATATGAGAGAGTGAATGTATATGCGGTGTTATGGGCCCCACCGTCATATGGATATAGTTGTGTTAGAGAGGGATAATTGTACCTGGACGTCCAAAAGCATCTAGGAGAAGACATTTTATTGTTAGCGCTGGATCACTGTACAGGGTGAAGAAAAATGTGAATGACCCAATAACTAACCAGTGGATGTAGAGGGCTGGCAAAAATCCCCTTTATATAGAATATTATACATAAATCAAAAGGCCAGACCTAAATAGAATGCTTTCAGGTGTGCATTACTGTATCTATCGACAGCTGTGTCGCAATTCGCACGTGGCTCACTGAAGAGTGAAGACCTGAATCCGAGAGCAACCTCTGCGAGATTGGAAAGTTTAGCGGGTGGGGCCAGAGCCGCCTTTATTTTGCTGATCAATGCTATTGCTTTGTCTTCATTGAGGCGCTGACACTCCCCCTTTCTGCTGTTGTTAATTCAGAAGAATGCAGTGCTATTAATATAAGAATGTGTAAAGGTTATATAAATGCAATTACAATACAAATGCGGAAATCGCTGCAGTTGGAAACCCGCTCACAGACCATATTTCCCAAACCTCAAAAAATGAATGTTATTAAATGTCTTAGCTTATCTGTGTTAAAGTTGGTGTCTCTATCTCACCAGGCTGTTCATAGCCACAATAGAAACGTCTCCTTTCTATCCACTTTTACGACGACAACTGGTAAGTGCACAAAATCTCTTTCTGTAATTCTTACACTGCTTGGTAGGGAGGGAAAGTTTTCAAACATCCTGCAACAAAAAAATGTTCCATTCCTTCTTAATGAAGTAAATGAATAACGTGGAGGAGAAACAAAAACAATTCCATGATTGTGTTTCCATATGGAAACAATATCTAGCATGGGAAATACTGTTTGAGGGTTATTGTTTTGGTACGATTATATGTGAAAACACATTGTGGCCAAATGTAGAAAAAAATGGTAACTGTGATTTATTAACCTACAACAGTGTCAAACGAAGAGGTTAAGAAAAGAAGAGACATTTCCAAATGGAAGAAAGCAGAAATGTGTTACTGTCTCACCCTCTTCATCCCTACAGCAGAGCTCCCAAGTTTCCAGGGTCCATGCATGAGTGGCACTTCCGTTCCAGGTGTTTATTTTGCATTCTAGCACTTGTAGTCTGGTTATCCCATAATACAATCTGGACTGCAATTCTCAAATGTGAGAGTTCTGCCCTGCAGTGTACCTGGGCATCCATCTCCCACAAAGTCTCCTTTTAGATGAAAATCTCTTCTTTTATTCTTGTCAAGTACGTCATGGGAGTGCATGTGTTTACTTCCTGTTAGAAATGGGGTTTCTGGTTGGCTAGGGTATGCACCTAAGCCAGGCAGAACCGATGAAATGAAGTCCAACCAGACACAAGCACCAGAACTGGTCAACAAAACACACATAAACTTGAAATAAACGCATGTGAAGAAAATTAAAGTCAATATCGGCTTACAAATACATCAACAACAAATGCATTCTACTTTGGCTTTCCTTGCATTCCATTCATGTATGTCTCCATGTCCTTTTCCCTGTCCCTTGCTGATTGGGTGACTGGGGGTGACAACAATGGATACACTGAAGGATTGATTGCTGGTAGAGATGCTGGATTGACCTGGTATGTGGGCAATGTTGGAAGCAAATTGCACTGTGCCAGTGGTCATGTGAACAAAGCTCTGTTCCAGATTAGAGTTCTCATAACAAGGTAGCAAATTCTTCATGAGGGTGTAGACTTTTCTGATTGAGGACTGTCATAACATTTGGCAACTGATGCCCAGGCCTCAAGTGTGAATGGCCTGCAGCAGCATGTGGGTCTCTCAGGGATCCAAAAATTTGCCTGCTCTTTCTCCTTAATGGCTTTATTGAGATCCAAGCTTTGGCCTTTCATATCACTGGATTGCTACTTGCCAGTAGTGGTCAGGTCATCTACATATTGTTCAGGATATTTTAGGGCACGGAACTGCTGCTTCTGCTCCTGCAGTATTGTTCCTTCAGAGTCACAGAAAATGCTACCCTGATGTCATGGATTTGCTACTTGCTGCATTCCCTACAAGTTGAAATAGCCTGCGCCTTTATCTGGTGATGTAATGTTCTCCAATGCTAGAGTGCGCATCCATCATTGCCTCATTTTCCTGTGCACTTTCATATAACTATGGGGCCCAGGACACAAGAATGGGTGTGTCAGCTACACTAGTGGTTCTTAAGCTTTTGACTTCTGGGGACCCCCCACTTAAACATTACTGGAATCCAAGGACCACCACTTAATCATTATTAGAATCCGAGGACCGCCACAGAGTCTTTACTGGAAGTTGGGGACCTCGGCTTTAGCAATTTGGATGATTTGAACTTCAAAAATATACAGAAAAATACAGAAAAAGGCATTCATCAAACAATTACATAACTGCATAAATGAGTAAATATTTTGTTTATTTCGTTACAAATATAAACATTTCAAATTATCATTTTATTGAGACAGTTGCAGCTTTTCTAAATCCATCTGCAGTCATCTATTGTCCACACTATATTCTGTTTGACGCATTTACACTTTTCCCACAAATCAATCTGACCCCAACTTTGGGGCATATTAGCAAGACCGGCGATAACATTATCGCCGTTTTAGCGCCTGGAAACTGCCGCTAAAACGGCGATAATGTGCTTGCTAAAATGCGTTATAGAATTCCAATAGAAGCCCAGGTTAGATGTGCAGGACATCTAACCTGGCCTTCTATTGGAATTCTATAACGCATATTAGCAAGACCATTATCGCCGTTTTAGCGGCAGTTTCCTGCCGCTAAAACGGCGATAAATTTATCGCCGGTCTTGCTAATATGCCCCTTAATTGTTTGCCTCCATTTGCAAATTCATTCACATTTGTTTAATGATTTAACATTTTAATTTTGATATTTTGCTTCTTTAGTTCTAATGCTTTATTAATTTGTTAATACTTAATTTGCAAAGCAGTCGTGAACCTCCTGAGTAGGAGTCATGGACCCCCAGGTGTCCCCAGAACAGAGGTTAAGAACCACTGAGCTACGCTGTAGTGGTTATAACATGCCATTACTTCAATGTATGCTAACAATTCAAGAGGTGGGTCATTGCGATGAGTCATGTATGCAAAGTAAATGTGGATGTGTAGGACTATGCGTGCCAGTATATATTGCTGTGATGCTATTAAAACCAGGATATGACATAAAAACTGCATGCATCTGCTAGAACACTGGCAACAGTCTAAGTTATTTGTATGTGGGTATAATCACAACCCATAGCGTTCCGGGTGACAATATCACTTGAAAACTCACCTTCTGATTCATCTAACTGTTAGATGTATCCACACAAAGGGCCTGATAACGATGAGGTTATCTTCAAAGAAAGGGCGCTTTATTGCATCTTATAAATAAGGATAACCCAGAGCATGTTATTAAAGAGGGCGATAAATAGTGTCTAATGCGAGTTTTCAGGTAATAACATGCAGATGTTGGTGTTTAACACACGAAAATCTGCATTGTACAGTAATTACCTTACTAATTTCCTCTGTTAAATTGTGGTAGGTTTGAGCTATTGAAATGTAACAACGGTTGAGTTAGTTAACCCATTCGCTATTTATTGAATGTGATAAATAGCTCCCAACTAGTAACTCCAACCAGTGAAAAAACAGAGGTTTACACAGGGACATCTTAAGGATTTGGGGGGCAAGGGCCAAATGTATTTTGGGGATCCCTCTTTATAACAGCTTTGAATTTATGATCCAATTTCAGCTCTTTGATGCCTTTTTAGCCAGGTCACTGTCAGAGCATAGGAACACTGTCCAAATTCTAAATGTGTTTACATAAAATTTCAGGGATAATGACGTGTGTTTTTAATATTGTAAAACAGCAACAGCACACTAATATTACTGCAAATAATCTCTGTGACACTCTCTCATTTCTCATATATGAGATTCTATTTTGATCTAAAAGGAACTTTTTTATGGTTGTTGCAAAATGTCTGTAATAGATTCTCAAACATCACCCACATTAAAAAAACAAATAAGAGGAAAACTGTATTTAAAGCAATCTGTTTAAGAATTATTCAAGGCCATCGGGGCAAGCCTCTGCAGAACAGAGTTAGTTCTTTCAGACCCCCCTCCCCTGAAAGGCTGGGGCCCTGGGCCAGAGCCCACTTTGCCCATGCCTTAAAACGTCTCTGAGTTTACACACAGGTGGGAATACACTGACTCACTCATAATCAGGCCCTTGGAAGGCACTAAACTGATTCAGAAATAGGGGTTTGCATCATTAGTTTCTCAGATGGGGTGAGTTGCATCAGTGGAAGGGTCTCTGCCTGTCCCACTGGCCTTGCACACATTTAGTGTGAACTTTTGTTTGGGGTGCCATTTGAAGTTGTGCTAGCACTTGTGCATCTGGGCAATTTTCTCACATCATACCTGCGCATTGACCTTTGGTTGGATCGTGGCCCAAAGCAATCTCTTGGCACAGTCTGGCACCTTCATAGCAACTTTGCCAAACAGCTCTTCGTTATTCTTGGTCATCTCCCACACGAAAAGTTAAAGTTTCTTTTTTTTACCCTCTTCTGTCTTTTTCTGCTGAGTACCTCTGTCTCAGAGGCCATTGTGGTATCCTTATCTGCAGATTCACATCTCGCATTATCTATGTAGCTCTTTGACTTCTGGTAAGGGTTCTGTGATGTTGTCAGGCCCTGATGTTGGACTTCTTTAGATTGCACCTTTAAGCAAACCACAAAATATCAATGTCCATACTGCCATTTCCGACTTTAGACAAATGCTACTTCACGTAAAATGCTCATGTGCTTAAGCTGCAGAGATTTCATTGTTGTGATTCAATAAAAATACAGGGCTTCATTTACAAAAAATGACACAGAGCTGCGCCGCAAGCCATTTTGCTGCGCTGAGCTGCGCATTTTAAAGGCACAGGAATGCATGGTATAAACAACAATACGACGCATCCGTATGCTTTCCCCTGCGCTGGTGCAGAATTGGCTGCCATGCGCCAGCACAGTCACCCTTGAATCATGTTGCAAGAGGGCCTGATTTGCAGTGGTGATTGTTTTTGTGCAGGAAGGAACACGTTCCTGCACAAAAACAATCTTTGATGGAATAACAATATTTCTCCTCATTGCGCCACTTCTGACGCATTCCCATTTTAAAAAATTGTAAATCAGGGAATGTGTCAGGTTCCATGGATGTTGTGTGGGAATGCCTCTTTCACGCAGAATAATGCGTCAAAGGGCCCATATTTACAAGCCCATGAAATGCCACGCAGGGTGACTTTACGTAGCCTTGTAACTATGAGCAGGCAAGAGGTAAATGAGGCCCTGAAAATTTAGAGATTTTACATTTGGCACAATGTATTTCCCCTTTTCAAAATATGTAAGTTTATCAAGCAACCACATTTTGCAATAATACTATTAATCTCTCACATGACTATCTAAAATGGCCCCAGCATCTACACCTGTCAGGTTGTCATATGAATGAATAACCCTTTTTTTAACTTCTGTCCAATCAAGTGTCAGCAATTATTACCACGCATTCCTCCACCTTCTTATCCAAGGGGGCGTTCACCTGGCCATTCAAATCAAAGGGAAGAAAAGAGTGGATAAGAATGATTTCTGTAGCAGTTCTGATTGGGATTCTATATTGCCTTTGAAAGGAAATGATTCCACGTCCCCTACTCCCAACGCAGACAAGCTACTGTATTTGCCTTAACACTCCCCATCCCCACTAACTCATACAGCAAAACATACAAAACCAATCAGCCTTCACTCAGCCTATACAAGACTCTCGAAGCCTAAAACCCTCACAGAGAGCGAGTGAGCCTTAAGCACACAAATCCTACAGATTAGTAGGTGTTACTTCTAAGCAAAGTATGCTATTGGCATTATTACATACTTTAAAGTACATAATTAATCAACTATTCCAGATGCATTCACCACACACAGACTAGCTGAAGCCTACACCACTCAAACATTATTCTCAACCACCTCTAAACACATTCCAGACATTTTCATCCCCAATGCTACTGAAAGTAGACCATACATCAATTGCATAGATGACTGGAGGAAGGTTTGTCATCATCCGCAAATCCTTGCACTCTCTCAGAACCCAAAACCTTCAACTACATGTGGCACAGCCCCACTTTGTCTCTCAAATGGCAACATTCCCTATTCTAAAGAGCACATGGACTCAATAAACCCTTCATTGACATCATCAACATCATCATCAACACAACGATCAACAGCTCAAACAATGCCTTTCTCATCTAGCACCACAAATAGGGCACTATTAAGAAAGTATTCGATGCCATGGTATGCACTACAATCTAAGGGCAACACTTGAATACACTCCCCAATCCTATTAAATTGACTGAACACCTCAGGTGTTTAGACAAAGTATCGGAAACAGAAATATCGTGAGCCAAAATTTCATGTCAAGAATATCGAGGACAAAAATATCATGAATGTAAGTTTCTATAGGTAAGCAAAGTTTTACCATAAATAACTCCACAAATATGTGCCTTCATGGTACATAGATGTGCAGTTAAGAATATTAAATCTATAGTTACCTATTTGCACTTACCTTCTCTGTATTTTGGTCCTCGATATTCTTTATCCGATATTATTTCCACATATTTCTGTTTCTGATATTCTGTCAGTGATCCACACTTCGAAGCTGCCATCCTCATCCACCACAACCCACCACTATCATCTAAAATAGCAAAATGGTGTAATTAAATTTTTTCCTCCTATATTATATATAATTCAGTGAAAATTGTAGGTTTGACATGTATAAAGTGAAATTACACTGTTATGTTATCAGATTTGTAAAGCGCATGGCTGCCTCAGCAGCGAGGCGTCCTAGCACTAGTTCCAGAATTACCAGACAGCGGAGGGTAACTATTTACCTTGCGCTCACTGCATCGCCCTGTTAGCGATGCAGCGAGCGCAAGGTAAATAGTTTTATTTACTTACTTACTTACTTTACTCCTTGCCATCGTATGTCAGACTCCACTACCCCCCAACCCTGCCCCTCCCCTGCCCCGCCCCACCGCCCGCAGCACTCCCTCTGCGAGCCGCCACTGTCTTCTCTACCGGAAACCAATAAAACTTACGTATGGAGTTGGAGACAGAGCAGAATTTAGGGAGAGCGAATAGAGTCCGGGCTGCGGCATTCTGCACCCTCTGAAGGTGATTAATTCTGACTTTATTGGCACCTAGGTATAT
Organism: Calotriton arnoldi; assembly: GCA_963921515.1. NCBI lineage: Eukaryota > Metazoa > Chordata > Amphibia > Caudata > Salamandridae > Calotriton > Calotriton arnoldi. The sequence continues at coordinate 476,026 of CAWUFW010004540.1, read as the reverse complement.
GGAATTACAATAATCGAGTCTAGAGAGTATGGTAGACTGGATAATGGTCTGGCGTGTTTGAGCGTCAAAAAATCTGAGTAGTGGCTTAAGACCGCGTAGAAGTCCAAAACAAATGCCAGCCACTGATTTTGTCTGTGCCTGAATGGGTAGAGTACAGTCAACCCAGACACCCAGATTTTTTACGGTTTCCTTAGATGGTGGAGGGACTTTCAGTGCAGCGGGCCACCAGCGATCACTCCATAAATGCGTGTCTTTCCCCAGGAGAAGAATCTCGGATTTGTTGGCATTCAGCTGTAAGCAGTTGGCTGCCATCCTGTCCGCAATCATATCGTTCTAGAACTTGACCATGTTTTGGTCCGAGTTGTTAGACAAAGAGATGACAAGCTGAGTATCATCAGCATAGGAGACCAGGGAGAGGTCCCTGCTTTTTGTAATTCCCATACGGGTTGTATGTATATATTAAATAGCGTAGGGCTCAAAGCTGAACCCTGTGGGTTCCCGTAACATACAGTGTGTACCCGAGAGCCATAGGGAGGGGATATCACTTGAAAGGATCTATCTGATAGAAATGATGTGAACCAATTTAGAGCAGCATCTCCAATACCTATCTCTTGTAGACGTCGCAGCAAAATCTTATGTGAAACAGTGTTGAAAGCGGCACTGAGGTCAAGAAGGATCAGAGCTAAGGTATTGCCCTCATCCAAGGAGCTCCACAGATGTTCGGTGACTGCCCAAAGGGCGGATTTGGTGCTGTGGCAAGGTATAAAGCCGTTCTGCGAAGGGTCCAAAATTTCGTTGGACTCAACGAAATCAGTTAGAATAGAGTTGATGTAAGACTCGGTGACTTTAGCCACAAACGGAAGTAATGAAATAGGTGAAAACTTTCTGGCTTAGAGTCATCAAGGGTCGGCTATTTTAACAGTGGAATGACCTTGGCGAATTTCCATGAAGTGGGTACTTCTGCTGATGCCAGGGACAGATTTATCAGCTCACAGATAATAGATAAAGCTGAGGTAGAAATTTCTGGAGCTGATCCGGTTTAAGTGGATCAGCTGGTGATCCCGATTTAATTTTGTTACAGGGGGTACTCAATATTTCATGGGATAGTGCAGGGAAGGAGACTAATAAGGTGCCTGAGAGACTAGACAGGTCTTCGGGTCCTTTGTTGCTAGTAGAGATGGAGAAGGTTTTGTAGATGTCCTCAACCTTTTTGACAAAAAAAGGTGGCTAAAGCCTCGCACTGAGAGTTCGAGGTAATGGTAGGTGCACTTGCCGAAGAGGGGTTTCTAAGCTCATTCAGCAAGGAGAAAATACTTTTAGCTGGATTGCTGCTGTTTTAAATTTTTTCTGCAAAGTAGTCAGCTCTCGATTTACAAATAGATTTATGATAAGCCTTAATAGCTAAAGGGTATTGTGTCTTGAGGGCAGGGTCATAGTAGAGTCTCCATGCGCGCTCTAGTACCTTGCAATTTTTCCTCATCTGGGTTACAGTCTCACTGAACCAAGGACTGGTCTGTGTTCCACGGCTATAAGTATATTTGGCGGGAATACATTTATCAAGGGTATGCATGAGCCATTCATGAAGAAGGCTGTTCGCTACTTCTATATCAGCCGGCAATTGAGGCATCTGGGTAAGTAAAAGATCCCAAAAATGATTGGCATCTAACTTGTGATAAGGGTGTTTCAAAATAGGCTTGGAGTAGATGCGCAATGGCGGGCCTTCACCATGCAGTGTCATGGAAATAAGAAAATGATCTGGCCAGGCCATGGGGAGAGCGGAGCGAACTTTTAGGGAATGTAATATTAGTGAATACAGGGTCTTAAAGGTGACCAGCAGAGTATGTCATGCTAGGAAAGCATTGTATTAATTGACGGTCCCCCAAAATATTAAAGTTAGCATACTTGGTCGCCAATATGCTGACAAAATTAATAAGTGCTTCCTCAAAAATGTTCGACGGACGAGGGGGGCAGTATATGAGCAGTCCTGATAAGGTACAATTACAATTTAGTGAAATTTTAAAAAGGCCGCTTTAACATTCAGCAATGGTCTCACTGATGAAACTACAAGGGTAACTGGTTTTAAAAATGACCGCAATACCTCCTCCTCTGCTGCCCAGTCTATTAAGTTTCTTTATGGAGTAGCCCTGACGTAGCGGTATCTGTGGCTCGGACTCCGTATCAGAGGTAAGCCAAGTTTCTGTTAGGAAGAGAATATCAGGTACCTCATCTTGGATCAGGTCCAACACTTCTGCATGGTGATTTACCAGTGAGCGGCAGTTGAGACTAAGAAATTTTAAAGTCTGGGGGGGGGGCATCATAGCATGACCGCCCATTCTGATATTAAACTCACATTGTCCACAGCAGAAAGGGCAATCCGCTGGGACCCAAATCTGGCTAGTACATGGATTCATCAAGGCTCTAAAGGAGCTAAGCTCCTCTCACGAATAAGCCTGTCTGTGGGAGTCTAAATGGGCACAGTGCCTGGCACCTGGCGATGGCCAGGCACGGACGGGTGCAGATGGGCTTGCCTTTGGTGCACCCACTGCACACGTCCGCTGCACGTCCGCGTTACTGCCGGCATAAAATAGCTGGGGGCAGAACTGGCTCCTCCCGAGCTCGCACCTGATTGGGCAAGGCCACCCAATCAGTGCGATGCAATGTCGTAGGCGGAAGCAAAAAGGCAGAAGCAGGGAGGCGATTAAACAGTAAAATAACAGTAAATTTAGCCACAAACAAAGTACTTTAAAAGGTCAGCAATCCCTACCATGCAGTGGAGCCTCTAAATGCTCCAGCGAGTCAGGTAAAAACAGGAATCAACGCGTCCGCGTTACGGCTGTGTGGTATCGTGGTAGTAGACACAGGAGACTGGAGACAGCATGTTGCCTCAAACGATGAGTTTATTAAAAGGATATAAGTTCCAAATGAAGGGACCACAGCCATGGCCAGTTGCTCACGAGAAAGCCCAGAAGATCTGATCTTTCTCCTAGAAACTGGAGATAGATTCGAGAATGGATCATGTAAAGATACAAACAACATAGAGAAAATACTAAGCAAGTAGTACTGTTAATAATAAAGGTAAAATACAAGTAATACAGAACACTACAGGCTGGTATAAAATAGCCTGGGGGCACAACTGGCTCCTCCCAAGCTCGCACCTGATTGTGCAAGATCAACCAATCAGTGTGATGCAATGCCATACTCCAGTGATAAACACAATTGCACAGCCATAGTCTAATCCCAGCCCCTTTAAAATATATTAGTATTGCTATTCCCTAGGAACAAAATTGAAAACACACTTGCCGTCTAATTGTGGAAAAACATTCAACAGTCAGCTCCTCCTGCAATAGCAGTCTTCTTAGGACCACCATGTCAAAAATTTGGTGAACTTCATGGAAAGTCGCTAATTTGTTCATGACATTAACACGTGCAAACAAAACAACATGACGAGAAAAGGAAAAGTGAGCGACCGGAAGAGCACAAGTGTAGCATAGAAGCATGTGACTGGCAGAACGAGGAGCTAAATTGAGCTGAGGCAAACAAATAGTTGTGGCCTTTAAAACAAGATCCTAAGAAAGTAAAAAAAAAAGGTACCCAAAACACAAGTGAGGAGAGTTAGTATAAAAAAATAAAATGTGAAATCATGTAAAAAGATGCCAACATTTTCAGAAAAAGAGGAGAGGTCCAAGCAATGAGAAGAAGGCTAATGGTGTTCAAGAGGTCTGCTTCATTGGAGTACAAACACTGACAACTTGATTGGACAGGAGAGAATAGTGTAGGAAGCTGGCTCTGTATATACTATACCAAAGTGAGGTATAGTGTGCACAGAGTCCAGTGGAACCCAAAGGTAGGCAGAGGTAAAGTTAGATAGCACCTCACTCTCTATTTGTGGTAGTGTGGTCGAGCAGTAAGGCAGTATCAGAGGACAGTGTTAAGCATTTGTTGTACACACTCAGTCAGCAAATGAATTCACACACTCAAAGACTGAACTTCAGACCAATTGTTTTTGTATAAAAATATTCTTTTAGTTATTTTATTTTCTAGAACCAAGCAAGCCTGGCACAGGTAAGTAATAAATACTTTACAGTAGTAATGCAGTTTGTAAACAGTTTGAATTGTAATTGTATATGCACTTTGTTTTGACTTACAGTATTGTTGCAGAGAAATGTAATGCTTTGTAAATACAGTACATAGACATGAATGGGCTTTTCAGTAAAATACCAGGTAAGTTACATTTTAGATTACTTTTCTTACTCAGTGTAGTATACCTGGAACTACACTGGGACATTTCCTGTAAACAGGTAAGTAAAAGCGTTTTTGTTAAATAGTACAATTTTAAAGAATTTCTTTAGGTTTTCAAACTCCACACTTAGAAACTTTTCCAAGAAAAACAGTCAATGTTATCCTATGGAGGAAAATTGTGTTATCGGTTTTAGGGTAAGTATTCGGTAGTGGGAGTTGAGGTTCTGGGGGTAGACTCAGGGGTCCCCCAGGGTCAGGGATGCACTCTTGTTACACCCTCAGCGGCACTAGGGTGGCCGGGTGCAGAGTGCTGAGGTCCAATGTTATCCAATGGGGGATAGGGGGCCTCCGGTTGGTGGCTGCTGACAAGCAGGCCACTTGGTTGTGGGAGCAAAGCTCCTGGACTGTAGCTCAGGACAAATGGAGAAACAAAGTAGCACCAAAGGTGCATCCTCAGTGGCACTAGGGCGGTCGGGTGCAGGGTGCTGTTTCGACGTCGGGTGCCCTGTTGTTTGCAATGGGGAACCTCCGGTTTGCAGAGGCACTGCAGGCTTGGGGACGAAGGTCTTCTGGGTGCGACCACCCCTTCAAGAGGTAAGTTGGGATCTTGGGGGTTGGTTAGGCACCATCGGTTTGGCCACCCAAGGCTGTGGGGTGCCGGGTGCAGAGGTGCTTTTTAGGGTCGGATCTTCTTACCAGCTCCTGGTCGCAGTTGGGGGGACTTTCCGGATTTAGGCTGCAGGTGTCGGCTGGAGGTTTGAGGCAGGTCAGGGGTCACCGGATCTCGGGTTAGGATCGCCGGGAGACCTCCTCGTGGTGTTTGCCCACTCGAGCTCGTGCCGTGGACAGCAGGTGCAGAGTGGTGCGGATTCGCGGTGTCCGACCGGAGCCAGAGGTTGGAGATGGACAAATCCGGTGTTCACGGGAGACACAGCCTTTGTGGTTGAAGGCAGGCAGGTCCTCTGGGGTTTTCGAGGTTGCTGGCTGCAGGACACACCAGTATTTCACAGGAGCAGGTTCGAGTTGGAGACAGGCCGGTAGGGCTGGGGCCAAGTCAGTGAGCGTCTTCCACTTGTTAGCTTCGGCACGGCTGTTTGGTCCTTCTTCTTCTTTTCTTGTAGTTTCTTCTGGTCTGAGGAAGCAAGGTTCAAGGGTGCCCCTAAATACTAGATTTAGGGGCGTTGCAGGTAGGTAAAAAGGTTGGGACCAGTGGGTCCCCTCCAATGGGAGGGGTGCATAAGCCTTTCTCTGGTTGGCTGAGTCCCCCCATCTGCAAGATGGCGGGGACTGAGAGTTGTGCTTCACCTCACCTCCCCCACCTGAGGGGTGGTGTTGACAGAGGTGGGCACACCTCTCTTCCTCCCTTGTTTTCCCCACTGGTTCTCTCGCCCAAAGTGGGGGTCAGAACCAGTGGTGACCAGTTGCTGAAAGCAGCAAGTGGCCTGGGGAAGCTCACAAAGGCGGCAAGCCTTTGAAGCTTCCCCTTCGTGAACCCTGCCTATCCTGGGGGAGGAGGCTTGGCACCTCGTCCCAGGATGTGCATTGTTTCAGGCCCCCAAGAGCAGCAGGCTCTCGACCCAGGGGTCCAGAAACATGTCTGTGGGTGGCAGCTGAAAGCAGTACTCAGCCTGGACACTAGTGTTAGGTTAGTTTTCAGGGGGCATCTCTAAGATGCCCTCTGTGTGCATTTTCCATTACATCCCACACTGGCATCAGTGTGGGTTTAATGTGCTGAGAAGTTTGATACCAAACTTCTCAGTTTTCAGTGTAGCCATTATGGTGCTGTGGAGTTTGTAATGACAAACTCCCAGCACCATATACTCTTAATGGCAGCACTGCACTTACAATGCCTAAGAATGGACTTAGACACTGTAGGGGTACAGGGCTCATGCACCGGTACCCTCACCACTGGTATAGTGCACCCAGCTAGAGGGGTGGCTGACCTATGCCAGGGCAGTGGGTTGTAGGCATGGTACACAGGGATGTGTGCGATGTCGACTCTTCACTTTGTTCTGCACCAAAACATGCAGCCTGCAAAGGCAGTGTGTGAGTGTGAAGGTACAGGACCTCTAAGGGTGGCAAATTTTGTGCTGCAGCCTTTAGAGGCCTACTCTGGTCACAGTGCCCTGGGTACCTGTGGTACCATTTACTAGGGGCTGACCTGTGGCCAGAGATGTCAATTGGGTTTAGGCTTCAATACTGTTTTAGGGAAAGAACATAGGCCCTGGGTACCCGATTAGCAGTAGCCCAGGGCACGCTCAGTCAAAGCACATCAGCAATTCAGCAAAACGTGGGGGCAACCATGCAGAATAGGGCACTTTCTCACAAATAGGAATAAAGACAGTGAAATTATTATTTGCTACCCATTATAAATTTTAAAAAGGGAGGGAAAATATACATGTAATGGAAATTAGCAAAAGACCATGTTCAGTCGAAGGTTTTTCAAACCTAGGATAAATAGGACTGAACTTAAATTAATCTGGAAGGATGCTACTAGAGGGAGCTACATTGAAGAGTGAAATAAAAGAGAAAAAGAGAAATGAATGGAACAAGGGAAGAGTATAGGTTGCAACAGATGTAGCATTAATATAGTCAACGATAAGATGATTTTCAAAAGCAGAGACATGATTGAATGCAGAGAATGAAAAAGAAGTTGGAAAGAGGGAGGAGAGGGAATAGCGGAAGGATGAGGGAAAACCATGTACTTCATTAATTTTAGTGGGGACAAAGGTAGCAAGCCGTTAGTAATGCAACTGTCTAACCAGTATCACAGCTGGATCGTTTAAAGAGTGAAGTGAAGTCTGACACCCAGGGAAGAAAGATGTTTGACTAGATTTGCAGGTTTCATTAATAAAACAAAGCACCCAGTGAGAAGATTTGAGAGTGGGATGTGCCCTAATTGACCCAGCAGTAAAGAAAGATGAAAAGAATGACGACTAATTCCAGGGAAATACCAAAAATGAATGCAACAAAATGTAGTGGAAATAATTCAGACGTGATTGCTGTTAGAAAGCAGCGTTACAATGGATTTGTTTAATGGAATCTGAACATATTTAACACTAAAGAAATATTTCTAGGGATAAAGAGATTATGGGTCATATAGAGACCAGGTTTCTCTACCAAAGAGGTTTTTCGAGACCTGTGGTTTGAATCTGTGATAAAATGACAGTAATTTGGAAGGTTAGTAACTAAGAAAATCCTATTTAAATTGACAGTAATTTGTATTGTTTGTAACTAGGACAATCCTATTTATGTAATATTGCTTGACTGTGTTTTATGACTGTTAGACCTGGCATCCTTGGCGTGGGTCTCCCTTCCATTTTTTCACTATGCCTCCACTGTTGTTGATATGTTTTTGCTGGTCTACATGCTTTGGGCACTTTGCCACTGCTATTCAGTGCCAAAGTGCAAGTGCTCCCTATGGTAAATTGATGTATGGATAAGTGACTCCATGTTTGGCCTATTTGATTCACGGTCACACCCTAGTACAGTGCACTGTTTGTGCCCAGGGCCTGTGAATCAAATGCTGCTGGTGGGCTTTCAGCGCTGGTTGTGCCACCCGCAGGAGCAGCTTGTAAGGTGTCTCTCAGGCCTGCCATTGCAGAGCCTGTGTGCAGTCTGGTACTGCCATGTCGACTTGGTAAGTGCACCCACTTACCAGTCCCCAAACCTTCCCTTTTCTGCATGTTAGTCACCCCTAAGGTAGGCCTGCGGGCTAGGGTGCATTGTATGAAAGAGGTAGGACATGCCCTGATGTGTGTGGCATGTCCTGATAGTGAATTACAGCCAATTTCGTTTTTCACTATTGCAAAGCTACCTGTCCCCATAGGCCAGAATGGGCAGTTTGATTATAACATCTTATAATCCTAACTGACCCAGGGAACATGGTAGAAAAACGAATTTAGTATGCCTGAACTCAGAATGATAAAATACATCTTTTAGTGAAGTTGGTTTTAACATTCTGTGTTTGAAAATACCCCTTTTAGAAAGTAGGTATTTTCTTGCCTAACCATCCAGCCTGCCTCTGCTAGCTTGTGTATTGTATGTCTGGGTTTGTGAGTGACAGGGGCTGGGGGACTCCTGGAGACAGGGTGAGTCAGCACAGGGCTGAATAGACCTATCTGCATGTAGAGTGGTGGGAGGAGTAGCACCTGGGCCTGAATAGGGCTGTGCCTGCCTTCCACAATGCTGGCTCCACCTCCTGTGGTGCGTCTGATGTCCTTGGCCCACATTGACAAAGGAAGAAGGTGTGCACTGGCAGAATGCACCCAGAACTGGTTTGGACTAGGTACAGGACCCTCTGCCTTCAGAGGACAAAGGATTTGCTAGTATAAATATTGGGACCCAGACCCCAAGATTTTAGATCACTTCTGGGAAGCAAGAAGAACCTTTACTGAGGAGAGGAACCAGAGAAACTGAAGGAGGAGACTATCCCTATGTTGTGTGCTGTTTGAGGTATTGGTCTGCAGTGGTTGCCTGATTGCCAAAGAAAGGAGAAAGGAACTTTGTGACTACTTTCATCATCTTGCAGAAAATCTCCAAGGGCTTGAAGATTGAGCTTGCCTCCTGCTGAAGTCTCAGGGATACAAGACTTCACCAACCAGCTCCCCTGAATTCCCTTGCTGGGAATTTGAAGTGCCTACTGTTGTGTTGGGCCTTCTGAGAGACTGCGTGTCGCTGGGAGCTGGAAGCGCGACTCACGAAGAAGAAGCGTGTCGCCGCCGCAGCAGCTGTCGTCGCATCGCCGAGAAAGCGTGCCGCCGCTGCCGCTGTCACCATCGCATCACCGAAGCGCCTCGCATCACCAAACAAGAGTGTCTCCGTCGCAGCAGACGCTGTCGCATCATCAGAGAAGCATGTCGCAGGGCCTGTCGCGGCTCAGAAGATTCACCGAGTCGCCGCACGGCCGTCGGGCGTGCACTCAGCACCCTCTTCGTTGTCGCATCGAGAAGAAGACACCATTTTGTTTCATTGCACCGGGTCGTCATCGCATAGAGGCGCTGCTGGTCGCATCGCCACAGAAGCGCAGTAAGAAACCGACGCATCACCTCCCCACGCGGTGAAGAACCGACGCATCACCTCCTCTCTGGTAAGAAACCGACGCATCACCGTCCCCTACGCAGCAGTAGAGAACCGACGCATCACCTCCCCCGGAGCAAGGAACCGACGCATCTCCGTTCTTGCGTTTAAGGAACCGATGCATCACCTTCCCTGCAACTTTTGTTTGTATCGCGTTACGCATCCAAAGGTACATTGAATGTAGAGTGTCGCATTTATCATCTTTATTGAATTGAACTATTTTCTACCATTGACAGTCATATTTTTCATAGTGTATTGTGGATTTTTGTCGTTTTGGGTCTTGTGTTAAGTCTATATAAAATACTTATATTTATAATACAACCTGTGTGGTGTCCATCTGTAGAGTTGTCACTGTGTTACTGTATGTGTTCACAAATGCTTTACAGACTGCCTCTGAGATAAGCCTGCCTGCTCGTGCCAAGCTACCAAGGGGGTGAGCAGGGGTTATTTTAGTAGTGTATCCCCCTTACCCTGACTAGAAGCAAGTGTCCCTAGTTGGACAAAGGTACTTACCTCTGCCAACTAGAGACCCCCAGTTCTAACATTTGTGGCAGCGGTGGGATTCTGGACTTGCATTTGTGACTCATATACAGTGATTGGTGTACACTACTAGTGAGTGCAGACCAAACGCAACCACTTACATTTTGGTAGATTGTTTTTACTGGGATTTCTATTTTTGCCAAGAACTGCCAAGTTTAGTCACCATGAGCAAAACAGCATCCATCGCATCTGTGGATTTAGATTTTGAAGAAGAAAAGCTGGAAAGTTACACTGTAAAACAGCTGAAATACTTCTTCAGGAAATTGAAAGTTGCTATGACCGGTCTCTCCAAGAAGGATGAGTTCCAAAAGGCGCTGAGGGCCTGAGTGGAAGCAAGGAGTACCCCTGAGCATGTGGAAGAGCATGAGGAGAGGGCTGAGGATGCAGGAGGGCAGCTAGATGGGCTATTGGGTCCAGGGCGGAGGAAAGCACCTTCCCAAGCAGATAGCAGTGTTTCTTCCAAGGTCCTGTCCCCAGGAGAACTGGAGGACAGGGAGAGAAGTAGGGTGCATGAAATGGAGCTGACCAAGCTTAAAATGGGTGGGCAGTTAGAATTGGAAATCAAGAAATTTGCCCTAGAGGAAAAGAGGATGCAAATGGAGCATGAGAGAAGTTTGAGGGAGTTGGAGTTGAAAGCTAGGAGTTAGAGATTACTCCCTCTGGTGGCAGCACACCGTCCATGCCTGTTGAAGCAAGGGTGTATATATACCTAAAGATGTGGTGAAAGAGTTTTATAAAAATGATGACATTGGGCAATGGTTTAAAGCCTATGAGGTAGCTATGACCTCACACCGGGTACCTGAGAAGGATTGGGGAGCAGGGTTGTGGGGGCGGTTCCTTAGTGAGGGGTGGGATACCTTATTAGACTTGCCCTCTGAAGTCCACAATTCTTATGGTCATATGAAAGAAGGATTGATGTCCAGGTATGGGTTGACTCCTGAACCGTATAGGCAGAGGTTCAGGAATTGCAAAAAGTTGGAGGGCAGTACCTGGGTAGAATATGTGACTTTTTTTTGCAGACCATTGGATGGTTGGGTGAAGGGTAGCAAAGTGAATGATTTTGAAGCGCTCTTTGATTTGATTGCATGGGAGCACTTGTCAGGAAATTGTTTTCCAGAGCTACGCCAGCACCTTAATGATAGTAGGCTGACTAACCCTACGAAGCTTGCTGAGGAGGCGGACCGCTGGGTGAGCACCCGGGTCCACAAGTGTCACGTGGGAGACTCCGCCATGGGTGGGCAGGGTCCCCAGCAGAGGAGTGGGGGGGACAAGGGTAAAAAGAGGGAGTTCCAAAAAGGGCCCCATAGTAATCCCCAAGGGAACCAAGGTAAGGGTTCCCAGCCTCCCCTGAAAAGAATCCAGGGGCCCGACAGATAAGCCTGTTCACAGGGGGCCCAAGACTTGCTTTAAGTGTGGTCAAGTGGGCCACTGTTCCTGGGAGAATAGATGTCCCTTGTATGGAAAATCAGCACCCACTGGTGCACCACCCCGGCAGGTAGCTAGTGTAGCCCTGGGGGAGGAGATGGGTGCCTAAGGTGGGTGGGGTCCCATAGCAATGTCCTTGGTCTCTTTAGGAGACAGTGAGATGATCCCCAGGGCCCAACTGCCTGATAACACTAAGAAATACAGGCAGTGGGTGACCATCAATGGCCAAAGGGTGGAGGCTCTGAGAGACACCGGAGCCAGTGTGACAGCTGTCAGTTGTCGGCTGGTGTCTGAAGAGCAGGTGATCCCCAATGCATTCTGCCCAGTAGTTGCCGCGGACAACTCAGAGAGCCACTGCAGAGTGGCTCAGGTTCCCTTTGAGTGGGGGGTCTCAGGTACCTTTCAAGTAGCTGTGAGGCCAGCCATGCCTGTAGACTGTCTGTTGGGCAACGATTTAGAAAGTTCACCTTGGGCAGAGGTGGAGAGAAGGTCTCATTTAGAGATGTTGGGTCTGCCTGAGTGGGCGTGCGTGACCACTCGGTCTATGGCAGCCAGTAGAGGTGTTCAAGAGGACCTGGAGAACTGAGAGGGTGGCCCAGGTGCCTGCCTTGAAGAGAAGAGGCAGAGGGCGCAGGAAACCGGCCCCCGTAGTTCCCACGGTCCAGGAGGAAGCAGAACCTGAGGGGGATGCTCTGGAACCTACAGGGGAGCAAGTGGCCGAACTGGGGGACCTGCCTGAGCTGACCCATTGGCAGCAAGAAGGAGGACCCTCCAGGGAGGAGTTCTGTGAGAAGCAGAACAAGTGCCCTTCTCTTGTGGGTTTGCGGCAACAGGCCACAAACCAGGCAGCAGGTGATCAGTCTGGATCACATTGGATCTACTGGGAGAATGGTCTCCTGTATAGCGAGCCTAAGGTTGCTGAGCCTGGGTCAGCCCTTGTGCTGGTGGTACCCCAGTGCTTCAGAGCCTTCCTACTGGGTTTGGCTCATGATGTGCCTTTAGCAGGACATCTGGGGCAGGGCAAGACCTTTGAAAGGCTTGTCGTGCACTTTTATTGGCCCCAGATGCGCAAGAGTTCAGACACTCATTGCAGGACATGTCAGACTTGCCAGGCAAGTGGAAAAAGTGGGAGGAAGCACAAGGCTCCCCTCCAGCCATTCCCTGTGGTCAGCACCCCCTTTGAACGGGTGGGTATTGACATTGTGGGGCCACTGGACCCCAAGACAGCCATGGGCAACAGGTTCATCCTGGTCTTGGTGGACCATGCCACCCGGTACCCGGAAGCCATCCCTCTTCGGACAGTGATGGCCCCTGTGGTGGGACGTGCACTGATGGGGATTTTCTCCCGTGAGGGGTTCTCCAAGGAGGTGGTGAGTGACCGTGGTACAAACTTCAGATCCAAGTATATGAAGTCCCTGTGGCAGGAGTGCGGTGTTACCTATAAGTTCACCACTCCTTACCACCCCCAAGGAAATGGGATGGTTGAGAGATTCAACCAGACCCTGAAGGGCATGATTATGGGTCTGGAAGAACCCATGAGGTGTAAGTGGGACGTCCTCTTGCCATGCCTTTTGTTTGCTTACCGTGAGGTGCCACAGAAGTCCTTAGGGTTCAGTCCCTTTGAACTGCTCTATGGTCACCCGGTAAGAGGACCTCTGAGTCTGGTGAAAGAAGGCTGGGAGAAAGCTCCCAGTAAACCTCCCCAGGATGTATTTAGCTACATGCTGGCCTTTAGAAACCAGACTAGGCGATTCAGACAACTCGCTGAGGCGAATCTAGAAGCCAGCCAGGAGGAGATGAAACGATGGTATGATCAGAATTCCACTCTGATCGAGTTTCAGCCTGGGCAGAAAGTGTGGGTCATGGCCCCCGTGGAGCCTTGCGCGCTCCAGGATAAGTGGACCGGACCATTTGAGGTGGTGGAGCGCAAGAGTGAGGTCACCTACCTGGTGGACTTGCGATCTCCCAGGAACCCTTTGCGGGTCCTACATGTCAACCGCCTAAAGCCCCATTTTGAGAGGTCCGAAGTGGGCATGCTCCTAGCAACAGATGATGGAATAGAAGAGGAGACAGAACCTCTTCCTGACCTCTTGTCTGCAACAGAGCAAGATGGGTCAGCGGAGGGTGTGAACCTCTCTATCTCCCTGACACCTGAGCAGCAGGAAGACTGTCGCCAACTGTTGGGACAGTTTCCTGACCTGTTTTCCCTGACTCCTAATGTCACTGATTGGTGCGTCCATGATGTGGACACTGGGGACAGTCCTCCTGTAAAGGACAAGGCTTACAGAGTGACTGACAGGGTGAGAGCTTGCATCAAGGAGGAGGTCTCCAAGATGTTTGCATTGGGGGTGATTGAGTCCTCTCACAGCCCTTGGGCCAGCCCAGTGGTCTTGGTCCCAAAGGCTGCCGCGCCTGGTGCCACGCCCGAACTCTGGTTCTGTGTGGACTATCGAGGACTCAATTCAGTCACCAGGACTGACGCGCACCCCATCCCCAGAGCTGATGAGCTCATTGATCGGTTAGGGCCTGCCCGGTACCTCAGCACGTTTGACTTAACGTCTGGGTACTGGCAGATCGCCTTGACTGAGGGGGCCAAAGAGAGGTCAGCATTCTCCACACCAGATGGGCACTACCAATTCCGGGTTATGCCCTTTGGGATGAAGAATGCCCCTGCCACCTTTCAGAAGTTGGTCAACCAGGTGTTGGTTGGACTGGAAGATTTCAGTGCCGCCTACCTGGATGACTTCGCAGTGTTCAGCGCCAGTTGGGAAGAACATCTGCGCCACCTCTGGGAAGTGTTGATGGCGCTGCGGAGGGCAGGCCTCACGATCAAGGCGAGTAAGTGCCAGATCGGGCAGGGTTCCATGGTGTACGTGGGACACCAGGTTGGGAGTGGCCTGGTGGCGCCCCTACAGCCCAAGATTGATACCATTCTGGCTAGGGAGCCCCCCAAGACCCAGACAGAGGTGAAAGCCTTTTTAGGACTCACCGGGTATTACAGGAGATTTGTCAAGGGGTATGGCAGCATCGTTGCACCCTTGACAGAGCTGACTTCCAGGAAGCAGCCCAAATGAGTGATTTGGACTGACACCTGTCAGAGAGCTTTTGACGCCTTGAAGACTGCCATGTGCACGGCCCCCGTGCTTCAGGCGCCCAACTTCTCAAAAGAGTTTGTGGTCCAAACAGGTGCTTCAGAGCATGGTGTAGGGGCTGTTCTGGCACAGTTAAATGAGGAGGGCCTAGACCAACCTGTAGCCTTCATCAGTAGGAGGTTACTTCCACTGGAACAGAGGTGGAGTGCTATTGAGCGTGAGGCATTTGCTGTGGTCTGGGCGCTGAAGAAGTTGAGGCCATACCTGTTTGGGACTCACTTCCGGGTTCAGACAGACCACAGGCCCCTCAGATGGTTGATGCAGATGAGGGGTGAGAATCCAAAGCTGTTGAGGTGGTCCATTTCCCTACAGGGGATGGACTTTACGGTGGAACACCGCCCTGGTACAGAACACGCCAATGCTGATGGTCTGTCCAGATTCTTCCGCCTTAGTGATGAGAACCCCCTAGAGGTAGGATACTTCTCCCCACATTTCAGCTGGAGGGGACACATGTTAGATCTGGCATCATTGGCGTGGGTCTCCCTTCCATTTTTTCACTATGCCTCCACTGTTGTTGATATGTTTTTGCTGGTCTACATGCTTTGGGCACTTTGCCACTGCTATTCAGTGCCAAAGTGCAAGTGCTCCCTATGGTAAATTGATGTATGGATTAGTGACTCCATGTTTGGCCTATTTGATTCACTGTCAGACCCTAGTACAGTGCACTGTTTATGTCCAGGGCCTGTGAATCAAATGCTGCTGGTGGGCTTGCAGCGCTGGTTGTGCCACCCACAGGAGCAGCTTGTAAAGTGTGTCTCAGGCCTGCCATTGCAGAGCCTGTGTGCAGTCTGGTACTGCCATGTCGACTTGGTAAGTGCACCCACTTACCAGTCCCCAAACCTTCCCTTTTCTGCATGTTAGTCACCCCTAAGGTAGGCCTGCGGGCTAGGGTGCATTGTATGAAAGAGGTAGGACATGCCCTGATGTGTGTGGCATGTCCTGATAGTGAATTACAGCCAATTTCGTTTTTCACTATTGCAAAGCTACCTGTCCCCATAGGCCAGAATGGGCAGTTTGATTATAACATCTTATAATCCTAACTGACCCAGGAACATGGTAGAAAAACGAATTTAGTATGCCTGAACTCAGAATGATAAAATACATCTTTTAGTGAAGTTGGTTTTAACATTCTGTGTTTGAAAATACCCCTTTTAGAAAGTAGGTATTTTCTTGCCTAACCATCCAGCCTGCCTCTGCTAGCTTGTGTATTGTATGTCTGGGTTTGTGAGTGACAGGGGCTGGGGGACTCCAGGAGACAGGGTGAGTCAGCACAGGGCTGAATAGACCTACCTGCATGTAGAGTGGTGGGAGGAGTAGCACCTGGGCCTGAATAGGGCTGTGCCTGCCTTCCACAATGCTGGCTCCATCTCCTGTTGTGCGTCTAATGTCCTTGGCCCACATTGACAAAGGAAGAAGGTGTGCACTGGCAGAATGCACCCAGAACTGGTTTGGACTAGGTACAGGACCCTCTGCCTTCAGAGGACAAAGGATTTGCTAGTATAAATATTGGGACCCAGACCCCAAGATTTTAGATCACTTCTGGGAAACAAGAAGAACCTTTGCTGAGGAGAGGAAACAGAGAAACTGAAGGAGGAGACTATCCCTATGCTGTGTGCTGTTTGAGGGATTGGCCTGCAGTGGTTGCCTGATTGCCAAAGAAAGGAACTTTGTGACGACTTTCATCATCTTGCAGAAAATCTCCAAGGGCTTGAAGATTGAGCTTGCCTCCTGCTGAAGTCTCAGGGATATAAGACTTCACCAACCAGCTCCCCTGAATTCCCTTGCTGGGAATTTGAAGTGCCTACTGTTGTGTTGGGCCTTCTGAGAGACTGCGTGTCGCTGGGAGCTGGAAGCGCGACTCACGAAGAAGAAGCGTATCGCTGCCGCAGCAGCTGTCGTCGCATCGCCGAGAAAGCGTGCCCCTGCTGCCGCTGTCGCCATCGCATCACCGAAGTGCCTCGCATCACCGGAGAAGAGTGTCGCTGTCGCAGCAGACGCCGTCGCATCATCGGAGAAGCGTGTCGCAGGGCCTGCCGCGGCTCAGAAGATTCACTGAGTCGCCGCACGGCCGTCGGGCGTGCACTCAGCACCCTCTTCGTTGTCGCATCGAGAAGACACCATTTTGTTTCATTGCACTGGGTCGTCATCGCATCGAGGCGCTGCTGGTCGCATCACCACAGAAGCGCAGTAAAAAACCGACGCATCACCTCCCCACGCGGTGAAGAACCGACGCATCACCTCCTCTCCGGTAAGGAGCCGACGCATCACCGTCCCCTACGCAGCAGTAGGGAACCGACCCATCACCTACCCCAAAGCAAGAAACCGACGCATCTCCGTTCTTGCGTGTAAGGAACCGACGCATCACCTTCCCTGCAACTCCTTTGTTTGTATCGCGTTACGCATCCAAAGGTACATTGAACGTAAAGTGTCGCATTTATCATCTTTATTGAACTGAACTATTTTCTACCATTGACAGTCATATTTTTCATAGTGTATTGTGGATTTTTGTCGTTTTGGGTCTTGTGTTAAGTCTATATAAAAATACTTATTTTTATAATACAACTTGTGTGGTGTCCATCTGTAGTGTTGTCACTGTGTTACTGTATGTGTTCACAAATGCTTTACACACTGCCTCTGAGATAAGCCTGCCTGCTCGTGCCAAGCTACCAAGGGGGTGAGCAGGGGTTATTTTAGTAGTGTATCCCCCTTACCCTGACTAGAAGCAAGGGTCCCTATTTGGACAAAGGTACCTACCTCTTCCAACTAGAGACCCCCAGTTCTAACAATGACCATTAGGGGCACCCATTGAGGACTTATACAAAGTTATGGCTTGAGGCAATATTACTTGTAATTTTACTTTCAGGTGATGAAATGTACTTTTTGTGAGCAATCCATTAAGACCTTTGATATATGTCTTTCAGACATCACAACAGTAGTAATTTATTATCGGTGAAGAAAATAGATCTGGCAATAAACATTGGTAATCTGAGTGGTCTGAGCATCATCTAGGTATCACCTAACACTAACAGGTCCTGGACTAAGACAGAAATCGAACATGGCATATTAACATGGTGTATTAGGCCAAAGAATGTGTCTCTAGCTATCTAGTGTACTGCAACTGGTAAAGTAGTGTATGCGCTTGGACAAGTGCATCACTGTGAAGTGGCAGTGAAGTAGTGAAACAACATGATTCCTCCATTGGCCCTCAGTATTAGTCCTGTTAGACTTCTCAGTGTTATATTAATATACCAGGACACAGTACTTAAGTATATGACAAAGATAGTGTGATTCATGGTGGCATCTGTTTAGGAATCCCAGTCTTTCTACGTGTATATCTTGCAACATGCATACATGAGGGCATAATTTGCTGATCCAACTCTACTTTCCAGTGTAGTACAGCAGGGGTCAGAAGTATCTCATTCATGAAATAATCTTTTCTGACACACTCTATTGATATTTAAAAATAACATGATATCGTTTGCATTCAATTTGATATTGGCAGCTTGTGGCAGCAGGGAAGGGATTACACTATGTCCCCATGCAGCAATAGTTAAGGGCTCTATAAAAAGGTCTAATAAAGTGTGTGAAAGAGGACACCCCTGCCTTGGACCTCTTTGGGCTTTAAAATTACCAGCATCTTTTGAATTTATAGTGAAACTAGTCACAGTTCCCTGATATACATTGTGTATAACTCCTCCAACCTGTGCGGAAAACTGAATCTCCCCAAAAGATAGTGTCCCAGACTACAGGGTCAAAGCCTTATGGCATCAATTAAAAAGATAATTGCAGGGATATGTTTAGTGTAAAAAAAAGATCCAGGGCTTCAATTAAGTAATTGTATTAATGTAGCGCTGCTTTCAAGAGATAAAACCATGTTGATCAACATGAATTAATCTCTGGATTACCTTATTAAATTTATGAATGATTAATCTCATAAATATTTTTAAATGTGGATTTAAAAGAGAGATTTGGTGATATGAATTTGGATCTTGCAAAATGTTGCCTTTTTTTATTTTAGAAACTAATGATAGATCCATTGTTAAAAGAACAGGGAATTGATCCACAAGCGTTGGCAAACTAGCTTCCATTGTAAAAGGTTTAGATAGTTAGATTATGTCATCTTGCCATAATTTAGGAATAGGATGTTGCACAAAAAATCTTTTAACTTTTTCTGATATACTTCTTGGGCATAATCATAAATTTGCTTACAAAGGTCCAGAAATAACATATTTATTTGCTCTGACATGAAACTCAGTGATGGGAAACTCAGCTTTTCAGGCACATCGAAGAGCTACTAGTGCTTTTGCCTCTTTTTTCCCCTACTCTGTCCGGCCATATACCTATCAGTATAATTACTCTCCTCATCTGCAAATATGTCGCGTTATTAACATAATGTTGTGAACACTACTGTAGATTCCATCTCGAGCCATTTCTTTTTGAAAATGTGCTTAGTTCTTGTTGGACCTGGCCCACTTGCCAGGGTAACCCCCAAACCCTTTTGCTTTCTGTTACTGACCTTGTATTTGTTAGCATAAGTACTCTGTGAACTCTACCACACCTAACCAGCACCAAAGTGCTTGTGATCTCTCCCTAAACATAGTAAAATTGGCCTACACCTAACTGGCACATTTAATTTACTTGTAAGTGCCTAATAAATGTTACTATATGTACTCAGGACCTGTAAATTAAATGCTACTAGTGGGCCTGCAGCACTCATTGTGCCACCTGCTAAAGTAGCACTATAAAACATGACTTAGACTTGCCACTGCAGTCTATAGTGCAATGTCAAACTTCAAATTCGACCTGGCAAAACAGACATTTTGCCAAGACAAAGCCTTACTTTTTAACACTTATAAGTCACCCCTAAGGTCGGCCTTTTAAGTTACTAGGGCAGGGTGCAAGGTATTCAAAAAGTAGGACACTTAAGTGTTACCTGTCCTAATAGTAAAAAACTCCTAAAGTCATTTTTCACTATTGAAAGTCCTATCTCACTCATGGACTAACATTGGGTTACCATATAACACTTTATAAGTTACCATTCATGGTTGGGAGCAGAAAGGGAAATGATGCTTAAACTCAAATCAATTGTAATTTAAAATCCTCTTGTTTGATAAAGTTGGATTTTAAGTCACAATTCTGAAAATGCCACTTTTGGAAAGTTGACATTTTCTTTGCCTACACAAGTGTGCCTTTCTGCCAGTGTTCTGGGTCACATGGATTTGAATGCTGTGTAATGTTCATACCTTCCAGACATGAGAACAAAAGGGGCTTAGGTGATAGGATGAGCCATAATGGCAGTATGGCTGGAGGAGAAGTTGTACCCAGCACTGAATCGCACTTGACACTTCAAAGACCTTCCTGAAGCACACACAAAGGAACCCAACGCAAGCCTTTTTCACCCCAGACGTTTAAGAGTCAAACCCAGGAAGGGTAGGGGAGTGGGCCAGTTGACACTCTCAGACCCCAAATCATATCACTGCTGGACCTTTGGAAGACTCAGAAGTAGGACTGCTCTGCTGCTGGAAGTAGTGCCCTGTAGCCCCTCTGCCTGAGGAAGGAAGACTGGACATGCTCTTTGATCCCAGGATCACCAGAGTGACTCTAAGGGCTAAGTGGCTGGCCTCCTGTGTGAGCTTAGGGACATAACAAGCTTCAGAGATTCTGAAACGTACCTTCCTACTGCTGCTAGTCCCTGTTAAAGTGAGTCCTAGCTGTCAAGTTGTGCCACCCAGGTCTTGGACTCTTGCTTTGGTGTGAAAGTGGCTTCCTCCTACCAAAACACAAAACCTGGGACTTTAAAAGATTTTCAGCAAAAACTGTTCTGAGAATTGGCAAGAGACCAGGATCTTCCTGCCAGCTGATCCGCCAAAGGTGCATCGCCATTGGGGTGGACTTCGCCACAACTCCTGCTATGTCTTCTCCACCGCAGCAAATCCCTTTCAGCATGACCTCTTACCCAATTAGTTAGAGTTCTCAATTCAAGTAGTATCTGTATTAGAAAGTGTGAGATTCTTTCTCAGTGTGAACTGCTGGTAAAACATGGATGCCTCCAGTGTAGGCAGACATTTTGTTTTATTGTTCTGACCATCATAATGGAGTTCTCTATTGTAGGCTGACAATGTTCTTGAACCCTGTTGGACGTGGCCCTTTTTCCCCGAAATTTTTCGTTTTCCCCTAGCCGTTTTACCATGTATGAAACTCACTCAAGATGGCTGCCACAGGTCCCTGCTACTGCAGAGGGGCCTTACACGCATACACACTAGTAGCCAGGGTCAGGCTGGGACATAGGGATACAGTATCCATTCCATCCCCGCCTCTGGGCCACATAGCCAGGCATGTGGAAGGTTCCAGAACCTTCCGGGCTGTGGGAGGAGTTATGTTTTGCCGCCTTTGGGAGAGTCACCTGACCTAGGAGTATAAAAGGCTTGGAGGGAAAACTTTCTAGTCAGTTGATGAGGCACCACGGAACCTGGGAGAACCTCCGCCGGAGTATAGGCTTTAGGGCCTAGGGGGGAGACCTACACTACTGCTGCTGACAGGGCTGAGGTCCTGCTGTAGTAAGATAGCTGAGGAACGCCCACCACCCACTGACCTTGCCCAGTGTGAGGGGACCCAGGGAACCACCTTCAGCGTGCCGGGAGGAACATCAAGCACTCCCAGAACCACCAACTCATCCCCCCTCATAAGAAGAAACTTCTGACAGGAAACTTTGACAAGGAACTTATAACAAGGAACTTCTGACAAGAAACTTACAACTAGAAGCGCCTAAGAAGCAACCAAGCTGAAGCAGTCGCAAGACCCCTTAACTTGAGGAGGCCTGTCCGTCCAGCAAGGCCTAAAGCCTAAAACTGCCCAACTGGGGATCACCAGGTAAAGCGCCGTACCCTGAAGCGCTAAACCTTCACCCCCTATTCACCTTTGCCTGTTGCTGGGCTGCCCCAAGTACTTTGCCAGTCAGCCCTGCCCACAGGCTGCTGGTGCACCCTGTGTGCTGTTGTCCCTCAGGTCACTGACCTTATGATGGAGATCACCGCTGCGGCCGCCGCCGCCTGAGAAGAGACACCGTGTGGTGAGGTGCGCCGTCGCGCCCTCATCGGGGGAAGCGCTGAGGTAAAGGAAGCCCCTCAGGTGTGTGAGGTGAGGAGCGCCGTCCGCGCCCTCACCGAAGCCTCCAGGGGCCCTGGGCCCTCATCGCCGCCGTCGCGGCCCAAGAATTGTTTCCGCCGCGGCCAAAGAATTGCCCCCGCCGCCGTAGCGGCCCAAGAATTGTTTCCGCCGCCGTTGCGGCCCAAGAATTGCCCCCGCCGCCGTAGCGGCCCAAGAATTGTTTCTGCCGCCGTCGCGGCCAAAGAATTGCCACCGCCGCCGAAGCGGCCCAAGAAATCACTGGCGTGATCTTCAGCGGGCCTCCCGGCCCCGCAGACGCCGTTGCCGAGCAACCAGGGGTCGCTCGGCGTGACCCGGGAAGGCCGCGCACCGATTGGGCGCCGGCTCCCAGTCACGCCCAGCGCCGAAGGAAGCCCGGGAAGAGCCCCGGCAGTGCAGAGGGAGACTGGGAGCCGGCCGGAGAGGACTGCCGGCTCCCGCTCCCTTCCCCCGCAACCCTGAGCCCCACCTGCACTTACCCTGAGCCCGGGGGCCGGAGGAGGGTGATCCCGGCCCCCACAACGAGCCGCATACATACTCCCTGATCCCGGGGGCCGGAGTAAGGCATACCGGCCCCCGCAACGACCCGCAACACCGGCCAGAAGGCCGAGGCACCCCCGACCGGGCCCCGCCCAACAGAACACGGGCCGGCCCGGATGATCGCCAGTCGCCCTGAAGCGCGACCAACGACCACACCGCAGGTGAGCCCTGGAGGCCCCTAGGGCCCATAAGACGCCACTGGGGGCCGGGGGCCACTATTAACCCTTACGATTGTAGTCCTACGAGGCGAGGCCCCAGAGAAGAGTGGGCCTGACCTGAATTAACCCCTAAGGGACCTAGAAGCCCCAGAATACAGGACATGTTGAGGGATTCCCCACATAGCTCATTCATGTATGGATGATGCCCACAGTAATTAATAACTTATGCCAATGCCTATTACAATTACTGCCTAGGCCATGGTTTTAACTGTTAAGTCTTTACCACAAGGGGAAAGTGTTTAATGGAGTTGAGCTGAAGTGTACACCGCCAAGAGTTGAAGTATTTTATGTTACAGGTGTACTGGAGTTGCGACGCCCACTGTACTGAATGTGGGTGCGCCTAGATTAATGCAGGCCTATTTAAATGTAATGTGAAAAGCCTTCTTTTAAATAATTGAGTATGCTAAAGTGAACTGTATGTTTAGGCCTATGTTTTATTTAACGTACCTTGAGATCATTATTAAGTGTTACGTGAAGGAGATAATTCCTGCGGCCCCTTTGTGGCCTACAATGTTGATGAGCCATGCAGCTTTATTTAAAATGTGCACCAGTTGAGTAATATAATGATTTTGAATGTAGATCTGAATTAACCTGCCTTATCTGATGCCAACTTAATTTATGTATAAAAGATCTTGATTTTAAATACAAAAGCCTGGTGTGGTGTCATGTTATTGCGTTCGCATTTGTGAGTCAGAGTGAGAGTGTGCTGCACAACTGCCTTACACATTGCCTTCGCATGCCTTTCCCGCTTCACGCCATGCTACCGTGTCGGACTCGGTAACCCCGGTTCCAACATTTGTTGTTCAGCGGTTGGATAAGGACTGGTGTTTGTGCAGCACCCTACAGTGACTCAGTGTGCGCCGCAATTAGACACCTATTGTAATGCAAGTGCTAGGAATTCTTTTGTAATTGCCGATTGTGTACATTCCTGCGTTAGACCTGCTACCTACAGTCTAGAACCCTTTCCTTAAATTGTCTGGGACCCCACCTAGGAGGATGGAGTTTGAGTTAGCCAACCTAGAAAGGTATACGGTGACACAGCTCAAGGAGTTCTGCCTAGAGAGGGGGTGGCCGTCAAGCGAGGCGCCAGGAAGGAGGTGCTTCAGAAAGCTTTGAGGGCATGGGTAATGGCCCACCCGGAGGGAAGAGGGGACGAGGAGCAGGGGAGGCAGACAACCCAGGAGAACTGGACCTACTGCACATTGATTTTAGCGAGAATGTGTTGCCAGGAAGACGTTCCAGGGCAGGCAGTAGGGCGTCAGGGGGAGGTTGTCTGCAGAGGAATTTGAGGACAGAAGGGAGCAGAGGCGATTAACATTAGAACTTGCTAGGATGGAAAGGGAGCGAGAACAGGCAAGGCTAGCCATGGAGGAAAGGAAGCTTGCACATGAGCTTAGCCTGAAGGAACTAGAGCTCCGAGCCTTGCAGATGGAGATGCAGGGCAAAGTGAATGGTGGCAGCGTACCTGCTGGGGTTCCACAGGGGCCCAAATTCTATTTATCAAGAGAGGTGATAGCCAGTTTGGGGAGTGATCCTGAAGGGAGTGGTGCAGGGATCTTCCAACCCAGCGAGGTGGGAGAGGTGGAGAATAGCCCAGTTAGGTCCCAGGATAGTGAGCGGGTTGTAGGGCCTCACATCCTATCCATAGGAAGGAGTGAGACAGGGAGGTGTCCCGAGGTGCCCCAACCACAGTCTCAGGGCCTGGAGAGTTCCATAAGGGAACCCCAGGTTGGGAGCCTATGCTGTCCCGATGGGCCATCCATGGTAGGGGATCCCCCAGTGACAGGAGAACCCGGGGCATATGTATTCGGAGCTCCAGGGGTTCTGGGGTCTGCCCAGCCACAGGATTTAGATCCTGGGCTGGGGTGCCAGGTTCAGGGGCTGCCTGACCTGGCGGGAGGGACGTCTGTAAGCAGTGTCCCTCCAGAGCTGACTCCCAGGGGTGCTTCTCCATGTGGGAGGGTGCTGAACTCTGGGAGGGGGTGCAGAGGAAGGGAGGACTCGCCTCTGGCACCGGGGCAACCTAAGGGTTTAGACCCTGGGTTGGTGGATCGGATGCAGGGTCACGGCCCTGGAAGAGTGAGAGAGGGTTGGTCTGAGGGTGCCCCGCATAGGAGGAGAGGGCGGAACCCCAGAATGAGAGGTAGGGGGAGGAGAGCCTCGCCCCTGACTGCTGGTCAGCCTGAGGGTGCAGACCCCATGTGGGTGGACCAGTGGCAGTTTGGAACTGCAAGGAGGAGAAGGAGAGTGGCCAACGGGCCTGGGGCTACTGCCCCCCGCTCTATGAGACCGCAAGGGCCAGAGACATCTGGACGGCCTAGCGCCCGGTCCTGGCTGCAGCCAATTAGGGAGCGCCAGTGGGGTGGCTTCGTTGGTCCAGGGAGGTTTGAGAGAAGGAACCACCGGGTTCCAGAGTGGAGAAGGACCTGCAGGACCTTCCTACAGCTGGGGAAAAGGCCCGCGTCCAAGTTTTCTCGCCCGAAGCAGGGAAGCCCATCAAGGAATTGATCGGTCTACCCTGGCTTTTGGCTGGGAGGGGGTTGTGTTGGACGTGGCCCTTTTTCCTGAAATTTTCGTTTTCCCCTAGCCGTTTTACCATGTATGAAACTCACTCAAGATGGCTGCCACAGGTCCCTGCTACTGCAGAGGGGCCTTACACGCATACACACTAGTAGCCAGGGTCAGGCTGGGACATAGGGATACAGTATCCATTCCATCCCCGCCTCTGGGCCACATAGCCAGGCATGTGGAAGGTTCCAGAACCTTCCGGGCTGTGGGAGGAGTTATGTTTTGCCACCTTTGGGAGAGTCACCTGACCTAGGAGTATAAAAGGCTTGGAGGGAAAACTTTCTAGTCAGTTGATGAGGCACCACTGAACCTGGGAGAACCTCCGCCGGAGTATAGGCTTTAGGGCCTAGGGGAGACCTACACTACTGCTGCTGACAGGGCTGAGGTCCTGCTGTAGTAAGATAGCTGAGGAACGCCCACCACCCACTGACCTTGCCCAGTGTGAGGGGACCCAGGGAACCACCTTCAGCGTGCCGGGAGGAACATCAAGCACTCCCAGAACCACCAACTCATCCCCCCTCATAAGAAGAAACTTCTGACAGGAAACTTTGACAAGGAACTTATAACAAGGAACTTCTGACAAGAAACTTACAACTAGAAGCGCCTAAGAAGCAACCAAGCTGAAGCAGTCGCAAGACCCCTTAACTTGAGGAGGCCTGTCCGTCCAGCAAGGCCTAAAGCCTAAAACTGCCCAACTGGGGATCACCAGGTAAAGCGCCGTACCCTGAAGCGCTAAACCTTCACCCCTATTCACCTTTGCCTGTTGCTGGGCTGCCCCAAGTACTTTGCCAGTCAGCCCTGCCCACAGGCTGCTGGTGCACCCTGTGTGCTGTTGTCCCTCAGGTCACTGACCTTATGATGGAGATCACCGCCGCGGCCGCCTGAGAAGAGACACCGTGTGGTGAGGTGCGCCGTCGCGCCTCATAGGGGGAAGTGCTGAGGTAAAGAAAGCCCCTCAGGTGTGTGAGGTGAGGAGCGCCATCCGCGCCCTCACCGAAGCCTCCAGGGGCCCTGGGCCCTCATCGCCGCCGTCGCGGCCCAAGAATTGTTTCCGCCGCCGTCGCACTACCAAGGAATAGCCCCCGCCGCCGTAGCGGCCCAAGAATTGTTTCCGCCGCCGTTGCGGCCCAAGAATTGCCCCCGCCGCCGTAGCGGCCCAAGAATTGTTTCTGCCGCCGTCGCGGCCAAAGAATTGCCACCGCCGCCGAAGCGGCCCAAGAAATCGCTGGCGCGATCTTCAGCGGGCCTCCCGGCCCCGCAGACGCCGTTGCCGAGCAACCAGGGGTCGCTCGGCGTGACCCGGGAAGGCCGCGCACCGATTGGGCGCCGGCTCCCAGTCACGCCCAGCGCCGAAGGAAGCCCGGGAAGAGCCCCGGCAGTGCAGAGGGAGACGGGGAGCCGGCCGGAGAGGACTGCCGGCTCCCGCTCCCTTCCCCCGCAACCCTGAGCCCCACCTGCACTTACCCTGAGCCCGGGGGCCGGAGGAGGGTGATCCCGGCCCCCACAACGAGCCGCATACATACTCCCTGATCCCGGGGGCCGGAGTAAGGCATACCGGCCCCCGCAACGACCCGCAACACCGGCCAGAAGGCCGAGGCACCCCCGACCGGGCCTCGCCCAACAGAACACGGGCCGGCCCGGATGATCGCCAGTCGCCCTGAAGCGCGACCAACGACCACACCGCAGGTGAGCCCTGGAGGCCCCTAGGGCCCATAAGACGCCACTGGGGGCCGGGGGCCACTATTAACCCTTACGATTGTAGTCCTACGAGGCGAGGCCCCAGAGAAGAGTGGGCCTGACCTGAATTAACCCCTAAGGGACCTAGAAGCCCCAGAATACAGGACATGTTGAGGGATTCCCCACATAGCTCATTCATGTATGGATGATGCCCACAGTAATTAATAACTTATGCCAATGCCTATTACAATTACTGCCTAGGCCATGGTTTTAACTGTTAAGTCTTTACCACAAGGGGAAAGTGTTTAATGGAGTTGAGCTGAAGTGTACACCGCCAAGAGTTGAAGTATTTTATGTTACAGGTGTACTGGAGTTGCGACGCCCACTGTACTGAATGTGGGTGCGCCTAGATTAATGCAGGCCTATTTAAATGTAATGTGAAAAGCCTTCTTTTAAATAATTGAGTATGCTAAAGTGAACTGTATGTTTAGGCCTATGTTTTATTTAACGTACCTTGAGATCATTATTAAGTGTTACGTGAAGGAGATAATTCCTGCGGCCCCTTTGTGGCCTACAATGTTGATGAGCCATGCAGCTTTATTTAAAATGTGCACCAGTTGAGTAATATAATGATTTTGAATGTAGATCTGAATTAACCTGCCTTATCTGATGCCAACTTAATTTATGTATAAAAGATCTTGATTTTAAATACAAAAGCCTGGTGTGGTGTCATGTTATTGCGTTCGCATTTGTGAGTCAGAGTGAGAGTGTGCTGCACAACTGCCTTACACATTGCCTTCGCATGCCTTTCCCGCTTCACGCCATGCTACCGTGTCGGACTCGGTAACCCCGGTTCCAACATTTGTTGTTCAGCGGTTGGATAAGGACTGGTGTTTGTGCAGCACCCTACAGTGACTCAGTGTGCGCCGCAATTAGACACCTATTGTAATGAAAGTGCTAGGAATTCTTTTGTAATTGCCGATTGTGTACATTCCTGCGTTAGACCTGCTACCTACAGTCTAGAACCCTTTCCTTAAATTGTCTGGGACCCCACCTAGGAGGATGGAGTTTGAGTTAGCCAACCTAGAAAGGTATACGGTGACACAGCTCAAGGAGTTCTGCCTAGAGAGGGGGGTGGCCGTCAAGCGAGGCGCCAGGAAGGAGGTGCTTCAGAAAGCTTTGAGGGCATGGGTAATGGCCCACCCGGAGGGAAGAGGGGACGAGGAGCAGGGGAGGCAGACAACCCAGGAGAACTGGACCTACTGCACATTGATTTTAGCGAGAATGTGTTGCCAGGAAGACGTTCCAGGGCAGGCAGTAGGGCGTCAGGGGGAGGTTGTCTGCAGAGGAATTTGAGGACAGAAGGGAGCAGAGGCGATTAACATTAGAACTTGCTAGGATGGAAAGGGAGCGAGAACAGGCAAGGCTAGCCATGGAGGAAAGGAAGCTTGCACATGAGCTTAGCCTGAAGGAACTAGAGCTCCGAGCCTTGCAGATGGAGATGCAGGGCAAAGTGAATGGTGGCAGCGTACCTGCTGGGGTTCCACAGGGGCCCAAATTCTATTTATCAAGAGAGGTGATAGCCAGTTTGGGGAGTGATCCTGAAGGGAGTGGTGCAGGGATCTTCCAACCCAGCGAGGTGGGAGAGGTGGAGAATAGCCCAGTTAGGTCCCAGGATAGTGAGCGGGTTGTAGGGCCTCACATCCTATCCATAGGAAGGAGTGAGACAGGGAGGTGTCCCGAGGTGCCCCAACCACAGTCTCAGGGCCTGGAGAGTTCCATAAGGGAACCCCAGGTTGGGAGCCTATGCTGTCCCGATGGGCCATCCATGGTAGGGGATCCCCAGTGACAGGAGAACCCGGGGCATATGTATTCGGAGCTCCAGGGGTTCTGGGGTCTGCCCAGCCACAGGATTTAGATCCTGGGCTGGGGTGCCAGGTTCAGGGGCTGCCTGACCTGGCGGGAGGGACGTCTGTAAGCAGTGTCCCTCCAGAGCTGACTCCCAGGGGTGCTTCTCCATGTGGGAGGGTGCTGAACTCTGGGAGGGGGTGCAGAGGAAGGGAGGACTCGCCTCTGGCACCGGGGCAACCTAAGGGTTTAGACCCTGGGTTGGTGGATCGGATGCAGGGTCACGGCCCTGGAAGAGTGAGAGAGGGTTGGTCTGAGGGTGCCCCGCATAGGAGGAGAGGGCGGAACCCCAGAATGAGAGGTAGGGGAGGAGAGCCTCGCCCCTGACTGCTGGTCAGCCTGAGGGTGCAGACCCCATGTGGGTGGACCAGTGGCAGTTTGGAACTGCAAGGAGGAGAAGGAGAGTGGCCAACGGGCCTGGGGCTACTGCCCCCGCTCTATGAGACCGCAAGGGCCAGAGACATCTGGACGGCCTAGCGCCCGGTCCTGGCTGCAGCCAATTAGGGAGCGCCAGTGGGGTGGCTTCGTTGGTCCAGGGAGGTTTGAGAGAAGGAACCACCGGGTTCCAGAGTGGAGAAGGACCTGCAGGACCTTCCTACAGCTGGGGAAAAGGCCCGCGTCCAAGTTTTCTCGCCCGAAGCAGGGAAGCCCATCAAGGAATTGATCGGTCTACCCTGGCTTTTGGCTGGGAGGGGGTTGTGTTGGACGTGGCCCTTTTTCCCTGAAATTTTTCGTTTTCCCCTAGCCGTTTTACCATGTATGAAACTCACTCAAGATGGCTGCCACAGGTCCCTGCTACTGCAGAGGGGCCTTACACGCATACACACTAGTAGCCAGGGTCAGGCTGGGACATAGGGATACAGTATCCATTCCATCCCCGCCTCTGGGCCACATAGCCAGGCATGTGGAAGGTTCCAGAACCTTCCGGGCTGTGGGAGGAGTTATGTTTTGCCACCTTTGGGAGAGTCACCTGACCTAGGAGTATAAAAGGCTTGGAGGGAAAACTTTCTAGTCAGTTGATGAGGCACCACTGAACCTGGGAGAACCTCCGCCGGAGTATAGGCTTTAGGGCCTAGGGGGGAGACCTACACTACTGCTGCTGACAGGGCTGAGGTCCTGCTGTAGTAAGATAGCTGAGGAACGCCCACCACCCACTGACCTTGCCCAGTGTGAGGGGACCCAGGGAACCACCTTCAGCGTGCCGGGAGGAACATCAAGCACTCCCAGAACCACCAACTCATCCCCCCCCTCATAAGAAGAAACTTCTGACAGGAAACTTTGACAAGGAACTTATAACAAGGAACTTCTGACAAGAAACTTACAACTAGAAGCGCCTAAGAAGCAACCAAGCTGAAGCAGTCGCAAGACCCCTTAACTTGAGGAGGCCTGTCCGTCCAGCAAGGCCTAAAGCCTAAAACTGCCCAACTGGGGATCACCAGGTAAAGCGCCGTACCCTGAAGCGCTAAACCTTCACCCCTATTCACCTTTGCCTGTTGCTGGGCTGCCCCAAGTACTTTGCCAGTCAGCCCTGCCCACAGGCTGCTGGTGCACCCTGTGTGCTGTTGTCCCTCAGGTCACTGACCTTATGATGGAGATCACCGCCGCGGCCGCCTGAGAAGAGACACCGTGTGGTGAGGTGCGCCGTCGCGCCCTCATAGGGGGAAGTGCTGAGGTAAAGAAAGCCCCTCAGGTGTGTGAGGTGAGGAGCGCCATCCGCGCCCTCACCGAAGCCTCCAGGGGCCCTGGGCCCTCATCGCCGCCGTCGCGGCCCAAGAATTGTTTCCGCCGCCGTCGCACTACCAAGGAATAGCCCCCGCCGCCGTAGCGGCCCAAGAATTGTTTCCGCCGCCGTTGCGGCCCAAGAATTGCCCCCGCCGCCGTAGCGGCCCAAGAATTGTTTCTGCCGCCGTCGCGGCCAAAGAATTGCCACCGCCGCCGAAGCGGCCCAAGAAATCGCTGGCGCGATCTTCAGCGGGCCTCCCGGCCCCGCAGACGCCGTTGCTGAGCAACCAGGGGTCGCTCGGCGTGACCCGGGAAGGCCGCGCACCGATTGGGCGCCGGCTCCCAGTCACGCCCAGCGCCGAAGGAAGCCCGGGAAGAGCCCCGGCAGTGCAGAGGGAGACGGGGAGCCGGCCGGAGAGGACTGCCGGCTCCCGCTCCTTCCCCCGCAACCCTGAGCCCCACCTGCACTTACCCTGAGCCCGGGGGCCGGAGGAGGGTGATCCCGGCCCCCACAACGAGCCGCATACATACTCCCTGATCCCGGGGGCCGGAGTAAGGCATACCAGCCCCCGCAACGACCCGCAACACCGGCCAGAAGGCCGAGGCACCCCCGACCGGGCCCCGCCCAACAGAACACGGGCCGGCCCGGATGATCGCCAGTCGCCCTGAAGCGCGACCAACGACCACACCGCAGGTGAGCCCTGGAGGCCCCTAGGGCCCATAAGACGCCACTGGGGGCCGGGGGCCACTATTAACCCTTACGATTGTAGTCCTACGAGGCGAGGCCCCAGAGAGGAGTGGGCCTGGCCTGAATTAACCCCTAAGGGACCTAGAAGCCCCAGAATACAGGACATGTTGAGGGATTCCCCACATAGTTCATTCATGTATGGATGATGCCCACAGTAATTAATAACTTATGCCAATGCCTATTACAATTACTGCCTAGGCCATGGTTTTAACTGTTAAGTCTTTACCACAAGGGGAAAGTGTTTAATGGAGTTGAGCTGAAGTGTACACCGCCAAGAGTTGAAGTATTTTATGTTACAGGTGTACTGGAGTTGCGACGCCCACTGTACTGAATGTGGGTGCGCCTAGATTAATGCAGGCCTATTTAAATGTAACGTGAAAAGCCTTCTTTTAAATAATTGAGTATGCTAAAGTGAACTGTATGTTTAGGCCTATGTTTTATTTAACGTACCTTGAGATCATTATTAAGTGTTACGTGAAGGAGATAATTCCTGCGGCCCCTTTGTGGCCTACAATGTTGATGAGCCATGCAGCTTTATTTAAAATGTGCACCAGTTGAGTAATATAATGATTTTGAATGTAGATCTGAATTAACCTGCCTTATCTGATGCCAACTTAATTTATTTATAAAAAATCTTGATTTTAAATACAAAAGCCTGGTGTGGTGTCATGTTATTGCGTTCGCATTTGTGAGTCAGAGTGAGAGTGTGCTGCACAACTGCCTTACACATTACCTTCGCGTGCCTTTCCCGCTTCACGCCATGCTACCGTGTCGGACTCGGTAACCCCGGTACCAACAAACCCGCACAGGACTAAGCACCTGCCATCATGGCACCCCCCTATAGATTGTTCAAGGCCAACAAGGTTTAATATAAACATGTGGAGTTAAGCTTATGTACATTAGGCTGTAATAGTTTAGATGAAGTAGATAACAATGTCTCAAACCCTGATTTGTTTTGAATTCATTGGTGATCAAATTCCCATAAAAGCCTGGATATTTGACCATTAATTAGAATAAGTCTTCACCAAGAGATTATCGCCAGAGGTCACGCTGATTTGCCGATTCCTAGTGCAGACTTTTCTCTCAATCGGAGCGATACATCAGGAGAGTTAGCTGCAGAACCCGGCAGCAACCATGGCTAAAGCACAAGGTTTTTCTTCTGAGGCAGAACTCTGATAACAAACAGCCAGATCTGCAGTTTCAAAATGTATGCTGTGACATCTATTCCAAATACTTGACAGACAATAATTTATAATGTTTTAGCCTACTAAATTAGAGCATGGTTTAGAAATAGCATTAGGGCCTATGATGATTTTAAACATGCAAAAATGTTTTAAATGTTCCTATTTTTCTCATTAATAATAACAATTTTATCTGCAATTTCATTCTCATTCTGTGTCGTTACTGTACATTTTATCTGCACAAGATTTAGGGCCTTATTATGAGTACGGCAGTCCATTGGACTGCCGTACTCACGGTGGCAGTCCGACCACCGCCACCCTGCGGGCCTGGCCACAGTATTACGAGTTGGTCGGTCGGACCGCCAGAGGACCGCTGCATCCTCTGGGGATCCCGCAGTGGTCAGGGAGCTGCAATATGCTGTTAGTGCCGAGCTGAGCATATTACATGTTACCTGTCTGCTGCCTCTTTCATAGCGGAGATCCCATCTTGAAAAGGGTGGTGGAGAGGCAACAAAGGGGGCCCAAAAGGGCCCTTGTGCCGCTTCCAGGCCTGCGGGTGCATGCGGGGGGTCGCATTTTGTGCCTCCTTGGATTTGCATCCCCAGTTACTGATCGGTGTGGCATGTATGCCACACCGTGCAGGAACATGCAGTCAGCGCTCTCACAGTGGCGGGCTGCATGTTAGGCTCTCCTTTGAGACTACCTCAGCACCACCCACCCGACGAGGATTTAACTTATAATCCGGCGGGTGGGCGCACTATGGCTTTGGTGGTCCTCCAGCGGAAGACGCGGTGGCAACGCCGCTGGAGGAACACCAATGTCATAATAAGGCCTTAAGACTTTTAAAGTAAACTGTTAAAAATACAAGTCCTGATTCCTTAAGTGCAAAGTGTCATTGTGTATTCTGCAAGATATTAATTGTTTTGTTTACCACTGTGTCCCTGAACTTTTTATAATGGGACTGCTGATAAGTAACCTGAAAGTTTGTGCAAAGAACAGCTTGATGGGTTTTCACTGCAGTCCACTGGGCCTCTCTAACTCAGTGTGTGCACTGAACTGAGTCCTTGCACCATGGGTGCATGCCACACCATGCAGAAACGTGCAGTCAGCGCTCTCAGAGTGGCGGGCTGCATGTTAGGCTCTCCTATGAGTCTAACAGCCCACCGCCGTGAGACCACCTCAGCACCACCCACCCGACAAGGATTTAACTTATAATCTGGCAGGCGGGTGGACTATGGCTTTGGTGGTCCTCTAGAGGAAGACGCGGTGGCAACGCCGCTGGAGGACCACCAAAGTCGTAATAAGGCCCTAAGACTTTTAAAGTAAACTTTTAAAAATACAAGCCCTGATTTCTTAAGTGCAAAGTGTCATTGTGTATTCTGCAAGACAAATTAATTGTTTTGTTTACCACTGTGTCCCTGAACTTGTTTAATGGGACTGCTGATAAGTAACCTGAAAGCCTGTGCAAAGAACAGCTTGATCAGTTTTTGCTGCAGTCCACTGGGCCTCTCTAACTCAGTGTGTGCACTGAACTGAGTCCTTGCACCATGGGCCTGAGGCCCCACCCCTGCCGTTCTGGAGGAAATCTCAGGAATCTGTATCAGTAACTCTCAGTAAAATATTATTCATGAAGAAGGAATTTGGCTTTTTCAAAAGAAAGCCTATTTTCCTTAGAATCATGCAATATAACATTTCCATAGGTTTTTCCGAAAAGCCCAGGCTATTGAAGCATGGATTGTGAAGAACAGTCTGTCAGCCATTTCAATACAGGCGAGACATATCCCTTTAAGCAAATAAAAAATCTTTAAGATATTCAAAACATGGGCTGGTTTTAAGTGTTTCTATTCTTCTGGACCAACTCATAAGGGGTTGTGTTCTTCATTGCTAAGCAACTTGACATTCAAAAGTGGCAAGAAGGCTGCTGGTGTTGGGTCAATGTATGATTGTGTGGAAAAACAAACTTAAAATTCAAATTTCGACTTGCAAGCCATATTAGAATTGCACCTTAGAATGCGTTTAAATAACTGTAGAAATGTTATCACATAGAAAATGACATGTGGGAAAAATGTGCCTGCTTTATAATGTGAAAGAATCCTATTTTTAATGCATTATTAATGATCGCAAAATAATTTGTAAATAAATAACACGTAGAGAAAACATGTTTTCTTGTAGATATATGAAATAATGTAAGGACATTTTTTTTTGTTCCAGGCCATCATTCTTAAATGTGCCTCTTTAGTTAGGCTCAAAAGCCTTTCTTTTTGAACTCTTGCCATTAGTTTAATAAATGTTTACTTAGAGCATTTTGCCCAGCACCAGCATCTTGCTTAAGAATGTGCTGACTTCAATCTTATATTTCTTTAGCCTTATAATGACATGTTAGCTCAGCTTTGTTAAATAATGGACTATGCTGTGACTATTAGAATTAATAATGATTTAGATATATTATATGCATGCCTCACCAGAACATTATTGCTAGTTTTGTCTCATCATATTCAACTTCCTTTGTTTTAACAATGGACATAGAGCGTATCTTTAAACTTAGGTAAGAAGGTTCTCATGAGAACTTTCCTTCATGTTGCCAATGGACAAACATTGTTTTACTCTACACCGGTGTGAATGTTTACTGTGGGATTCAAGAGTAAAAGCATCAGAAGTTGACACCACCATCAGATGAGCGGTTCTCATTGGAGGAGGATTACTAATAATTTCTAAGTTCGATACATTATTGCGTGATTTCATATTAATAGGTGTCCCTAGCTAGTTGGGCTTTGCAGATTTGCAGATTGGTAGGTCAGAGAATTCTCTTGCACAGAGACACAGACTCTCTCGCATTTCTTCTGCAGTGACGGCCAGCACTGATCGGGGGTCTAAAAAAAAGAAAAAAACTTACCTGATTGCTGCATCTATCCTCCTTCGTCCCTCCGTCATCTCTCCTGGCCGAAACAGGAAACAGGAAGCATCATGCTTCCCATAGCCAATCACAGCATTGTGATTGGTCTGAGCACCGTGGTTTGGCACTCAGACAGGCAGTAGAACCTGACCATGTTCTCCACCCAAGCTGTAATGCAGCATGGGTGGAGAACATGCAAAGTGTACATGACTGTTTGGTCGGCCCGAGACGGCCGGCCAAACATTCATGTGCACCTGGAGTGGGCAAACCACTCCTCCCCCTGCTCCTGTGTGAGCAGCTCAGCCCCGCCCTCAAAAGCTGGTGCAGCAGGAAAACATAAAATGATAATAGCATCAAGTTATTATCCTTTTATGTTTCCTTTATTTCACTGCTGCAAAGCAGTGGAGCGACGCTCCTCTGGGTTAACAGAGGAACCGCCACTGTTCTTCTGACCCTGACTTGGGACTCATTTTGAGACTCAAGACTTGATTTAGTCTTCCTCTTTGTTGCCGATTGCTACTGCAAAAGTTGACTTTGCTCTCTACCTACCTAAACCCTATTTCAGATCAATGCTCCTGTAATAATCATTCATCCATTACTTAGATCTTAACGGTTGCTACTGCAACTGTAAGGAACTCGGCTGAGTTTCCAGAACAATTCTTTATGGAAAGTTATACTTTGCTCTTTTCCAAAAAGGAACTCTTCATGGGTTCCCTTACAGGGTAGATCAGGCTCTTAGCTAGTTTAGTGACAAATTTCCTTTATGGAACACTCTGTAGTGATTTATGCCTGTCACTATTAATCTTTCGATTGATATTTCTGCAAACCAAACTAATCTGAATAAAGATGACAAAAGTCCACACTAAACCTATAAGATAAATGAAGGTTTTGAAAACTTTACCAACCTCTCATCATTGACTGAATATTAAGAATCTGACAGTTGATGATATATGCATGACTTGCATTTTTGTTCTAGCTCCATTCAAATTAAGGTGCCAAAGACCAATTGATCTAGATTGGAGCCATCAGGATTTCCAAAGGACGAAAATCTGTAGGTTGGGGTGATAGGTCTTAATGACTCTTGGAAACCATCCGGAGATTTCCGTCGGTTTCTGGTAGCAGAGTTATGGTTTTACACCCTGACTGGAGCATCAAAAATAGTACCCAAGAAATATTAAAATAAACGCTGTGTCTGATTCCAGTGTCTAGATCCAGACGGCCTGGAGAAGCAGTTTTC
Organism: Calotriton arnoldi; assembly: GCA_963921515.1. Lineage (NCBI taxonomy): Eukaryota > Metazoa > Chordata > Amphibia > Caudata > Salamandridae > Calotriton > Calotriton arnoldi. The sequence continues at coordinate 439,753 of CAWUFW010004540.1, read as the reverse complement.
AAAGGCGATTGCGGTATTGGCAGTTGCAGTAGTGAAGGTGTGAGTATTCATAGGGTGAAATTGTTGTGGTAGTAAGTATTGTGGCTGTGAGTGTCTTTTCTATTCAGGTTGTATGGGCAAGAAATAAAGATATTGAGTAGTTGAAAAGAAAAGCTAAGTTTCAGGCTCATTGAAGTCGAAAGATCCCGAGATAATAACAAATATGTAAACTTGTTTGCAGGTGAAGTAGGTGTGGAGTGTAAGGTATCGTCACTTCCGTCAGTAACTATAGGGACAAGCTGTTGTGACTGATTAACTTCTGTTAATGTTAGTGGAACCTTATGGCACAAATGGTTGAAGCTGCATTAATTTGTGTGAATGTTTGCTGTCAGAGAAGTCACTCGCAAGTGTAGAATATTCTTGAGTGGTTGTGATACTTAATTTCCTTTAGAAGAAGCAAACAAGAAATTGTTTTAAGAAGATATTTGGAGATTCTGTGTGAATGCAAGGAAAATTGTAAAGGAGGGTGAACTGCTGCGAGGAGTGGGTCATACGTCCTAGTGCTTCATGCTAGGATTGTAGGGGTGGTGTACTTTCGTGCTGCCATTGGTCAGTAGATTTTCTGAGTCGCGCTATGATTGGGCATTGTCGGTTTAAGTGCTATCTTTGGATTTGGTAAAGAACCACATGAAATTAAGGCTGTCATTTGATTGGTGAGCAAAGATTGACGTATATGGAACTGAATCAAACCGTTTGGTTTTACTTGAAAACTTTGAAAGTTCAATTGTCATTATATGTAAAGGATTTTAAGACATTTGTCGGTGAAATGTCCATGTTCCTGTAAGTAGGGGTGAGAAGACACCTCCAGAGGGTACTCTGGCATACATTATGACTACCGAACATGGATTAAAATCGTGTTTTTGGCTTCAACAATGAAGTAAGATTACGGAAAATGAGGGTGCTTTGAGTTTTCTCAAGATATGGCACATTAAAACCAGGATCTTAGATCATTTAATGGGAAAATTGTATGAGATGAAGCCCCCACCTCGGCCCATGCAATACGAGGCTTTTAGTGCTTGGGAAAAGGTTGCGAGGGAAAAAGAGAAAAAGAAATATCAGCGAAGGACAGGAGGAGCATTGCAAAATTATGCAAATTCTCTTTGAGGTGAGGAACGGAGTAGATGGAGGAAAGGTATCATCAAAGGAGCCAGATTATATCCGGTTATCACATCAGAATGTAGAAAGAAAAATAAGGATGCTGAGAAACAAGAGGGAAATGAATCAGACACTGACTCGGAAGACAAAATATTAGAACAAATGTTGTGTTCCTGACCACCACCTGTAAAATATACTGATCCAGGAGAGATAAGTGCTCTTGCTAGTCAGACCATAGCTAGAGCTCCAGTGGATTCAGAGCCACTTCCTATTGAGCGACCCATACAGGTTTTGCAAATTGCTCCACCAGTTGTGAAACGGCCACCAGCTGTGGTCCCCACTGATAATGCTCCTGTAGCACCTCAAGTGGTTGCTACTGTACCACCCCAAATTGAGAGAAAAACAGAAGTCTTAATGACACCAGTTGTTGGGAATGTACAGACAACTCAAAATTCACAGTTAGTACTGTGGAGATCCCACAGAATGTACAGGCTCTAGTAGATGGAGGAGGGACTCTAGTCTTTATGATTCCCTTAGCTACGAATGATTTAGTTGGCAATGGAGATGGATTTTTACCAGCATCGACTGAAGAGATTACTAGAGAAAAGAGAATTACAGTCACCGAGCCCCCAAAAGAATTAGAACCAAAAAAGGGCAAATCATTGGATAGTCCTTAATTAAAAATAGACTTGGAAAAATTGATTAAGGGTTGCCTGGAGTTTGATCACTTGGATCAATACCAGAGAAATGAATTAACCTACCTGTGTAAGGAGATTACTCAGAGAGCTGTTGTGGTACGTGACAAATTGACAGACATAACAAAAAGGTACGATGTGGACCTTACAAATAACCTAAATTTGCATTGTACTTATAGGGTGTAATTGGATGATCAGGCAAGAGAAAATATGAGGAATTCAGGAATGTGTTTGCACATTTTTGAATTGGTTAAATGCGTGAGTAGATGGAAGGATGTGGAGAAGTTAGAACTTAGTTGGGCTAAAAAAATGAAAAGAAAAATAGAGAAGCAGAGGACAGACTGGATTAATTAGATGCAGGTGCAGCATAACCATTGAGGGAAGTAGTTGGAGGTATCTATGTACATGTTCCATGGACTATAGGTGATTTGACAGCGCTTGCGAACAATTTTACAAAATTGAGAGGCATTAGAGCAGTGGTATGCACAAGTAGAAAGATTTATAAAGGTTTTGAAGGTATTGTGGAGAGACTTGGATACATTTCTTGACATTGGGGTACCAGCTGATTTATGGGCAGAATGGCAAGTAGCAGTGCAATGGTCAAAAGAAGAGCCACCTAGAAGGAGAGGAACCAGTGCACCATTACCAGTGGTGATGAAAAAATATGAAGTGGTTATGACCTTTTTGAAAGGAAAGATTCCTCCCAGGGATACAGACTGGTTAAAGATTAAGAGAATACAATTCACACATGCAGAGAGGTAGGAATGTGTGCTATGGTTCAATTGTTGATTGTATGTGGCATGTGCTCTGTGCAAAAAGACTGCCCTCACTCACAAATTATGACATGCTTCATCATCGGGCTTGCTAACTGACACCCCTGCACAGACCAATGCCTGGGGTGGAGCAAAGGGGAGGGGAAGACAATACAAACATAAAATAGTGGGATCACCAAAGAATGTGCAGTATGTGAAGGTTAAAACTAGCTACTGCTACCTTCACTGCGTGAGGAGAGCAATGCAGGGCAACAGTCTCACCTTGATGAATGTGTGACTACAGGGAGCCGCTCCTACCCCCACCCCATTTCAAGTTCACTCACTGATGGAACTCGATCCTTCAGGAGTGTGAGTTACGCAACCCCTTGCTAATAGGGAACTACCCCTGTAAAATCCAAAATAGGACTGGAGGGTTTTTGAAGGGGATCCATATGGTCCTGATAAATGACGGAGTGACCCAACACTGAGGGAGCAATAAAATCGGCAGAAACATGTCGACACTTTTGCAGTAAGGAGGGGTGAACTGATCCTAATTTTCTCCTTTCACCACCATCCTTCACGTTTTTAAATCCTGGCTAGGTGGTCCAGGAATAAAATAGAACCACGGATACACACAAGCTAGATTTAACCTTCACAAACTGCACATATTTTGGTAATCCCACTATTTATGTTTGTATTGTTTTCCCCTCCCCTTTGCTCCACCCCAGGCATTGGTCTGCGCAGGGGTGTCAGTTAGCAAGCCCGATGATGAAGCATGTCACAATTTGTGAGTGAGGGCAGTCTTTTTGCCCAGAGCACATGCCACATACAATCAACAATTGAACCATTAGCACACATTCCTACCTCTCTGCTGTGTGAATTGTGTTTTGAATGGGGAGGTCGGGGTAGGAAGGTAGCCTCTCCCCCCTTTTTTGTGTGGATTGAGTAAAGATTAAGAGAACCACGCAAGAGCTGAAGGAGTCAGTTCATGGATACTATGAAAGGCCACTGCAGGTGTTCAAACAGCACAGTGGATGTAAATATCCTGAAGAGAAGAGTATGGGGATATTTGTGTCTCAGTTTGTTCAAGGACTGAAACCTGAAATTAGTGCCCACATTAAGCAAAATATGACTTGTTGGCAGACTAAGATATTAGATGAAACCCTGTGTTATGCAAAATATTGCAGTGATGAATTGGAAATGAACAGAGGAAAATAAAGGAGAAAACTATGTTGGCACAAACAAAGTTGGCTCAGAAAGTTTTTTAGAATCCATATTTTGCAGGAAATCAAGGAATGATGCAGGTAGCTGTTGCTCCTCAAGCTGGATTTGCAGTAAATCAAGGTGGAATGATTATGCCCCACAGCAGAGGTATTCCCACTGGTATGGGATCAGGTACAGATATAGCTGCATTGAAAATGGTTACTGCTTGTCACGTTTGTAATAGCGTGGGGCACTGAAAATGAGAATGTCGATTGAATCCTGAAAATGCATAATACACAGGGTACACCTGTGCAGAGAATGCCTATACATCAAATGCAGAGTCCCGTGCAAACTCAAGCTCAGATGATGTCCCCTGTTCCTCCACAAATGGGAAACCCTAAAATGAATAAAAATCAATTGCAAAAGTTTAATGCAAACCAGTTCCAAAATGATATGACACAATTTCAAAACCAGAATGAAAATGTTGTAGGTCAATATCCCTTATTTGAGACTGATGAGTTTGCTTCTGATAATTCCCAATCATGGTGCCTGAGAAAGGAAGAAGATTGCATGCTTGGTGCAGTCTTAGAGGTAGGTCAAGGTGGCCCATATGTTGAAGTAAATGTTTATGGTCACAATGTGTCTTTCCTGATTGACACAGGCACAACCTGTTCTACTGTTAGAACAATGGAAGTACCAGAATTACCTCTCTTGGGGAAAATGATCCAAGTAGTTGTGGTTACAAATAAACAAATGCAGAATCCGATTTCAAAAGAAGTTTGCGTAAAAATAGGAACTTTTGAAGAGAAGCATCAATTTCTGCTCTATGACACAAGTCCAGAAAACCTGCTGGGAAGAGATCTATTTGGTAAGTTAAATTGCACAATATACTGCACACCGGATGGTGTAGTCTTTCAAACTCATGATGAGGATGTCAAAGATAGAAATGTTCCCTTTAATGACAATTTCTGAATTGCCAGAAGATCTCAGAGATACTCTAAATGCAGATGTTTGGAATCTCACAGGAAAAGACATTTGACTTATAAAAGGTGAAGAACCAGTCCAAAACCAAATGCTGTTTACCCCAGAACACCATTCTATCATTTGTCTCCAGAAACAATTGCAGGAATACAACCTGTGCTTGAAGATATACTTCAGAAAGGCATACTGAGGGAGTTGAATGGAAGTCCATGTAATTCACCTATTATGGGATTACAAAAGCCAAATGGCAAGTATAGGATATTTCAGGATTTGAGGCTGATTAATGAAATAGAAGGGCCTTGTTGTCCAGTGGTACTAAATCCTGCCACTGTAGTTTTCCAAATTTCATGTACTGCAAAAAGGTTTACAGTCATATATTTGTGTCAGACTTTCTTCTCAGTGCTCCTGCATGAAAATAGCCGGTACTTATTTTCATTTGTCCTCCAGAAGAAGACAATCACGTGGTGTCAAGAGTATACAGAGAGGGGGGCATGGGCAAGATGGCGACGGAGTAGGACGTGTGCATCCGTCTCTCCGGCCCTGGCACACCGAGGCCTCCCCGCTACCCCCAGTAGAGGCGTGGCAAGGCGGTGGTCGCTACTGGTGGGGCACGGGGTCGACCTGGGCCCCCACCAGCGAGAAGGTGACCCCGATATGTCACCCAGAGTCAACAAAGAGATGAGGTCGGCTCGGGCCTGCGGCGACTACGCGGAGCCTCCCCGGGCTGGTCTGGATGGGCTGTGAGCCGTGGGTGGAGAGCGAAGCTCTGTTATCTGAGAAAAACGCCCAGCTTGATGGTGACGGAAGTGGAGGGCTGCTCCTGTGGATCCGGGGAGCGGCAGTAAGCGACCCTCCCGAGAGTAACGAGTGATGGATCTTCTCCGATCAGCCCTGACTGTCCTGTAGATCCTGAGAGCCCGGAAGACATGGTTCAGACAGTGAAGTGCTCCGAGGCAGGGACGGTATACTGAAAGCTGAAGCGCCTGGACTCCACAAGGAGAGAGACCTGTGCTGGAGCAGAGTGACCCCCCAGCTCAGTACACGCGGTAAGCGAGAGGGGTTTTCGTGCTATGCGGATGTGGCCTGCTAATGAACCTCTGGGCGACGGCTGCCTGTAGCAGAGATTGTCGTGTAGTTCCTATAAACCTATATAATATCTGCGCGTTTAGACAACATACACTATAGTATTGGTGTCAGACTGATTCTAGACACCCCTACCGGGTATGTTAGCCTGTATACCACCTAGCTCACAGTGCCTCTAGAAACCCCTCTTACCAAGGAGAGAATAGTTCTTGGCAACTATCGAACATGACAACTCTGTCCCATCAGGGATCGTGGAAACAGTGTACTTCTTTTCACTCAGTCACTCGTGCTCACTTCGTCTCAGAGAGATACACAGAATAAACGGTGGGGACGTTTTTCAATAAGCATTTATTGAACCAGCGTCATTCTAGTGTAAAATAGGTGTGCTGATACAACCATTAGACTGTAACAGATATAAATGATTATAAGCACTAACAGAGTAAAAGGATGGTAGATTTCTACCATCATGCTAAAACAATGAATACAGGCAGGTATTTATTTATTTAAGAAGTTTTATATAGCGCTTGCCTGACCCGAGGGTATCGGAGCGCTTTACAGCAGATACAATGTAGAGATTCACAACAAACAAAACATAAGAAAGAACACATTAACATTGCAGGACGCTGTGTGGGTGCTTCGTAGTCTTGAGAACAAGATCGAGTAGTGCAAGGTGTCGGTTTCCCCGCTCCGATAGATCCTATCGATTCCCTAGGGAGCGGTCGAGGAACAGGATTTTGAGTTGGCTTTTGAATTTTACAAAAGAGGGAATGGTTCTGATGTGAGGGGGAATAGAGTTCCAGATTTTAGGCGCGCTACCGGCAAAGGATCGTGCCGCAGTTTTTTGTTTTCAAGTTTTTGGCGGGATGAGTAGGAGGGAGTTTGAGCTTCTGAGGTTCCTGACCTGACCGGCTTTTTTGAGTTTGGCTGCCAAATATTCGGGTTTGCCGGTATGTAGGGCTTTATGAGTGAGGCAGGCTGTTCTGAAGCTAATCCGCATTTCGACTGGAAGCCACTTAAGATCTCTGAGTGCAGGAGAAATATGGTCGAATTTCTTGATTCCAGTGACCATTCTGGCTGCCGCATTCAGAGTTGTTCTGATGGGAGCCAGCTGTGATTTTGCTATTCCTGCGAGGACTGCGTTCCCATAGTCCAGTCTTGATAGCACCAGTGTCTGGGTGGCCTGTTTGAGATCACTGGGCGGAATGAAAGGTTTTATTTTGTTAAGTAGTTTTAGGTTAAGGAAAGCACTCTTGGCCGAATTCTTGATGTGTCTGGTCATGTTCAGTTTCGGGTCTAGCGTGATGCCTAGTGATTTGACAGAGTCGGCCAGGGTGAGATTCCCGTTGAGCGCATCGATGGCCTTTAGCCATTCAGCAATTTGGGGTTTTCCTCTTTATTCGAGATGAGGAGTGTCTCAGTTTTATCAGGGTTTAGTTTAAGGTGATTACATGACAGCCAGTGTTGGACATCTCTCAGTACGTCATTGAGTCTTTGAATGTCTCTGAAGGAGGTGGTTTCCAAGTATATCTGGGTATCGTCTGCGTACAGATGGAAGCGGATGTTGGTTGTTTTGAGTAGTTTGGTGAGAGGCTCCATGTAGATGTTAAAGAGTTGGGGGGAGAGCACTGAGCCTTGAGGGACTCCCTTGTTGACTGGGTGGAGGTCAGATGCAAAGTTTTTCATTTTTATTATTTGAGTGCGGTTGTGTAGGAAGGAAGAGAACCATTGGAGGACCACCTCACCAAGACCGGCTCTTTCTTGGAGAGCTCTAATGAGGAGATTGTGGTCTACCGTATCAAATGCAGCCGATAGGTCTAGGAGGATGAGGAGGCAGCATTGGTCGGAGTCTAGTGATTTGTGGATATCGTCGATGATGTTGAGGATCGCGGTTTCTGTGCTACAGCCTTTTCTGAATCCAGATTGATGGCAGTCCAGGAGGTTGATGTTGTCCAGGTGTTGGGTTAGTTGTTGGAGTACGCATCTTTCTAGGATTTTGGACAGAAGGGGGAGGTTCGATACAGGTCTGAAGTTATTCAAATCCGTTATGTCAAGGCCGGGTTTTTTCAGCAAGGGTGTGACTTGTCCCATTTTAAGGCAGTCTGGAACGACTCCATTTTTCATGGAGCTGTTTATGATCGTGCACCAAAGCGGTGCTAGGGAGCGTTTCAGCTTTTTGGTCAGTAGGGGAGGAATGGGGTCTAGGACATGAGATGAGGGTTTAGAGGTGGAGATCAGAGTGATTATCTCAGATTCCTGAATGGGGCGGAAGCTTAGCCAAGATTTGGAAGAGGGACACGGAGCGATAACATACGGCCCGGACATGCTGCTCTTTGTGGGGGAGTATTGATAGTGTCCAGCGAGAGTTCAATCTTAGTAATCTTGTCATTAAAGAAGTTGGCGAAGTTGTCGCAGAGTTCTTTGGATGCCTGTATTGAGGAGGTAACGGGTTTGGAGGTTTGTTGCCTGATGATGCTGTAGAGCTCTTTGGGTCTGTTTTTTGCGATGTCTAGCGCTTTGCGGAAAAAAGTGGATTTCTTGTTTTTGATGTGATTGTTGTACTTCCTACGAGCTGATTTAAGTTGTTCGCGGAGGGTGGAAGTAGGGTTGTTCCTCCAGCATCTTTCTTTGGCTCTTAATTTTCTCCTTTCGGAATTAATGTCAGTGTTGAACCATGACCTGGACGGAATGGCTCGGCTTTTTTTAACTTTAGAGGAGCTAGTTGGTCAAGCATACCCACCAAATTAGAGTTGTAAAGCGCGGTGAGTTCGGTTGTGGAGAGGTGGTCGTTAGTGCAGGGAAGAAGCGAGCTTATCCTTTCTTCAAAGGCTGCTACGGGAATCTGGGAGAGGTTTCTGGCCCATTTGGGGGTCTTGCATAGGTGGTTGAGAGAGTATTTGTTGGTTGATATGGAATAAGATCATGTGGTGGTCCGACCAGTCCACGGGGAGTATGTGGTCGATCGTGATTGTGTCTCGTTGAGCGATAATGGCATCCAAGGTAGCTCCTTTGTAGTGCGTTTCCTCTGTGCAGTGTTGGGCTAAATTGTTGTCACAGAGGATATTGGATAGCGTTTGAATGAGCGGGTTGTTTGTTTCATTCCATCGCAGGTTAAGATCACCAAGAATTAGGTTGTTGGAGTCTCCGAGAGCACAGTGAGCAATCAGGTCTGATAGATGTTCCCGAATGCAGAGGTGTTGCCTGGTGGGTGGTAGAGGAGGTGGCAGCGTAGTGATCCATTATCTTTAGTCTTTAAGTTGGTGGTAAGACATTCAAATGTGTTGTACTTGCATGAGTCTATTTCCATGATGGCAATGTTGTCTTTATGAATGATAGCTACCCCTCCCCCTCGTTGGTCTTTTCTGTCTTTGTTAATAATGGAAAAACCTGGGGGCACAAGCATGTCTAAGCATGGTGAAGAGAGCTCATTGAGCCACGTCTCCGTGATGAACGCAATGTCAATGTCCTGCGAGAGGATGGCTTCTGCTAGCTCGGTTGCATGCATAGACGCCGATCTGCAGTTGATGAGCATGCAGTTGGTGGAGAGCTCTATTTTGCCGGGGTTCTTTCCCCTGGGCGCCCTAGGTAGGGTGGTGAGGAAGGGCGGTCTAGGGGTTTCATGCAAGGATGGTCTCTTCGGAGACCCGTGATCACTTGGATCTTGGATTTAGGGGAATCAGAGTGAGGTGCGTCGTATGACGAGGCTAGATCGGCAGCTTCTTCGTCAGACATTGCGGCTTCGGTCCTAGTGGGTCTAGAAGTCGTGGTCTCGATGTCGGTATTTATGCGTCTCTGAACCCTGGTGGCGGGGGCTGTGTTTCCTAGGGTTCTCTGTGAGAGGGCCTCGGCGTCAGTTCTTGAGGGTCTCTGTAACCGTGTCACGGGGGTTGCTACGGACTTAGTGGGGCGCTTGGGGTGAATGGGGTTGAGTGAAGAGGGCACCCTGGGAGGGAGTGCTGGGGCTTTCGGGTCTTGTCGAGGTTGGTGAGGATTTCGTTCAAGCCCCGGTATATCATTTCTAGTTGGCTTTCTAGTGAAGCGAGACGCTGCGCCATGATGTCGTGGGCAGGGGTGAGGGTATCTTGGGGGTCACCCTGTGTAGTGTAGGCCGTGTTGTTATGTTGTCTATTATTGCTTGTGCAGAACATGTTGTCTCCTTTTAGGAGCCTGGGAGGGGGGGGCGATGGGTCATGACGTGAATTCGCCTTTCTGAGGTCTGCGTTACTGCTAGTGTGATTAAAGGTCGGTGTCGGCAAAGCGGTGTCATGATATTGAGAAGGGTGGATCAAATGAGGAAGTAAAATACATGACAGTAGTATGCGTACTCCTACGATGCGACCCTGACTAGATGTACCTAAGTGTATCTAGCATGTATGTGGGTATAAAGCCAAGAATCCCTCTAGGATAAAGTCAACCACATTACCTGAAGTGAGAGACTGTGGGACCCCATCTTGGTCTCGAGATGGACACCCCGCAAGGGATGTCAGACCACTGCGAGCTGGAGTGTCTGCGTGCAGTAACCTCAGCGTCTCGCATCAGTGTGTCAGCATGGAAGTCCTTTTCTCCTCTGACTAACCCAGCAAGATATTGTGTATATATACCCAAAGTGGTATCCCCTGGGGATATACCTTGCTGTGTCGTGTCAGACTAGGATGACGGAAGGAATGACCCTTATAAATAGTTTTTATGCAGGAGATGGTAGGCCTGCTGTCCTGCTGTGATTCCAAGAATCTTCATGCATAATGAATGAGGCTTAAGCTTTTCGGAGAAAACCCCATGTCATCTTTGGACATTACCGTAACTAGGTAAAAGGTCAGTACTAAGAAGCGTTATGCAGTGTAATATCAGGGGAATGTAGGTGAAAGGTGCATTCATTACCTGTGCCGATATTGGGGTACCTATATGGAACATAACAAGATACAGACTCCAAAGGAGAGCTCTAGCTGGGATTTGCAACACAGTCACACGGCCGTAGGCCCTTGTGGAAACTCTGGGGGCTGGAAGTGTTTTGGGCACCAGAGTCAGCTGAGAGAGAACAAGGCGGGGGAGGGGCCTCTGACAAGGCCCTAAGAGACTGAGTGGAGACCCAGAAAGACGGCATCAGGGGTCCCAGTTGAAGTGCCTCATCCAGGAGCTGCGAGCTTGGGAGCTGGGAAAGCGGGAATTCTCACCTCGAAAAGATGTGGGCAGCAGAGTTGTGAAGGCCAGTGGGAGCACACGCCCAGGCCCGGGAGAGTGGGCACTGCTGGACTCTGGGCGGAGCCACTCGACATATCCCGCAAGGCTTAGGAGCGGTGCAGAAAGGGCCATCTGGATGGGCGTTAGGCCGGTCCCAGGCTGAAGTGAGGGAGACCCCCTCAACCGCAGGCTGCAGGGAGTGAAGAACACCAGCCTGATTAATGAAGGAGGATACACCTACCTACACTGGAGAACTGGGACATGTGCTGAGACAGTCTTGATGTGGAACGGACATTGCGAGGGGCCAGCTTGAGAGGTACGGGACACAAGAGAGAGAAAGCGGGCCCGAGACAGAATTAATCCCCCCTCCCCTCCGGAGGGTCAAGCAAGACAGAGCAGATGGTGGCTGCAAGGGCAAAGAAAGGGGGCTCCATCAAGGAACTGCTCATGAACCCAACAGGCACCCAGGATAGAGACCCCCGGGGGGAACAAGTAGGGTGACTTCACCAGCGGGGGAAGAGCTAGAACCCCGGTTATATGCCCATACATGGGGGCTCTCTTCTCGGGTCTGAGGGATGACCTCCTAGCGGGTAAAAGAGACCTTTCAAATGATCACCAAGCAGTCCAGAAGAAGCTGACAGACATTGGCGATCGGGTGGACACACTTGAGGGGCGTGAAACCTCGAGAGATGAGGAAATCAAACAATTACAACAGGAAGTCATCCACCTATTGGAGCAACAATTGGACCTACAAGCACATGTAGAGGATTTAGAAAATCGCTCCAGATGAAACAACATCCGAATAAGAGGGGCCCCTCAGGAGGCAGAAGGAGAAGACATAGAGTGTTACGTGGCGGACTTGTTCGCCCAGATCCGAGGAGATACCCTGGCATCAGAGATTTGTTTTGATAGAACCCACAGGCTGGGTCGCTGGGGCCCTGTGGTGCCTCGATCACTAGAAATCCTGACCTGTGTCCACAGCTTCTCCTTGAAGGAACGGATTCTAAGAATGGCCCGAGAGACACCGTTGGTCATGTTCCAGGGACAGGCCCTCTACCTATATATCAAGACTTGGCAGCCTCTACTCTCCAGAAAAGACGGAAGTTCGGCCCTGTCACGACCTTCTTGCATGACTAGAAAATTGCTTACTCCTGGGGTCATCCATTTCGACTGATCTTCCAATGGAAGGACCAGCTTCATCAATTCCGCTCCCTGTCTGGGGCATGTGAACTCCTACAGATAGAGCTACAACAGAAGACCCAGCAAATAACGCAACTCGGAAGACACAGGGCAGAGGACCGATGGAGGTGTTGTCGGGTCCCCCCCAATCGCAGGGGGGCCGGCCCAGATCCTGCGACTATGTCGTCCGAAGGGAGGGCTTTGCTGGACAAACTAGAGGAAGATACTACATCTAATGATCCTGCCTGAGAAGTCACGACTGGTATTAGGGGGCTGGGTACACGGAATGGATCGCAGAAGATCTGGCCACTATCCCATGCAGAGACTTTACCACTGGTAGAGGGACGGACTCTGTGCTTTCCTCCTCGATCCAGGGACTATGGTTGTTTATTGTTATTTTTGGGGGGTTTGTTAATTGGGTGCCCGTCACATGGGCAACAAGCATGCATTTTTCCACACATGGGGCAGAGGGAATCCTACAAGGTCCGGGTGGTTGGGAGAGAGAGGGAGCCTCCGAGAATGTTTCAGCAGCGACACTGGAGACCCCTATGGCATCCATCATGAAAGGGTTGAGGGTGCTGACCCTCAATGTTAAAGGACTAAACAACCTGATTAAGAGGGGAGCTATCCTCTCCTATTTGGAACACTCTCAGGCGTATATCTGTCACCTTCACGAGATGCATATATTATATAAGGATTGGAATAGACTTTAATTCTGAGCCTTCCCACAGCAGTTCTTCTCTTCACTACCACAAAAAAAGGCTGGGGTAGCGTTGCTGTTCTCCCGCTCCTTTCGTGGGGATGAAAGTAGCGGAAATTAAGGATCGTCTCCTGGGATATCGCATTTATCTAGGCTCTCACTCCATAATTTTAAGGTCCATTTAGGCTCCTAATGAAGGACAAGAAAAGTTTTTACATAGATCGGTTTCAGATATCATAACTACACAGGACAGATGGGTGGTGCTCGGGGAGCGCTAAATATGGTATTCCATAGCAAACTAGACCGATCGACCCAGAGACAGGGTGCACCAGCGGCGGTTAGCCCTGGGGGACCCTATGGCTACAGGAAATGGATTTGAAGGATCTATGGCGGGTCACACACCCGGTCTCAAGGGATTACACATTCTACTCCCACGCACATAAATCCTATGCAAGACTTGACTACTTCTTGGGTTCCAGGGAGGTCCAAGAGGCAATACGCTCGGTGGAGATTGAGCCCCGCTCCCTGTCCAATCACTCAGCGGTCCTGCTGGACCTTACCCTCCCACTACATAGCCTGAACACCCAGTCGTGGCGTCTACGTGAAACTTTACTCCATAGACCAGAGACAGTTAAACAAGTAGAAAGGGCAATTAGGTATAACCTTGAGTTGAATAACACCCCTGAAACTCCGATCACAATGCTTTGGGACACTATGAAAGTGGTCATAAGGGAAGAGTTTATCGTCATTTCGGCGGCAGACAATAAAGTCAGGTGAGGTAAATGCACACAATTACAGCAGCAAGTGAGGGAACTTGAACGTATACATCACCGCCCTGGGGCACCGAGACTATGGCGACTGCTGGAGGCGGTCAGGAAGCAGTTGGCAGGCCTAGACCTGCATGGTGCTGAGTATTAGTTTTTACGCCTCAAGCATGCAATCTACATGGGGGGAACAAATGTGGGAAAATGTTAGCAAATAAACTTAAAAGGCAGTGTCAGGCTAATGCGGTGGAGGCCTTGATGCCAGAAAAAGGGAAGGTGGTACAGGGAGATGAGGCAATAACAGCTAGATTAAGATCTTTTCATAAGGATCTGTATACTGAGTACTTACTGGGAGCTAAGGTGTTCCGCTTAACAATGGACCAAGTGGCAAGCTTAGATAACTCAATCAGAATTGAGGAAATAATAGCAGCGATCTCCCGTCTGAAGCCACATAAATCCTCAGGCCCAGACGGTTTACTGGCTAGCTTTTATAAAGTTTTTTGTAATTCTCTGGCCCCTCTCCTCACTAGGGTTTTCAACGCAATCACAAGCGCAGCAACGCTTCCCCCATCAATGACGGAGGCTTTGATAGGGGTCATTGCGAAATCAGGCAAGGACAAGAGACTATGCAGGTCATATCGACCTATATCGCTCCTAAACATCGATGCCAAATTGTTCACAGGGATTCTAGCGTCCCCCTATGCACCGCTCATGCCGGGACTGATTGACCCGGACCAGTCAGGTTTCATTCCAACAGACAGTGCTCTGATAACACCAAGCGGATCCTTCACCTTATCAACAAAGCGACTCGCTCTCGAAGTGAGACGATGTTCCTCTCCATTGACGAGGAGTAGGCTTTGGACCAAGTACATTGGTCCTATCTAGCGGCGGTACTGAAAAGATTCGGCCTAGGGGAATGGTTCTCTGCGTGGGTCATGAGTGGATATGGGGTCCCGAGAGCTTCAGTCAGGGTCAATGGTAGAAGCTCAGATGGCTTCCTAATTAGACAAGATACACAGCAGGGATGCTCTCTCTCCCCTCAGTTATTTGCACGATACATGGAGCTGTTCGTGCAGAGGGTCAGGGATGATTCGAAGGCCACAGGGATATGCTTTGGGGGAGAGGAACATCTCATCACCCTATTAGCAAGACGATGTTATTGTCTCCCTCGATAATCCCAGAGAGGCCCTGCTGGCTTTTCTAGAGGAGGTGCAGCGGTTTGGGGTTGTCTCGGGATTCCAGATCAATCTCGCCAAGGCACAGGCACCGAGTCTTTCGTTCTAACAGGAAACAAAAGAATATCTCAATCGGGCCTTTTCAATTCGTTGGGCACCGGGCTCTATATCGTATTTGGGTATCCAACTTACACCGACCATCCAGGGGGTCGTGACCCTCAATTACCAGGAACTGGTTGGAAGGGTGAAGTCTGACCTAGCCCAATGGCAGATGTACCCGCTCTCGTGGCTGGGGCGGGTTGCTGCATTAAAGAGGACAGTCCTACCCAGGATTTTATATGTATTTCAGATGTTGCCTCAGTGGCCTCCGCCAGGGATGCTCTGGACCCTGCAGAGAACCTTACAAAATTTTGTTTGGGCAGGCCGGCGATCTTGAATGCATCACGAACATAGCTGGCGAGCACCGTTGGAATGCGGACCAGGAATTTCATGCATTCTATGCTATTTCCAGGCAGCACAGCTCGGGTTTTTAATAGAATGGTCACGCTAGGAATTGGAAAAAGGGTGGTTGTTTATATACAGGGCGTTAGCGGGAACAACCTTGTGGAAGATCCCTTTCTTGAGCTGGCCCCACGCCCTACTTATCTATACCTATCGGCGATTACGATGCCCACTCTCAGATTCAGGGATGCAGTGGCACAAAGAGGGGGCCTCTCGACGTTCCCCTCCCCACTCACCCCTGTGGTTGGGAACCGGGATTTCACCCCGGGACTGGACTATGTCACGTTCAGCAAAGGCAGAAGTCGGGTTGTAGGTCGATTGGCCATTTTTTGATGAGGACAGCTCTATACAATTTGACACCCTAAGGGCAGACTATGCATTACCTGAGGGAGAAAGGTTCCGGTGCACCCAGATTAGACATTGGTTAATGCAGCCGGAGATATGGGGGGCTGTGCAGTGACATCTGACAAAATTTGAGAAGTGGCTGCTCAGTAAGGAATCGGTCAGGTGCCTCGTTTCTGAATTATATGGGATGTTGATGGGTGAGGAACTTGACTCAAAATCCCTGGCCCAAATGTGATGGGAACGGGAGTTAGGGCGGCAATTCTCCCCTGGTGAATGGCGAGGCATTTATTACCGAGCGTGAAGCACGGCGTCTAATGTGTCTAGTATAGAAACAGCGCTGAAAATTGACACATACTGGTACTTAACCCCGGTTCATCTTCATAGAGACAGCCCGGAAAGCGGCAACAGGTGCTGGAGATGTTGCGACTCTACTGGGACATTGGTACACATCCTCTGGGAATGCCCCAAACTGACTCACTTCTGGGAAGAGATTCTGTCCGACATTGATGCACATTTTAACACCCAACTTCCCTGCTTCCCTCATATACAGTGCTGGGCCTTCCTAACCTGTTGACTTACCCACTTAAATCCAAAAGGGGAAGACACATCGCACTGGCACTGGGGGCGGCACACCAATCAATACTGGCCTTATGGGGCACTGACAGGGTCCCTACCAGACAGACCTGGCTCCACCGAATTTGACATCTATTGGGGATGGAGAGACTCTCATTGACACTCAAACATCAAGGGGATATGTTCTGAGAGATTTGGCCACCATTTATTGAACTCCTGTCTCAGGAGTTTACAGAACTTACCTGCACTAGATATCTAAAAGTGTTGCACCTGACTGAACCACTGGCATAATTTTACCAGGGCGCACCTTGGAAGGATTACACGCTGAAAGACCATGGTGGTAATAGTAAATCATACGGGCAACCAGGGGGGAGGGATAGGGGGATTTCGGAAGTGAGGGGGAGTTCTATGTTATAAGTTGCATCAAAAGTTGACAGTGGCTGAATGTTGATGCCACACCGGCTGATGAAGGCTTGTGTTTTACATTTTTTGCTGCAACAACAAAACAATAAAACAAGTTTTAAAAAAAGAGTATACAGAGAGTCTGTCCATCTCCAATCAGATCCTAGAAAGAAATCTTGAGTCCTGGTTAATGCCCTGTAAGTCTACCCTTATACAATATATTGATGATCTGCTGGTAGCATCAGATACACATGACGCTTGCAAATTCGACACCATAGCACTTTTGAATCACCTGTTTGAAAACGTTCACAGAGTGTCTCCAGGTAAACTGCAGTTCTGTCAAAAAGAAGTTCAATATCTGGGACACATCATCATGAAAGGAGTCAGACAGGTGTCACCAGAGAGAGTGGAAGCCATCTTGCTGATGAATCCACCTCGAACACAGAAAGAAATCAGGATGCTTTTGGGAATGTTTGGCTACTGTAGACAGCGGATCCCAAACTTTTTATTAATGGCAAAGCCTTAACTGAGGCTGACACATCGAGATGTGTCTGATCCAGTTCCTTGGGACAATGAATGAACAAAGAGGTTCCTAGATCTGAAAGAGAAATTGTGTTGTGCCCCAGCTCTAGGAATGCTGGATTATTCAAAATAATTTACTCTGTTTTGTTGTGAAAGAGATGGGTGCGCACAGTCAGTTTTAACACAGATACATGGAGGGGCCCGAAGACCTATGACTATATTTCTACCTCACTTGATCCTGTAGGAGCAGGTCTCCCCGGCTGCTTGTAGGAGGTTGCTGCAGTGAGTGTTAGTCTGGAAAAGTGTGAGAATATAATGATGGGACACTCTTTAATTGTCATGGTCCCTCACTCTGTGGAATTACTGTTGTCTAAGACTAAAACTCAGTACATAACCCACAATAGGTCAACCAGATACGAGCAGAACTTGATGGCACCTGAAAATGTTATAATCAAACAATGTAATGTTTTGAATGTTTCAACTCTTATGCCTCTGACTGAACAAAGTGGAAAATGTGAAGAATTTGATCATGATTGCCCAAGTGTCACTGAACTATGCACAAAGCCAAGACCTGATTTTAAGGATGAACCACTAAATGACCCCGAGCATGTCCTATTTGTTGATGGTTCAGGCCTAAGAGGAAATAAAGGCACACTAAGAGCAGCATATTATGTGTGCTCCATAAATGAAGTGATCGAAGCTTCCTAGCTTCAATCTGTTTTCTCTGCACAAGTTGCTGAGTTAATTGCCCTTACTCGAGTTTGCAGTTTAACTACACAAATGAGAATCACCATCTCTATGGACAGCCAGTATGGTTCTGGCATAGTTTATGATTTTGGGCAATTATGATCTCAAAGTGGTTTTCTTACCTTCACAGACACCAATTATAAAGGGACCTCATGTCAAGAATTTGCTCGAGGCCCTACAATTACCTAGTGAAATTGCTGTTGTAAAATGTCCAGGACATCAAACAGGTGGTGGGTTCGCTGCCATGGGCAACCGATATGCTGACTCAGTAGCCAGGTATTGTACACTGCTTGCATGCACATTTAATGAAGGTTTCACATACGAATCTCAGGAAAAAAGTACTTTTGCAATGATGATGGAAATAACAGACACTTGGGAAGAATTGAAAAGAGTACAGGAAAGTGTGTCCAAAATGAGCAGCATTGGTGGATCAGGTCAGGTTGTGGGGGAAAAACGCCAATGTCATTTGGATGTCAGCCGATGGAAGGCCAGTGTTGCCTGATAGCTTGTTGTTTCCAATGACCCATTATTATCACAGTTTCACACGTTTAGGAAGAGATTCCATGGTGAAAATTTTCCGGCAAAGTTGGTTTAATCCCAGACTCTGAATGATTGCAAATGAGAACCCCGGACGGTGTGTCACATGTGATGGAGCAGGGTTTTGAGAAAATAAAACCTGCTCGGATTGAACCCTCAGTAACATTTATTAACAGTGTGCTGTGAAAAATATTATTAAAGAACGCTAAAATAAGGGGAAATGCTTTTGCGCATGCGTAAAACTAATGCGTGTACTAATGCATGGAACTAGGCCGCAAAATTTGCTTTGATAAAAACTAATGCTGCTCTTTTTGTGCACGTTAATAATATTTCGCTAGAAATAACATGGGTTGTGCATGGGTTAGTGCAAAGCTGGAATGGTGTGCAATATGAAATTACATTTCATGAAAATAATAAATGTTTGTATCTGTTTTCTGTAGAAAAGCAAGCATGGGCCTACACTTCTGCATGTCAGTTTGGGGTTAAATATTTGAATGAAAATTAAGATGTCCAAAAGAAAGATTCGAATGAGAAGAGGGAGAACGCAAAAGTTGTACATGACCTTCATGGTGTACAGAATGCCTGCCAAGCTGCGGAAAAGAAAAATAAGATTACAAGTGGAAGTGAACAGTTTCCTTCATGAAAGGACAGAAGTGAACAATAGAGGCGTAGAGATTTGCAACATGCAAGGAACTGCAGGAAATATTTACTACAATTGTGTTCAAAGTTGTTTCCTGAGATGAATCTGTCGTAATGCTGAATGTTTAGAACAAAGAGATATTTAATAAATTGGTCATGATGAGAGTGGTGTGACAGTACACCCCCAATCTTAGCCAATGGGAGATGGATTTCGTTCTCATATTGAAACATATGTGGGTTGGACATTTAGGTTTTAGGGTATAATTGAAAGTCCCCGGTGGGTGTGGTTTAGGTGGTTCTGCTGGTGTTAGCTAGCGGGAGATCGTCGCTGTCGTCGGTTTACTGTTTCCAGATAGAGGCCTACCTGTTTCCTGATTCCTGACTTAATCTTTGCCACATGACTCTACTTGAGTGGCCTTGCTGCCCTGACTGGCCAGAGGGGTAGATTTCCCTGATTATTACTTGGGTTAGTATAGATAATTCTAAATTTGCATATTCATTTGCAAATGTATTTTATCCCTGAAACCTTTCACTCTTCACCTATCCACTCCTTCAATGCATTGTTTATTTTACATGAGTTTGAGTTTATACATTGCTGATGTTTTCTCTCTGTGATAATCTATGATTTGCATTTGTGTAACTGTACTTGATGAGCATTTATTTCACATTATTTTCGATAAATATCATAAATTACAAACTGAGTCTGTTATTATTTAGTAGCATAGATAAGTACATATTATTGTCATCAACTTTTCAACATCAAAAGGTTCGTCGCCACATTTATTTGTACGGAGAAATGCAGGTTCTAAAGTGTATTTAGTGAGTTAGGAATAAACTTGCATCACACTGAACCCCAGCGTGAAGGGATTAGTTGGATAGTGTAAATGGGCCTTTGTTTGTAAAAAAATTATCAATCCCTGATCGCTGGATCACATGTCAGCAACTAGATGTAGGAAGGAAAACACATTAAAAGCACCCATTCAGGAAGATCCATCGGCCCTTTGAATAGACTACAGATGGACTTTATTGAGATGCCTATGCACAATGAATTAAGATATGTCCTAGTGATCATCTGTGTTTTCTCGAGATGGGTGGAAGCTTACCCAATAAGGGGAAATGACAGTCTTACTGTAGCTTAATTGTTACTCTGTGAAATCATTCTAAGATTAGGGATGCCAGTCCTTCTTGAGGCAGATAGAGGAACACACTTCAATAATGAAGTGATGAACATGCAATGTGCTGCATTACAGATTGAACAGAAGCTACGTTGCAGTTATCGACCAGAAGTCTCAGGGATAGTTGAGCAAATAAAGGGAATGATAAAATCCAGATTGGCAAATGTTTGTGCTTCAGCTTCACCAAAATAACCGGATGCACAACCATTGGTACTGATGAGCGTTCAAAGTATTCCAGACAGGAAGACAGGATTATCCTCAAATGAAATACTGATGGGGAGGGCTATAAGATTACAGGCTGTGCCCATGAATGCCATGTGAACATCACAGATTATATGATTTTGGACTACTACAAGACACTCGCTGATGTGGTTCATTCTGTCTCTCGCAAAACCAAAGGGGATGATGGACGGAGTGTTGAACATTGCAAGCACTCACCCCCAGTCAACTGATCTGGGTTTAATCCATCATCATTCTTTAGCTCACTCCGCCACCCCAGTTCAGACATGGCCATATGCAAATCAGTCTGACCCTGTGCCTCATGGGAACAGTCCAGCCCGAACTGCCAAGCCATGTCTTCCCTGGACCGGAAACAAGCATCCTGGGACCGGTTTCTGGCTTACAGCCGTCATCAGCCAGGCTATCTTGAATCCAGTGGCAAAGTGAGCAAGGGACCCACGTCTGGGCATACCCTGCCAACTTAGGGCGAACATAGCAAAACCAAAGGGGATGATGGACGGAGTGTTGAACATTGCAAGCACTCACCCCCAGTCAACTGGTCTCTCATCAGGTGTCCGCTGCCACTCGAGATCCTCACCAAGAACAGTGCCACGACCTCAGCCCTGGTGACGGGGTCATGATCGAGAAGCACGTTCGGAGGACTTGTCTTGAGCCCAGATGGAAAGGCCCAACTGAGTCATATTGACTTCAAACTCTGTTGTTAAATGTGCTGGAGATCCGAACTGGATACATGCCTCAGCCCCCAAGTGAGTGAGCAATCCCGAAGAAGCATCCTTAGTCTATGATACAGGAATAAGAGCATTGGTGGTCACAACACCAGTCGAGAGACCACCTACATCTGTATCACCAGCACCCACACCTGTTGAAATAAAGAGAGAAGTGCAAGGAGAAGAAAGGGGTGAAGATCAACAAACCGAGAGACAAGTACAAGTGCCTGAGGTGACGCTGCGTGTTATTGAAGTCTTGGACAAAGACGAGCAGAGACTGAACTGCATGCTGAAAGCGTCTGTGAAATCGAACAAGGAGACGGAACAAGCTCTGGGACAAAAAGAATCCTTCAACAAGCAGAGTGGCCAGGACATTTTGGGAAGGAGAGGCTGAGGAGCAGCTCGTCAATAGCACAGATTCCAGAAAGAGTATGCGAGGAGAGTGAAACCAAAGATGAAGTTAATCTCGATCCACATCATCAAGTTGTAAGGAGATCCAGATGGACTCAAATGCCCTGTAGAAGATATTCTGCACCTGAATGGTTTTGCTATGGGAATGCTACACTGAATGTCACACTGGAAGATTTGTGCAATGTGAATCCTGAACTGTTAGAACCGCCTTGAAATGCAAAGACATTTCTTTCTGGAAAACTCAATTGAAAATATTAAACTAACTTAATGCCGGAAGAAGAATGATTATGAAGTATGCCGATTAGATGTTTATTGTTTTTATTTGTTTTACAGAAGACTAACCTAAGTCCAAGAAGAAAGTTACAGAAGAATTGGGATAACACACGGAGTAGGGTGAAGGATTGACTATTAGGGAACTTTACTAATAAGAAGAACTAAGGGAAAACAAAAGAAAAAAGGAACTTTAAAGAAAATGATCTACTAATCTTTACAACAAGCTGTTCTATTATTGACTCAGAATGATGTGTTGCATTAGAAATAAGTGTAAATGTATCATGGGAGTGGTTTTCGTATTAACAATTACAGTGATTACAATAGTACTTGTAGGATTTTAACTAACCCCTGAAACAGAACCCCCTAGTACCAATGTCACAAATACACATACAAAGAATTTTAGGGATAGCATTTTTACTAAAACATTTGTAAGCTACTAGAAACACGACTACTCTACTAATGTTTATTCTAGATTAGTACAAGAATACAGTAATGGAATGGATGTTAAGGATTGCTATGTTTGTGCACACTTAATCGACCTCCGTTTCTGAGGAGGTTACATATTATCACATACCTTTGTCTTAAGCAATTTCCTGTAGCATTTTGCTTTCACTAGTTTATAGTTAAGGACATTTCGAATATTTTAACTCAAACTATGATTTAGTACTATATATTGTGCCTTTAATAGAAAGCATGAATTTACACCCACAAGCAAAAATGGTGGATACTGCTTGTTATTACATCTTTCCACACTTACCTGTAAATAATGTAAAGGCTTACAAAAATAATCTAACATGCTTGATGCACCCCCAGGAGAGGCTTACATTATGGCCTCAGAAGAGAGATACATCAATATGACAAAAGCAACAGACGGAAAGGGAGAAATTAGGAAACACTTGGAAAAAGGAGGAGAATTAATTTAGAAAGAAAATGGCCTATCCTAAACTCAGACTAGACTGCAGATGCAAGGGAAAGATTTGTTTTTACAAAAGACTTACATTAAAAAGGGCTAGACATGTAGGGATCAGTAGTTGTGAACACACATTCAAACTGATAGGGGGAACGTGACAACTTTTACAAGGAGTCAAAAACTGCTATTCAAGGGGTCTATTACATTTGTGGAGAGGATGCTTATTACTTATTACCTGCTGATTGGGAAGGAACCTCTTACTTAGGCATACTAATTCTAAAGATGTATCATGTTACCAGTTTAGAAGCACTAACTTTAGCACCATCACACAGACAGAAAATAGCACCAGCAAAGTAGCCGGTTTAGCAGGAGACATACTTGGATCAGTGATACCACCAGTATGAATTATCCTGAATGATGAGAAGATTAGAAAGCTAGCTACTGTAGTTCATAAAATGGTGACAAGCACTTCTAGAGCTTTACTCTTAATTAACACTGAACTAATTGTTATAAGGTCCATGACTTTGCACAACCGTCTTGCTTTAGATATATTACTTGCTGAAAAAGGAGGAGTCTGTCACATGTTGAAATTAACTTATTGCTGTACATTCATGCCAGATGAGAGTAAGCAGATAGAAAGTTTTGCAAGGAACATTTCAGGTCTAGAACCTGAATTACATGAATTAGAAACACCAAGTTTGTATGAAAATCTTTGGAAAGGATTTAGCACCATCGGAAATTAGTTTTTGACAGCTGGAAAGGGTATACTGAGAGTGAATCTAATACCAATAGTGATAATAGTACTTTGCTTATTATTTCTTTACGTCTTAATTCTGAGCTGTAAATACTTTATGTACAACAGAATGGATCATTTTTAAAATAAAATGAATGAGAGGGACATGGGATTACACGGAATAACGAATATTGACTATCTGAAGGCACTTAAAACAGTAGGGGAATTAAAAGAAAAAGAAGAGACATCGGAAGACGAAAGTGCTCTCTGGACTTGAATTTGCATGTGAAAAAAAATTGTGTATGATTTAAAATCATCAAATGGGAGAGAATTGTGGGAAAAACTTAAAAATCTAATTTCGACTTGCAAATCATGTTAGAATTGCACCTTAGAATGCGTTTAATTCACTGTAGAAATGTTTTTGCGTAGAAAATGACATGTAGGAAAAATTTTCCTGCTTTATAACGTGAAAGAATCCTTATTTTAATGCATTATTAATGATTGCAAAATAATTCATTAATGAATGACACGTAGAGAAAACATGCTTGCTTGTAGACATATGAAATAATGAACGGAAAATGTTTTTGTACCAGGCTATCATTCTTAAATGTGCCTCTTTAGGTAGGCCCAAAAGCCTTTCTTTTCGAACTGTTGCCCTTAGTTTAATAAACGTTTACTTAGAGCATTTTACCTAGCACAGCATCTTGCTTAAGAATGTGCTGACTTCAAGCTTATGTTTCTTTAGCCTTATCATGTCATGTTAGCTCATCTGTATTAAACAATGGACTATGCTGTGACTGTTAGAATTAATAATGATTTAGATATGTTATATGTATGATTCACCAGAACATTATTGCTAGTTTTGTTTCAGCATAATCAACTTGCTTTGTATTAACAATGGACATAGAGAGCATCTTTTAGCTTAGGTAAGAAGGTTCTCATGAGAACTCTCCTCCATGTTGCCAATGGATGAAACATTATTTTACTGTACACCGGCGTGAATGTTTACCGCGGGAATTGAGAGGAGAAGCATCGGAAATTGACGACACCATTGGATGAGCGGTTCTCATTGGAGGAGGATTACTATCATTTCTAAGTTTGATACATTATTGTGTGATTTTATATAAATAAGTGTTCCTAGCTAGTAAGGTATTGCAGATTTGTAGATTGGGATTGGCAAATCGGATAACTCTCCAGCGCAGAGATACAGACTTGCTTGCATTTTTTCTGACCCTGACTTGAGAGTCATTTTGAGATTCAAGACTTGAATTATTCTTCCTCTTTGTTACCGATTGCTACTGCAAAAGGTGACCTTACTCTCTACCCACCTAAGTTCTATTTCAGATCAATGCTACTGCAAAGATCATTCATCCTTTACTGAGATCTTAACTTAACAGTTGCTACTGCAACTGTAACGACTCGGCTGAGTTTCCAGAATGACTCTTTATAGACAGTTATACTTATAGGGTAGCTCAGGCTCTTAGCTAGTTTAGCGACAAATTTCCTTTATGGAACATTCTGTATTGATTTATGCCTGTCACTAATCAATCTTTTAATTGATATTTCTGTAAACCAAACTAATCTGAATAAAGATGACAAAAGCCCATGCTAATCCTTTAAGATAAATAAAGGTTTTGACTACTTTACCACCCTTTCATCATTGACTGAATATTAGGAATCTGACAGTTAATGATATATGCATAACTTGTATTTTCATTCTAGCTTCATTCGAATTACAGTGGCAAAGGTCCATTGACCTAGGCAGGAGCCATCAGGATTTCCAATCGACGAAAATCTGTAGGTTGGGGTGATAGGTATGGCTCTTGGAAACCATCTTGAGATTTCCCACGATTGCTACATTTGGTATAACTTTTGTTAGTTTCTATGCTCCAAACATAGATAATCCAGGACCATTTTCTTCACTTTTCCAATCACTTATTTTAATCTCAGGGAAAATAGCTGTCAGGAGCCATTTTATGTTTTTCAAAAAATCCAGCACTCAATACTACAATAGAAAGTAAGAAACATCTCAATTAAAACATAGCAAGGGTAATGAGGCAGTATCTGGAAGATTTCATGCTGATTTATTCATGGCAGGCATTATTCCCATAGATTTGTGAATATACTTGCATATCAGCTAGGTTTAAAAAAGCAAGGCAAATTGTTGTTTTTCCGACTACTTCCAACAAGTCAGTTAGTGTATAAGTCTGTTTTACCAAACAGTTTCTCTGACGATTCGACTCTTATTCTACAGTTGAGGGATTTTAAGAGATTCCCCCATCCCTAAGAGATGGATTTTCAATGAAATATATTTAGAAACTCAAAGCTAGATGGCAGAGATGAAGGGTGAGATCTCTGAATCTAAGTACTGCTGCACAAAAAATAGTGTGGGATGCATGAAAGCATCCCTATGGGTATTAATAATATTTAAATATTTTCTTTCTAGAAAGAATAAGCGAGCAGAAAAAAATAGAGCTCGAAATTAGTAAACTACTGGATCACAAATTGCCTTCACTCATTAAAGCACTGAATAATCATTTTGAAGAGCAAATATGGTGATATATTACAAAAGTAAATGCAGAATGTACAGTGTTTGTTACACAAATGTAATTGCTAAGCCTGCTAATTTGGATGGTAGGCTGCGGATCTTGTGCTATCCTCCAAATTTTTTTAAATATTTATTAAAGAAGATTTAAGAAATTGTGTTATGAATTATATTTTTGGTAATTGAAAATTATTATGATCCCAATCTCATTTAGTTAGACATCTCTTAGGGGTGATCAGGTAATGAAGAGGTGTGGCGCAGCGGCCAGGGCAGCTGACTCCGGAACACGGGGCTCAAGGTTCGATCGCCGGCGACAGGTTAGCCCAGCACCATGTGAGTCCGGGCAATAACTCGCTTAATCTTCCCGACGGCCCCCAGCGCCTTGACACCCTCGGGTAATTGTTTGTGCATTACAAATACTGGTATTATTACAAATACTGGTATTAGTTATACATAGGACAGTCACAGACTTTTATTTGAGAACATAATACGGTCTGGGAGGGATAATAGCTGCTAAGTGGACTTATGGTTTGTCTGAAACATTCAGCCAGTCCTGACATGCTTCACTTTGCCTTTTTGGGTTTTTGATATTCTCTTTTCCTTTTATAAGTATGTGCCTAGAAATACCACTGTACAAAGTGATGTTGGTTACACATCCAGCACTGCCTCAATGTGTCACTTTTGACCTCAAGCCACTTGATCAGTAGCGGCCGGCATTGCTCACAGGTGGGGGGCAGGCGCTAGGGGTCACAAGAGGGATTCGCGGGGGTGTCATGGGGGATTGCGGGGAAATTAAAAAAATAACAATAATAAAATTAAACTTACCTTTCCGTCGGGTCCCACATCTTCTCGGCTCCTGCTCTCCTGGCTCCGACAGGAACAGGAAGCAGGCAGCCAGGCAGCCAGGCTCCCTCCCCTGAGCCAAAAACAACGCTGCAAGCAGTGTTGTGATTGGTTGGGACGCTGCCCAGTGGGGCGATGCTCCTCCGCCCTAGTGGAGGAGCCTCCCCTGCACTTGGTAGCTATATTCTGCCTAGGAGATCCCAAGTCCACACTTTTTTACATAGTTGCCAACCCTACTGTGTTACATGGTAGGCTTTTGCTACTGTAGTAACACCATAGCCTATATATTAATCTGCATTATGGGTCAATCTGTTAAAAGGTCTATGAAAACTGTGAGTTACTCTGAAATGTGATCTCCTATTATATCATCATGGGGCCTCTGTTGATGTTATGCCCTTATGGTAGTTAGAATTTTGAAAAGGTAAAAATATTTCATCTTTTTGTCACAGAACACTGGTAGGCATGTATATACTAAAAAAATCAATGTGCATCTAGGCTGAGGACATGTTACAAACACCTGCAATATTGCATTAAAAACAGAGGGTCTCATCTACAAGAAAATAACGCAGCGCTGCAAGCTATTTAGCTGCACTGTGCTGTGTCATTTTCAAAGCACAGAGATGTGTCGTTTTCACAACAATACGACACATCCCTATGTTTTGCCCTGCGCTGGCACACAATTGAATGTCATGCGCTAGCCTAGGCACCCATGCATCATTTTACAACTGTGTCTGCACTGCAAGGATGATTGTTTTCATGCAGGAAGGGACAACATCCTGCACAAAAGCAATAATGAATGGCATTTTCCTCTTTCTATGCGTGCTGCAGAATGCACCACACAAAGAAAGAGGAAAAAATGAGGAGAAATACAAGTATTTCTCCTCGTTGCGCCATATCCTACACCTCCCTTGGGGAGGCGTAGGATTTTGACACATTCCCAGTTTTGCAAAATGTTGTCAATCTGGGAATGCGTCAAGTTCCATGGATATTGCGTGGGAACACCCCTAGCAACACCCATGGAACGCCCCTTTTACACAGAGTAATCAGTGAAAGGGGACCATATTTACAAGGCCATAAAAAGTCATGCAAGGTAAGCCCATTGCACCACCGGTGCATTAAAAAGAATTGTGATTCAGTGGCACAATGGGCTTGTAAATAAGCCCTGGAGTGTATGCAGTTGGAGGTGCACTAAGGGTTGTGGCAGGCCTTTACTTTACTTGCCCTGCACTCAGTTTGACTAAAGGCAACACTTGTAAATTATAAAGTGAATGTACATCATGTCACTGAGTAAAAGTAGCTGCAAGGTATGCAATAACAGAGTTTTAAGGGGATAAAACACTAGGAAAAGTCACATGGTGCCTTTATGATACTGTAAAACAGTCGCTTCCACGACACCATTTTTCATAGCTTTCAAAAATACCATTGGCATGCACCAACATTGGGCACCAGAAATAACAGCTGCCTTATTACTGTTACATATCAGAGTGTGATCAAAGGTGTGGACATCCCTAATGGAGGGAGCCTGTGGAAAAGTAACAACTTACGCACTTGGGACCTATCAACATTAGAACCCTTTGACTGCTGTTGGGAGTGGCAGCCAGCACAGCGCATGTAGAAGAGCTTCTGATCTGTAAGGGCCTTTCCGAATTCAGTGCTGAGTAAGGTGACACATTAAAACTAATTGTCATCCTGAGCAGTGCACAAGTCAGGGCCAGGCAAAAACACTTTCTTTAAATAAATAATTTGGTAGATTTTAGAATTGTTTCTAGTTTTTGCCTTGAGATGCACACTGAGGATGGCAACAGGATGGAGCATAATTTATTATTGTAACTGGAGTCTTTGAACATTTTCAAAATTTTAAGTTTTGCCAGAGAGTTCTAGGACTGGAACTAAAACAATAAATTATTTAACAACCTATTTTTGGGAAATGTGTACTTTACCCAAATTCTTTAGAACTTGAGTTAGACTAGTAAAGTAAATTCCCAGCGTTAACTTTGCTTGTCCATGCAACATAGGTGAAAACCTCCAGAGGTTCTCCGCAAGTACAAGCACAGTCTAGATTCTCTGTCAAAGTGCAAACAAAGATAGATGTGTGAGTTGCAATTTTACATCTATTGAATATAGCTGCCTAAGTTGCTCTAAATAGTGATAGCTCTTTCAATGATTATGCATTTGGCTTAGTGGAGGTTCCATGGGAGATTGAAAGCAGATAACTTTGTGAGTGAATTAGACCTGCACACCTAATGAAACGCGTTATAACTAGAATTAATATGAGGTTAAAGTAAACTTAAACTTGTATTGCGTGCCACTGCGTGATGGGGTATAGCCCTAACCCCAGTGTACAAAATACCTCTGTGACGACACGGAAAGATCCGTGCCTGCGCAGTGCACAACTAATGTCCCTAGGGTTTCAACATATGTAAATTCTCTTTATGCAATTTTCATAATAACAATTAAATCTCTTACACAAAAATCATTTTTCAATATATATTGCTTATTTCATCCTTGTGTACTACAACATCATTTGAACAAAAACATTGATTAGTAACAAAACTTAAATACACTCCTTGTATTCAATGTGTTCTTTAACAAATACAAATTAAAATACGACCCAATGCATTTCGGGTTTTGAAAAAACCCTTCTTCAGGGGTACATGTGTTAAAGTGACAATATATCAAACATTAGATGAATAACAGATAGCTGCCGCCGTTCGGAACTAAAAAGTAAAAATGAAAAAGCAAAGTCAAATTCATACATTCATTTTAAGCTATTGCAGAAAAACAAATGGTATCTACACATTCCGTACGTAGAACACAATTAGTGACGTACTAAACATAGGTCAAAAGACAGAGAAAGATCAGAAAAGGATATTCAGAAAAAGAAAAGAACTCAAGGATGTGAATAATGAGTAAAAACGCCGCTGCATACCAACGTAACCATATTCAAGACGTGAGAGAGGCTTAAAAGAGTGAATAATAAGTTAAAGTGCCGCTGCATACCACTGTGACCATGTATTCGTGACTAATGATATGATCCAAACCAATAAGGGTAAATCTATATCTCTACCAACAACCACCGTAATGTGTTCACTAACCACATGTGTTCATGTCTATACGCAGTAAAAAGTGCTGGTGTGTCTTTTAAAGACGTGAGTGCAAACGGTATAAACATTCTTAGTCCAACGCTTACCGCAATTCTTGCAAAGTGCGAACCTAGGACGCTATATAAATACAAACGGATTTAAAGTTATACTGCCATCAGATAATCCCAACCGGTAGATTCATCCAGTGAACTAGATATGCAAAAACGTCTTACCAAGAGCTGAAAATACACGTTCCTTGTCTGAAAAAGTAACGAGGCACCAGTTTAAAAATAACCCTACTCACAAATACGTTTCCAAAAAGAGTATTCCAAACAATCGAGACTCACCGGTGCAAAGCTCCGTGTTTTCAGAAAAGGGAAGTGAAACTCGTGACCGCTATCGGGAATACGTGCGCCATGACGTATACGGTTTAAAAAAGGAAAGCTATTCAGGGATAACTTTATTGACTACTCTCTGTATGAACACCGGTACTTAGAATACAAACCCGACGATCACAACTAGTGTCAAGCCACAAACCTCACAACACGTACGCGTGCAAGATAACCTAATTACAAAACGTGCCCTGTGTCACCGTAACCATGATGACTACAAGCCACTATGTACTGAACACGGTACTTTCAAAAATAAACAATTCCAAAAATGAATAATAATAAAATGAGACCACGTGTGACAAAAATTTCCCATAACGAAATGATACTTCATGACTGGATTGTTAAGTGAAACACTGTGCAAGAAAATTGTGAAAGAAGAAACAAGAAAGAAAAATAAATAAGTTAGTGAACATGTAAGTTGCAGTGGTAATTATTCATATTCACATGCTAATCCTGTATGATTCCAAGTTGCTACTTACTATTTTTACAAAAAACACAGTAATTCATAGTGATCATTAAGCCCTCCAGGAATAATGGTGCCTAAATATTTGATCCAAAACGTTTCCCTACGTGCTAGCGAAACATTATAATCTGTTCCTGGAACCACGTCAATTTTTTCCAATATGGTAAACCTGATCTGGGGGATGGTATGCATTGTGTTAACCCAATGAGCAGATAAACAGGAATTACAATTTTTGTTGCGAATCATACTTTTGTGTTCTATTATGCGGGTCTTAATTTTGCATGATGTTCTCCCTACATATATCAGTCCGCACGGACATTGAATTGCATAAATTACACCCTCTGTGTTGCAATCTGATGTATGTTTTAATTGAATCTTTTGACCTGTGTGCGGATGAGGAAAAGTATCCCCTTGCATTATGTTTCCACACTTACCACAATTCCAACATCTTCTCATACCTTTAAATGTCTGTGTCGCAGAAATACGTTTGGGTTTTAACAATTCCCTCAAGTTCTTGGATCGAGTGTGAGCGAACATAGGCTTCTCCACAAACACAGTTGTAAAATCAATCTCTTGTTCTATGATTTCCCAACGCTTGGTAATGATTTTTTTGATTTTTGTTGATTGCTCTGAGTGTTTTATGACAAATACTTCTCGTGTCTTATGGGTTTTGACGGATTTTCGTAACAAATCTTCACGTCTTTTCTGTGCTACCACTTCTTTAGCTGAGCTGAGAACTTTCGGAGGGTATCCCCTTACTTTGTATCTGTTAAGTTGTTCCTGGATGAGAGATTCAGTTTGCTCCTTCTGGGATGTGATTCTTTTGATCCTGATAAATTGTGATACAGGCAGGTGTTTTTCAAAGACATAGGATGAGCACTTGTGAAGTGTAAGGCATTGTTAACATCAGTAGGTTTTCTGTATACTGATGTCTGTAAACCCATAGATGTCTTCCGTATTTCTATGTCCAAAAAGTGAATTGTGTCAGAATGAATGTTGAATGTGAATTGGATACGTGGATTGCATTGGTTAAGTTCATTGATGCAGCCTTCCAGCTCGTCATAGGTTCCTTTCCATATTGCTAGAATATCGTCGATGTAACGCATATATGTGATTAGGTTTTTCTGCCACCTTTCATTGTGTAATATATGCTTCTCTTCAAAATGTGCCATGTACGTATTCGCATACGAAGGGGCTCCTGGAAAACCCATGGAGGTTCCTGTGCGTTGTAGAAAAACTTTTGTTTCCAAGAAAAATAGCTGTGGTAAAGCGAGAAATGGAGCAATTCCAACAAAAATACCCCATTGTAATCATGTGTAGAGTCCTGTAAAAGTCTCCATTCTACTGCCTCTAAGCCCTCATCATGGGGAATGGAAGTGTATAAAGACACTACATCTATGGTGCAAAGTACGATCTCTTCTTTGAAATGATGTTTTATGGCTTCTAATTTTTTAGGCAGTCAGTAGTGTCTTTGACATATGTATCCCAAGTTTGTACCAACGGTTGTAAATGGTGATCCAGATATTGTCCAATAGGTTCATGAATGGATCCACACCCAGCCACAATTGGTCGGAAAGGAGGATTTACCGCGTTTTTATGAATCTTGGGAGCATGTATATATGCGGTACTTTAGGTGTGTTGTTTTGTAGGAACTTTCTAGTGGTGGAATTAATCCAGCCCATGTCTTCAGCTTTAGATAGAATGGAACTAAGCAGCTTTAACAATTCCTTGGTTGGGTCTGTGTCCAACGGGATGTAAGTATCAATGTCATTGACATGTGCGTTCACACTTTGTTCATAAAAATCAGTATCCATGGCAACAAGCGCTCCCCCTTTATCTGCTGGTTGAAACGTTACCTCCATGTCCTCTCGTAAAGAGTGGAGAATTCTTAGTTCTTTGCTAGTCAGGTTATTGTGTTTGGGTGTGCTATATTTTATCAGTTCCAAGTCTTTTTAACCAGCAATTCAAAATTGTCCAAACTCTTATGCGAAAATGGAGCCATAAAGTTACTTTTTGGACGAAATTTCTCAGGTAGTTTGCTTTGATCTTGTTCCTGTGTAGTGGAAAAGAAAAACCATCTTAGCCTGAGTTTACGCATAAACTTGAACAGAGACACTTCTGTTTCTAATGCATTGGATGAATACGTTGGAACATACGACATGCCTTTATTTAGTACTCCAATTTCTTCTGGACTGAAGTGTCTTTTAGATATGTTCATCACTAAATCCCTCCTTTCTTCAGATTTCT
Source organism: Calotriton arnoldi (assembly GCA_963921515.1). Taxonomy (NCBI): domain Eukaryota; kingdom Metazoa; phylum Chordata; class Amphibia; order Caudata; family Salamandridae; genus Calotriton; species Calotriton arnoldi. The sequence goes on along the minus strand of CAWUFW010004540.1, from coordinate 406,624 downwards.
TTGTGGTCTGCCTGATTCCGTTACTTTTTTAACTTGTCCCCTGTGGGTTCGTTTTCTTTGTTGGGGATGATTTTGTCCGGAGGGTGATTTGATGAAAGGCCCTGTGCCAAAAAGGAATCTTATCACTGGATGTTGATGCTGTGCTCTCTGTCAGTCTGTGACTTTGCTCCATAGTAGATGGTGCTGGTGGTCTTAGCAAGGACAGTTCCTGATCGGTCACTACACTTTCTTCTGAAGATGCATTGCCAGGTTTTTAAAGAATCTCTTCTGGGCATACGTCTCCGCCCAAGAGTATACCTCGTCTAGTTTGTAGTCTATGGTGTCTCTCCTGAACTTGCGTATCTTACGATCGTGTACCTCTTTTGCATGTGCATCCAGTCTTCCATTGATATCACTTAGTACCTTTGTCCAGTCCTCTTGCTCCATCCGATCCATGATTTCATCTTTAAGTTTTACGATGTCATGCGCTAATTCATTGAGTATCGTGGAAAGTTCTTCAATTATTAGGAGAATCAAATCAAGTGAACACTTATTTAATATAAGCAATTCTTAACCCCTTGGTATGCGTACCACAAAGTGAAACGCATACCAAGGGGGTTAAGAATTGCTTTAAAACCTATGCTGTTTAAGTTTAACAAAACATTCATGGCACGATGGTATGCGATATTAAATAAGTGTTCACTTGATTTGATTCTCCTAATAATTGAAGAACTTTCCACGATACTCAATGAATTAGCGCATGACATCGTAAAACTTAAAGATGAAATCATGGATCGGATGGAGCAAGAGGACTGGACAAAGGTACTAAGTGATATCAATGGAAGACTGGATGCACATGCAAAAGAGGTACACGATCGTAAGATACGCAAGTTCAGGAGAGACACCATAGACTACAAACTAGACGAGGTATACTCTTGGGCGGAGACGTATGCCCAGAAGAGATTCTTTAAAAACCTGGCAATGCATCTTCAGAAGAAAGTGTAGTGACCGATCAGGAACTGTCCTTGCTAAGACCACCAGCACCATCTACTATGGAGCAAAGTCACAGACTGACAGAGAGCACAGCATCAACATCCAGTGATAAGATTCCTTTTTTGGCACAGGGCCTTTCATCAAATCACCCTCCGGACAAAATCATCCCCAACAAAGAAAACGAACCCACAGGGGACAAGTTAAAAAAAGTAACGGAATCAGGCAGACCACAAAGAAATCTGAAGAAAGGAGGGATTTAGTGATGAACATATCTAAAAGACACTTCAGTCCAGAAGAAATTGGAGTACTAAATAAAGGCATGTCATATGTTCCAACGTATTCATCCAATACATTAGAAACAGAAGTGTCTCTGTTCAAGTTTATGCGTAAACTCAGGCTAAGATGGTTTTTCTTTTCCACTACACAGGAACAAGATCAAAGCAAACTACCTGAGAAATTTCGTCCAAAAAGTAACTTTATGGCTCCATTTTCGCATAAGAGTTTGGACAATTTTGAATTGCTGGTTAAAAAGACTTGGAACTGATAAAATATAGCACACCCAAACACAATAACCTGACTAGCAAAGAACTAAGAATTCTCCACTCTTTACGAGAGGACATGGAGGTAACGTTTCAACCAGCAGATAAAGGGGGAGCGCTTGTTGCCATGGATACTGATTTTTATGAACAAAGTGTGAACGCACATGTCAATGACATTGATACTTACATCCCGTTGGACACAGACCCAACCAAGGAATTGTTAAAGCTGCTTAGTTCCATTCTATCTAAAGCTGAAGACGTGGGCTGGATTAATTCCACCACTAGAAAGTTCCTACAAAACAACACACCTAAAGTACCGCATATATACATGCTCCCCAAGATTCATAAAAACGCGGTAAATCCTCCTTTCCGACCAATTGTGGCTGGGTGTGGATCCATTCATGAACCTATTGGACAATATCTGGATCACCATTTACAACCGTTGGTACAAACTTGGGATACATATGTCAAAGACACTACTGACTGCCTAAAAAAATTAGAAGCCATAAAACATCATTTCAAAGAAGAGATCTTACTTTGCACCATAGATGTAGTGTCTTTATACACTTCCATTCCCCATGATGAGGGCTTAGAGGCAGTAGAATGGAGACTTTTACAGGACTCTACACATGATTACAATGGGGTATTTTTGTTGGAATTGCTCCATTTCTCGCTTTACCACAGCTATTTTTCTTGGAAACAAAAGTTTTTTCTACAACGCACAGGAACCTCCATGGGTTTTCCAGGAGCCCCTTCGTATGCGAATACGTACATGGCACATTTTGAAGAGAAGCATATATTACACAATGAAAGGTGGCAGAAAAACCTAATCACATATATGCGTTACATCGACGATATTCTAGCAATATGGAAAGGAACCTATGACGAGCTGGAAGGCTGCATCAATGAACTTAACCAATGCAATCCACGTATCCAATTCACATTCAACATTCATTCTGACACAATTCACTTTTTGGACATAGAAATACGGAAGACATCTATGGGTTTACAGACATCAGTATACAGAAAACCTACTGATGTTAACAATGCCTTACACTTCACAAGTGCTCATCCTATGTCTTTGAAAAACACCTGCCTGTATCACAATTTATCAGGATCAAAAGAATCACATCCCAGAAGGAGCAAACTGAATCTCTCATCCAGGAACAACTTAACAGATACAAAGTAAGGGGATACCCTCCGAAAGTTCTCAGCTCAGCTAAAGAAGTGGTAGCACAGAAAAGACGTGAAGATTTGTTACGAAAATGCGTCAAAACCCATAAGACACGAGAAGTATTTGTCATAAAACACTCAGAGCAATAAAAAAAAATAAAAAAAATCATTACCAAGCGTTGGGAAATCATAGAACAAGAGATTGATTTTACGACTGTGTTTGTGGAGAAGCCTATGTTCGCTCACACTCGATCCAAGAACTTGAGGGAATTGTTAAAACCCAAACGTATTTCTGCGACACAGACATTTAAAGGTATGAGAAGATGTTGGAATTGTGGTCAGTGTGGAAACATAATGCAAGGGGATACTTTTCCTCATCCGCACACAGGTCAAAAGATTCAATTAAAACATACATCAGATTGCAACACAGAGGGTGTAATTTATGCAATTCAATGTCCGTGCGGACTGATATATGTAGGGAGAACATCACGCAAAATTAAGACCCGCATAATAGAACACAAAAGTATGATTCGCAACAAAAATTGTAATTCCTGTTTATCTGCTCATTGGGTTAACACAATGCATACCATCCCCCAGATCAGGTTTACCATATTGGAAAAATTGACGTGGTTCCAGGAACAGATTATAATGTTTCGCTAGCACGTAGGGAAACGTTTTGGATCAAATATTTAGGCACCATTATTCCTGGAGGGCTTAATGATCACTATGAATTACTGTGTTTTTTGTAAAAATAGTAAGTAGCAACTTGGAATCATACAGGATTAGCATGTGAATATGAATAATTACCACTGCAACTTACATGTTCACTAACTTATTTATTTTTCTTTCTTGTTTCTTCTTTCACAATTTTCTTGCACAGTGTTTCACTTAACAATCCAGTCATGAAGTATCATTTCGTTATGGAAATTTTTTGTCACACGTGGTCTCATTTTATTATTATTCATTTTTGGAATTGTTTATTTTTGAAAGTACCGTGTTCAGTACATAGTGGCTTGTAGTCATCATGGTTACGGTGACACAGGGCACGTTTTGTAATTAGGTTATCTTGCACGCGTACGTGTTGTGAGGTTTGTGGCTTGACACTAGTTGTGATCGTCGGGTTTGTATTCTAAGTACCGGTGTTCATACAGAGAGTAGTCAATAAAGTTATCCCTGAATAGCTTTCCTTTTTAAACCGTATACGTCATGGCGCACGTATTCCCGATAGCGGTCACGAGTTTCACTTCCCTTTTCTGAAAACACGGAGCTTTGCACCGGTGAGTCTCGATTGTTTGGAATACTCTTTTGGAAACGTATTTGTGAGTAGGGTTATTTTTAAACTGGTGCCTCGTTACTTTTTCAGACAAGGAACGTGTATTTTCAGCTCTTGGTAAGACGTTTTTGCATATCTAGTTCACTGGATGAATCTACCGGTTGGGATTATCTGATGGCAGTATAACTTTAAATCCGTTTGTATTTATATAGCGTCCTAGGTTCGCACTTTGCAAGAATTGCGGTAAGCGTTGGACTAAGAATGTTTATACCGTTTGCACTCACGTCTTTAAAAGACACACCAGCACTTTTTACTGCGTATAGACATGAACACATGTGGTTAGTGGACACATTACGGTGGTTGTTGATAGAGATATAGATTTACCCTTATTGGTTTGGATCATATCATTAGTCACGAATACATGGTCACAGTGGTATGCAGCGGCACTTTAACTTATTATTCACTCTTTTAAGCCTCTCTCACGTCTTGAATATGGTTACATTGGTATGCAGCGGCGTTTTTTACTCATTATTCACATCCTTGAGTTCTTTTCTTTTCTGAATATCCTTTTCTGATCTTTCTCTGTCTTTTGACCTATGTTTAGTACGTCACTAATTGTGTTCTACGTACGGAATGTGTAGATACCATTTGTTTTTCTGCAATAGCTTAAAATGAATGTATGAATTTGACTTTGCTTTTTCATTTTTACTTTTTTAGTTCCGAACGGCGGCAGCTATCTGTTATTCATCTAATGTTTGATATATTGTCACTTTAACACATGTACCCTGAAGAAGGGTTTTTCAAAACCCGAAATGCATTGGGTCGTATTTTAATTTGTATTTGTTAAAGAACACATTGAATACAAGGAGTGTATTTAAGTTTTGTTACTAATCAATGTTTTTGTTCAAATGATGTTGTAGTACACAAGGATGAAATAAGCAATATATATTGAAAAATGATTTTTGTGTAAGAGATTTAATTGTTGTTATAAAAATTGCATAAAGAGAATTTACATATGTTGAAACCCTAGGGACATTAGTTGTGCACTGCGCAGGCACGGATCTTTCCGTGTCGTCACAGAGGTAGATTGAAAGCAGAGACATAGGTACAACAATGCCACATCAGACAGACGGCATGAGGCACACAAACGTTGGTATTTTATGAATAATGGATGTTTCACAAACTATACAATAATCTCATAGTTTCATCATATTTATTTCTTTGAAAGAGTCCTTAATAATATATTCCCACATGGCCAACCTATCGGCAATGTTCATAGAATAAATGATGAGATAATGATTACAAATAGGTCATTAAAGTATTAAATAGACTCTAAAATTTATATTGCAGATTGGATTAGACTTTAAGGGCCTGATTCCGATGCTGTTGGGAAGGATTCCTAATGGCATTTGCTCCATCCAAATTAGATCGGGAATATGTCTTTCCGACTGACTCCGAAAGGTTTCTGACTGACCGAGTATGATGCGAGTTAGGTGTTAGGAATATCCCAATCTGAACCCGACGGCATTTGGAATGACTGAGCCTTATGGAGCAGAATCATACGTCTCTACAGGCAGCGTTTCCGAATGACGGAGTACAATGCTGGATTTGGACAGCCTTTCCGAATCGTGCCGTCCGACTCGAATCGGCAGTCGGGATCAGACTTTGGGGGCCCCTAGGGGCCCCCCTGCACCCAAAGCCTTCCCATTTGGGCCCGTCGGGGTACGCATGGGTCCCCCCTTACCAGCTGTGCACAGTATGGCTGGCACAAGGGGGTGCCCGCCACAGGGTGCTCGATTTTCCCCAGCCACCCCTTTCTTCAATGGGAGCCTATGCATTCGGTCGGAACAAAGGCTCCCATTGAAGTCAATGGGAGTCCAACCAAATCGTATCTGGAAGCATCCAGATGCATCGTACTCGGTCGGTTGGACTCTCCCGATCCGATTCGGTCAGAAACCTTTCCCAAACCCATTCGGTCGGGAAGCTTTCCAAACCGCATCGGAATCAGGCCCTCAGTAGTAAGCAACCTCAATTTCCACCTTGATGACCTCAAGTACACCAACACCGTCAATCCCCTCGAAACCATGAGCAACTCTGGCCTCAAACAACTGGTCATCCATCCTCAACCACATCACAGGACACATACTCGACCCGATCTTCATGGCCAGTGACAGAATCAAGTACAGCCATGTCAACAAGCTAACCTGGACAGACCACACCATCGTCCACTTCTCCATCTCTGGACTCCCTGGCACCGCCCCCAAGCTACCCAGGACGCCACACTGCAGCTGTACCAAGATCTCAGAAAGCCAATGGACTGACGCCCTCAACACCTCCTGCCCTCACACCGCAACCAACCTCCAACACGCAGTTAAGAACTTCTCCACCTGGATCACAGACTACGCCGACTGAGTTACCCCCTGCAAACTCGCGAAACCCAAAAGATCCTCCAAGCAAGCAAATTGGTACATAGCAGAGCTGAGAACAATGAAGTGCGCCTGCAAATGACCGAAAGGCAATGGTGCACTATCATGGAGCCCATGGACCGAACAACCTTAAAATCCGTGCCCAACCAATGGCACTAACTCCTAAAAAAGACGAAAAGAAGTGCCCTGGCTGACCGCATCAAAGCAAGGTCCAACCACAGCAAGGAGCTCTTCAACATCGTTAGAGAGTTCTCTGGCCCACCAGAAACATCATCACTCCTTCACTGGAACTCTGCAATTTCCTGGTGGATTGCTTCCACAACAAGATCTCCAGCATTTACAGAAACTTAGAACCCCAAGAAAGCAGCCTCCTCAGCCATCTCTACCCCACGAATGAAGAACATGACCACCTGCTCACCACCTGGCACCAGGTCACCATGCAAGACACACCAGCCATCCTGATCTCCATCCACTCAGGAGCACCTACAGACCCATGCCCCCAACACACATCTTCAACCTCAGAAGCAAGATGATCAGCAGTGAGCTCACTGCCATCCTCAATGCATTGATCACCGCAGTCACTTTCCTAGATGAATGGAAGCATGTAGAGGTCAAGTTCCTACCCAAGAAAACATCCGCCGATCTCAAATGATCTCAAGAACTACCGCCCCATCTCGCTGCTCCCCTTCCCAGCCAAAGTCCTCAAGAAGACCATCAATCGCCAAGTTACAGAACACCTGGAGAACCATGATCTTCTGGACACTTCCCAATCTGGATATCGCACCAACCACAGCACAAAACCGCCCTGATTGCAGCCACAAACAACATCAGAACCATCCTCGACTAAGGTAAAACCGCAGCCCTGATCCTCTTTGAACTCTCAGCAGCATTCAACACAGTATCACACAACACCCTGATCAGACGGCTTCACAACATCGGAATCAAAGGAGACGCCCTAAAGTGGATCGCCTCCTTCCTCACAGGCAGAACACAGGGAATCTGCCTCCCGCACTTCACCTCAGAACCTAAGAACAACATCTGCAGCATCCCTCAAGGTTTGTCCCTCAGCTTGACCCTGTTCAACACCTACATGAGTTCCTTTGCCAATGTCGTAAGATCGCATGGACCCAACATTACATCCTACACGATGATACCCAGCTCATCATCTTCTTATCAGAAGACCCCTCTGCAAGGTAGACAAACTTCCTCAGATGCATGACGAACATCACCGAATGGATGAGGAACAACTGCCTACAATTTAACACAGACAAGATGGAAGTGCTGATCTTTAGAAACACCTCCCCATGGAATGATGCCTGGTGGCCAGCCAAACTAGGATCCTCACCAATGCTGACCCACCATGCCCGCAACCTCTGCATCATTCTGGACAGCAAGAGCACTATTTATTTATTTATTTATTAAGGAGTTTTATATAGCGCTAGCCTGACCAGAGGGTATCGGATCGCTTCACAACAGTTTTTGAGCAAGATACATACAATAAAGCAGTGTTCTACATATAGGTTCAGAAGTCCAAGTGTGCTGAGCAGCATTGAGGTAGTACGCGAGTCCTGAGATAACCTCATAGAGTGCACATTGTCTTGGGGTTGATACAATAAAGCAGTATTCTACATATAGGTTCGGAAGTCCAAGTGTGCTGAGTAGCATTGAGGTAGTCCGTGAGTCCTGAGATAACCTCATAGAGTGCACGTTGTCTTGGGGTTGAACCACTTAGGGGGGGGGGAGCAGTTAGGGGTCAAATAGCAGGGAGGAGGTAAGTCTTAGAGCTACAATGTCTGGGAGAGACGACGAGCAGGGATTTGCGTTTAGATGGTGGCTATCCATTCGGGAGGGAGCGGTTGAGGAAAAGGACTTTTAGGTGTTTTTTAAATTTTGTGAAGGATGAGATAGTCCTGATACCGACTGGGATGGCGTTCCAGATTTTGGGCGCGTTTCCGGCAAAGGACCGTGCGGCAGCTTTTTGTTTGCGTGTTTTCATAGGGATGAGTAGTAGGGTGCTGGAGCTCCTGAGGTTCCTTGTCTGACCAGCCCTCTTGAGTTTAGCAGCCAAATACTCAGGTTTTCCTGTGTGCAGGGCTTTGTGTGTGAGGCAGGCAGTTCTGAAACTGGCACGCAGTTCGACTGGGAGCCATTTTAGTTCTCTGAGTGCTGGTGAAATGTGGTTGTATTTCCTGATTCCAGTGACCATTCTAGCTGCTGCGTTGAGAGTAGTTTTGAGGGGAGCTAGGTGAGATTTTGTTGTACGAGTGAGGGTGGCATTCCCATAGTCGAGTCTGGATAGCATCAGTGATTGGCTGGCTTGTTTGAGGTCGTTGGTTGGGATGAATGGTTTTATTTTGTTAAGTAGCTTCAGGTTGACGAAGGCACTCTTTGCAGAGTTCTTGATGTGTTTGGCCATGTCGAGTTTTGAGTCTAGGGTGATTCCTAATGATTTAAAGAAGTGGGTCAGAGTGTGATTGCCGTTAAGAGCATCCAAAGCTTTTAGCCATTCTGAAATATGGGGGTTCTCTTCTTTGTTGGAGATGAGGAGTATTTCGGTTTTGTCTTGGTTGAGTTTTAAGTGGTTAAGCGACAGCCAATGTTGGATTTCTTTTAGAGTGACATTTAGTCTGTGAATGTCATCTATGGAGGAGGTTTCTAGATAGATCTGGGTGTCATATGCAAAGAGGTGGAAAGGGATGTTAGCATTTTTGAGTAGGGTGGTGAGGGGTTCCATGTATATGTTGAACAGTTGAGGTGAGAGCACTGAACCTTGGGGGATGCCCCTGTTGACGGGGTGTAGGTCGGAGGTAAAGTTTTTTATTTTTATCCTTTGTGAGCGGCTGTGTAAGAAGGAGGAGAACCAGCGTAGGACCACCTCATCAGCACCTACCCTTTCTTCTAAAGCCTTGATGAGAAGTTGGTGATCAACCGTGTCAAAGGCTGCCGATAGGTCTAGGAGAATGAGGAGGCAACATTGGTCGGTATCGAGGGATTTGTGGATGTCGTCTGTGATGTTAAGGACCGCGGTCTCGGTGCTATAGCCTTTTCTGAAATCCGATTGGTGGGTGTCAAGAAGGTTGATGCTATCCATGTGCTGAGTCAGTTGTTGGAGAATGCATTTTTCAAGGATTTTGGATAGGAGGGGGAGATTGGAGACGGGTCTGAAGTTATTCAGTTCCTTGCAGTCAAGGCCTGGTTTTTTTAGTAGTGGCGTGACTTGGCCAACTTTGAGGCATTCATGTATGATGCTGGTTCTCAGGGAGCTGTTTATGATCTTGCACCAGAACGGGGCTATGGAGAGTTTCAGTTTTTTGGTCAGTTGGGTGGGTATCTGGTCAAGGACGTGAGAGGCTGGTTTGGAGGTGGAGATCAGTTTGAGGATCTCGGTTTCCAGGATGGGGTTGAAGGACTTCCAGGTTTTTGTGGGGTGCTTGGGCGTGCTATCTACTGTCACTGGGGGCAGGCTTTTGCAGACGGTGTTGACGTTGATGTCCAGTGAGAGCTCAATCTTGGTGATTTTTTCTTCGAAGAAGTTGGCGAAGTTTTCACACAAGTCCTTGGAGGCCTGTAGGGAGGATTCCGGGGGTTTGGAGGTTTGTTGCCTGATGATTTTGAACAGTTCGTTGGGCCTGTTTTTTGCGTTGTCCAGGGCGGCGAAGAAGAAGGTGGATTTTTTGCTGCTGATGGGCCTGATTCACAGAACTAACTTACGTCAAAAACGTAAAGTTAGTACTTTTTGGTATTCACAGAATACACTTACTCATTTTGGTATTCACAGAATGAACTAACTCATTTCGGTATTCACAGAAGTTAGTAGTCCTAACTTTAGGACTCCTAAACTGAGAAAAATCCTAACTTTATGACTTTTGGTATTCACAGAAGGCATTTAGGAGTCCTAAAGTTAGGAGTCCTAACTTTACTACTCCTAAACTGAGAAAAATCCTAACTTTAAGACTTTTCGGTATTCACAGAAGGCATTTAGGAGTCCTAAAGTTAGGACTACTAACTTCTGTGAATACCGAAATGAGTAAGTTCATTCTGTGAATACCAAAATGAGTAAGTGTATTCTGTGAATACCAAAAAGTACTAACTTTACGTTTTTGACGTAAGTTAGTTCTGTGAATCAGGCCCGATGTGTTTTTTGTATTTCCTTCGGGTTGCTTTGAGTTGTTCGAGTAGGCTTGAGGAGGGGTTGTCCTCCACAGTCTTTCTGTAGCTCTTAGTTGTCTTCTTTCGTTGTTAATGTCCGTGTTGAACCAAGATCTGGATGGGATGTTCCTGGTTTTTTTTAGTTTCAAGGGGGCTACTTGATCTAGAATGGATGTCATGTTTGTGTTGTAGTGGGAGGTGAGTTCTGTTGTGGATAGATCATCCGTGGAGGCAGTGACGAGAGAGTTAACCCTTCCCTCTAGGTCAGTCATGTTAATCTGAGTGAAGTTTCTAGTCCATTTCGGAGGGTCTTGGGTGGGGGGTTTAAGTGTGATCGGCTGAGTGAGGTGGAAAAGGATTAAGTGGTGGTCGGACCAGTCCACGGGCAGGGTGCGGTCTATCGTGACAGTGTCGTGCTGGGCGATAATGGCGTCTAGGATTGCTCCTTTGTTGTGTGTTTCCTCTAAGCAGTGTTGGGTAAGGTTGTTTCTGTGAAGCAGCTCCTTCAGGTTCTGGGTTAGCAGGTTGTTTTCTTCATTCCAGTGTAGATTGAGGTCGCCCAGAATAAGGTTGTTCGTGTCTCGGAGAGAGCAGTGGGCAATCAGGTCGGACAGGTGTTCAGTGAATGTGGTGGTGTTGCCTGGGGGGTGGTAAATAAGGTGGCAGATAAGTGTTTTGTTGTTGCTAGTGTTGATGTTGGTGGTTAGGCACTCAAAAGAGTTGTAGTTGAAGGAGTCTATGAAAAACCAAATCAACACAGCCTCATCCACCTGCTTCCTCAACCTCCGCAAGATTATGAGATGGCTCACCATCGACAACAGACACACCATCACACAAGCCCTGGCCACCAGCTGACTGAATTATGGCAATGCACTTTATGCAGGAATCACCTTGAACTTTCTCAAGAGACTGCAGACGATACAGAATGCAGATGTCAGACTCATTCCAGACCTCCCCAAGCGTTCCCCCACCTCAAGAAGCTCCACTGGCTCCCCATTCAGAAGAGATTCCAGTTAAAGATACTGACCGCCGCCTTCAAAGCCCTCCACAACCAGGGACAAGCGTACATCAACCACTGATTGAACTTCTGCTATCCCTCCCAACACCTGCCCTTTGCCTCCCTCTGCCTCGCCTACACCACCCGCATCCGCCACAGCAGCAGTGGAGGACGGTCCATCACCTACCTTGTGACGAAGTCCTGGATCGACCTCCCTCTTCACCTACGGAATTCAGAAAAGGACTAGGCGTGGGCGGAACTTGCTGAGTTTTACTCTGCAGAGTTCTGAAGTTACATAAAAACCTGAAATTGTGTGGAGTTCCGCGTTTCCTAGCCGAATGCTACAGATGTACTTTTATTTCTATGTACTCTACGTGAGCTTGGCAAGTAGAACATAAACGACCTAAAATTACAGTCAGCGACTATTTAAACCCAAAAGTTGGTGGGTTTGGAAGCCTGTAGGGTGGCATAGGACACAAACCCAAGCGCAGAGACCTAAGGCAGCCCCTCTGCACAGGAGAGAAGCGCATGTCTCACTCACCGCACTAGAAGCAGCATCGGGCACATTGGCAGAGATGAGGACTGGGACCGTAGGAGCACAGCAAATGAGGGACGGTGCAGTAGGAGCCTCTCAGATAACAGGCTGATCTGACTGGAGCCGTCAGCAGGGAATCTCAGAGATCTGGAGAAGCAGCAGGAAGTAGGAATGCACAGCATGATGCTCACATGACAAAAAAAATAGGCTGGGTGACTCTTAGCTAGAGATTGCATCACTAGACCTGCGTGTCGGAGATCGGTCAGACTCACACTTGCAATGGAGGCGAATCTCCTAAACATTCGTTGTGGGGGCGTGGCTTCGAACGTCAAGATGGCGGTCGCATTCTAAGAGTGCTCCGGACCCCTCTATCATCCGTTCCAAATCCGCCGACATCAGCGCACATCCAATGACCCTACCTGTCACCAGCGCTCCTGCTCCGACCTGCCCTGCTGAACCACTGAAAGAGGTGCTGAAATACGACTGGAGACGCCCGTTTGTCAGCTGCGGCCTCCGACCTGCTCTGGGCCCAAGATGGCGACTCTTCTCCCCCGGCTCGCGGGGCCTGGACGGTGCCCGGGGCTGTGAGCCCGGTTCACCTGCTGTGGGATATTACCCGCGGTGTATTCGGCGGGCGCGTGGACCCCCGACGCCTGTTGCACCGGTGCGGCAGGGAGTCATACCAGTCCCACTCTTCGGCGATCCGGAGCACTGCATCAAGCGCCGTAGCCCAGGACGTGGATCCCACCCGCTGGCTGCTGTCCCAGCCCACCGGAAGGCCCACAGAGAGTAGACCGCGACGGCGGCTGTGGGGCGTGAGAACCGGCTGCCGGATCGGGCGGCAGGGCGCCGTGTGTGCAGGCGTGCGCCCCCCCCAAGCATTGTGACCCGGAGGACGGTGGGTTGCTCGGGCCGAGTGTCCAGGGCCCGGGGGCCGCCTCCTCTCGCCCCTGTGTACAGCCAACCTCCTGTGCACCCGCGGACCCAGCGACTCCCTGGTTGGACTTGGGGGTGCACTGGGGGGTCCGTGCCTGACCCCATTTCTCTGATCCAGGCAGGAATCCGGCCGCGCGGCATACACGGGCTGTTGCAGCGGTGTGACTGGGCCGGCGACGGCGGGATAGAGACATTCGGCTGTCATTTTGGACAGCGGTGCTCCGTCACGAACTACCTCCCCTAACTGCGGCAGGTGTCCCCAATCTTGTGGTGGCGGCTGATCCCGCGGCCTGTAGCACTGATGGGGCACAGAATCGACACCCTGGTGGAGCCTTCGGAGTTCTTTCCAGTTTGAGCTCCCTGTCTCAGTACACCCGTCTACCAGAGGGCCTGATCGAGGTGAATCAGCTGCAGAATCGTGCAGCGGGGGTGCCGGGAGTGGGACCCTGCGCTTCCCACGCCTCCATCGGCATGCCTCACTGCCCCGGGGCCGGGCTGGGCCACGCCTGGGGTGCCGCTGCTGCCTTTCATACCCCATAATCTGCAGTGTGGCCAGACTTTCACTTCGGCTCTTGGACTGAGCCGTCGCCCGGCCTTTCAGACCTGCCATCCGGATATGTGGTAATTTTGGGCCAGAGTGTGGGACAAATTAACCACGGGTCCCCATCGACATCTCTCCAAGTGGCGCACCCAGAGACATCCACGTTGGGTCCCGTTGATCATCCCGGAGGTTTGGGGCCTGACCCTGCGGTCCCCTTTACCTCCCTGCTGGGGGTTGTTCTGGCCTGGGCCTTGAGGTCTGCCTGCCTAGTGCTGCGCTGCGGGCCCTGCGACCTGGTTGGTGTGGTGCATCTGGGTCCGTGGCCCATCTGCTGGGGGGCTGGGATTGGTCGCATATATCGAGCGGCATGGGGTACTGGGCGAGGGCCCCCTCTGCCACTCCCTCCTCATCGGGCCGGCCCTGGGGCACCCTGTTGAGACACCGTGGACCTCTTTCACCGGACCTTGTGCTGTGCCCCTTGAGACCTCAGCACTTGTGGCACCCTCATCGCGGCGGGCCGCCAGCGGGAAGGGTGGTATCGGCCGCACCTATCGAGCGGTGTGGGTCCTTGGCAGAGGGCCCACCCACTGCTTCCTCAATTCAGCACTGCTCCTGGGGGATCCTACTGGGCCCTGCAAGCTCCGGGCGCCTGGGCCTGCATTGCTTGCCTGGGGTACCGACCTGGGCGGAGTTCTCAGCTACACCATTCACCTGCTGGGGGGGCGGAATAAGCCGCATTTATCGAGCGGCGTGGGGTCAAGGCGTGAACCCCCTCCGCTATCCCCCCTCCTCCCTCTGCCCCTGTGGGGTTCTCCGGGCTGAATTGGGCATTGCCCCCCTCGGATCGGCCGTCGTCTCGGGCAGCGGAGGGCTGGGGGCCCGAGTCTGCTTACACCTGTGATTCCATGCTGAGTGTCCTATACAGGGGCGGGGGCAGTGTCCGGATCTGAGTATAGATGACTCGGGTGCCATACCTCTTCCACATAGGTTTATCTCCTCCGCGAGCCTAGGCTCTTCCTGTTGGCCGGGCGTCTGTGGTCCTGCGGAGATGGGTAGAGACCGTGCTCCTAAGACATCTGCTCCGCAAACTCAGACTAAGATGGACCAATACACCACCGCGGACCTCAACCCAATGGACGGGGCGCCTGGGTGCTCCTCCCTCCCTGGGACTGACCTTTCGACCATCCTGCAGGCTATCGGCGCCTCCCAGGCTTTGGTGGAGAGTAAGATCGGGGAGGTCCGGGTGGACATGGCCCTTATACGCCAGGACCTTCATAACACCACGGCCCGGATCTCAGAGGCAGAGTCCCGTCTCTCCACGGTTGAGGACGAGCTTGGGCAGCTGAAGACTCAGGTGTCCCGCCTGCAGACTCGCACATCGGAGCTGCATCGTCGGGCGGAGGATGCCGAAAACCGCTCGCAGCGAAACAACCTGCGCCTGGTGGGGTTCCCGGAGGGGGTCGAGCAGGGCCACGCGGACACCTTCATAGAGACATGGCTGAAATCCTGGATGCCCAAAGATGCTCTGTCGGTCTGGTTTGCGATTGAGTGCGCCCACCATTCTTTGGCGCCTAAACCTCCTCCCGGTGCCCCGCACCGTCCCATCATAGTGAGGATCCTCAACTTCCGGGACAGAGACGCCATCCTCAGCGCGGCCTGAGCCCAGGGCCCCCTGAAGTATCATAATAGCACCATCATGCTCTTCCCGGACTACACAAGGGAGGTGCAAGCCCAGCGCCGTTCCTATGCTGACGTTAAACAGAAGCTCCGCAATCTAGGCCTTAGATATGGCCTTCTCTTCCCGGCCCGCCTCCGAGTTATCTTTCAGGGTAAAACAATCTTTTTCGACACCCCACAGGCTGCCTGGACTTGGCTCACTGAGGAGCGGCCCTTGCGGATTCGACCTGCTTCCCCCCCGGCTCTGTCTGACCCTCAGCAAAAAAGTCGGTCTCCTCCCAGGCAACAACGGAGACGCACCTGATCTTGTAGGAGGGGGGGTCGGCCGGGGGAGGCATCACAGTCGCCCGGCCTCGAAACCCAGCTGTTGGCCACCGGGGGGCCCCCCCTGGCCCTTGATGACTGAAGCAGTGCCAGCTCCGTGGATAACCTGAGCCGAGATCCGGACCTGTCCGGTGCCTTGCGACCTGCCTTGTCGGACTCAGACCTCTCTAGAAGCCCCGCGCTTCAGGACACCAGAGGGGATGAGGCAGTCTGATCTGCGGAAGGCCGTCGGGCCAGTATCGGGGAGGATCCCCCGTGAACACTATCTACTTAGACACAGGCTGATGATCGTTCACATCCGTCATTATGGAGGGGTCCACTGTTGCCACGAACTCCCCTGCTAAGCGTTTTAGCTTGGCTGCCTGTTATTGTTAACTTGTTTCCTTTTCAGGGCGACAGATGCTTCGGTTCCGGAAGTATAGGGAGGGGGAGGGAGTAGGGTGGGGAAAAGGGACCGTTGTTCCAGGTTTTTTGTTGACACACTTGTTTCTAGCATTTGCAGTTTTGACCGGCAGCATGGCCAGCGCACACACAACTTACGCTACAATGATGAACTCACTAACTTGCACAGGCGGAGCACTCCTCCAGCGCCTGCCACCCGTTCCGCGAGTCTCACCGCACGCTCATATTCCCCATGACTGACATTCATAGTGGGAGGGGAACGCTTCGTATAATGTCCTGGAATGTTAATGGGCTGTTAGACAGAGTCAAGCGTACAGCAGTTCTGAAATACGCACAACGCCACACTGTTGACGTACTGATGCTCCAAGAAACCCACCTTGCAGGCAACAGCTGCCCCTTCCTGGCGAGATACGGCTATGGCGGTGTTGGACTTGGCCCTTTTTGCAGGGTCATCCTGAAACTTTTTGCCTTCCTCCTATATTTTTTCTGACCTGTTGTTGGCTGTTTTATGACTCTAGGCACTTCACCACTGCTGATCAGTGCTAAAGTGCATATGCTCTCCCTATTGTAAATTGTGTTATGTATTAGTGACTCCATGATTGGATGATTGGTTTACTTGTCAGTCCCTAGTACAGTGCACTGAGTGTGCCCAGGGCTGGTAAATCCAATGCTGCTGGTGGGTTTGCAGCACTGGTTGGGCCCCCCACAGAAGCAGCTTGTAAAGTGTGTCTCAGGCCTGCCATTGCAGAGCCTGTGTGCAGCCTAGGGCTGCCATGTCGACTTGGTGAGTGCACCCACTTACCAGTCCCTAAACCTTCCCTTTACTGCATGTTGGTCACCCCTAAAGTAGGACCTATGGCAGGGTGCATTGTAAGTATAAGGTAGGACATGCCCTGGTGTGTGTGGCATGTCCTAATAGTGAATTACAGCCATTTTCATTTTTCACTATTGCAAGGCTACCTGTTCCCCATAGGCCAGAATGGGCAGTTTTGATTATTACACCTTATAATCCTAACTGACCCAGGGAACATGGTAGAGAAACGAATTTAGTATGCCTGAACTCAGAATGATAAAATACATCTTTTAGTGAAGTTGATTTTAACATTCTGTGTTTGAAAATACCACTTTTAGAAAGTAGGTATTTTCTTGCCTAACCTTCCAAGCCTGCCTCTGCTAGGTTGTGTATTCCTTGTCTGGAGTTTGAGTGACAGGGGCTGGGGGTGGCTCCAGGAGACAGAGTGAGTCAGCACAGGGCTGAATAGAGAGATCTGCATCCAGAGTGGAGGGAGGAGTTGCACCTGGGTCTGAATAGGGCTGTGCCTGCCTTCCACATTGCTGGCTCCCCCTCCTGCTGGGCGGCTGAGCACTCTGCCCCACATTCTGAAAGGAAAGAAGGAGTCCTGTAAACAAAGTGCTCCAGGACTGACTAGAACTGGTTTTGGACTAGGAGAAAAGGTGTATAAAAAGGGGACCCAGACCCCTAGGATATTAGATCACTTTTGGGAAACAAGAAGAAACCTTTGCTGAGGAGCGGAACCAAGAAGAAACTGAGGAGAAGACTATCCCTAAGGTAGAGGGATCTGCCTGCAGTGGTTGCCTGACTGCCAAAGAAAGGAGAAGGGAACTTTGTGTGTACTTTCATCAACTTTTGAAGGATCTCCAAGGGCTTGATTTCAGAGCTTGCCTCCTGCTGAAGTCTCAGGGACAACAGACTTCACCCACCAGCTCTCCTGTATTCCCTTGCGGGGAATTTGGACCTTCTGACACACTTGCGTGTCGCTGGGAGCTGGAAGCGCGACTCACGAACGAGAAGCGTGTCACCGAACTGCCGCTGCCGCTTCACAACACGAAGCGCCTCGCATCGCCGGAGAAGAGGATCGACGTCGCAGCAGACGCCGCCGCATCACCGGGAAGCGTGTCGCAGAAGAATCGTTGAGTCATCACAGGGCCACCGAAGCGCCTCGCATCGCCTGGGGAGAGGATCGACGTCGCAGCAGACGCCGCCGCATCACTGGGAAGCGTGTCGCAGGGCCTGTCACGGCTCATCGCTGGAGAAGAGGATCGACGTCGCAGCAGACGCCGCCGCATCACTGGGAAGCGTGTCGCATGGCCGGTCGCGGCTCGCATCGTGGGAAGCACCCTGCATCGCCGGAGAAGAGGATCGACGTCGCAGCAGACGCCGCCGCAACACCGGGAAGCGGGTCGCATCAAGAAGAAAGCGCCATCTTTGTTTCTTTGCACCAGATCTTCAACGCATCACCATCCTTGCGTGTAAGGGACTACCGCATCACCTTCCTGCACCGCTTTTTGTTGTATCGCGTTACGCATCTCAGGTACATTGAACGCAAAGTGTCGCATTTCCATTTTAAGAGACTCAAGCTAATTCTACCATCTTTAAAGTACAGTATTGTGGATTATTTTTGTCGTTTATGGTCTTGTGGTAAATCTATATAAAAGATACTTATTTTTATAATACAACCTGTGTGGTGTCCATTTGTAGTGTTGTCACTGGATTACTGTATGTGTTCACAAATGCTTTACACACTGCCTCTGAACTAAGCCTGTCTGCTCGTGCCAAGCTACCAAGGGGGTGAGCAGGGGTTATTTCAGGAGTGTACCCCCTTACCCTGACTAGACGCAAGGGTCCCTATTTGGTCAAAGGTTCCTACCTCTGCCAACTAGAGACCCCCAGTTCTAACAGGCGGGGTCTGGCACTCCGGCTTTAACCGAGGGTCGAGGGGCGAAGCCATCCTTGTGCGCCGCACCCTCCCATTTGTACTACGCAAGACCACTACTGACCCTTCGGGTAGCTTCGTGGCCTTGGAAGGAACCATAGGTGACCGGGCCCTGAACTTACTGTCCCTGTATTCCCCGCCGTCCTTGATGACCTCCACCCTTAAGCGTATTGAGGGCCTGATTGCCGCCTTGCCCCCGGGAATGACTGTTGTTGGGGGGGACTTCAACGCACTCATGAACCCTGACCTTGACACCGCCGGAGCCCCTCGGCCTCTAGAATCTCCCACGCTACTCTTTTGTCAAACTGGGTGGCCGCTTTAGGGTTATGCGATGCCTGGAGACTTTGGCATCCATTGACCCGACAGTACACACACACCTCGGCATCTCACCGCACGCACGCACGATTGGACTATATCTTCATGCCGGCCGTGGACTGCCGAGTAATTAAAGATATCACCATCCTCCCCAGAGGTATTTCCGACCACTCCCCCTTAATGATGGAGACTGGCGACCTCCCAGGGTCTTTGCGTCCGATTTGGAGTCTAAACGCCTGGTTTCTCCAAGATAAAGATTTTAGGGAATCGGTGGGTGACGAGCTCCAATGCTACTTCACCACCAACCATGGCTCAGTCTCCTCCCCTGGTACCCTGTGGGAATCTGGTAAAGCCACCATTCGTGGCTTCGCTAAGGGCCGGCTCAAACTCCAGCGCACTACGCAAGACGCCCGGCTTACACTACTGGAAGCTCAAGCCACCCTCATTGAGGGCCAGCCGCCTGAGGGGAGATCCGAGGCCCAAGCTAGATGATTGGCATTTTTGAGAGATGAGATTCGGCAGAATTCCTTGGAGGCCGCCAAGCTGTTGTGGAGGTCCTCTGTGGCGAGAATCTATGGATGGGGAGACAAAAACCGGAAGCTCCTCCATCGCCTGGCCACGTACCCATTGGCCAACCGCATTATACCGGAGGTGACAGCCCCGGATGGCTCGATCCACCACTCCCCGGGGGAGGTAGCCCAGTGCTTTGCCACTTACTACGCCGCCCTCTACTCCGCTCAACCTCCAAATCTTTCGCTCCCGGAGCTGCTTCATCAGGAGAAGACCTCTCTTCCGCGGCTTAGCGAGCCCGAAGCAGAGGCGCTGGACCTCCCGATTACTCTGGAGGAGATCCACGAAGCTATATCTCACATGGCCTCTGGTAAGACCCCGGGGCCAGACGGACTCCCGCAGGAGATTTATGCTACCTACCGAGACACGCTAGAGCCTCATCTTCTGGAGGTATATGCCGAGGCGACGGACGGGGGTTCGTTCCATGCGGAAACCAATATTGCCACCATTGTGGTGATTCCCAAGTCTCAGCCTCCCTCGAAGCATTGCTCCGAGTACCGCCCCATCTCTCTAATCAACTCGGAACTCAAAGTCTTTGCCTCTATCTTAGCCAACCGCATGCGACGGCACTTATCCAAGCTGGTCCACCCCGACCAGTGCGGCTTCATGCCCTCTCGGGGTACCAGGCACTGCCTCAGGCGCCTCCACCTGGCTCTGGAGAATCGCCAGAGATTGACCCCATACTTGTCGCTCCTTCTCGTTGATTTCGAGAAAGCTTTCGATTCAGTGGCCTGGCGGTATCTTGAGGAGGTGTTGATGGAGATGGGATTTGGGGAATACTTCCGCAACCTGGTTATAACTCTATACAGTAAGCCGCGAGCCCTGGTGCTGGTCAATGTGGCACTGTCGCAGCCCTTCCCCATCAGGAGAGGCACGAGGCAGGGATGCCCCCTCTTGCTCCTCCTCTTTGCATTGGCAATGGAGCCCTTCGCTTGCCTTATACGATCGGACGCGCAGATTATGGGGTGGAGGTGGCCCGGGTTGGGGGAGGACAAAATTGCCCTTTACGCAGATGACGTTCTGCTCTTTCTGGCGGAGCCAGCGCAGTCAGGTCCCTGGTGCCTCCGTGCGCTGAGCCTCTTTGAGCAGGTCTCCTGCCTCCGGCTGAACTCCGCTAAGTCTGTCCTGGTCACCCTTCATCCTTCGAGGGAGTGCTTCGACTGGCAGACCACAATACCCCTTCGGAGACAGTCCTTCAAGTACCTCAGGATATGGGTGGCCCTCCTCCCAGACCTTGCTTGGTCGCTCAACGTAATCCCGCTAATGAAAAAGGTCTGAGCTGACCTCCTCAGGTGGCAAGCGCTGCCGCTGAATCCTATGGGCACAATAGCCTTATTTAAAATTATGATCTTACCCAGGTTCTTATATGTGCTTCAGAATGTACCCCTGCTCTTTTCACATGCGTGGTTCAGGGAGATAGACAGACTAGCTACCAAGTTCCTCTGGGGAGGCCGGAGGCCCCGGTTGGCTCTCGCCCAGTGCCGGATTCCACCCTTCGATGGCGGTCTGGGAATGACAAACCTGTACCTTTACTACTTGGCAACCCAGCTCCTTACTATACATGATTGGTTTAACGGTGGCTGGTCTGACCCAGCATACAGACTGGAACTACATGTCCTCGGCCTGTCCAGCATCCATGGGATGCTGTACAGGAGCACCATCCCCAGAACCCTGCCCACAGTCACGCGTGGGGTGCTTCTGGCCTGGCGGGCCTCTTTGTGCCACAATTGCTGGTCGGGCAAACTGACCCAATATACCCCGCTTTGGCAAGGCACCTGGCTCCGGGAGGTCGCTAATCTGTCGGGCTTCAGAGCTTGGGATCTCATCGGGATCTCGCAGCTGGGAGACATATGGGGGGGGAGACCATCTGCGCACCTTTCAAGACCTGCAAACCCGGTATTCCCTGCATCCTTCACAGTTTTATCGCTACTTGCAGTTGCGCCACGCCCTCCATTCCCACATCTCAGAGGGCACCTCCCTACCTGAATACAGTCCACCCGAAGCCCAAATTATGACTGGTAACCTGGGGAAAGGGGGGATTTCCCGCATCTATCGCTCCCTCACGAACCACACTCCCAATGCACTACACCGCCTCAGAGATCGCTGGGAGGGATGGCTCGGGGCTTTGGAGGATGACGATTGGAGAGATGCGCTAATGTCACCTAAAACAATCACAGCTTCAGCAAGGCTCCGTTTAATCCACATATACTATCTCCACACTGCCTACCTTACACCGCTGCGCCTCTGCCACGCAGGGCTCCGGTCCGAGGCGTCATACCCCCGTTGTAGTGAACCACAAGCTGATTTTTACCACATGGTATGGCTTTGCTCAGTAGTCACACGCTTTTGGGAATCAGTGGTCGGAGAACTCACTGAGGTCCTGGGCTGGGAGGTTCCTCTTAACCCACTGAATGTACTCTTGGGGGTCACTGAGGGGCTGGATGGATCTCGGGCTGACAAACTCTTTCTAAACACAGCCATGATGGTGGCCAAAAGAGACATTGCGGATCCCGACGGCGCCCACCATGGCACAATGGCGCAGGGGGGGTGGACTGGTGTGCGGCGCAGGAAAAGCCCTTGTACGAAGCCAGGGGATGCCCAAAAAAATACCGTAAACTGTGGGACAAATGGGTGGGGGTGATAGAGGATTGAGTTTTCCCAGGGAGGTCTGGGCTGCGGTGGGCATTACCCTGTTCCCCCTTATGCTTATGAATAACCAGGACGTACTTGCTGTCATAATGTCGTTATGTCTGATGTGCACTGCTGCTTCTATTTGCTGATGGTCTTCCGTTTCTGTTTTTGTTGTTCTTTGTGTTCGCTTTTTCACTAAAATCAATGAAATCAATAAACTTGGTTATCAAAAAACAAATTCGTTGTGGCTGCAGTGTCATTGCTATTGTCACCTGCCCAGGTTACTTCCTCTGTTATGCAAAATGATAAATGGCAGCCCTCAGCAGCCAATACAGTGGAGGGGGAGAACACTGGCTAGGGATAAGTACATATGTTAGCTGGTTGTAATGAAATTAATTGTACTGCACTGTACATGAAGTATTGCCTCTCTTCTCTTCCCTTGGGCATGCGGAAAAGAAGGGCACGCCAGCACATGACATGCTTTCATTTAGAAAGAGATCTGCAAGCCTGCGAACCTCAGAATAATAATAGATTGATATAATGAATGTAGCTCGCTGGCCTCAGATGAAGGATAGAACAAAAAATATGCTGTCACCACCAAGAGCTTGCATCCCCCTCTGAGGCTGTTGCTTCCAATTTAAATTCCCATTTCTTACTTAATTTTGAGGCACTCTCTGGGATTTCAGGAATGACTGGCGGCGAGAGAGCCTTGAATGTAAAAAAGTCACGCATGACTGTAAGGAGGCTTGCGATAATGGAAACAAATCGCATGCTACGAGGCGGTCTTTGAAAAATTGTACAAAAGCACAAAAGGCCAAGTCGAGGAAAATACGGATTTGTTGATTGGAATTGGCTGGGCCATTTGGTTCTTTCCATTGCTGATTAATTCCGCCGGTGGAAAGGAGTGTTGGAATTTATTAGTAATTCCGCGTTACAAGACAAAAGAAGAATTACTAAATTCCTCAATTCCACAAGCAGAATTAAAAATTCTGCCCACTCATTAAAAGGACTCAAGACCTGGATCTTTGACTGAGCCTCAGCAGCAGTACTTCCAGCGCCTGGATACCCTCACGGTGATTAGCCACACTTTACAAATCCAGATTGATTGATTGAAAAAATCAAGAACTGATGCTGTATTACTTTATGATGAGACCAATATTACAACTCTTTTCTGCTTATAAAAAGTACAAAACTCAAAATTATCTTCTGACTCAGAACCCCTAATTTAGCTGTATAGGTGCTAAACTAAGACCATGAAGGTGGTTGGTCAGTGATGCCATTTAACAACTAACACCTTACAAAACGTGTCCCATACCAGACTTCTTTTCTCTGAGGAAATTAGTATGTCCTCCGATTATTACCCTATTGGCAAAGAAAAATGAATTGTTCTTTGTTAGAACTTCACCCAGTTTAGTAGTGACATGCTTTATCACCGGGTCTCATCCTGGTCCCTATTTAACCTGGATGGGCTCAAACGTATTCCAGGGACCACTTTCAATATTTCTTAAGTCAGGGTCTCCAGAAGATAATAAGATAATAAAAATACCTCCAACAACCAATATACCTCTTTAATAGTGGTTGTTTAGGTATAATAAAAAAAAGATTGTAGGAGATAGGGATAGAATGGTCCTATTACCCAAGGTACTGGTCGAAATGCTTCAGCCACAAATTAGAAAGCCACTTTGGTCCAGAGCTATCATCAGGACACAGACGCTGCCCCAGAGCCCATACACAACATGCAACACAGAAAATGCATGAATAGTGAGGTAATACTTGGCTAAAATGTTGTATTTACGTCTTGACTCCAAACAAGGGAATCCTTTTGTCCATATGGGAGGCGAGGGGGGCATGCCCCTGTATCCACACATTGGTCAAGGGTAACATGCCAGGAGTGAACCTACTTTCAGTCCTGCTCTCCAACCGACTCCACCCACTCAACAACCACACAAGAAATGTGAAAAAAATAGTTAATGTTATGTTAATCTTGCAGGAGTGTTTTAAAGGCACAATTCATTACTGAAATTAACTTCTTGGCAAAAGATGTAAAATGCCAGAAACATTTAGTTGGCTTTGCCTCAACAGCCGGAAATCAAAGATCCTACTCTTGGGCCCAGTGGCTGTCTCAAGGCATTACTTGGCCAGATATTATAGGTACACCCCTAATGCCCGTACAGAGGGCAAAGCATTTACAACCTAACCACATTGGTCACTTGTAGTATTACAATCACATTGGTGCAGGGCAGCTTCCTGTCTTATTCTCCAGAACGACTCTTGACTGGTAGGTCGCTCCCCCACCACACAGCTCCGTCTGTGTGCCCTGCTGCTGCCCCTGATTGTGCTCGTTTTTTCCTTTCTGTGCCCCCTTGCTGGCCCTGATTGTGCTCGTTTTTCCTTTCTGTGCCCCCTTGCTGCCCCTGATTGTGCTCGTTTTTCCTTTCTGTGCCCCCTTGCTGCCCCTGATTGTGCTCGTTTTTCCTTTCTGTGCCCCCTTGCTGCCCCTGATTGTGCTCCTTTTTTCCATTCTGTGCCCCCTTGCTGCCCCTGATTGTGCTCGTTTTTTTTTCCTTTTCTGTGCCCCCTTGCTGCCCCTGATTGTGCTCGTTTTTCCTTTCTGTGCCCCCTTGCTGCCCCTGATTGTGCTCATTTTTTTCCTTTCTGTGCCCCCTTGATGCCCTGATTGTGCTCGTTTTCCCTTCTGTGCCTGTTTCCCGCCGCTGCGCCTGCGGCCCCGCCCCTCACTGCCCATTCGCTGCCCCATTCCCTGCTCCTCCCTCCCACCTCCCCATTTATGGTGGTCGCTGCGCGGCCGCGCGCTGGCGCGCCGAAGGCGCGCCTAAGGCAAGCCCGTCTGCGCCCGTCCGCGCTGTGACCGCGCCCAGCGCCAGACCCCTGGTCCGGGCATCCCCCGCGCCCGCCACATCAACAGACGCCGATACGACGCCAGCACCCTCCATGCACTCAACCCCGGAAAAGATCACGCCTGCTACCAGGCCACCCCGAAGCGCACCCAAGGGCCCTTCACCTGCCGGAACTGCAGCTTCGCCAGCACCCGCCCCGCCAAACCACCGCCCAGGAAAGAACCCAACTACCTCAGATGCATCCTCCTCAAAACCCGCTCCGCCCGCAAACACGCCATCGAACTCTGGGACCTTCTCGACTCAACCTCCCCAGACGTCGCATTCCTGACGGAGACCTGGCTGAATCCCGCTTCAGCCCCCGACATCGCCATTGCCATCCCGGACGGATACAAGATCACCCGCAGGGACCGCACCAACGGAGTCGGAGGAGGCATCGCCATCGTCCACAGGAACACCCTCAGAGTCTCAACCAACACCGACGACACCCTCAGCACCGCCGAACACATGCACTTCCAGATCCACACCGATCCCAACACCACCCTCAGAGGAACCCTCATCTACAGACCCCCGGACCCCGACCACAGTTCAGCGATTCCATCGCTGACTTCGTCAGCACACACGCCATCGCCTCCACGGACCACATCCTCCTCGGGGACCTGAACTTCCACCTCGAGAACAACAAGGACACCAACTCCACCACCCTGATCGACAACCTCGCCACCCTCGGACTCAGACAGCTCGTGACTACACCCACCCACGCCGCCGGCCACACGCTAGACTCCATCTTTTCCGCAAGCCCACACGTCTCCTTCAACCACACCTCCGAACCCCACTGGACTGACCACCACTGCATCCACTTCACCTACAGGAAGCCCACCACGCACCACCGCACCAAACAAATGCCTCGCCGCTGCTGGAGCAGAGTCACGGAAGACCAGCTAACCACAACCCTCGCCCTGAGCCCACCCGCCGAACCCTCCGACCCCGACACCGCCGCCCGCAACCTCAGACAGTGGATCAACGACTGCGCCAACACCCTCGCCCCGCTCAAGAATCCGCCCAACAGCCACACCAGCAAGAAAGCCACCTGGTTCACCGAAGACCTCCAGGCCTCCAAACGAACATGCCGAAAACTGGAGAAGATCTGGCTCCACGAACGGACAGCGGACAGCTACGCCGCCCACAAGAACGCCACCCGCAGTCACCATCACCTCATCAGATCCGCCAAAAGGGCCTCACTCAAAGACCGCCTAGACAACAACGCACACAACAGCAAAGAGCTCTTCAACATCGTGAAGGAACTCTCCAACCCCAGCTCCAACACCAACGACATCCAGCCATCGCGAGACCTGTGCGACTCACTGGCCACCTTCTTCCACCGCAAAATCGCCGACATCCACGACAGCTTCAACACCACGACCGCCCCGGCAACCACCGAGACCACTGCCCCCACAACCACCAACCGCCTGCTCTCCTGGACCAACATCAACGACGAGGACACCAGCGAGATCATGAACACCATCCACTCCGGTTCACCGCTAGACCCGTGCCCTCACCACATCTTCAACAAAGCCAGTACAGCCATCGCGCCCCATCTCCGGAAAATAATCAACATCTCCTTCGAGACAGCAACCTTCCCGGAAAGCTGGAAGCACGCCGAGATCACCGCCTTACTCAAGAAACCCAAGGCAGACCCCAAGGACCTCAAGAACTTCCGACCCATCTCTCTGCTCCCGTTCCCCGCGAAGGTCACCGAGAAAATCGTCAACAAACAACTGACCCGCTACCTCGAGGAGAACAACATCCTGGACCCTTCCCAGTCCGGCTTCCGCAGCAACCACAGCACCGAAACCGCCCTCATCGCCGCCACCGATGACATCAGGACCCTGCTAGACAACGGAGAAACAGCAGCCCTCATCCTCCTGGACCTATCAGCTGCCTTCGACACGGTCTGCCACCACACACTACGAACACGCCTTCACGACGCCGGGATCCAAGAGAAGGCCCTGGACTGGACCACATCCTTCCTTTCCGGCAGAACACAAAGCGTCCGCCTCGCCCCCTTCCGATCCAAGGCCACCAAGATCATCTGCGGCGTACCCCAAGGCTCCTCCCTCAGCCCAACGCTGTTCAACATCTACATGGCACCCTCGCCCACGTCGCCCGACAGCACAACCTCAACATCATCTCCTACGCCGACGACACCCAGCTGATCCTCTCCCTCACCAAAGACCCTCACACCGCCAAAGCCCACCTCCACGAAGGAATGAAGGCCGTCGCCGAATGGATGAGGACCAGCCGCCTGAAGCTGAACTCAGACAAGACGGAGGTCCTCATCCTTGGTTCCAACCCTTCAGCCTGGGACGCCTCCTGGTGGCCAACATCACTGGGAACAGCCCCGCCACCCACCGACCACGTACGCAACCTAGGGGTCATCCTCGACCCCACCCCCTCCATGACTAAGCAGGTCAACGCCGTTTCCTCATCCTGCTTCAACATCCTCCGAATGCTCCGCAGGATCTTCAAGTGGATCCCCACCGAAACAAGAAAAACAGTCACCCAGGCCCTCGTCACCAGCAGGCTGGACTACGGAAACGCCCTCTACGCAGGAACGACGGCTAAGCTCCTGAGACGGCTGCAACGCATCCAGAACACCTCTGCACGTCTTATCCTCGACATCCCCCGACGCAGCCACATCACACCCCACCTGAGAGACCTGCACTGGCTCCCTGTCAACAAGAGGATAACCTTCAAGCTCCTCACCCATGCACACAAAGCACTCCACAACTCCGGACCAGCCTACCTCAACAGACGACTCAGCTTCTACACCCCCACCCGCCAGCTCCGCTCGACCAGCCTCGCCTCGCCACAGTCCCCCGCATCCGGAAAACGACCGCCGGCGGCAGATCCTTCTCCCACCTCGCCGCCAAGACCTGGAACACCCTCCCCACCAACCTCCGACAGACCCAAGACCTACTGGCCTTCAAAAGACTCCTCAAGACCTGGTTCTTCGATCAGTAGCAGCACCACCCCCCTCTTCCCCCAGCGCCTTGAGACCCTCGCGGGTATGTAGTGCGCTTTATAAGTGACATGATTGATTGATTGATTGAATGTTCAGGTAGTCCTACCCAAATTCTCCTGGGCAATCTGCCAGGTAAACAGCAGTTTTTAAAAATGCAATAAGTAAAGAACTATGGAACTAATCAGTTGCTGCTTTAGAATGGATGATATCAGTATGTGAGGTTTTCTCACTGACACAACAGGAATGGGAGAAGTAGGAGCCACGAGATGTGAGGAGCCATTGGACATCGGGCTTGGAGCTGTGGTTGCTGCACTCTCTGAGCTACAGGGGGGCCCCAGGGCTTAGGGGGCAGTTAGCAACAATCTCTGCTAATGTGGTTGCTGGGGATCACGAGCAGGCCCCTGCTCCCACACGCATCTGTCGTTCTCCTTTCCTTGCTCCAGGCTCACTCCCGTCACCTGCTCTCTGCTCGGTTTCATCAGTAGCAGAGGCATCCGGGGAGTCTAGTCATTCTTGAGCTGAGCGGGGTCGCAGTGGTGGTGGTGTGTGCATGTGGCAGAGGTTGGTGAGCTAGGGTGGGGTAAGGAGCAAGTGAGTGTGACAGCTCCTATGGCCTGCTTGGCAGACTGCTCTGGTGTAACTTGCAGCCCAGCTCCCTCACTTTTCTTTCTTAGTTTTACCTCATAGAAGCACCTGTTGTAGATTTATTGGGCCCAATGGGACTGTAGCATTTCCATCATTAGCTTACACACTGTTCCCTGTTTATAAAATTCAGTCCCCAGATTTGTCAAGACTGGAGGGAAAAAACGAGAAAGGCAACCATCGCACCAGTCATCAAGCTAATCATTATAGGCACTCTTCAGCTCATCCATCAAAATTTCTTCCTGTGAAGGATCAAAAGTGATTAAAAAACTTCCTCAAGAGGATGAAGTCCTTACTGAGTTATAGAGCATCAGACGAGTAAGCATGGGAACTCGCAGTTCATTGACACTTCAGGTGCACAGCCAAGTTAATATTCAGGTGAGGAAGCAAAGATGCAATTAAAAACAACAAGAGGAACAACAACCAGGTAACAAAGGCATGAGTAAAAAGATCCACAAAACTGACATCTAGAGTGACCAACATTTGTCAGAGTTCAAGGGGCCTTTTTCAGGCAAGGGTATTTGTGGATACTTTCTGACAAAAACAGCAAGACACAGGTGCTCTGCCTCCCTCACCCTCGTACTCACTCACACTCCCCCATCCGCCAAAACTATGGTGGAGGACGTTTATTCTCCTACTTTGCTGCTAAGCCCTGGAATGACCTTCCCTTTCCCCTTCACCTCCAAACCTCATCCTCTCTTCCTGAATTCAGAAAGGGACTCAAGACTTGGCTTTTTGACTGATGCCACCTTAGCAGCAAAAGCCCAGCGCATGGATACCCTCACAGGTGATTAGCCGTGCTCTACATATCCCTGTTGATTGATTGATTGATTAAACAAGCATCAGTAACTAAGTCCTTGTTTACACTTAATATAAATAGGTGTGTATTCCCCCAGCCATTGGTAAAATAAACCCACACTTCTCATTATTTCTCCAGCCATGAAAAGGAAAGTTCTTTTAACTAGAGCAATGCAGTTGAACAGCATCTGTTAAGTGAAGGCACCTTAGCAACAGTGCCTATGAGACTTGACAACACATATTCAGAAGAACTCAAACAAAGATTTGACTCATTTTGAAAAATACATGCTTGGGTATAACGGAAAGGGTTAGGTATTCTCGAAAATCTACCATCTATTCAGTGAGTACCCCACGACCACAAGAAGAGATGGAACTGGGGATTACATTGGTTACCTGTCAATGGAAGGATATCCTGACTATTAATTTTGCAACTCACATGGGAGGGAAGGTGTTCCTCTTACAAATATTGTATCTGTGGCACTACATGTCAGCTAAACTAGGAGCTATGGGCCATGGGAGCAGTGGGGGTCCTTGTGCTGAACAGGCTGTGGGAAGTGGTTCCCTAACACATTCTACCAGCATGCACTATGTTAAAAGATTTCTGGAGGGATGTGATAAACACCATAAGCAGAGCTACAGGCTCCTGTTTAGCTGAATGTCCTGAAGTAATCCTTCTGGGTAGCCCTTGGACTGAGGTTTACCTATTGTTTCGGAAGAAAGTGAAAATCATATCTTATCTACTAATCTCAGTGAAACAGTCACTATCTCCATCTAGGTATCAACCAAATCTCTTCAAATCTTATGTAAATGGGAAGAATTTGGTGGATACTGGACATGCAAAAAATAGCAAAAATGCCTCAAGGCAAAGGAAATTACTTTTGGAAGCAATTGAGCCCACTGATTGCCTACCTAGCCAAAGACTTTTTAGAACTAAGCTACTCAAAAGATGCATGTGCCCTACTTATATTGGATGATTCCCAGATAACCTCTATTGTCAAAGTATCAAGGTCGCACTGGATTCTTAAACCAGATGGCCAAGTCAGGGGGTAAAGTAGCCCTTTAAAACTTGTCATAGGCCTGCCACTACAGCCTGTATTGCAATTTTAAGCTGCCATTTCGACCAGGCAAAATAAACCTTTAACCAGGCTTAAACCTTCCTTATTAATACAAATAAGTCCCCTCAAAGTAGGCTCAAAAGGCTCATTGGTAAGGATACCTTTTATTTAAAAAATAGGGCATGGTGATTTCAGTGTTCCATATCCTGGTAGGGAACAAATCCTAAAATTGTTTTTCACTACTGTAAGGCCTATCTCTTCCATTAACTAACACTGAGTACCTTGCTACATTTAATAAATTCTAAATTTGGATTGGGAGCAGATAGAGACGTCATGTTTAGGCTCAAATTAATTGTGATTTAAAATCTTCTCTGATGGTAAAATGCACCTTAAGATTAGTTCTGCTTGTCACCATTTTGGTACTGACAATCAATTTCTATTGAGATATTTATCTTTCTAAATGATCCCCTTGTTGGCAATTTACCATTTTCTTGTCCTACCCATGTGTGCCTTCTGCCAGTGTGCAGGGTCACGACTGTGAATGGCTCTGCTGTTGGGGATTGTGTATTTCTCTGAGACTGTTACAGAAAGGGGGCTACCTGTGGGTAGGATGGGCCACCCTCCCATGATGGCTGGGGAGGGGGGGGCACTGTGTCCTGTCCCACTTGCACCATAAAGGTCTTGCCTCCAGTATACATAAAGGAACCTGACACAAGGCCTTTTGTCATCCTAGTCTTCTTGGAGCCTTGACAGGGGAAGGGAAGAACTTTCCAGAACCAGATGTGGGGTAGGACAGGGTGTTCCCCCACACACAAAGGCTGGCACCAGGTATAAATATTGCACTCTCAGAACAACTCTGTAGTACGCCGCTGACCTGTGGAAGATTCAGAAGGACAGCCCTGCTGCCAGAAAGACTGCTTTGGAGCCTGAAGGACTTATGTACTGCTTGAAGGACATCCTTGCTGCTTGAAGGAGAACTAGACTAGCTTCTTGAATCCAGGACCACGAAAGTGACTCCAAGGGCTAGCTGGTTGGCCTCCTGTGTGAGCTACAGTTACATAATAAGCTCCAAAGGCTTTGAACCCTGCTGCTGGCCTGTGCTTGAGTGAGTCCTAACCCCAAAGTGGTGCCCCTCAGGTCCTGGACCATTGGAAATGGTATTGGTGGTACTGCTCTTGCCTAACCCTAAAAGCTAGGACTTAGAACATTTTTCAACATAAAACGTCCTGGAGAACTGACAGAAGACCAAGACCTACCTTCCAGCTGATCCTACCAGGCTGCACCACCAGTTGACCTGACTTTTTGGCAGATCCAACTACTTTCCTTTCCACAGAAGCAAATCCCTTTCAGTGGGATATCTCGGCAGCAGGGCCGTTTCTACCATTAGGCAAGACTAGGCGGCCGCCTAGGGCGGCAAAAGGGGGAGGGCAGCAAAAACATGCTATTAACTGCTATTAGTTTCCAATTCCTGACTGAAACTGTCTCACCCTGGTGGAGTGGCAGCGTGCGCGCTGCTCCCTGCAGGCAGCTTATGGGGGCTGGCTGAGCAGCAGCTAGCTACAAACATAGTAACAATTCCCGACACAGGCCGTGCAGAAACTAATAGGCGGGGTCGGGTGTCCTGTTGCCTCCGGGGTGGCGCGAGGTTTGGCTACAATTCTATTGGAGGGAGGGCGGGGCACGCAGTTTTACTTTTAAAATTAATGTGAAGCACTGCAACGCGACTAACGGATCTGGACGGTCCCAACCCCTGACCCGGACCGTGGCCAATGGCCGCTGTGGAGCCCAGTACACCACTGCGCTCCAGCTGCCGCTGAGAGGTCACAGTGTCTGAGAAGACTTTCCAGGCCGGCGCCGGATGGACGACCGCGGCGAGCTTGCCTTGCAGCAGGAGTTGTTGCGGCCACGAGGCGGCCCGGAACGGAATTGCTGCAGTGAGCCACGCAAAGTAAGTGTGCGTCACAGTGCCCCCTGAAAGTGTATAATGTATCTGCTATTTGGTTGGCAATGGATGGTATTGGTTTTTACTAAATTAGCAGTTGTACTGTAGCGCAGTCATGATCACCTGCCTGCCAGTGCCCTGTACTGTAGCAGAGGTTCACACAGGTCAGCAGCGTCACTCAGCAGAGCAGCATTGGATAGCTCTCTGTGACAGCCCTGCTGTGGTGTGATCTGTGCATCCGAGGGAAGGGGGAGGGGGCGGACCGTGGTATAATTATTTTTGGGTGTCGGTGAGTCGAGCAGTAATGTTGAATTAATGCTGCCTTCTGTGAGTGACCTGTGTGCCTCAGCTGCCTAGTGCCCAGCTACTTGTCCTCAAGTCAGCTGTGTTGACTCTCTTAATTTTAAATGTAGGCAGCTCATCTGTGCCGCCTGCTGCAGGGCTGGGCAGGTAGCGTGGCCGCTTTCAGGGTAATCATAATTTTTATTAGGGTTGATGAGACTCGTTTTTAATAGATTACTGCACCATGGCTGCTGGCTCACAGTGACTGCCTGTGAGGCTGAGGCTTGCCCAGTGCCTGTCTGTCTGTGGCGGTGTCCATGAGTCAGTTGACTGTGTCACTTAATTTTTGGGGCAGCTGACAAGGTGTTGTTGAGGAGCATCAGCTATGGCTACAACTGAAGGTAGTAGGGAGAGGTGAACATAGAATTGTGCCTGATACAGATTTAAAACTTAAGTTAATTGCCATGTTTTAGGTTGTTTATGTGCAGTACTCCTTGTATGCAGTGTTCCTATGTGTGACATTTCAATACTTGAGTTGTGGCACTTTCACAGTTATTAGAATAAAGCAGTTATGTACATGCAACATAGTTTATTTAAGTAATGACCCATCTATATGCAATGTGATGATCTAGAATGGATGTTGAAACACGTGATGTTTATGCAAGATTTACAATGAATAATGCATAGGAACGGCGTCATGCCATCTGCGCAATCAGTTATAAGATCTTCTTAGTGTTTCTCATTGTTCAAATGGGTGTAATTTCTGATATTTATATGTTTCCCTTGTCTTCATTGCTTGATTTTGCTCGCGAGAAAGTGTCACTCATAGTCGTTGAATGTTGCATTTAGTGATTTAATGTTTGATGTGTTTTATTGTTTAATGTTGAATACAAGTTCTTTTATATCTAATGCATTAATTCTTCTAGCCTGGATGACAGGGGGAGAGAGTGATGGTAGTAAAAGGGAGGGGGCAGCATTTTTCAATTCTCGCCTAGGGCGGCAAAACACCTAGAAACGGCCCTGCATGGAGACCGGTCTGCCTCCGACAGTGCCCCAATGAGAGACGCGCTGAGAGTGTGCCGTCGCTGACACTGCATCACTTACCCCGGCTGCACCCGCTAACGCAGCAGCCGCGAGGGGTGACATACTTGAAGCATTGGGACACTACTGCAGTACCGAGCATCTCGTGTGCAATGGCCCGGCTGGGGCTAGCATAGAAGTGAAAGTGACAAGCAGGCAGATGAGGCTCCACCCACAAGTAAGCCGACTGGCATCATTAAAGCAGCCGCAACACTTACTTGGTAAATTGTGCTCAGCAGCCCGACAGGGGTTAGACTTGTGATGAGAAGCTGTGCTGCACGTTCATTGCGAGCCACTGTTTTCAGTCTCACCCCCAGCATGGTCCGTGGTTTTAGAGAGACTGCAAGAAATGGAATCTCCCGCAGCAGCCTGGCTGGTCAAGAGCTTGGGCCCGCCTGCGGAGCATGAGAAGTGCTGCACTCATGCTGCTATCTATGGTTACTATTCCACGATAAAGCACACCAGCACCTGTAGTGGCGAGAAATGTAGGACTGCCTGCCTGAGGTGGCACGTGGAGCAGTTAGTGACTGCTTAGCATCAACCACGCTAGCAAATAAATAAATGGAGCAGCAACAGTGCGTGCCAACACTGCCCATCAGAAAACATTTTCTGGAAAAAGCTGGCATTTTTTCCCACCTGCCCCTAGAAAAACCTGCATCCCCTCATGCCGCCGGCCCTTCGGCTTTAAAACTCTTGACTGAGGCAGCAGTGGGCGTCCACAGTTCCCCTAGCAGTCGCGTGAGTGCATCGCAACCAGCCCTGAGCATTGGAGAAGGGGCGTTACATGCCAGCAAGCTGAACTGTGGAACAGACATTAATGTGGATGACATATTCACCCTACATGTGTCTAGGGGGTGGCCACCCCTCTCAGCAACAAACTGCTGCATCCTCTGCAATCTCAGAGGAGTGGCGGCTGTAACGCCATCTAGCGGTCGAGTGTTGCAATGCACTCTGAAAGGAGACAGACTGAACCTCTGCAGAAAGCCCCTGCCAAGCCAGATGTGATGCGGCAGATGAGAATATAGGAACACGAAAGGCCCCATTGTAGGACTGTTACTCCATGGCACTGCTGATCCCCACGATAAGCACAAAGATACCCCAGCCAAGCATGGCCCACGAAAGGTGCAAGGACAAAGTGCGCTGTGCACACCCCCCCTAGTGGCTGTCAGGCTCCATCTCAAGTGAAGAGATATCGACCCAAACCCCCAGTGTGAAATGGCCACCACAGCAACTAAGGAACGGACATGCAGAGTGCCAGAAGAGGGTGCCCATGAAGGAGAACTGAGAGCACAAAGTCAGAGGTGCGCAGAAGGCAGCACAGGTAGGAGCCCGGGAGAGAAAGACCTCTCCGAAACGGAAGCAATGCTGAACGCAGGAACAGGGTGACTGTATCTCAACTGCAAAAGCACAGCCCCGCAGTGGGCCAAAGACAGCACTGAGTGTCCTCCCTCACACTGCCTCAAGATGGAGTCGCCAGTGGCCCAAGACAGACAAGAGGAGAGTTGCACACTCCAAGTGGCAAGCTGCCACCAAAACCTGTGCACTGAAGATATGCGACACATGGCCGGACGCCACTGCGCACCGCACGCAAGGAGCATGTCACATGAAGTGACTGATCCTGCCAAGCATACCTGAATGGCGACAGGAGTAAGCGCCACGCTGACGCAGGCCCAAGGCACAAGTATGACGCCCTTGAGCGAAGAAGGTGACCTCCAACCAGGTGGAGGAATACCGGGAAGATCCCTGAAGAAGGGATGAGGAACCGCAAGAGGTCCACAAAGAAAAGAAGTATGTCCTATTGACAGGACAGACCTGCGACAGGTCTGCAGCAAAGAAAAGACTCAGTCCTAAGAACCGGACGTGACCAGCGAGATGTCCATGTGGCGGGAACATGAGACATGTGGCAGGACGCCACATCAGAGTGAAGAACCTGGTCGGGATGCAAGGAAGAGCATGGCAGGATGCCACATCACGAAGGAGAAGTAGAGCGTAGCAGGATGCCTCATCGCGAAGGGGGAGAAGAGCGTGGCAAGACGCCACTTAGCAAAGGAGGAGAAGAGAGTGCAATGATGCCACAGGGCGAACAACCACCACAGGTGCACAAGAGAAAAAGGAGAAGAGCGATAGGACAGAGGGCTCATGCCAGCACTGGAGAAGGTGTTCATCAACACAAGTCAGCCACCGGTGTGCAGAGACGTCACTAGAGACAGCTCTGCAGGAGGACCAACGGTAATCCGCTAGCAAGCGCGATCTGCGCCCAGGCCCCAGGCTTCACAGTGTGACCGTCCAGTCACCTATCACCGGCTGCTTGGCATCGATGGCATCACGGCTAGCAAGTGCACCTACCAAAAGACAGCTGTAAGTGGCCACGAAGTCCCTCCAGCCCTCCTCACTCCAAGATATCACCTCAAGCACAATATCACCTCCTGTCGCCCAAACATAAGAAGGTAATCTTCCTCATTACCCATGTACATCACCAGAAACACCTAAGGAGCATTGTACCACCAGAGTCGATCCAAACACCTGAGACATCCGGAGATCAATGAGACATTCCTGGCGCCGTGGGAGGCTAGCCACCCAGGAACCTTCTGTGTGCCCCCGTAAACCTGAGGCCTGCCGAAGAAGAGCATACTCGACCATTGGACTATCCACACTTGGGGTTCCACGAGGGTAGGTAGTGACCCTTTTGGGAGTTCCGCAGCGCAGCCTATAAGAGGCCCCACACAGCCCATGCAGTCACGTGGCAATCCAGGGGCAATTCCAGTGAGAGGGGGATCCCAACAAGAGAGATGTGTCTGCAGCAGCTCCTCGACAGGCACCGGGAAGCATGGAGGTCGCGGATGGAGACTGGTCACCCAAAGACCATCGGATGAAGGCATGTGCACCTGAGGCCTGATGACCTGAGCACCCAGACCCTGAGACGCCACCCTTTGCGGCTGCAGCAACGACTTGGCTGTGGTCCTGTTGGCAGTTCCTCAGTGACGCTTTTGCGTGGCCTACGAGAGGCCCCACAAGTGAATTTGAAAACTGACCCTATGTATTTTCATGTTTTTTTAGAGCACACTCAACACTCAAGCTTTTTCTCTACAACTGGGAATGCAGTGCCCTCTAGAGGCTGGTTCTATGGCTCCATTTTATGTGCCTGAAGGTGTAAAACAGAAGGCATATGGAAAGTGGTGCACTCTAAGAGCTGTTCTTATAGTTGCATTTTTTGTGGCCTGAAGTTATATAAAAAGCACACTGACACGTTATGTACATTTTAGAATGCTTTATTTAAGTAATAATGTTGACAGTGATTACTGATCAAGAATAACGCTTTATTGATATCACTAATTGCATTTACACATGTTTGGTATTGATTATTGCATTTACGCACAAAATGATGGTGCTTTTAACATGTGATTTGTTATCCTGGTAACATGGTGAACTCTTGATAAAGCCAATCAATAGGCCTGTTTTATTTTAAATTTTTGGGGGGAGTTTTATATAGCACGAATTGACCCGAAGGTATCAGGTATCGAAGCGCTTTACATGAGCACCAGTTGCGTTACACGAGGACACATTAATTTTTGGTAGGCACGGGGAGATTAACTGATTTTCCCAGAATCACAGGATGTTGAGCGTCATTGCCGAGACTCGGAACCCGGATCCACAGATTTGAGATCGACCGCCTTAGCCGCTAGGCCACATCCTCTGAAGTGACACCCCCTATATTGTGATTTGCTATCTGGCATAGTTAGGGGGGTTACTGTGATTTTGAGGGTCATGACCCTTTAGGGGTCAAATGTGGTTTCTATGTAATCTAAGGTATTTTCAATTTCCTTATGTATATATTAGTAAATTAATGTGTAATATTTAGCAGTGTGTGTGTAATAAATGTACTTTCTCTAAAGAAAAAGCACTGACTGGACAATCATTTATTGAGTGTTATTATTGCGTGCCAGCGAATGGTGATTACGATTCCACACCAGCTCCTCTGAGTATGCCTTGGACTGCTCTACTCACTACCCTCAGATAGTCATGTGCTACGATAGGGTGCTTAGTTCCCAGTAAGGGGAAATTGTGCACCTATTCTTTGTGCAGTCTTCACATCCTGCACAAATAATTAAGTGTGGATGGCAAGCTCCACTCCGCCGGTGGAGTTTGCAGAGTTTTTCCACTCAGTGCTCCGCTTGGAGCGCGAAGTTCAGCAAAACTGACTCCGCCAACCTCCTGAGGAGAGGAGTTTACTGGTGCATGCCTCTCACCCCTCAGACCGAGCAGTAACACAACTCGTTCCCCTTAATTCAGCACTCACTTCCTTGTAGGATTTTACCATTTCAAACCACTCTGTGGTTTGCAGCCCAAGTGGGAAAAAATGTCGCCTCAGGCTGCGGCTAGGCTGCCAGAGCAGTCCGGATGAGCTGGGACGATAGTAGTATGCATGCAGTGCTCACAAGGTGGTCCCAGCCCAGCGGAGGGTTTACTATAATAAAATAAATAACACAACCTCGTCCGGTGTTCTTAAAGGGGCAGTGCACAGATATCAACATGTAAATACATATGATCCTATTACAAGCCTGAAAGGGTTTACTATAACAGCCTCATCTGGTGCTTTTAAAGGGGCAGTGCACAGAAACTAGCATGTAAATAAATATGCAGTATAAACTCTCAGACATGCCACATGCTGCACATGTCTTGCGCTGAGAAACCCACACCTCTCGCCTCTGCAGTTGGCTGCACAATGAACAAAATCACTTTAGTGAGGTGCTCATTTGGCAGTAGCGCTATCAGCTGAAGTTGGTGCAGCCTGGTTTCCCTGAACCGCGAGCAAGCAAAAAATGACCGCTACGCTACGCGTGTTTGCACTGTGCTACGTGCAATTCGCGTAGTGCGAAGTAGCGCAAACTTCGCAAACTACGCGAGCGTAGCGTAGTGCTTTGCCCAGGGTTACAGGGCATGGCATAT
Organism: Calotriton arnoldi; assembly: GCA_963921515.1. NCBI lineage: Eukaryota > Metazoa > Chordata > Amphibia > Caudata > Salamandridae > Calotriton > Calotriton arnoldi. The sequence goes on along the minus strand of CAWUFW010004540.1, from coordinate 367,803 downwards.
TTTTGGGGATACCCCTGATTCCATTACACCTGAGCTTGCAAGCATTTCCTGAACAAGTGAACCAATGGCTTACCTTGCACCCGCTGTTAACCTAGTGTTTTCCCTTGTGCACATTTAGACAAAATGAAACTTTAATTTCCTGTTAAGTGATTCTATCCATTAGTTTGCACCTGCTCTTCTTGTAAGGTTAAAGCCAGTGTACTACCACATGCTTCCTTCAGGAGTCCTGGAGAACCTTCCAGATTGCCACATGTGCCATGTACCACACGTGATCCTGCTGTATCCACTGGACCCTGAACATGTTATATATACACCACACCAAAACCCAAGCCCATTGCTTGGCCTACGCTCCCTGCAGAACAAGATTCCTGTCTACCCATTCATGAGAAGAATCAACCGGTCCTGGGCAGTGCACTTCTGGGATGCAGTTCAAGCTCCTCCAGTGATTCACTTGGCTCCAGCTCCCTCAACGCATCCTTCGTCTCACCCTCCTGCTCAGCTACTCCAGTTCCTTGGTAACTTCCTAAGTCAAGACCTCAAGACCTTCTTTGAACTTAGGACAAGTCAAGGTACTAGGCTAAGTACTTGATTAGGTTAGTGCGCACTATCCTTTAATAGTAGTAAACAGGCTGGAGTATTGGCGTCTTTAAGAATATAGACTTGTCTTTATGTTTCCTTCCAGTGACTTCCCTCCTGTTTACCTTTATTATTCTTGCTTCTGACCCTTCCTACGACCTTGGCCTTTGAACTGTGTTTATGCAAGGACTAGAGACTTTGCTCTGTGTTTCTCTGATGAACAGTAGTGCCTAAAGAATTCTCCTCAGAGAGTTTGATTCATGTGTCACCCTTGTACCAAGATCAGTGTTCCTAGTATACCTTGGGAGTGTCATACTTCAACCTGTGTTCCCAGAATACCTTGTTTTGAGTGTAACCTTTGGAGTGCCAGAAACTCCAACCCATGTTTTGAGTGTAACCTTGGTAGTGCCAGAAAGTCCAATCTATGTTTCGAGTGTAACCTTGGGAGTGGCAGAAACTCCATCCCATGTTTCGAGTGCAACCTTGGGAGTGCCAGTAACTTTAACCCATGTTCCGAGTTTTATCCTTGGATTGTCAGAGGCTCCAATCAGGATTTTGAGTTCATCCTCGAGGGTCTCAGAGATTACTATCTGTGAACCTGGCTATCCTACTCTCATTCCGTATTGTAGAAGAAGCATGTAAGTGAATGTTACTAAAGTTAACACAATGACAGTGTATAAGAAGGCCTGCAAGTGTACTGGTGGTATTTGCCTTTACTTGTTTCCAGAGTATTGCGTCTTCACAAAACCATCCATCCCTACTTTCGCAAACACAGAAGGTCTCAGGAGCGACACATCCTGTAAAACAGTGTGCATCGCCACAGAGCAGATCCAGTACCACAAGTCTCTCTTTTCTTATTTCATCCCTTCCTTCCTTCCCCCTCAGAACAGTGCATGATTTAGGAGTCTCATCCCTGGGTCTCGCACTTTTCTGTGAGGGATAGGAGGTCCAGCATTGACTCCAGTGTCGTCTCCACGGTTAGGACCAGGTGAGTGCATGACACCTGGGGCCAAAATTAGGCCAGGAGGGGGGCTGCATGTCCCCCTCCTACTTATACATAAGGCTGGGCTTAAAGGGATGGAGTCCCTGGGGCAAAAATTGGCCTGTGGAGGGGGGTGCCTGTGCCCCTCCCCATAATATAATTATAGATCTCCCCCTGACCTGGACCACCCAGGGGGCAAAAAAAAAGTAGCGTGGGAGACCACGATTGTTATTTGAGGAGGTCAGGGTATTCCTACCATGCCCCAGCCGTGGTCCATGCAGGTAACAGCGGTGGGGCCAGGTGGGGGGGATTTCGAGGGACGAAGCTGAGAGAAAATTTATTAAATAATTACTTTTCCCTCGTTATTGTCCGTCGGAATACCCCCAACCCAGCTCCACCCCTGTTACCTGCACGGACCGCGGCTGCCATGCCCCCTTGTGTTTTTCTACTTTTTCTTGGGACTTGGGCTGAGTCCTGAGTCCCAAGATGGCCGCCACCACTTCCTGGTTGAAATGGTGGCAGTTAATCATGGCATTGCTAATGGCACATGGATTCACGGATCCACTACAGTGAATCCGCTACCCTACATATACATAAATCTTTTTCCTTTCATAACTCCAAAACTACTGAACAGATTTAAACCAAATTGCAAAAAGAGATCTTTCTTGACCAAGATATAGCTTTCTGCCAAATTTGGTGTAATTCCGTTCGGCGATTCGGGGTGTATTCTTGTCTAAAATCCCCATGGGAAATTGCATGGGGAAAACACATTTTGGGACCACCCGTTTTTCTCGACCCCCGCTTCACGAATCACCCCAAAACTTTCCAGACAGCAGCTGAAGTGACTGGTGTACTAGTTGTAAACATTTTGTGAAGATTCGGCAAACAGTGCTAAAGTTATTAGGAAAATAAAAATGCTTCACCTATGAAGACTCGGTCCTAACTATAACTACGTACTTGCAATCATCAGTATATATATATTTATATATGTATATTTCCATAGGAAAAGCATTTTTTGACTTGGCTATAACTTTGGCCTAGTTTGACCAATCTACATGAAATCTTTCCAAAAAAGTGTCAAGGTAGGTTCTGTGTGTCATGGAAAGTTTGGGAGTGATCTGTCCATTGGGGACCAAGAAATTGGGGTGCGAAATAAGGGTGTATTTGTAATGTTATTTCCAATAGAAACCTTTAGCCACAGCTACAGCCCGAACTGCTGAATGGACTTACACTAAATTTGGCAGGGAGGTAGATGCTGGTTCAAGGAAGTGACTTTTGCTTATTTGGTGTAAATCCATTCAGTAGTTGTTGAGAAATTTAAGTTGAAATTTATAGATATATCTCTGGCCTCAAAGAAATGCACTGCTCTGATTGGCTGTCAACACTTCGACCAGGAAGTGTTGGCAGCCATCTTGGGAGGCTTCGCTGAGTCTCAAAAACAGTAAGTGAAAATAAAGAACAGGGGACAGGGTAGGAATATCCTGACCCCCAAGCCATGGTCTTGGAGTCCCCCTGGGACCCTGCCACGGCATAAAAGATTTTTTTTTTTTAAATTGCAGCCAAATTCGTGATATTCATGAATTTGCCGCCCCCCAAAAAAGCAAGCACGGGCTCCAGCGCTTGCTTTTAAATAACCCTCTGGTGGGCCAGGTCCTGAAGGCATGTAATAAATATAGGATGGGGCTCATGGGGCCCCACTCCTTGGGCTTCTCAAAGCCCCGGGGACTGCCACCTCCCCTGAGCACTTTTAATTATTAATGCTGGCAGGCCCATTGGGCCCGCCTGCAGCCCTGCGGATCGCCACCTCCCAGGGGCTAATTAAAATAATATGGGGGGCCTCATGGAACCCCCCCTGTGCCGGGGATGCCAGCTCCCCAGGGCTAAAATACAGCATGGGGGGCTCTGGCCCACCCCACACAGTCCTGGGGACCACCATCTCCCTGGGGCAAATTTGAATAAAGGATGAGGGCCACACAGCCACCCTTCAGGAGCCCTACATGGCCCTGGGGACCGCCATATCAGCAGCTCCCTGGATGTGAAAAGCAATGCAAGCTCCTGCAGGAGGCAGGAGCCGGTCCGGACCGCGGGGCCCTTCAGGCTCCCACTGCGGTACCCAACGAGGTAGCCATGCCCCAGAGGATGGGGTCCCCAGGGCCGAAAAGGGCCTCGCTGCCTAAATTGGTCCAGGAAAGGGGGGACTTTTTTTTTTAAAGACGGCAACTTGCCGGAGGCCCCGCCCCCTTTCTCCACTACTCTGAAAACGCGACTCCTGGCGTGCTCCTGGTTGGGGTATGAAGTCCCCTTGGCTGCTGAGGTTCCTTAGGGGCAAGAAGACCTCCTGTTACCTCCAGTAAGCCTCACACAGTGGGATTGCTGAGAGGTGGTCGAAGGCTACGCTCCCTTTCTCCACCACCCTGCAAACGCGCATCTCGGCGCACTGCTGGTGGATGTGAGGCTCACCTGAGTTTTCTGCAGGGGCGAAATGGATAGAACAGATGCTAGGTCCCAACTTCCCTCACCCACCTCCTTCGCCCAACAAGGTCAAAGCAAAAGAGGGAAGGTGGGGAAGAAGGGGAGACAAAACAAGGAAAGGGAGAAGGGGTTGAACCCACTGGATCGTCCGATGGGGTATCACCAAGGCTCCTAATGGAAAAGACACAAACGTGAGTATGTTCCTATTATACTAGTAGCCTGCTGTATAGATATTTTGACTACTCTAATGTTCTACCTGTTGAAAGCTCCACCAGTTATATGTAGAGGATATTACACAACTATAGCGTAGAACCCACACAAGGTATTTAAAAAATGAACACACGTTTATTATTCATAAGGACGATCAAAAAGTAGGGGGAGGTAGAGGTATCAGTTAGGTTCACCCTCCTTACTCAATTTTGAAAACAAAAAAAACGGAATACCGGAATAAGAACCTAACCATGGGACAGAAACGGGGCTTCCACTCTTATGAAGTAGAAAAACTCCTATCCAGAAAGAAGAATTTTTCTTTCTAGAGTCCCCTCACCTAGCAGGGTTTCCCCTTGGTGGCATGCTTCATCATAGGGGTCCTCTCAATCCGCTGCGGATTGAGGCGTGCTGCGACTTGCAAAATTACATAGGAACACTTTTATTGAAAAAATGTGTAGTGCAGTGATGTGGACTGGGAAAGAAAATGGGTTAAAAATACCTAACTAGTGGGCTAATACTTTATTCCTGCTCCTAGTTGGTATATTTAAAAACAGGGGTGAATACTGGGGAAATCAACATAACTGTGATGAGTCAGGTCTCCCTAGTATTGGTCGACATGTTTCGAGCCTCCCCTAAAGCTCTTCTTCAGGACCACACAGGGGCCAGCCCTGTGCGTACCACTCCTAAGTAACCTATAAATAAGGCAACTAAAGAAAATGAAGTGAAAAAGTGCCACACCTATTGTGTGTGCACTCCTGGTTAAATACATACTTTTACACAATGGTAGGTAGAATCTGTAGGAAATAAAACAGAAAACAATTAGAGCAATACTGGCCTACCAGGTAATCTGGCAGGCATTTAAATGCAGGCGGCGTTCTATCCATATAAAATGCTCCTCTATAGTGCGTGTAGTTTATCTACTACCTCGTGTTTCCGTCGTGCGTTGCCGGAGGAAAACATTCAGCATGTGTCTCCGTTGGAGAAAGTGGTTAAGTGCTATTTAAAAACGAAACAAAAGTGACAAAGACACCACGTGACACACAACACCTAATATGAACATATATGTACATATAAAGTCACATACTTTTGTTAAAGGCTGAAATGAGCCCCATGGTCTGGAGGGGTTGAGGGGCTCGTAGTCACACTCTGCAATAGTAATGGTAACAAGGATTTTATGTTAGTATATCCTATTCGGAAAAAGCGGGGCAACCGAGGAATTGCCCGATACCACCAGATGACTTAAAATCCGCTATTCAGGGTCCAGAAAGGTCAGCTGTAAAGAAAAGAGTCAATGGACTTACTTCATCAGAGTGCACCTCAAAGATAATCACCTATTCACTCCCCCGGAGACCGCATACTAACGCGTCTCTCCTCGGGTGCTGACTAAATACTTCCGGATCCGCCTAGTCATTGCTGAAAAGACTAGACTGTCTACCTTTCAAAATGGCCGTCGGGATTCAGCCATGTTCACGGTCATATTCAGAGTATACCTCCGAGCATTGCAGTGACTTTAGGAATAGTTCAATGAATATAGTATTGAAATCAATGGAACCAAAGGGGTGGCGATTACGGCGAAGGATTGCGGTGATTGCCGTGACTTAAAAATAGTTCAATGGAATAGATTATGAATATGGTATTGAAATCAGTGGAACCAAAAGAGGGTGGCGATTTCAGCGAGGAACCAAATATATCTTCTGGAAAACTTTGTTGTGTGCGTAAAAGTAAGGCTGTAAATGCAGTACCGCGATGGAGTAAGGACGTCGATCAGATCGTCTCCAGTTGCAAAATTACGCTGTGCCCCGAATTGCCTGATTCATACAGCAAACTCTTGCCACATACACGGGCCAGAATATTATGTTCCATGGATGGTTTGGGCACCGCCGCCATGGTTTATATCTACTGAATAACGGGAATTGTCCTTAGTTGGCCCTTGCCACTTCTTGGACATTGGTGTAACCAGGTTTTGGACTCCAATTGAGCATTGCAAGATTAATGAGGGGCATTTCACCTGTCCCCTTGTCCTGAGGAAGATCCGCATAGCTCAGGTATTAAAGTCCCTCGTTTGCCGATAAGCCAGATCAAAACATCAACGCTACCCCCTACCGCACCTGGACCAATTTCCCCTTCCCCATTACCCCTGTTTACAGCTTTAAGGAAATTCTCCTTATAAATTCAAATGAATAATTTGCATGTGGCCAGGTTGCATCTAACTGTTTATTGGATATCAGTTTTGTACAGTTTTTTAAATATATGCTCTTTACTTTTCTACACACTTTGAGCTCTTTTGACTCCTATATATACACTTGAGCACTTTTTCTTACACCTTCCCTAGAACATTCTCCTTTTTTTCTTGACCCGCTAATGATTATTCCTTTCAATGACTAAATAAATATATTGTAATAATACTTAGTGGTTTTTCTGCACATTTAATTTTTCGATTTACAGACTTTTGGGAGCTGATTAATGTAAGCTCAAATAAGTTGATAATTCTGTCAATCTATCTCTTCCTTGAACAATTGGTCCAGGACCACTGAATGTTTTCCTCCGGCAACGCACGACGGAAACACGAGGTAGTAGATAAACTACACGCACTCTAGAGGAGCATTTTATATGGATAGAACGCCGCCTGCATTTAAATGCCTGCCAGATTACCTGGTAGGCCAGTGTTGCTCTAATTGTTTTCTGTTTTATTTCCTACAGATACTACCTACCACTGTGTAAACGTATGTATTTAACCAGGAGTGCACACACAATAGGTGTGGCACTTTTTCACTTCATTTTCTTTAGTTGCCTTATTTATAGGTTACTTAGGAGTGGTACGCACAGGGCTGGCCCCTGTGTGGTCCTGAGGAAGAGCTTTAGGGGAGGCTCGAAACATGTCGACCAATACTAGGGACACCTGACTCATCACAGTTATGTTGATTTCCCCAGTATTCACCCCTGTTTTTAAATATACCAACTAGGAGCAGGAATAAAGTATTAGCCCACTAGTTAGGTATTTTTAACCCATTTTCTTTCCCACTCCACATCACTGCACTCCACATTTTTTCAATAAAAGTGCTCCTACGTAATTTCGCAAGTCGCAGAACGCCTCAATCCGCAGCGGATTGAGAGGACCCCTATGATGAAGCATGCCACCAAGGGGAAACCCTGGTGGGTGAGGGGACTCTAGGAAGAAAAATTCTTCTTTCTGGATAGGAGGTTTTTCTCCTTCATAAGAGTGGAAGCCCCGTTTATTCATAAGGACTGCAGAAATTTTAACCACAGCCAATGATGAATATGAAACATACCAACCTTAATAGAAACCACCTTTGATGATAAATAGACCCATGAAAAATCATCCATTTCGCCTGAAACTAGGAAAAAAACAAAAAACTAATTTCCCTAGTCAGGATACTATAGAATGGAAAAAATATGGCAAAAAAGGAGCAGGGTCAAACTATGAAAATAATGTGAGTAAGACGTGATTCTAAAACGTGAAGCAATCATGAGATGAAGCAAGTTCCGGACTGAGAACACACTCCTCCACAAACGAAGGAGCTCAGCAGTTAGGTAAGTATAAGAGTGCTACAAGATACTAAAGAAATGCGTATCCTACCTGCACCCAAAACTATTGTTCTTTAAATACCTTCTTTTCAGAATACCGGGAAACAAAGTGTTAAGCCGCGCTGCAATGCCCAAGAGAAACAATGTTGCAAGCCGACAAGGGAGCTCCGAGGATATTCTATGCCCCAGAAGAATAATGGGCAACCCGGAAACAAAATGAACTGCAAGGATGCCCGGAGAGGAACACTAGAACGTCTCTGCTCCCCGGCGTGGAATCAGGAAATGCAGGTAAGTGAGCGGACAAGCGGGAAATATACGGGAGGCCTGGCAGGGTCCGTGATGGAACACAAAGCACGTTTCCCTTGTGGACCCCTCCTTATGAAGACCTCAAGTGCCGCCTCCACCAGCTGACAGGAGTCGGCAGGTGGAGCTTGAGCAGGAGGCAGCGGGCAGGCTCAGGAGGGCTGCTAAGGACATCGCAGCACGACAGTGGGGGGGTTGAGGTCCCCTTGCCTCCTGAGTGCCTCAGGAATTAAGTGGACTTCATCCTTAAAGAAGTAGTGTGCCAGGAGCTGCGTTTGCAGAGTGGTGGAGAAAGGGGGCATGGCCTATGATGACCTCTCAGCAATGCAGCTGTGTGGGTCTTACTGGAGGTAACAGGAGGGCTAGTTGCCCCCCAAGTACCCTGAAGAGCCAAGGGGACTTCATCCCCCAACTAGTAGTCTACCAGGAGGCGCATTTGCAGAGTGGTGGAGAAAGGGGGCATGGCCTATGATGACCTCTCAGCAATGCAGCTGTGTGGGACTTACTGGAGGTAACAGGAGGACTTGTTGGCCCACAAGGACCCTCTGGAGCCAATGGGACTTTATCCCCTAACTAGTAGTGTGCCAGGAGGTGCATTTGCAGAGTGGTGGAGCAAGGGGGTGTGGCCTCTGACAACTTCTCAGCAATCCTGCTGTGTGGGACTTACAGAAGGTAACAGGAGGGGTAGTTGTCCCCCAAGGATGTCCTTGGGGGCCAACTACCACTCCTGTTACCACTAGTATCTCCCACACAGTGGGATTGCTAAGAGGTCTTCGAAGGCCATGCCCCCTTTCTCCACCACTCTGCAAACGCTGCTCTTGGCACACTACTGGTTGGGGGATGAAGGCCACTTTACTCCTAAGGGACCTTGGGGGCCAGGTAGTGCTCCTAGTAGCTCCTGTAAGTCCCTCACAGTGGAATTCCTGAGAGCGGGTTGGAGGCCCCGTCCCCTTTCTCCACCTCTCTGCAAACGTGAATACTGCTTTAAAACCGTAAAAATTCACAAAAAAATCCAAAGGTTAAAGGGACGTTATAGTTAGGAATTAGCATTTAAAAACCTTATAAATTCAGCTGAAAAAAACAAAGGTTACAGGGACATTATAGTTAGGCTGATATTTCACTCATACAAAACCAGTGAAATTCAGCAGTTATAGTTAGCTGAGCTAACTATAACTCATGCCCCTGCAATGCACTGCTTATGATCTCACATATTACATCACTCATGACATGGTCAGTGACATCACTGATGACATCACTGATGACTTCATCCACAGAACAACTCACACCCCTGTACAAACTCTTGTGCGCCCACTGATACACACATACAACCACTCACATAACTAATCCTAGACCCATACCAGTATTCACATACCTATTTCAAAGAGGAACTTACATACCCACCCGCTCACTCACTTGTACACCATACAGCCACTCATACAGCCAATCACTCACCCATGCAGCAATTCACATAGCCACACACTCACCCATACAGCTACTCACACACCCACCTATTTACCTACACAGTCACTCACACACCCACTCACTCACATACACAGCCTTTCAACACAGCCACTCACTCACACATACAAGCACTCACATACTCCCTCACACACCCACACACCTACACAACCACTTGCATACCCATTCACACATTCATACAAGCACTCACACATCCACTCACTCACCCATACAGCCGTTCACACAGACATTTACTCTCCAATACAGACATTCACATACCATCTCACTTAAGCAAACATCCGTTCAAACAGCCACTCACTCACCCATACAGCCACTGACATACCCACTCGCTCACCAATACAGCCATTCACACAACATCTTACTCACCCACACAGCTACTCGCACACCCACTCATACACCCATACAGCCACTCATACACCCATATACACAAGGATACATATAGTCACACAGTCACTCACATAATATATGTTAGAAGCAGTATCACTCAGTAGTCGTGCACCTAGTATAGTAATTTAACTTTTGTAGCAAGCAGGTTAGTATATCTGTTTAACAATCATAAACTCTTAGAAAATACTTACATCAGTGATGTCACTGACCATGCCATGAGTGATATAATATTTGAGGTCATAAGCAGTGCATTGCGGGGGCATGAGTTATAGTTAACTCAGGTAACTATAACTGCTGAATTTCACTGGTTTTGTATGAGGAAAATCTGAGACTAACTATAACGTCCCTGTAACCTTTGGTTTTTATAGTGAATATATTTAGGATGTAGTTTCCATAGCAAGAGCCTTTTTTAATTTGCCAATAACTTTGGCGTTGTTTGATGAATCCTCGCAAAATTTTCAAAACTAGTTTGCCCTCCTCTTCAACTGTAGTCTGAAAGTTTTACTGATGATCCATCAAGCGAGGCAGAGAAAAGGGCCAGTTTAAAAGCTCGTTTTCCCCATATTAGTTTCCATAGGAACTTTAGAATTGAATTACACACAGAAAGGTAGCTGTTGGTCCAGAAAGAGACCTTTTTGAAAATTGGTGTGAGTCCATTCAGTAGCTGTGGAGTTATATAAAGATTTTTTCAATTGTATATATAGGGAAGCGGAGGGTCCGTGGCTCCGACGTGGGGCTACGGGAACCCACGTAGCAGGAGGAGTGCTCTAATTGACTGGCTGCAAGCTGCAGAAAATGTTGCGGATGTCATTTTATGAAGCGTAGCCGGTCCCGGGGGATTCTTTCAATGTTTGAAAGCATAGAAGGGGTCAGGGTAGGGGTACCTTGACCCCATGGGCATATTATAGGGGTGTCTAAGACATCCCTTAGGAGTTTTATAAAGGCTGGATTCATTTTTTTCCCATGTGGATGGAGTCGCAACCCATTCATGGCGCTCAGCATGGTTACCCATGTAACATCATGATGGAGGCGTGAACCCCAAAGAAGCAAATAAAAAAAAAATATAGGAGTATCCTGACCTCATGGGTATATTGTAGGGGTCACTTACCACCTTGTTATGAGTTTTATAATGTGAAGAATTTTTTTCCCCTATGCGCGTGGAGTCGTGACCCTATCGCGGTGCTCAGCATGGCCCCCTGAATAACGTCACAGTGGAGTCATGAACCTCGCCGAAATAAATTTAAAAAAATACATTCAAACACTCACTCATACATTAATGCATGCATTCACAGACTCTTGCACATTCACTCACAGACCCACTCACAGAATGACCCACTCAGACTCACACATCCACACAGGGAACCACTGAGACAATCACTGACATACTCAGAGACCCACTTACAGACTCATGCACCCACTCACAGACCAACTCAGACGCTCAAGCACTCACTCACAGACACACTGAGAGACTCAGGCACCCACTCACAGACCCACTCAGAGAGCCACACATCCACTCAAGACTCATTTAGACACTCACGCACCCACTCACAGACCCACTCAGACAGGCACACATCCACTCAAGAACCTTTTAGACAATCACACACCCACTCACAGACACGCACCCACTCACAGACTCACTCAGAATTTAATGCACCCACTCACAGAACCACTTATAGACTCATTCAGTCATTCACAGACCCACTCATAGAATCATGGACTCACTGACAGACCCACTCAGAGACTTATGCACTCACTCACAGACCTACTCAGAAACTCATCCACTCACCCATAGACCCACTCAGAGACTCATACATGTACTAAGAGCCATACAGACAGTCACACATCTATTCACAGAGCCAATCACAGATGTATGAACCCACTCACAACCCACTGACAGAGTTATACATCCACTTACAGGACCACTCAGACAGTCAGTCACCCACTCAGAGACCCACTCAGAGACTCAGGCACCCACTCACAGATCCACTGAGACTCCTATGCAGTCACTGACAGACCCACTCACAGACTTACTCAGAGAGTGACACATTCATGCACAGAACCACTCAGAGACTCATGCACCCACTCACAGACCCTCACAGACAATTGTGTACCCACTCACAGACCCACTCATGCACTCAATGACAGACCTAGTCAGAGACTCATGCATCCACTCAGACACTCAGTCAAATACTCATGCATCCACTCACAAATCCACTCAGAAATTCATGCACCCACTCACACACCCACTAAGACACTTATGCACCCACTCATACTGAGAAAGTGATATATGTTGTCACAGACTCACTCAGACTTATACACCCATTTGCACACACAGTTAGACACTCACAAAAATACTCACAAAATCATTGTAACATATATAGATGTAAAATTAGTGTTATAAATCTAAAATGTGTTGTGCATTGAATTTGTGCTTTTGTTTTGTGGATCCGCGATGGGATTGTGACTCTAGAAAATATATATTTTTTAAAGATTTAACCTGTTCGCTGCTTCTGTCGGCCAACGGCCGTCGCGAGCACTACCTCCGTAGTGCTGCGCACGTCCGTTGGCCGACGCAGCCCCGCCCACTCTTCAAAGCTGCCGCACCGCGGCGGAATTTCGGCCGCGGTAAAGGGGTTAAAATGAATATTATTTAGTATTGGCAATACTGAAGAGAACCTTTGTGTTCATTGTGAGTATTTGACAGATACACATCAGAACGGATGCAGAATTTCAGGTTACTGAGAAATACCCTGTTACCTTCAACTGTAAAGTGAACTCCATCACTTCTATAGATTTCAAGCATGTCAAAATGCAGGTTGTTGTTGTAGATAGAACCCATGTTAGGGTCTCTGATGAATGCAGAAACAGCTTTATTAACATGTTTCCTGGCTTTGTCAATTTGTGGGCAGGACTGATTTGAATACTTCCATTTCTGGCTTTGGCATATGTTGGAGTACACTGAGAGAGTGTTATTAATTGGCCAGAGGCCTCCTTTCTTGCAATTTCTAAACCAAACCTAATAAGAGTGCCTAGGTCATTGCCATCGCAGTGCACTATTAAGAGGTCCTGATTATCGCAATGTGCAATGCTGTCAACCAAAGACAGCAATTGATGCCACTTTAAACCTCTCTGGGCAATCCATTTACTGTCCACATTAGACAAACCCAATTCCCTGTCAATGCCACTCATTCTTACCTACTCTCAGGCCCAGAAAACAAAGCAGTGACCCACAATCCACACTCTAGCCATTTTGGAGGAAGGAGTAGTAGCACACAGGAGTAGGCTGCAGCTGAATGTAACAGTTGTTAAAATGAAATTCAATTAAAATGGAGAATGTAGCTGGTTTAAGAAAATGACGTATTTGATTGGGTGGTGTATGTAATGTGATAAGTAAAAATAAATTGTAATTTACTTACTAATGTGAGTACATCTGTGATTGGCTGTGTTGAAATGTTTCACAAGTTACACAATTGTGGATAAGCTTACATTTATAAGCACTCAACCTCACCTATAACAGTGCGATTGGAAGCTGGTATGCTGTTGTTGGAAAGTGTGTAAACTTTTGACTTACTGTTACAGTAGAGTATTTGACAACAGGTTGCTATGGGAACTGAAGCAAACCAGAGTGGGGGAAGGGTTCTGAATGGGTTCTGCTTTGATTTTTAAAATTTAGCTGCTTAGAGCTACCTTATAGTTAAAAAATACATTTTCTAATTCACTGCAGTGATTACATCAGGCCTGGGCGTACTTCGCGGAGTTTTGCAACGTGGAACTCCGCGAAGTTACAAAAAAACTCTGCGAAGTTCCGCGAGTGGCGAAGTGCAGTGCGAAGTGCAGTTTGTGCTGGTATTCCTGCCGCTCGTGTAGAAATTCTACCCGAGCGGCAGCTCGCACTCACAAACTTACCGTTCGCGATCGCGAACTTACCGTTCGCGATCGCGAGCTGGGAAAAAAATCTGCTGCACATCGCGAAGCGGAGTTTTCTACACTCCGCGAGCTCCACGGAGTGCGGAGTGCAGAAAGCGCCGCAAACTCCGCGAACGGAGCGAAGTTCACCGCCCAGGCCTAGATTACCTCAGACATATATAGAAAAAAACTATACTATTTTTATTATAAATGTTGAAATAGACTCCTGTACGGAGTCACAACTCCAGCGTGGAGTTACACGGAAAGGCCGTGCTGGGCATCACGATGGAGTCGCAACCGCACCCAGAGGCACTACCAAATTGGGCTTTTTATCAGGAGGCTAACAAATGATTAAAAGAAACTGACCAATGGACAGTAGTATAATAATAGTAAAGAATGAAGGAACATGTTAAATGAGTATCAATGGAAAAAGAGAGAGAAAAATTGACATTACTGGTTCTTTCTTCCAGAGAGAGATAATATTCTTTTTCTGTGAGAAGAAATGTTGAGTGAAACAGTGCTAATATTTAAGAATCAACAAAGCAAATTATCAGGTATGCAAATGATGAGGAGATTCATAATGTATATGCAAATAAAGATAGTCCGTTATAAGTGATAGTTTGAAGTACTACATAAAAAAAATGTGTTACATAATGTGTGCTATATATGTAAATGATTTTAATTGTTTGTTTATAGATGAAGTGAAGTGGATGTGGATGTGGAACTAGTGAACTATTGAAAAAGTAATTGATATATATAGCAGGAGATTATTATAGATAGGCATTTGTATAATGAAACAGTGAGCAGTATTAACACTTCTTTTCTCAATCATGTGTTTTGAATTAGATGATTGAAAACTTGGTAAATGGTTTAGTGAATATTGTTATGTGCTAGATATAGTTTTGGTACCTTATCTGTCATTGGTACATTTTATTTATTTGTAAGGTTGTACTTCAGTGGTGTACTTGTAGTGGGATCTGGTAATGTAGAGCATGTTTATGAAGCATTACTGCTTGAATGTCTCATGCATCGTACACTTGAGCCAGTGCATACAGTTCTACTGCTAGGCCAACTTGGTACATAAACTACTTCAGAAGGTTTGAGCTGCTGTTCTACTTCTTAAAAGTAAATGTAAGGTAGCCTTTAGCTATGCCATAATGTAAAGTGCTATGTGCATAAAAGCAAACACATGTAGTTAAAAGTTTCACTCAGCTACATGAACACTTTCAGGCGCACATACTGATCTATACATCCAGTGTACTATATTCACTTCAATCTTATATGTGTTTATGAAAAGGCAGAACTACTAATACATCCTCTCCGACACTATTACAACAGAAACAAAGCCATCAATGTACTAAGGGACTTATGTACATATAGAAAAAACAGATAGGAACTGAGAGACTTCTCCAGATATGTAGCAAAGCTCTGACACTAGCAAGTGACCCATCCAGACAAGTAGCCCTTTCAACTTGTTGCAGGCTGAGTACACTTGAGCCTGTGCATGCAGTTCTACTGCTAGGCTGATTTGGTATTTCACACCCCTTGACAAGCCTTAATCTGATGTAGTACTACTTAAAATTCATCCCTACGGTAGACTATAGCTAGGCCATATGGTAAACTGTTTGTGCATAAAAGCAAGACATGTAGGTAGACGTTTCAGTGAGCTACATGCACAATTTCACTTTCATATGCTGATTTATATATTCAGTGTTCTACATTGAGTTTAATCTCATGTCAGCACTTATGAAAGGGCAAACCCACTAATACATCCTTTCATGCACAACCATCTAAACAGTCAGTGAGATGCACAGACAAAATCTTTATCTGTCTACTACTAATGGAAGCAGTTGAAAACTTACATAAGTTACTCATATAACTGACCTTTTAAACATAGCATTTACTACTAGATCCCTGTAAGTATAGTTTAACTGCTATCCACTCTTCATATTTATTACTCTTTGTAAAGTCAAAATGTTTTATGGAGTACATAAAAATGATTAGTAAAGTGGTCTGTGGATAAGCTATAGGACCACAATGGTATAAAATAGTAAAGTAATGTATGTATAATTTTCGATAATTTAATTTTAGAACATACTATTGAAAGTACATTTTCTTTTCCGATATCTAGTTTACTTGAAACAGAAGACTTAAAGATGACAAGAAAAGAACAAAAGAAAAGAGTGCATAAAACAGTACTATTTCAACAAGCCTCAAAAGAAAACAGTGGATGATGGACGCAATATTCTAGAGGGAAAAAACTGTTGGTAGGAGAACTAAGCAGTTTCTTAACATAGTATTAAGAAGAATGAAAAATGTGGAAAATGATGAGAAGAAAAAGAACATTTTGACAAGTCAGAAACGAAAACCAGTAATACATGTTCAAACTGCGAGGCATCGTAAAAAAACTCTTATCTAACAGCAAGACGGAAACAGCACAAAAATATAAGAAGAAGAATGTTTAGAATAGGCCTGGGCGGTGAAATTCGCTCCGTTCGCGGAGTTTGTGGAATTGTCTGCTTCTCCGCACTCCGCGGAGCTCGCGGAGTGCAGAAAACTCCGCTTCGCGATGTGCAGCGGAGTTTTTTCCCCGCTCGCGATTGCGAACGGTAAGTTTGCGATCGCGAACAGTAAGTTCGCGAGCGCGAGCTGCCGCTCGGGTAGAATTTCTACCCGAGCGGCAGGAATACCAGCACAAACTGCAGTTCGCACTGCACTCCGCCACTCGCGGAACTTCGCTGAGTTTTTTGTAACTTCAAGGAGTTCCGCGTAGCAAAACTCCGCGAACTACACCCAGGCCCAGTTTAGAACTATAGTAATACAAAATTTAGTAAAAACCTTAAAACAGTATAAGAGAAGATCAGTAGCTTATAAGCAAAAGCAACATATAGAAACTGTAGTAGATAAAGCATTTGCCTTAATGAGAACACTGGATAAAACAGTGCTGTGCATGAAGAAGGAAAAGCCAGAAAAAAAGGCTTGCTAATAAAACTAACAGAAGTAAAATCTTCACTGGTGAAAAAAAATACTTCCAGTACTGAACCTTGCTTTTATTGAAGAAAGCTATTTACAAGAGAACACATTAGTGCATGCAGTTGAAACTACTGGTTGATGTTATGAGGTGTAGGATGGTAGTCCCATTGCAAAAGAGGAGATGGTGCCTAGGAATGTTGAGGAAGTAATAGCTGATGAAGTGCAGGGAAGACGCAGACAGGCTCCTGTATATAAGTGGTATTATAGTAGTATCAGTAGTATTCAGCAAGAATCAATTGATATATTACAAAATTATTTATGTCAATTTCCAGATAAAAGTATCAAATGGAAGATTGCCATTTTGCAACGATTAGATACATGCAAAATTAGAAAGTATAGTCATTTACAGGGGCATTCACTAGCTTGTCTTTCAAAGAAAGTTTGCCAAAGCACCTTTTATCATTTCAGAATGTTAGCTCTTCACCACTCTGAAATGCGAAAGTTAGTTAGAAGACTCTACTATGTGAAAACACCAACACTATGTTTAGGATAAATGAATACAGTCCTTTTGTATGGTACAGTAGCAGAGTTAGAGAAAGTTTGTGATGATTTCAGTTTCATTTCTTTGGTCCTTAACAGGAGTGTAGGGAAAGTAAGGACTTGATATCTACAGGTTTATTAGAACAGGACAGAGAAATTACTATCGAAGACTTTGTGGACAGGATCACAAAGTTTAACACAGATTGCTCTGAAAAACCAAAGTGTGGGGCTGATCATGATGGCAGTTGGATGAGCGTCTGACCGCCATCCTGTCAGGAACAGGACCGGCCGACAGGGAGTCGGCAGTCCCACCAGGGAAATTACGATCCGACCGCCGGGTCGGAAACATGACTCCCAGCATTGAGGCTTGTGGTGCTGCCCGAGAAAGGGCTGCAGCACAAGCCTCACATCTAAGAGGCATGTTTGTGAACATCCCTGCACCGTGTGGCTTCCACACGGTGCAGGGATGCTATGGTGCTCCCCAGCCCCCATAGCGGAGGGCCAGGGGGGAAGTGGGGACCGCTACACCCCCCAAAGTCACTTTCTGCCTGCCTTTTCATGGCAGGTTAACTGCCATGAAATGGCTGGCAGGAAAGGGACATTGTATTCCCTACGTCGGTGCCTGAGCAGGCACCGCCACTATTGTAGGGATAACAGTACCTCCAACTGTCCAACGGGTTCCTTGAGACCTTCGGATGCGTGACGGTCAGTCTCTCCACCAGCCCACCATTCACTTGCAATCGTGGGTCCGATGGTGGTGGGACCGCCACAGACAGCCTGTCGGTGGTGGTCCCACCACCATCATAATCAGGCCCAGTGTTTGTATTTGTTGTGGACGCACTCGCTACAAAAGTCAAAGTAGGAATGTTGATTTATATTTAAAAAGTGAAAAAGAAACAATGATAAGTGGCAACACTTTGCTGTTTATTTATTTGTCGAAGAATGATTTGACTTGTGCACTGTTCAAGTTATATGTAACTACTATTAAAACAACTTTGAAGAAAACAAGATGCCAGCTAGAGCAGTACATACCAACATAGAGTTGGTACCTATTCCTCAAGAACTAGCATATTTAAATGTTTACGAGTCTATTCTAATCCAATCTGTACACCCATTCCAGGCCATAGTTCATATGGAGCCTGGGACAGGGAAGCTGCCACCAACCGACTTACAGAAAGGCCTTAAAGGAAGAGTTGTGTACTTACCTTTAGATTTTAAACAGAGTAGAATTTTAAACAAACTATTGGTGCAGACAGAGAAGACAAAGTTCACGGACAAAGTTCAAGGAAGGGGTGAAAATGTGGAATGTAGCTTAATCAATTCTAACACTCAGTTGTGCTGAGTTTGCGTGGGATGAGCTGCTTGAATTCCTATGAGAAGCAAATTCAAATATAAAGTTCATGGAAGTTAAGACAGCTGGAGAACTTTGTTCCTTGGATCACACAAATGTTTGCAGATATTTTAACCATAGGTTTCAAGCTATGATGTCTTTTTTCTGCTTCAAAACTAATCCACCTCTTGCAGACGTAACTAATTTATTTTGGTGAAAAGAGTACCAAGCCAGAGGTGTTCCACATGTACATATGCTACTATGGATAGAGTATGCACCAAATTTTGAAAGATAGTGACAAGGCTGTCCTGTCTTTTAGTGAACAGTATGTAATGTGTGATTCCAAAAGAAGGAGGAGAAAACAGCTTGAGACAACAAGTCTTATGGTTTCAAAGTCATAGATATGGAAAGTTCTACAGTCGAAAACATAGATGCATAGGTACATTTTATACAAGATGTGGTTTCAGATATCCATCACCTGTCATTTCACCAGGAAGAGTAAACAGCTTCTTCCCCGAGGTAAGACATACAGTAACTTGGAAATCGCCCAAAAACACATACAGCCTAAGTAGAACACAAACATCTATGTAAGACTATATTCCAGTCATTTTGAAAATGTGGAATGCAAACATGGATATTCAATTTATTGCAGATAATTCAATTGCTGTTGCTCATTACATCACATCATGCATTACAAAACCTGAGAAGTGAGAAATGAAAGAGATGTAGGAAGAGATTGCTACAGAAAACAGACTCAGCAAGAAATTGTACAGCTTCAGCTTGAAGATGTTTTCCCATAGAGAGATAGGATCCTATCAGTGCTCAGTTCGGTCGAGCTGGGCCAGTTTGTTCTCAAAGTCAAGAGGAATCGTTTGGGTATGCCTAGGCCTAGCCACCACATAGAACAGAGTTTGACATCTTTTCCAGAAATCCAATACTCAGCAGAGTTTCAGCCAAAAAGCACTGATATTGTTAAAAAAATATGTTGAATACATACTATCCAAGAAGAAGTCCACATCTAGAAATGTTATGCCTCTATGAAGTACTTCAACACTACAGGTGTAAAAGGAATGTTACAGAAAACATGCAAGAAGAAAAGTATGTAGTAATTTGATGTGATGGATGTTTGGTCAAACATTCCAAAGAAAATCTTATTAACCATAGAAAACTCAGTTGCCAAACTCCGGATATGAGAGAATGTTTCTATTTAGAACTTCTGCAACTCTTCAAGCCTTGGCGAACTGAAACATAATTTCTTGGCAATTATGACTGCTACGAATATTTGTTCAACGCTATAAAAGGTAGTATTCAGTGTTCAGTTTTTCTATCTATTTGAAAATGTTAAATAATGAGATTGAACAAGAAGAATTCATGGCACCTGAAATAGCTAAAGAAATTTCACCAAGTAGCCAAAGTTCTGGACCATTTACTCAAGATCCTCTTGGCCAACCAATTATTCAGAATGAAGCAGCAATAGCCATGAATGAAGTTGAAATGGCAATGGAACAAGCAAGACAGGATAGTATTGTTTTGAACAGTTAAAATGACAACTAAACACTGAACAAAAAGAAATCTTTAAGAAAGTAAAAAGAAAATACAACATGGATTCCTGCAGGAGAAGAAAGAATGTCAATGCTCATCATTTAAACCTATTCTACTTTATATCAGTGGTCAAGCTGGAACAAAAAAAAGTTTCTTAATTAAAATTGTTACTACTTATCTACTCAGTACAGAATCAAATTTATCTTGTGTAGTAATAGCACCAATCTCAGAAAGTTTCGATAAGAGGAGTAGCTATCTTAGCCGATAAACTGATGGAGTATAATAATCTTAGGGTCTCTGCTGATCAAGGGAGATGGGCAATTGCGCAGTTAGAAATCAATGGTATAACATATGTATTTTGTGCTGTATATGGGCCTAATGTTGATGACACTGTTGTTATTGAAGCTTTGATCCTAGAGCTATTGGACTGGCAGGGCAATCTGCTAGTTATGAGGGATTTTAATTGTACTATGAATTATGGCATAGATACCACGAATTGGGGTGCTACCCCTAGAATGGTGAGAGTCAGGGATTCAATTTTAGAGTTGGCTCAACTGCATTGTCTTAGGGATGCATGGCGGACACTTTACCCTGCACTGCCAGGATACACATATTATTCTGCTCCACACAAACAGTATTCTAGGATTGATATATCTCTGCTCTGGTCAATAACAACATATTACTATCTGCTGATATGGAGGTTTGCCCTAGGATAACCGCGGACCATTATCCTATTTTGCTTGTTTTTCAACCACAGGTAGCAGATAAAGTAAGGCGGCCATTTTCATTCCCTCGGTACTTGCTGACAGACAGTGATTTTGTCTTTTTTATTCAAAAAAACTCTAGCGGAATTTCTACAGTGCAATGTTGGCACTGCCTCCCCTTTTATAGTGTGGGGCATAATGAAAGCCCATGTATGAGGTACCACCTAACAGTATATTTTGCAACAAAATGAAACCAAGGAAACTAATACGAAATCTGCTTGTCATGCACTAATGCAGTTAGTACTCCTTCAAGCAGAGTAAATTAAGCAAGGGGGCCCAAATCAAGAACCGTTGTATATCTCGTTGATAGATAAACGTACACTTTTGGGGAGGATGCTGAAAGAGAGGATGGCTGCTAGTTAAAACAAGCACCGCTCTCTTCATTATGAATATAGGGAACAGGTAGAGAGAGTGTTGGCATATCAGCTCACTTATAGTAAATCAAAAAGACAAATAAAGGCTATAAAAGGGGCGGATGTGACATACATCCACAAACAATAGTTGAACAATTTTCCCAGTTTTATCATAAACTCTATGCCCAAACCAATTCACTTAATGGAGAAGAATTGTCTAAATACTTAAAAGGATGCGATTTGCCGTGTTTGAATGAAGAAGAAGCAGCCTTCCTTCACCAAGATGTCAGGCATGAAGAAATTTTGGTTGCCCTGGCTGCATTACCCTCAGGTAAGGCAGCAGGGGATGATTCAATACCAATCGAGTTTTATAACGTTTTTAAGAACCTCATTGTGCCATTACTGAATGAAGTCATACATCAAATAGGGGTTAGTGTAGCGGTGCCTAGCTCATTGGTTATGACAAATATTGTCTTTTTCTTAAAAAGGGCAAACCACCCAAGAAGTGTGGATCTTATCATCATATATCCCTTATAAATACAGATGCCAACATTTTTGCAAAAGTCTTGGCAATCCGGCTGGCTCTTCTGATGCCAGGATTAGTCTGAACTGGGGTGGCGGAGTGAGCTAAAGTATGATGATGGATTAAACCCAGATCAGTTGACTGGGGGTGAGTGCTTGCAATGTTCAACACTCCGTCCATCATCCCCTTTGGTTTTGCATTGTTCGCCCTAAGTTGGCAGGGTATGCCCAGACGTGGGTCCCTTGCTCACTTTGCCACTGGATTCAAGATAGCCTGGCTGATGACGGCTGTAAGCCAGAAACCGGTCCCAGGATGCTTGTTTCCGGTCCAGGGAAGACATGGCTTGGCAGTTCGGGCTGGACTGTTCCCATGAGGCACAGGGTGAGACTGATTTGCATATGGCCATGTCTGAACTGGGGTGGCGGAGTGAGCTAAAGAATGATGATGGATTAAACCCAGATCAGTTGACTGGGGTGAGTGCTTGCAATGTTCAACACTCCGTCCATCATCCCCTTTGGTTTTGCATTGTTCGCCCTAAGTTGCCAGGGTATGCCCAGACATGGGTCCCTAGCTCACTTTGCCACTGGATTCAAGATAGCCTGGCTGATGACGGCTGTAAGCCAGAAACCGGTCACAGGATGCTTGTTTCCGGTCCAGGGAAGACATGGCTTGGCAGTTTGGGCTGGACTGTTCCCATGAGTCACAGGGTCAGACTGATTTGCATATGGCCATGTCTGAACTGGGGTGGCGGAGTGAGCTAAAGAATGATGATGGATTAAACCCAGATCAGTTGACTGGGGGTGAGTGCTTGCAATGTTCAACACTCCGTCCATCATCCCCTTTGGTTTTGCATTGTTCGCCCTAAGTTGGCAGGGTATGCCCAGACGTGGGTCCCTTGCTCACATTGCCACTGGATTCAAGATAGCCTGGCTGATGACGGCTGTAAGCCAGAAACCGGTCCCAGGATGCTTGTTTCCGGTCCAGTGAGGATATGGCTTGGCAGTTCAGGCTGGACTGTTCCCATGAGGCAGAGGGTCAGACTGATTTGCATACGGCCATGTCTGAACTGGGGTGGCGAAGTGAGCTAAAGAATGATGATGGATTAAACCCAGATCAGTTGACTGGGGGTGAGTGCTTGCAATGTTCAACACTCCGTCCATCATCCCCTTTGGTTTTGCATTGTTCGCCCTAAGTTGGCAGGGTATGCCCAGACGTGGTCCCTTGCTCACTTTGCCACTGTATTCAAGATAGCCTGGCTGATGACGGCTGTAAGCCAGAAACCGGTCCCAGGATGCTTGTTTCCGGACCAGGGAAGACATGGCTTGGCAGTTCCGGCTGGACTGTTCCCAGGAGTCACAGGGTCAGACTGATTTGCATTTGGCCATGTCTGAACTGGGGTGGCGGAGTGAGCTAAAGAATGATGATGGATTAAACCCAGATCAGTTGACTGGGGGTGAGTGCTTGCAATGTTCAACACTCCGTCCATCATCCCCTTTGGTTTTGCATTGTTCGCCCTAAGTTGGCAGGGTATGCCCAGACGTGGGTCCCTTGCTCACTTTGCCACTGGATTCAAGATAGCCTGGCTGATGACGGCTGTAAGCCAGAAACCGGTCACAGGATGCTTGTTTCCGGTCCAGGGAAGACATGGCTTGGCAGTTCGGGCTGGACTGTTCCCATGAGGCACAGGGTGAGACTGATTTGCATATGGCCATGTCTGAACTGGGGTGGCGGAGTGAGCTAAAGAATGATGATGGATTAAACCCAGATCAGTTGACTGGGGTGAGTGCTTGCAATGTTCAACACTCCGTCCATCATCCCCTTTGGTTTTGCATTGTTCGCCCTAAGTTGGCAGGGTATGCCCAGACGTGGTCCCTTGCTCACTTTGCCACTGTATTCAAGATAGCCTGGCTGATGACGGCTGTAAGCCAGAAACCGGTCCCAGGATGCTTGTTTCCGGACCAGGGAAGACATGGCTTGGCAGTTCCGGCTGGACTGTTCCCAGGAGTCACAGGGTCAGACTGATTTGCATTTGGCCATGTCTGAACTGGGGTGGCGGAGTGAGCTAAAGAATGATGATGGATTAAACCCAGATCAGTTGACTGGGGGTGAGTGCTTGCAATGTTCAACACTCCGTCCATCATCCCCTTTGGTTTTGCATTGTTCGCCCTAAGTTGGCAGGGTATGCCCAGACGTGGGTCCCTTGCTCACTTTGCCACTGGATTCAAGATAGCCTGGCTGATGACGGCTGTAAGCCAGAAACCGGTCACAGGATGCTTGTTTCCGGTCCAGGGAAGACATGGCTTGGCAGTTCGGGCTGGACTGTTCCCATGAGGCACAGGGTGAGACTGATTTGCATATGGCCATGTCTGAACTGGGGTGGCGGAGTGAGCTAAAGAATGATGATGGATTAAACCCAGATCAGTTGACTGGGGTGAGTGCTTGCAATGTTCAACACTCCGTCCATCATCCCCTTTGGTTTTGCATTGTTCGCCCTAAGTTGGCAGGGTATGCCCAGACATGGGTCCCTTGCTCACTTTGCCACTGGATTCAAGATAGCCTGGCTGATGACGGCTGTAAGCCAGAAACCGGTCACAGGATGCTTGTTTCCGGTCCAGGGAAGACATGGCTTGGCAGTTTGGCTGGACTGTTCCCATGAGTCACAGGGTCAGACTGATTTGCATATGGCCATGTCTGAACTGGGGTGGCGGAGTGAGCTAAAGAATGATGATGGATTAAACCCAGATCAGTTGACTGGGGGTGAGTGCTTGCAATCTTCAACACTCCGTCCATCATCCCCTTTGGTTTTGCATTGTTCGCCCTAAGTTGGCAGGGTATGCCCAGACGTGGGTCCCTTGCTCACATTGCCACTGGATTCAAGATAGCCTGGCTGATGACGGCTGTAAGCCAGAAACCGGTCCCAGGCTGCTTGTTTCCGGTCCAGGGAGGATATGGCTTGGCAGTTCAGGCTGGACTGTTCCCATGAGGCAGAGGGTCAGACTGATTTGCATATGGCCATGTCTGAACTGGGGTGGCGAAGTGAGCTAAAGAATGATGATGGATTAAACCCAGATCAGTTGACTGGGGGTGAGTGCTTGCAATGTTCAACACTCCGTCCATCATCCCCTTTGGTTTTGCATTGTTCGCCCTAAGTTGGCAGGGTATGCCCAGACGTGGGTCCCTTGCTCACTTTGCCACTGGATTCAAGATAGCCTGGCTGATGATGGCTGTAAGCCAGAAACCGGTCCCAGGATGCTTGTTTCCGGTCCAGGGAAGACATGGCTTGGCAGTTCGGGCTGGACTGTTCCCATGAGGCACAGGGTCAGACTGATTTGCATATGGCCATGTCTGAACTGGGGTGGCGGAGTGAGCGAAAGAATGATGATGGATTAAACCCAGATCAGTTGACTGGGGGTGAGTGCTTGCAATGTTCAACACTCCGTCCATCATCCCCTTTGGTTTTGCATTGTTCGCCCTAAGTTGGCAGGGTATGCCCAGACGTGGTCCCTTGCTCACTTTGCCACTGTATTCAAGATAGCCTGGCTGATGACGGCTGTAAGCCAGAAACCGGTCCCAGGATGCTTGTTTCCGGTCCAGGGAAGACATGGCTTGGCAGTTCCGGCTGGACTGTTCCCATGAGTCACAGTGTCAGACTGATTTGCATTTGGCCATGTCTGAACTGGGGTGGCGGAGTGAGCTAAAGAATGATGATGGATTAAACCCAGATCAGTTGACTGGGGGTGAGTGCTTGCAATGTTCAACACTCCGTCCATCATCCCCTTTGGTTTTGCATTGTTCGCCCTAAGTTGGCAGGGTATGCCCAGACGTGGGTCCCTTGCTCACTTTGCCACTGGATTCAAGATAGCCTGGCTGATGACGGCTGTCAGCCAGAAACCGGTCCCAGGATGCTTGTTTCCAGTCCAGGGAAGACATGGCTTGGCAGTTCGGGCTGGACTGTTCCCATGAGGCACAGGGTCAGACTGATTTGCATATGGCCATGTCTGAACTGGGGTGGCAGAGTGAGCTAAAGAATGATGATGGATTAAACCCAGATCAGTTGACTGGGGGTGAGTGCTTGCAATGTTCAACACTCCGTCCATCATCCCCTTTGGTTTTGCATTGTTCGCCCTAAGTTGGCAGGGTATGCCCAGACGTGGGTCCCTTGCTCACTTTGCCACTGGATTCAAGATAGCCTGGCTGATGACGGCTGTAAGCCAGAAACCGGTCACAGGATGCTTGTTTCCGGTCCAGGGAAGACATGGCTTGGCAGTTCGGGCTGGACTGTTCCCATGAGGCACAGGGTGAGACTGATTTGCATATGGCCATGTCTGAACTGGGGTGGCGGAGTGAGCTAAAGAATGATGATGGATTAAACCCAGATCAGTTGACTGGGGTGAGTGCTTGCAATGTTCAACACTCCGTCCATCATCCCCTTTGGTTTTGCATTGTTCGCCCTAAGTTGGCAGGGTATGCCCAGACATGGGTCCCTTGCTCACTTTGCCACTGGATTCAAGATAGCCTGGCTGATGATGGCTGTAAGCCAGAAACCGGTCCCAGGATGCTTGTTTCCGGTCCAGGGAAGACATGGCTTGGCAGTTCGGGCTGGACTGTTCCCATGAGTCACAGGGTCAGACTGATTTGCATATGGCCATGTCTGAACTGGGGTGGCGGAGTGAGCTAAAGAATGATGATGGATTAAACCCAGATCAGTTGACTGGGGGTGAGTGCTTGCAATGTTCAACACTCCGTCCATCATCCCCTTTGGTTTTGCATTGTTCGCCCTAAGTTGGCAGGGTATGCCCAGACGTGGGTCCCTTGCTCACATTGCCACTGGATTCAAGATAGCCTGGCTGATGACGGCTGTAAGCCAGAAACCGGTCCCAGGATGCTTGTTTCCGGTCCACGGAGGACATGGCTTGGCAGTTCAGGCTGGACTGTTCCCATGAGGCAGAGGGTCAGACTGATTTGCATATGGCCATGTCTGAACTGGGGTGGCGAAGTGAGCTAAAGAATGATGATGGATTAAACCCAGATCAGTTGACTGGGGGTGAGTGCTTGCACTGTTCAACACTCCGTCCATCATCCCCTTTGGTTTTGCATTGTTCGCCCTAAGTTGGCAGGGTATGCCCAGACGTGGGTCCCTTGCTCACTTTGCCACTGGATTCAAGATAGCCTGGCTGATGATGGCTGTAAGCCAGAAACCGGTCCCAGGATGCTTGTTTCCGGTCCAGGGAAGACATGGCTTGGCAGTTCGGGCTGGACTGTTCCCATGAGGCACATGGTCAGACTGATTTGCATATGGCCATGTCTGAACTGGGATGGCGGAGTGAGCTAAAGAATGATGATGGATTAAACCCAGATCAGTTGACTGGGGGTGAGTGCTTGCAATGTTCAACACTCCGTCCATCATCCCCTTTGGTTTCCATTGTTCGCCCTAAGTTGGCAGGGTATGCCCAGACGTGGGTCCCTTGCTCACTTTGCCACTGGATTCAAGATAGCCTGGCTGATGACGGCTGTAAGCCAGAAACCGGTCCCAGGATGCTTGTTTCCGGTCCAGGGAAGACATGGCTTGGCAGTTCCGGCTGGACTGTTCCCATGAGTCACAGGGTCAGACTGATTTGCATTTGGCCATGTCTGAACTGGGGTGGCGGAGTGAGCTAAAGAATTATGATGGATTAAACCCAGATCAGTTGACTGGGGGTGAGTGCTAGCAATGTTCAACACTCCGTCCATCATCCCCTTTGGTTTTGCATTGTTCGCCCTAAGTTGGCAGGGTATGCCCAGACGTGGGTCCCTTGCTCACTTTGCCACTGGATTCAAGATAGCCTGGCTGATGACGGCTGTAAGCCAGAAACCGGTCCCAGGATGCTTGTTTGAGGTCCAGGGAAGACATGGTGTAGGAGAGTAGGATCTGCCTCTTATGTTGCCCCCACTTTTTTTCTGATGTTTACACTGGTTTCTGGCTATAGTCGGGCTGGGTCCCTGCTAATCAGGGCCCCAGCCTCTCTGTTCTCTCTAAACAACTTGGAGTGCACTCTAGGTGCACTAGTGATTGGATATTGTGGTACCTTATGAGTCCCTAGTATATGGTACCTTAAGTACCAAGCGCATAGGTACTTCACAGGCCTCCCAGGGGCTGAAGCATGTATTATGCCACCCCTGGGAAGCTGACTAAATCTGACACCACAGGTCTGCTACTGCAGCCTGGGTGAGGTGGTGCATGCACCCCTTACTGTGGTATGGGCTACCTATACCACTACATACATACACACAAACAAACCTATAAGTCACTCCTATTGCAGGCCTTATCAATCCTGAAGGCAGAGTGCTTGGTTCTTGTGTGGGAGGGTGTCCCTGCATGAGCAGAGCCCCTCTGCAGCATTCAGATATCCTTCTCTGATGCTGTTTGTAGTGCAGCCTGACCATATACTCTTAAGCGCATTATAACCTTGCGTTAAATGCTAACTTTGGGATGGCTGCACGGAAACATGTCGTGTTTGGTGTCAAACATCTTGGAATACTACCCCCCGCCAGTTCTGGCGGCGGGGGTAGCATTCCACCCTTCTAGAGGGAGAGACATGTACACACCGGCCTAACCGGTAACTTCTTTCCAGAGCCCTGGCATCACAAGATGGATGCCACCAGTCACAGACACTGTTCTGCCCTCCAGCTGATGACCGAAACTCACAGTGGAGGAAGCCCAACAATAGATATCCTGTCGCAAGGGGTGTGACCACCTCCCAGACAGGGTTTAGTGTATTGGGGCTGGGTGGGTGCACTCTTAGAGTGCTTTGAAGTCCTGCACTGGGGGAGCAGAAGGCTCCTCTGTGCATACCCCAGTTGAAACCGGCTCAGGGGCTACCTGCCCCTGCTCTGGCGTGAAACTGGACAAAGGGAAGTGGGTTTAGCCACCCACTCCCCTGACCCTCCCATAGGTGGGGTCATAGAGCTAGTCTCTCCCTTCTTTTTAGTATAAGAGGAAGAACCTGTGCATTGCAACCCAGATCTCCCTGGATGACGCTCTACAGAAGAATCCTGGATCTTCGACGTTCCACTACCTTTGGAAGCCTGAAGAATCTCCCTTGGAGTCAAGGAGTGACTCCCCTGCTTGGCAGGCACCAAAAACTACAACGACGGTCGCAAACTACGCCGCTCCCGCCGGAGTCCGAAGTCCCTGCAGCCCAGGAAGAGAATTTCCTGACTTATCCAAGGCCATCGTGAGTCCCCAGCGAAGCTGAGGCAAGTGGACCCCACGAGCGACGAGGAACCACAGCCCCTGGGTACTGTGCACTATTGTCAAGTGCAACCCCTTCACGACGTTCTACGAACTTGTGCTTTGGACCACGTGTGGTCCCAGCCTCTAGCAGAGATCCCTCCCGAAGTCAGAGGCCTACACCGTCCCGAGGGACCGTGGGCCCCTGTTGAGTGGATCCTCCCGAGGTGTCTTCGCGATCCCCTGCCAGTCGGCTTGTGGGTCCCCAGAAGACTTTCCAATGAAACCAAAGGGCTCCCCTGGTTGCTCCAGGCCTGCCCTGACCTACCCTTGCTGGGTAAGTTTCCCAGACCTTATTGGTCTGCACCATTGACTTTTCCTCATCACCACGAGACTTGCTGCTACCAAGGCTTGTTGGCTCCAATCGAGTCGCCGACACCTTAGAAAGCTGCAGACGTCGTGGGACACACCGAATCCAGCTCCTGGTCATCATCGATGCTGCCTGGACCACGTGGTTGAAGAGTCAAGACACCAGTGAACGACCCGAAGCTGTCGATGACGGTGGGCATTCATCTTCCTTGCCCAGAGTCACTGCCAAGTGACTGTGAACACTGTCCCCTCTGCTTTCAGGTCTTCCTCCGTCCGAATCCAGGCTTTGATTCCAACAGACACTTCTTCTGTCGTCGCAAGCAGCAAGTCTTCATTGGTTCCCATTGAGAACGACGCCGCGACCCGACACCAAAGGACACCTATGCACCCGGCTCCCCTGGGTGAGGTAACTTCAGCACTACGGTGCTCCTGTGGGTGTGGGCCCTAGAACTACTTACCCTGTAAGTGGCTTGCTTGTAGCTACCCTAGAAGTGCCCTAAAACTCCAATTTTCCCCGTGCGATTATCGCACTGGCTCGTATAGGGCTCGCGTCTGTGTTAGACACATCGCGTCCAACTCCCTTGTAACTCAATCAGTATCCGCGTCCTTCGACTCGTACTGACCGATTAGTGTGTTCGCCTCGAACACGCCAGGGACCTGTAACATTGATAACTCAATCGCGTTCTCTCGCATAGACTCGTACAGGACTCGCACCAGTGTATGAACACCGCGTCCGTCCCCTGTGGGTCTCCTACAACTACCTGGGGTGGTTCTTTGGGGTCCCTCGATTCTAAATGCTCTAGACCACGGTCTAGCCAAGATAAGATTGTGATATTTACTTGTGCTAACTTATTTTGATAAAACATTGGGGCATATTAGCAAGGGCACTATCGCCGCTTTAGCGGCACTTTTTGCCGCTAAAGCGGCGATATTTATATCGCCCTATCAGCAAACTGTCTCTAACAGCAGTTAGCGACAGTTTGCGGGCATTAGCGCCCGTTTTTACCGCTTTGCATGTCAGCGATATTTATCGCTAATGACATGCAAAGTGGGCGTTCCCGACGAACAAACCTGGGAAACACTCGCTAACAGGCCTATCGCCTATTAGCAAGGTGGCCATGGCCCCAGTTAGCGACGTGAAAAGTCGCGCTAACCGGGGTCATCGCCATTTATTTAACACCTGCAATTAGCAGGTGTTAGCCATACCTAACATGGGGGGGTGGATTATGCTGATACGACCACAGGGTCGTATCAGCAAGGTGTTCTCCCTTCTCCATGCAACATCGCTGGTTTTTCAGCGATGTTGGCCTATTTCCCCGCTATCGCTGGAATATTCATCGCCATAGCGCTAATCGTTGCTAATACAGCGTTAGCGTGGCGATATATTCCAGCGATAGCCGGCGATAAAAAAAATCACGCTAAGCAGGGTTAGCGATGATTATCGCCTCTTCTTGCTAATATGCCCCATTGACTTGTACATATGTCCTGGCTTCTAATCTCATAAAGAGATTAGTAGAGAGTTGTTTATTGATAAATACATATATATTTGATATATATACCTGTGTGGTGTCTTTTCATTTGGTGATTCAAGAGATTGTGTGGTAAAACAAGCTGCTTTACATTCCTCCAAGACTTAGCCTGAAGGCTGCTCTCCACAGCTACCACTAGGATAGCTTTCTATAAAGGTTGTCTTAAACCTACCTACCATAAGAGTCGAATTGGACTGGTGTAAGGTGTCCACTTTAATTAGTGAACAGCATATACCAGGCCAACTTCTCACATTGGTGGCAGCGTGTGGGATTCCAGCTTGCTATTGTTTTACCAGAAAATCTCTATTTGAATTACTAACTGAAAACCACTATAGGTACTCAAGGTACATATAAAGTCAAGCTTAGTATCAATAAGTTCTACTGAACTTAGAGCTGTGTGCCAAGGGATAGCACACCCTTTCTACAGCTCAAGCTAGGATCAGTAGGCCACACACTAGTGTAGGTAGTACAACACTGCACAACACTAGAATGTCCTTAAGGGATGGACCCAGTGGATCCACCCAGCTTCAGTATAAGGACATGACTTTCTTTGACTTGAAAGCCATGTGTGCTGAGAGGCACCTGAAGATAGGACAGAGTCCCTCCACACTACACCTGATAGATCTGCTGACAGCAGATGATCTTAGATTAGCTCTAGGAGCTAATGGGTCTGAATCAGGGGGTGGGTCAATTACAGTGTCTGGGTCAGATGATGAACATCAAGTTGACAAGACTCTGAGATTGTAGGGCCAGGCCCCAAGGGGTCTGAAAAGGACAGAGGAATTCTCCCTAAGAGAACTGACACAGTGGAGGAGAGGCACAGGTCCCTTTCTAGGGACTCTGACCGCTCCTATCACTCTGGCAGAGAATTTGTCCAGCAGAGGAACTCCTACTTTCCAAGAAGAGAGACCTCCTCTGAAAGACTGTGCACACTGCTGCCGTATGAGGAAGCAAGATTTGCCCTCAAAACCAAGCAGTTGGCATTAGATAGAGAAGCCTTTGAGCTCCAGAGAGCTTCTAGAAAAGAGGGGATAGAACCCCCTGGTGGCAGCAACAGTGTCCCTAGAGGCAGAGAATATATTCCAGACCATAGAAACCTGAGCAAGGTTGTTCCTCCCTACCAGAGTGGGGATGATATCCATAAGTGGATAACTGCTATGGAAAGGGCCTGTAGAGTACAACAGGTCCCCCAAAAGCAGTGGGCAGCAATCTTGTGGCTCTCCTTTTCAGACAAAGGTAGAGACAAGCTCCTCACTGTTAGAGAAGAGGATGCTGATGACTATGAAGTCCTGAAGAGTGCACTGATAGATGGGTTTGGCTTAACCACTGAGCAGTACAGGTTGAAGTTCAGAGACACCCAGAAGGCACAGACTCAGGACTGGACTGACTTTGTAGATTGTGCAACCAAGGCTCTGGAGGGTTGGCTGGTTGGCAGTAGGGTTACTGATTTCAAGGTATTGTATAATCTAATGATGAGAGAACAGATCCTTAATAATTGCCAGAACCAGTTGTTGCATCAATACCTGGTGGACTCCGATCTGACCTCTCCCCAAGAATTGGGAAAGAAGGCAGACAAGTGGGTCAGAACCAGGGTGAGGCAGAAAACCCGGAACCAAGGGGGTGACACCAAGAAGCAGGATTCTAAGGGCTCTGAGAAAGGTGGGGATAAGTCAACAGACCAGAAGTCTTCACAAGGGCCCCAAAAATCTGCATCTGGTGGGGAGTCACAATCCAACAAGGGAAAAGGCCAAAAGAAGTCCTGGTGCAAATTCTGTAAACAGAAAGGGCACTGGACTTCTGACTGTAACAAGTCCACAGACCAAACCACCACCACTCCTGCCCCTAAGGCAACTGTTCCCCCTAGTCCATCTACTGGTGGGGGTGGTACACAGAAGAAGGGTGTAGTAGGGTTGACCCTTGGTTCTGAAGTGGACGCTGACCTAGTCAGAGTACCCACTCAGGCAATGCTGATTTGTGATGGAGACATTGACATGTCCTTCCTAGTAAGCCCCAGTAATCTGGGCAAATACAAACAGCAGCCTGTAATAAATGGCAAACAGGCTTTGGCATTTAGGGACACAGGTGCTAGTGTCACCATGGTGGCAGAGGATCTTGTGGACCCTGGACAGATCATCCTGGGTGAAATGTACCAGGTGACCAATGCAAGCAATGTCAGGACCAACCATAGTCTGGCAGTTGTGAATTTCTCCTGGGGAGGGGTAACTGGCCTCAAGAAGGTTGTAGTCAGTGCAGACCTCCCTGTAGAATGTCTATTGGGCAATGATCTAGAGACTTCAGCCTGGTCTGAAGTCGAGTTATGGACTCATGCTGAGATGTTGGGCATCCCTGCAGAGGTATTTGCTGTGACCAGGTCACAAGCCAAAATGCATAACACTGAACCAGCTCTGGATCCTGAAATTATGGACCAGATGCTTCCCAAGAGGAGGAGCAGTAGGGTTAAGGCAGTGCCTTCCCCTTTGTCTCAGATCACAGATTCCCCTCCCCAGGGAGGAGGAGCAGACCCTGAAGAAGGAACTGCCCCAGTGGAACTTGAGCCTGATCAGGTTGAGTTCTTGGGGGCAGGGGGCCCTTCTAGGGAAGATCTGAGTAAGGAGCAACAGTGCTGCCCCTCTCTTGAACCCCTCAGACAGCAGGCTGCTGCTGAGGCTGCTGGGAGTGCTAGTGGGTCCCATAAAGTTTATTGGGATGAGGGACTCCTATATTCTGAAGGTAGAGATCCAGCCCCTGGAGCCACCAGGAGGTTGGTAATACCTCAGAAGTTTAGGGGTTCCTCTTGACCCTAGCACATGACATCCCTTTAGCAGGTCACTTGGGCCAAAACAAGACCTGGGACAGGCTTGTTCCACATTTTCATTGGCCACATATGTCAGAGGACACAAAGGAGTTTTGTCGCTCCTGTGTCACATGCCAAGCCAGTGGCAAGGCAGGTGGCACCACAAAGGCCCCCTGATACCACTACCTGTGGTGGGGGTACCCTTTGAAAGGGTAGGGATTGACATTGTTGGTCCCCTTGACCCTCAAACCGCATCTGGGCACAGATTTATCCTGGTGGTAGTGGATCATGCCACCAGGTACCCAGAGGCAATTCCCCTGAGGACCACCACAGCCCCTGTGGTGGCAAGAGCCCTCATTGGAGTCTTCTCCAGAGTGGGTTTCCCAAAGGAGGTCATCTCTGACAGAGGTACCAACTTCATGTCAGGATATTTGAAAGCAATGTGGAAGGAGTGTGGTGTGACTTATAAGTTCACCACCCCCTATCACCCACAATGCAATAGTTTGGTTGAACGCTTCAACAAAACCCTTAAGGGAATGATTAAAGGACTCCCAGAGAAGCTTAGGCGGAAATGGGACCTTCTTCTTCCCTGCCTGTTGTTTGCCTACAGAGAGGTTCCACAGAAGGGGGTTGGTTACAGCCCATTTGAGCTTCTGTTTGGGCATCCTGTAAGGGGTCCATTGTGTTTGGTCAAAGAGGGCTGGGAGTTACCTCTCAAGCCCCCAAACAGGATGTGATGGACTATGTACTTGGTCTCCGCTCCAGGATGGCTGAATACATGAAAAAGGCAACCAAAAACCTGGAGGCCAGCCAAGAATTACAAAAAGCTTGGCATGACCAAAGGCTGTGCTGACTGTGTACCAGCCAGGACAGAAAGTGTGGGTGTTGGAGCCTGTGGCCCCAGCAGCCCTCCAAGACAAGTGGAGTGGCCCCCATACAATAGTTGAACAAAAGGGAGAAGTCACCTATCTGGTGAATCTTGGAACTCCCAGGAGCCCCCTAAGGGTGCTCCATGTCAACAGATTGAAACCATATGTTGACAGGGCTGACATGGGCTTGCTCATGGCAACTGATGAGGACCAGGAGGAGGAGAGTGACCCTCTCCCTGACCTTCTCTCACAGAACCCTGATGATGGGTCAGTAGATGGTGTTGCTTTGGCAAGCAGCCTCACTGACCATCAGCAAACTGAGTGCAGGCAGGTTCTGCAACAGTACAGACATATGTTTAGCCTGACCCCTAGTCAGACTACCTGGTGCACCCATGAGGTGGACACTGGCGACAGTCTGCCTGTCAAGAGTAAAATCTACAGGCAACCTGACCATGTCAGGGACTGTATCAGGACTGAAGTCCAGAAAATGTTGGAGTTAGGTGTGATTGAGCCTTCAGATAGCCCATGGGCTAGCCCAGTAGTCCTAGTACCCAAGCCTCATACCCAGGGTGGTAAGAAAGAAATGAGGTTTTGTGTAGACTACAGAGGCCTCAATGCAGTCACTAGGACTGATGTCTACCCCATACCAAGGGCAGATGAGCTGGTTGATACTTTGGCCTCAGCCAAGTATCTAAGTACATTTGACCTAACAGCTGGCTACTGGCAGATCAGATTAGCTGATGATGCAAAAGCCAAAACAGCATTTTCGACCCCTGGTGGGCACTACCACTTTGTGGTGATGCCCTTTGGATTGAAAAATGCACCTGCCACTTTTCAGAGGTTGGTGAATAAAGTTCTGGCAGGGATGGAAACTTATTGCTCAGCTTATCTAGATGATATTGCTGTCTTTAGTTCCTCCTGGCAGAATCACCTGGTCCACCTCAGGAATGTTTTGGAGGCTCTGCAGAAAGCAGGCCTCACTATCAAGGCCACTAAGTGCCAGATAGGGCAGAGTCAGGTTGTGCACCTGGGCCACCTTGTAGGTGGAGTGCAAAACACACAAGATGATGGACGGAATGCTGCACATTGGCAAACATTCACCCCCAGTCACAGATCTGGGTTTAATCCATCGTTATTTTGCTTCACCACGCCGCCCCAGTTCAGACATAGCCATATGCAAATCAGTCTTGACCCTGTGCCTCATGGGAACAGTCCAGACCGAACTGCCAAGCCATGTCTTCCCTGGACCGGAATCAAGCATCCCAAGACCGGTTTCAGGCTATCAGCCTTCATCAGCCAGGATAGCTAGACTCCAGTGGAGTAGTGAGCACGGGACCCACGTCTGGGCATACCCTTCCCACATAGGGCGAAATGCAAAACACACAAGATGATGGACGGAATGCTGCACATTGGCAAACATTCACCCCCAGTCACAGATCTGGGTTTAATCCATCGTTATTTTGCTTCGCCACGCCACCCCAGTTCAGACATAGCCATATGCAAATCAGTCTTGACCCTGTACCTCATGGGAACAGTCCAGACCGAACTGCCAAGCCATGTCTTCCCTGGACCGGAATCAAGCATCCTAGGACCGGTTTCAGGCTATCAGCCTTCATCAGCCAGGATAGCTAGACTCCAGTGGCGTAGTGAGCACGGGACCCACGTCTGGGCATACCCTTCCCACATAGGGCGAAATGCAAAACACACAAGATGATGGACGGAATGCTGCACATTGGCAAACATTCACCCACAGTCACAGATCTGGGTTTAATCCATCGTTATTTTGCTTCACCACGCCACCCCAGTTCAGACATAGCCATATGCAAATCAGTCTTGACCCTGTGCCTCATGGGAACAGTCCAGACCGAACTGCCAAGCCATGTCTTCCCTGGACCGGAATCAAGCATCCTAGGACCGGTTTCAGGCTATCAAACTTCCTCAGCCAGGATAGCTAGACTCCAGTGGCGTAGTGAGCACGGGACCCACGTCTGGGCATACCCTTCCCACATAGGGCGAAATGCAAAACACACAAGATGATGGACGGAATGCTGCACATTGGCAAACATTCACCCCCAGTCACAGATCTGGGTTTAATCCATCGTTATTTTGCTTCACCACGCCACCCCAGTTCAGACATAGCCATATGCAAATCAGTCTTGACCCTGTGCCTCATGGGAACAGTCCAGACCGAACTGCCAAGCCATGTCTTCCCTGGACCGGAATCAAGCATCCTAGGACCAGTTTCAGGCTATCAGCCTTCATCAGCCAGGATAGCTAGACTCCAGTGGCGTAGTGAGCACGGGACCCACGTCTGGGCATACCCTTCCCACATAGGGCGAAATGCAAAACACACAAGATGATGGACGGAATGCTGCACATTGGCAAACATTCACCCCCAGTCACAGATCTGGGTTTAATCCATCGTTATTTTGCTTCACCACGCCACCACAGTTCAGACATAGCCATATGCAAATCAGTCTTGACCCTGTGCCTCATGGGAACAGTCCAGACCGAACTGCCAAGCCATGTCTTCCCTGGACCGGAATCAAGCATCCTAGGACCAGTTTCAGGCTATCAGCCTTCATCAGCCAGGATAGCTAGACTCCAGTGGCGTAGTGAGCACGGGACCCACGTCTGGGCATACCCTTCCCACATAGGGCGAAATGCAAAACACACAAGATGATGGACGGAATGCTGCACATTGGCAAACATTCACCCCCAGTCACAGATCTGGGTTTAATCCATCGTTATTTTGCTTCACCACGCCACCCCAGTTCAGACATAGCCATATGAAAATCAGTCTTGACCCTGTGCCTCATGGGAACAGTCCAGACCGAACTGCCAAGCCATGTCTTCCCTGGACCGGAATCAAGCATCCTAGGACCGGTTTCAGGCTATCAGCCTTCATCAGCCGGGATAGCTAGACTCCAGTGGCGTAGTGAGCACGGGACCCACGTCTGGGCATACCCTTCCCACATAGGGCGAAATGCAAAACACACAAGATGATGGACGGAATGCTGCACATTGGCAAACATTCACCCCCAGTCACAGATCTGGGTTTAATCCATCGTTATTTTGCTTCACCACGCCACCCCAGTTCAGACATAGCCATATGCAAATCAGTCTTGACCCTGTGCCTCATGGGAACAGTCCAGACCGAACTGCCAAGCCATGTCTTCCCTGGACCGGAATCAAGCATCCTAGGACCGGTTTCAGGCTATCAGCCTTTATCAGCCAGGATAGCTAGACTCCAGGGGCGTAGTGAGCACGGGACCCACGTCTGGGCATACCCTTCCCACATAGAGCGAAATGCAAAACACACAAGATGATGGACGGAATGCTGCACATTGGCAAACATTCACCCCCAGTCACAGATCTGGGTTTAATCCATCGTTATTTTGCTTCACCACGCCACCCCAGTTCAGACATAGCCATATGCAAATCAGTCTTGACCCTGTGCCTCATGGGAACAGTCCAGACCGAACTGCCAAGCCATGTCTTCCCTGGACCGGAATCAAGCATCCTAGGACCGGTTTCAGGCTATCAGCCTTCATCAGCCAGGATAGCTAGACTCCAGTGGCGTAGTGAGCACGGGACCCACGTCTGGGCATACCCTTCCCACATAGGGCGAAATGCAAAACACACAAGATGATGGACGGAATGCTGCACATTGGCAAACATTCACCCCCAGTCACAGATCTGGGTTTAATCCATCGTTATTTTGCTTCACCACGCCTCCCCAGTTCAGACATAGCCATATGCAAATCAGTATTGACCCTGTGCCTCATGGGAACAGTCCAGACCGAACTGCCAAGCCATGTCTTCCCTGGACCGGAATCAAGCATCCTAGGACCGGTTTCAGGCTATCAGCCTTCATCAGCCACGATAGCTAGACTCCAGTGGCGTAGTGAGCACGGGACCCACGTCTGGGCATACCCTTCCCACATAGGGTGAAATGCAAAACACAAAAGATGATGGACGGAATGCTGCACATTGGCAAACATTCACCCCCAGTCACAGATCTGGGTTTAATCCATCGTTATTTTGCTTCACCACGCCACCCCAGTTCAGACATAGCCATATGCAAATCAGTCTTGACCCTGTGCCTCATGGGAACAGTCCATACCGAACTGCCAAGCCATGTCTTCCCTGGACCGGAATCAAGCATCCTAGGACCGGTTTCAGGCTATCAGCCTTCATCAGCCAGGATAGCTAGACTCCAGTGGCGTAGTGAGCACGGGACCCACGTCTGGGCATACCCTTCCCACATAGGGCGAAATGCAAAACACACAAGATGATGGACGGAATGCTGCACATTGGCAAACATTCACCCCCAGTCACAGATCTGGGTTTAATCCATCGTTATTTTGCTTCACCACGCCACCCCAGTTCAGACATAGCCATATGCAAATCAGTCTTGACCCTGTGCCTCATGGGAACAGTCCAGACCGAACTGCCAAGCCATGTCTTCCCTGGACCGGAATCAAGCATCCTAGGACCGGTTTCAGGCTATCAGCCTTCATCAGCCAGGATAGCTAGACTCCAGTGGTGTAGTGAGCACGGGACCCACGTCTGGGCATACCCTTCCCACATAGGGCGAAATGCAAAACACACAAGATGATGGACGGAATGCTGCACATTGGCAAACATTCACCCCCAGTCACAGATCTGGGTTTAATCCATCGTTATTTTGCTTCACCACGCCACCCCAGTTCAGACATAGCCATATGCAAATCAGTCTTGACCCTGTGCCTCATGGGAACAGTCTAGACCGAACTGCCAAGCCATGTCTTCCCTGGACCGGAATCAAGCATTCTAGGACCGGTTTCAGGGTATCAGCCTTCATCAGCCAGGATAGCTAGACTCCAGTGGCGTAGTGAGCACGGGACCCACGTCTGGGCATACCCTTCCCACATAGGGCGAAATGCAAAACACACAAGATGATGGACGGAATGCTGCACATTGGCAAACATTCACCCCCAGTCACAGATCTGGGTTTAATCCATCGTTATTTTGCTTCACCACACCACCCCAGTTCAGACATAGCCATTTGCAAATCAGTCTTGACCCTGTGCCTCATGGGAACAGTCCAGACCGAACTGCCAAGCCATGTCTTCCCTGGACCGGAATCAAGCATCCTAGGACCGGTTTCAGGCTATCAGCCTTCATCAGCCAGGATAGCTAGACTCCAGTGGCGTAGTGAGCACGGGACCCATGTCTGGGCATACCCTTCCCACATAGGGCGAAATGCAAAACACACAAGATGATGGACGGAATGCTGCACATTGGCAAACATTCACCCCCAGTCACAGATCTGGGTTTAATCCATCGTTATTTTGCTTCACCACGCCACCCCAGTTCAGACATAGCCATATGCAAATCAGTCTTGACCATGTGCCTCATGGGAACAGTCCAGACCGAACTGCCAAGCCATGTCTTCCCTGGACCGGAATCAAGCATCCTAAGACCGGTTTCAGGCTATCAGCCTTCATCAGCCAGGATAGCTAGACTCCAGTGGCGTAGTGAGCACGGGACCCACTTCTGGGCATACCCTTCCCACATAGGGCGAAATGCAAAACACACAAGATGATGGACGGAATGCTGCACATTGGCAAACATTCACCCCCAGTCACAGATCTGGGTTTAATCCATCGTTATTTTGCTTCACCACGCCACCCCAGTTCAGACATAGCCATATGCAAATCAGTCTTGACCCTGTGCCTCATGGGAACAGTCCAGACCGAACTGCCAAGCCATGTCTTCCCTGGACCGGAATCAAGCATCCTAGGACCGGTTTCAGGCTATCAGCCTTCATCAGCCAGGATAGCTAGACTCCAGTGGCGTAGTGAGCACGGGACCCACGTCTGGGCATACCCTTCCCACATAGGGCGAAATGCAAAACACACAAGATGATGGACGGAATGCTGCACATTGGCAAACATTCACCCCCAGTCACAGATCTGGGTTTAATCCATCGTTATTTTGCTTCACCACGCCACCCCAGTTCAGACATAGCCATATGCAAATCAGTCTTGACCTTGTGCCTCATGGGAACAGTCCAGACCGAACTGCCAAGCCATGTCTTCCCTGGACCGGAATCAAGCATCCTAGGACCGGTTTCAGGCTATCAGCCTTCATCAGCCCGGATAGCTAGACTCCAGTGGCGTAGTGAGCACGGGACCCACGTCTGGGCATACCCTTCCCACATAGGGCGAAATGCAAAACACACAAGATGATGGACGGAATGCTGCACATTGGCAAACATTCACCCCCAGTCACAGATCTGGGTTTAATCCATCGTTATTTTGCTTCACCACGCCACCCCAGTTCAGACATAGCCATATGCAAATCAGTCTTGACCCTGTGCCTCATGGGAACAGTCCAGACCGAACTGCCAAGCCATGTCTTCCCTGGACCGGAATCAAGCATCCTAGGACCGGTTTCAGGCTATCAGCCTTCATCAGCCAGGATAGCTAGACTCCAGTGGCGTAGTGAGCATGGGACCCACGTCTGGGCATACCCTTCCCACATAGGGCGAAATGCAAAACACACAAGATGATGGACGGAATGCTGCACATTGGCAAACATTCACCCCCAGTCACAGATCTGGGTTTAATCCATCGTTATTTTGCTTCACCACGCAACCCCAGTTCAGACATAGCCATATGCAAATCTGTCTTGACCCTGTGCCTCATGGGAACAGTCCAGACCGAACTGCCAAGCCATGTCTTCCCTGGACCGGAATCAAGCATCCTAGGACCGGTTTCAGGCTATCAGCCTTCATCAGCCAGGATAGCTAGACTCCAGTGGCGTAGTGAGCACGGGACCCACGTCTGGGCATACCCTTCCCACATAGGGCGAAATGCAAAACACACAAGATGATGGACGGAATGCTGCACATTGGCAAACATTCACCCCCAGTCACAGATCTGGGTTTAATCCATCGTTATTTTGCTTCACCACGCCACCCCAGTTCAGACATAGCCATATGCAAATCAGTCTTGACACTGTGCCTCATGGGAACAGTCCAGACCGAACTGCCAAGCCATGTCTTCCCTGGACCGGAATCAAGCATCCTAGGACCGGTTTCAGGCTATCAGCCTTCATCAGCCAGGATAGCTAGACTCCAGTGGTGTAGTGAGCACGGGACTCACGTCTGGGCATACCCTTCCCACATAGGGCGAAATGCAAAACACACAAGATGATGGACGGAATGCTGCACATTGGCAAACATTCACCCCCAGTCACAGATCTGGGTTTAATCCATCGTTATTTTGCTTCACCACGCCACCCCAGTTCAGACATAGCCATATGCAAATCAGTCTTGACCCTGTGCCTCATGGGAACAGTCTAGACCGAACTGCCAAGCCATGTCTTCCCTGGACCGGAACCAAGCATTCTAGGACCGGTTTCAGGGTATCAGCCTTCATCAGCCAGGATAGCTAGACTCCAGTGGCGTAGTGAGCACGGGACCCACGTCTGGGCATACCCTTCC
Organism: Calotriton arnoldi; assembly: GCA_963921515.1. Taxonomy (NCBI): domain Eukaryota; kingdom Metazoa; phylum Chordata; class Amphibia; order Caudata; family Salamandridae; genus Calotriton; species Calotriton arnoldi. The sequence continues at coordinate 325,651 of CAWUFW010004540.1, read as the reverse complement.
CACATAGGGCGAAATGCAAAACACACAAGATGATGGACGGAATGCTGCACATTGGCAAACATTCACCCCCAGTCACAGATCTGGGTTTAATCCATCGTTATTTTGCTTCACCACGCCACCCCAGTTCAGACATAGCCATATGCAAATCAGTCTTGACCCTGTGCCTCATGGGAACAGTCCAGACCGAACTGCCAAGCCATGTCTTTCCTGGACCGGAATCAAGCATCCTAGGACCGGTTTCAGGCTATCAGCCTTCATCAGCCAGGATAGCTAGACTCCAGTGGCGTAGTGAGCACGGGACCCATGTCTGGGCATACCCTTCCCACATAGGGCGAAATGCAAAACACACAAGATGATGGACGGAATGCTGCACATTGGCAAACATTCACCCCCAGTCACAGATCTGGGTTTAATCCATCGTTATTTTGCTTCACCACGCCACCCCAGTTCAGACATAGCCATATGCAAATCAGTCTTGACCCTGTGCCTCATGGGAACAGTCCAGACCGAACTGCCAAGCCATGTCTTCCCTGGACCGGAATCAAGCATCCTAAGACCGGTTTCAGGCTATCAGCCTTCATCAGCCAGGATAGCTAGACTCCAGTGGCGTAGTGAGCACGGGACCCACGTCTGGGCATACCCTTCCCACATAGGGCGAAATGCAAAACACACAAGATGATGGACGGAATGCTGCACATTGGCAAACATTCACCCCCAGTCACAGATCTGGGTTTAATCCATCGTTATTTTGCTTCACCACGCCACCCCAGTTCAGACATAGCCATATGCAAATCAGTCTTGACCCTGTGCCTCATGGGAACAGTCCAGACCGAACTGCCAAGCAATGTCTTCCCTGGACCGGAATCAAGCATCCTAGGACCGGTTTCAGGCTATCAGCCTTCATCAGCCAGGATAGCTAGACTCCAGTGGTGTAGTGAGCACGGGACCCACGTCTGGGCATACCCTTCCCACATAGGGCGAAATGCAAAACACACAAGATGATGGACGGAATGCTGCACATTGGCAAACATTCACCCCCAGTCACAGATCTGGGTTTAATCCATCGTTATTTTGCTTCACCACGCCACCCCAGTTCAGACATAGCCATATGCAAATCAGTCTTGACCCTGTGCCTCATGGGAACAGTCTAGACCGAACTGCCAAGCCATGTCTTCCCTGGACCGGAATCAAGCATTCTAGGACCGGTTTCAGGGTATCAGCCTTCATCAGCCAGGATAGCTAGACTCCAGTGGCGTAGTGAGCACGGGACCCACGTCTGGGCATACCCTTCCCACATAGGGCGAAATGCAAAACACACAAGATGATGGACGGAATGCTGCACATTGGCAAACATTCACCCCCAGTCACAGATCTGGGTTTAATCCATCGTTATTTTGCTTCACCACGCCACCCCAGTTCAGACATAGCCATATGCAAATCAGTCTTGACCCTGTGCCTCATGGGAACAGTCCAGACCGAACTGCCAAGCCATGTCTTCCCTGGACCGGAATCAAGCATCCTAGGACCGGTTTCAGGCTATCAGCCTTCATCAGCCAGGATAGCTAGACTCCAGTGGCGTAGTGAGCACGGGACCCATGTCTGGGCATACCCTTCCCACATAGGGCGAAATGCAAAACACACAAGATGATGGACGGAATGCTGCACATTGGCAAACATTCACCCCCAGTCACAGATCTGGGTTTAATCCATTGTTATTTTGCTTCACCACGCCACCCCAGTTCAGACATAGCCATATGCAAATCAGTCTTGACCCTGAGCCTCATGGGAACAGTCCAGACCGAACTGCCAAGCCATGTCTTCCCTGGACCGGAATCAAGCATCCTAAGACCGGTTTCAGGCTATCAGCCTTCATCAGCCAGGATAGCTAGACTCCAGTGGCGTAGTGAGCACGGGACCCACGTCTGGGCATACCCTTCCCACATAGGGCGAAATGCAAAACACACAAGATGATGGACGGAATGCTGCACATTGGCAAACATTCACCCCCAGTCACAGATCTGGGTTTAATCCATCGTTATTTTGCTTCACCACGCCACCCCAGTTCAGACATAGCCATATGCAAATCAGTCTTGACCCTGTGCCTCATGGGAACAGTCCAGACCGAACTGCCAAGCCATGTCTTCCCTGGACCGGAATCAAGCATCCTAGGACCGGTTTCAGGCTATCAGCCTTCATCAGCCAGGATAGCTAGACTCCAGTGGCGTAGTGAGCACGGGACCCACGTCTGGGCATACCCTTCCCACATAGGGCGAAATGCAAAACACACAAGATGATGGACGGAATGCTGCACATTGGCAAACATTCACCCCCAGTCACAGATCTGGGTTTAATCCATCGTTATTTTGCTTCACCACGCCACCCCAGTTCAGACATAGCCATATGCAAATCAGTCTTGACCTTGTGCCTCATGGGAACAGTCCAGACCGAACTGCCAAGCCATGTCTTCCCTGGACCGGAATCAAGCATCCTAGGACCGGTTTCAGGCTATCAGCCTTCATCAGCCCGGATAGCTAGACTCCAGTGGCGTAGTGAGCACGGGACCCACGTCTGGGCATACCCTTCCCACATAGGGCGAAATGCAAAACACACAAGATGATGGACGGAATGCTGCACATTGGCAAACATTCACCCCCAGTCACAGATCTGGGTTTAATCCATCGTTATTTTGCTTCACCACGCCACCCCAGTTCAGACATAGCCATATGCAAATCAGTCTTGACCCTGTGCCTCATGGGAACAGCCCAGACCGAACTGCCAAGCCATGTCTTCCCTGGACCGGAATCAAGCATCCTAGGACCGGTTTCAGGCTATCAGCCTTCATCAGCCAGGATAGCTAGACTCCAGTGGCGTAGTGAGCACTGGACCCACGTCTGGGCATACCCTTCCCACATAGGGCGAAATGCAAAACACACAAGATGATGGACGGAATGCTGCACATTGGCAAACATTCACCCCCAGTCACAGATCTGGGTTTAATCCATCGTTATTTTGCTTCACCACGCAACCCCAGTTCAGACATAGCCATATGCAAATCAGTCTTGACCCTGTGCCTCATGGGAACAGTCCAGACCGAACTGCCAAGCCATGTCTTCCCTGGACCGGAATCAAGCATCCTAGGACCGGTTTCAGGCTATCAGCCTTCATCAGCCAGGATAGCTAGACTCCAGTGGCGTAGTGAGCATGGGACCCACGTCTGGGCATACCCTTCCCACATAGGGCGAAATGCAAAACACACAAGATGATGGACGGAATGCTGCACATTGGCAAACATTCACCCCCAGTCACAGATCTGGGTTTAATCCATCGTTATTTTGCTTCACCACGCCACCCCAGTTCAGACATAGCCATATGCAAATCAGTCTTGACCCTGTGCCTCATGGGAACAGTCCAGACCGAACTGCCAAGCAATGTCTTCCCTGGACCGGAATCAAGCATCCTAGGACCGGTTTCAGGCTATCAGCCTTCATCAGCCAGGATAGCTAGACTCCAGTGGTGTAGTGAGCACGGGACCCACGTCTGGGCATACCCTTCCCACATAGGGCGAAATGCAAAACACACAAGATGATGGACGGAATGCTGCACATTGGCAAACATTCACCCCCAGTCACAGATCTGGGTTTAATCCATCGTTATTTTGCTTCACCACGCCACCCCAGTTCAGACATAGCCATATGCAAATCAGTCTTGACCCTGTGCCTCATGGGAACAGTCCAGACCGAACTGCCAAGCCATGTCTTCCCTGGACCGGAATCAAGCATCCTAGGACCGGTTTCAGGCTATCAGCCTTTATCAGCCAGGATAGCTAGACTCCAGGGGCGTAGTGAGCACGGGACCCACGTCTGGGCATACCCTTCCCACATAGAGCGAAATGCAAAACACACAAGATGATGGACGGAATGCTGCAAATTGGCAAACATTCACCCCCAGTCACAGATCTGGGTTTAATCCATCGTTATTTTGCTTCACCACGCCACCCCAGTTCAGACATAGCCATATGCAAATCAGTCTTGACCCTGTGACTCATGGGAACAGTCCAGACCGAACTGCCAAGCCATGTCTTCCCTGGACCGGAATCAAGCACCCTAGGACCGGTTTCAGGCTATCAGCCTTCATCAGCCAGGATAGCTAGACTCCAGTGGCGTAGTGAGCACGGGACCCACGTCTGGGCATACCCTTCCCACATAGGGCGAAATGCAAAACACACAAGATGATGGACGGAATGCTGCACATTGGCAAACATTCACCCCCAGTCACAGATCTGGGTTTAATCCATCGTTATTTTGCTTCACCACGCCTCCCCAGTTCAGACATAGCCATATGCAAATCAGTATTGACCCTGTGCCTCATGGGAACAGTCCAGACCGAACTGCCAAGCCATGTCTTCCCTGGACCGGAATCAAGCATCCTAGGACCGGTTTCAGGCTATCAGCCTTCATCAGCCAGGATAGCTAGACTCCAGTGGCGTAGTGAGCACGGGACCCACGTCTGGGCATACCCTTCCCACATAGGGTGAAATGCAAAACACACAAGATGATGGACGGAATGCTGCACATTGGCAAACATTCACCCCCAGTCACAGATCTGGGTTTAATCCATCGTTATTTTGCTTCACCACGCCACCCCAGTTCAGACATAGCCATATGCAAATCAGTCTTGACCCTGTGCCTCATGGGAACAGTCCAGACCGAACTGCCAAGCCATGTCTTCCCTGGACCGGAATCAAGCATCCTAGGACCGGTTTCAGGCTATCAGCCTTCATCAGCCAGGATAGCTAGACTCCAGTGGCGTAGTGAGCACGGGACCCACGTCTGGGCATACCCTTCCCACATAGGGCGAAATGCAAAACACACAAGATGATGGACGGAATGCTGCACATTGGCAAACATTCACCCCCAGTCACAGATCTGGGTTTAATCCATCGTTATTTTGCTTCACCACGCCACCCCAGTTCAGACAAAGCCATATGCAAATCAGTCTTGACCCTGTGCCTCATGGGAACAGTCCAGACCGAACTGCCAAGCCATGTCTTCCCTGGACCGGAATCAAGCATCCTAGGACCGGTTTCAGGCTATCAGCCTTCATCAGCCAGGATAGCTAGACTCCAGTGGTGTAGTGAGCACGGGACCCACGTCTGGGCATACCCTTCCCACATAGGGCGAAATGCAAAACACACAAGATGATGGACGGAATGCTGCACATTGGCAAACATTCACCCCCAGTCACAGATCTGGGTTTAATCCATCGTTATTTTGCTTCACCACGCCACCCCAGTTCAGACATAGCCATATGCAAATCAGTCTTGACCCTGTGCCTCATGGGAACAGTCTAGACCGAACTGCCAAGCCATGTCTTCCCTGGACCGGAATCAAGCATTCTAGGACCGGTTTCAGGGTATCAGCCTTCATCAGCCAGGATAGCTAGACTCCAGTGGCGTAGTGAGCACGGGACCCACGTCTGGGCATACCCTTCCCACATAGGGCGAAATGCAAAACACACAAGATGATGGACGGAATGCTGCACATTGGCAAACATTCACCCCCAGTCACAGATCTGGGTTTAATCCATCGTTATTTTGCTTCACCACGCCACCCCAGTTCAGACATAGCCATTTGCAAATCAGTCTTGACCCTGTGCCTCATGGGAACAGTCCAGACCGAACTGCCAAGCCATGTCTTCCCTGGACCGGAATCAAGCATCCTAGGACCGGTTTCAGGCTATCAGCCTTCATCAGCCAGGATAGCTAGACTCCAGTGGCGTAGTGAGCACGGGACCCATGTCTGGGCATACCCTTCCCACATAGGGCGAAATGCAAAACACACAAGATGATGGACGGAATGCTGCACATTGGCAAACATTCACCCCCAGTCACAGATCTGGGTTTAATCCATCGTTATTTTGCTTCACCACGCCACCCCAGTTCAGACATAGCCATATGCAAATCAGTCTTGACCATGTGCCTCATGGGAACAGTCCAGACCGAACTGCCAAGCCATGTCTTCCCTGGACCGGAATCAAGCATCCTAAGACCGGTTTCAGGCTATCAGCCTTCATCAGCCAGGATAGCTAGACTCCAGTGGTGTAGTGAGCACGGGACCCACGTCTGGGCATACCCTTCCCACATAGGGCGAAATGCAAAACACACAAGATGATGGACGGAATGCTGCACATTGGCAAACATTCACCCCCAGTCACAGATCTGGGTTTAATCCATCGTTATTTTGCTTCACCACGCCACCCCAGTTCAGACATAGCCATATGCAAATCAGTCTTGACCCTGTGCCTCATGGGAACAGTCCAGACCGAACTGCCAAGCCATGTCTTCCCTGGACCGGAATCAAGCATCCTAGGACCGGTTTCAGGCTATCAGCCTTCATCAGCCAGGATAGCTAGACTCCAGTGGCGTAGTGAGCACGGGACCCACGTCTGGGCAGACCCTTCCCACATAGGGCGAAATGCAAAACACACAAGATGATGGACGGAATGCTGCACATTGGCAAACATTCACCCCCAGTCACAGATCTGGGTTTAATCCATCGTTATTTTGCTTCACCACGCCACCCCAGTTCAGACATAGCCATATGCAAATCAGTCTTGACCTTGTGCCTCATGGGAACAGTCCAGACCGAACTGCCAAGCCATGTCTTCCCTGGACCGGAATCAAGCATCCTAGGACCGGTTTCAGGCTATCAGCCTTCATCAGCCCGGATAGCTAGACTCCAGTGGCGTAGTGAGCACGGGACCCACGTCTGGGCATACCCTTCCCACATAGGGTGAAATGCAAAACACACAAGATGATGGACGGAATGCTGCACATTGGCAAACATTCACCCCCAGTCACAGATCTGGGTTTAATCCATCGTTATTTTGCTTCACCACGCCACCCCAGTTCAGACATAGCCATATGCAAATCAGTCTTGACCCTGTGCCTCATGGGAACAGTCCAGACCGAACTGCCAAGCCATGTCTTCCCTGGACCGGAATCAAGCATCCTAGGACCGGTTTCAGGCTATCAGCCTTCATCAGCCAGGATAGCTAGACTCCAGTGGCGTAGTGAGCACGGGACCCACGTCTGGGCATACCCTTCCCACATAGGGCGAAATGCAAAACACACAAGATGATGGACGGAATGCTGCACATTGGCAAACATTCACCCCCAGTCACAGATCTGGGTTTAATCCATCGTTATTTTGCTTCACCACGCAACCCCAGTTCAGACATAGCCATATGCAAATCTGTCTTGACCCTGTGCCTCATGGGAACAGTCCAGACCGAACTGCCAAGCCATGTCTTCCCTGGACCGGAATCAAGCATCCTAGGACCGGTTTCAGGCTATCAGCCTTCATCAGCCAGGATAGCTAGACTCCAGTGGAGTAGTGAGCACGGGACCCACGTCTGGGAATACCCTTCCCACATAGGGGCGAAATGCAAAACACACAAGATGATGGACGGAATGCTGCACATTGGCAAACATTCACCCCCAGTCACAGATCTGGGTTTAATCCATCGTTATTTTGCTTCACCACGCCACCCCAGTTCAGACATAGCCATATGCAAATCAGTCTTGACCCTGTGCCTCATGGGAACAGTCCAGACCGAACTGCCAAGCCATGTCTTCCCTGGACCGGAATCAAGCATCCTAGGACTGGTTTCAGGCTATCAGCCTTCATCAGCCAGGATAGCTAGACTCCAGTGGCGTAGTGAGCACGGGACCCACGTCTGGGCATACCCTTCCCACATAGGGCGAAATGCAAAACACACAAGATGATGGACGGAATGCTGCACATTGGCAAACATTCACCCCCAGTCACAGATCTGGGTTTAATCCATCGTTATTTTGCTTCACCACGCCACCCCAGTTCAGACATAGCCATATGCAAATCAGTCTTGACACTGTGCCTCATGGGAACAGTCCAGACCGAACTGCCAAGCCATGTCTTCCCTGGACCGGAATCAAGCATCCTAGGACCGGTTTCAGGCTATCAGCCTTCATCAGCCAGGATAGCTAGACTCCAGTGGTGTAGTGAGCACGGGACCCACGTCTGGGCATACCCTTCCCACATAGGGCGAAATGCAAAACACACAAGATGATGGACGGAATGCTGCACATTGGCAAACATTCACCCCCAGTCACAGATCTGGGTTTAATCCATCGTTATTTTGCTTCACCACGCCACCCCAGTTCAGACATAGCCATATGCAAATCAGTCTTGACCCTGTGCCTCATGGGAACAGTCTAGACCGAACTGCCAAGCCATGTCTTCCCTGGACCGGAACCAAGCATTCTAGGACCGGTTTCAGGATATCAGCCTTCATCAGCCAGGATAGCTAGACTCCAGTGGCGTAGTGAGCACGGGACCCACGTCTGGGCATACCCTTCCCACATAGGGCGAAATGCAAAACACACAAGATGATGGACGGAATGCTGCACATTGGCAAACATTCACCCCCATTCACAGATCTGGGTTTAATCCATCGTTATTTTGCTTCACCACGCCACCCCAGTTCAGACATAGCCATATGCAAATCAGTCTTGACCCTGTGCCTCATGGGAACAGTCCAGACCGAACTGCCAAGCCATGTCTTCCCTGGACCGGAATCAAGCATCCTAGGACCGGTTTCAAGCTATCAGCCTTCATCAGCCAGGATAGCTAGACTCCAGTGGCGTAGTGAGCACGGGACCCATGTCTGGGCATACCCTTCCCACATAGGGCGAAATGCAAAACACACAAGATGATGGACGGAATGCTGCACATTGGCAAACATTCACCCCCAGTCACAGATCTGGGTTTAATCCATCGTTATTTTGCTTCACCACGCCACCCCAGTTCAGACATAGCCATATGCAAATCAGTCTTGACCCTGTGCCTCATGGGAACAGTCCAGACCGAATTGCCAAGCCATGTCTTCCCTGGACCGGAATCAAGCATCCTAAGACTGGTTTCAGGCTATCAGCCTTCATCAGCCAGGATAGCTAGACTCCTGTGGCGTAGTGAGCACGGGACCCACGTCTGGGCATACCCTTCCCACATAGGGCGAAATGCAAAACACACAAGATGATGGACGGAATGCTGCACATTGGCAAACATTCACCCCCAGTCACAGATCTGGGTTTAATCCATCGTTATTTTGCTTCACCACGCCACCCCAGTTCAGACATAGCCATATGCAAATCAGTCTTGACCCTGTGCCTCATGGGAACAGTCCAGACCGAACTGCCAAGCCATGTCTTCCCTGGACCGGAATCAAGCATCCTAGGACCGGTTTCAGGCTATCAGCCTTCATCAGCCAGGATAGCTAGACTCCAGTGGTGTAGTGAGCACGGGACCCACGTCTGGGCATACCCTTCCCACATAGGGCGAAATGCAAAACACACAAGATGATGGACGGAATGCTGCACATTGGCAAACATTCACCCCCAGTCACAGATCTGGGTTTAATCCATCGTTATTTTGCTTCACCACGCCACCCCAGTTCAGACATAGCCATATGCAAATCAGTCTTGACCCTGTGCCTCATGGGAACAGTCTAGACCGAACTGCCAAGCCATGTCTTCCCTGGACCGGAATCAAGCATTCTAGGACCGGTTTCAGGGTATCAGCCTTCATCAGCCAGGATAGCTAGACTCCAGTGGCGTAGTGAGCACGGGACCCACGTCTGGGCATACCCTTCCCACATAGGGCGAAATGCAAAACACACAAGATGATGGACGGAATGCTGCACATTGGCAAACATTCACCCCCAGTCACAGATCTGGGTTTAATCCATCGTTATTTTGCTTCACCACGCCACCCCAGTTCAGACATAGCCATATGCAAATCAGTCTTGACCCTGTGCCTCATGGGAACAGTCCAGACCGAACTGCCAAGCCATGTCTTCCCTGGACCGGAATCAAGCATCCTAGGACCGGTTTCAGGCTATCAGCCTTCATCAGCCAGGATAGCTAGACTCCAGTGGCGTAGTGAGCACGGGACCCATGTCTGGGCATACCCTTCCCACATAGGGCGAAATGCAAAACACACAAGATGATGGACGGAATGCTGCACATTGGCAAACATTCACCCCCAGTCACAGATCTGGGTTTAATCCATCGTTATTTTGCTTCACCACGCCACCCCAGTTCAGACATAGCCATATGAAAATCAGTCTTGACCCTGAGCCTCATGGGAACAGTCCAGACCGAACTGCCAAGCCATGTCTTCCCTGGACCGGAATCAAGCATCCTAAGACCGGTTTCAGGCTATCAGCCTTCATCAGCCAGGATAGCTAGACTCCAGTGGCGTAGTGAGCACGGGACCCACGTCTGGGCATACCCTTCCCACATAGGGCGAAATGCAAAACACACAAGATGATGGACGGAATGCTGCACATTGGCAAACATTCACCCCCAGTCACAGATCTGGGTTTAATACATCGTTATTTTGCTTCACCACGCCACCCCAGTTCAGACATAGCCATATGCAAATCAGTCTTGACCCTGTGCCTCATGGGAACAGTCCAGACCGAACTGCCAAGCCATGTCTTCCCTGGACCGGAATCAAGCATCCTAGGACCGGTTTCAGGCTATCAGCCTTCATCAGCCAGGATAGCTAGACTCCAGTGGCGTAGTGAGCACGGGACCCACGTCTGGGCATACCCTTCCCACATAGGGCGAAATACAAAACACACAAGATGATGGACGGAATGCTGCACATTGGCAAACATTCACCCCCAGTCACAGATCTGGGTTTAATCCATCGTTATTTTGCTTCACCACGCCACCCCAGTTCAGACATAGCCATATGCAAATCAGTCTTGACCTTGTGCCTCATGGGAACAGTCCAGACCGAACTGCCAAGCCATGTCTTCCCTGGACCGGAATCAAGCATCCTAGGACCGGTTTCAGGCTATCAGCCTTCATCAGCCCGGATAGCTAGACTCCAGTGGCGTAGTGAGCACGGGACCCACGTCTGGGCATACCCTTCCCACATAGGGCGAAATGCAAAACACACAAGATGATGGACGGAATGCTGCACATTGGCAAACATTCACCCCCAGTCACAGATCTGGGTTTAATCCATCGTTATTTTGCTTCACCACGCCACCCCAGTTCAGACATAGCCATATGCAAATCAGTCTTGACCCTGTGCCTCATGGGAACAGCCCAGACCGAACTGCCAAGCCATGTCTTCCCTGGACCGGAATCAAGCATCCTAGGACCGGTTTCAGGCTATCAGCCTTCATCAGCCAGGATAGCTAGACTCCAGTGGCGTAGTGAGCACGGGACCCACGTCTGGGCATACCCTTCCCACATAGGGTGAAATGCAAAACACACAAGATGATGGACGGAATGCTGCACATTGGCAAACATTCACCCCCAGTCACAGATCTGGGTTTAATCCATCGTTATTTTGCTTCACCACGCAACCCCAGTTCAGACATAGCCATATGCAAATCAGTCTTGACCCTGTGCCTCATGGGAACAGTCCAGACCGAACTGCCAAGCCATGTCTTCCCTGGACCGGAATCAAGCATCCTAGGACCGGTTTCAGGCTATCAGCCTTCATCAGCCAGGATAGCTAGACTCCAGTGGCGTAGTGAGCACGGGACCCACGTCTGGGCATACCCTTCCCACATAGGGCGAAATGCAAAACACACAAGATGATGGACGGAATGCTGCACATTGGCAAACATTCACCCCCAGTCACAGATCTGGGTTTAATCCATCGTTATTTTGCTTCACCACGCCACCCCAGTTCAGACATAGCCATATGCAAATCAGTCTTGACCCTGTGCCTCATGGGAACAGTCCAGACCGAACTGCCAAGCAATGTCTTCCCTGGACCGGAATCAAGCATCCTAGGACCGGTTTCAGGCTATCAGCCTTCATCAGCCAGGATAGCTAGACTCCAGTGGTGTAGTGAGCACGGGACCCACGTCTGGGCATACCCTTCCCACATAGGGCGAAATGCAAAACACACAAGATGATGGACGGAATGCTGCACATTGGCAAACATTCACCCCCAGTCACAGATCTGGGTTTAATCCATCGTTATTTTGCTTCACCACGCCACCCCAGTTCAGACATAGCCATATGCAAATCAGTCTTGACCCTGTGCCTCATGGGAACAGTCTAGACCGAACTGCCAAGCCATGTCTTCCCTGGACCGGAATCAAGCATTCTAGGACCGGTTTCAGGGTATCAGCCTTCATCAGCCAGGATAGCTAGACTCCAGTGGCGTAGTGAGCACGGGACCCACGTCTGGGCATACCCTTCCCACATAGGGCGAAATGCAAAACACACAAGATGATGGACGGAATGCTGCACATTGGCAAACATTCACCCCCAGTCACAGATCTGGGTTTAATCCATCGTTATTTTGCTTCACCACGCCACCCCAGTTCAGACATAGCCATATGCAAATCAGTCTTGACCCTGTGCCTCATGGGAACAGTCCAGACCGAACTGCCAAGCCATGTCTTCCCTGGACCGGAATCAAGCATCCTAGGACCGGTTTCAGGCTATCAGCCTTCATCAGCCAGGATAGCTAGACTCCAGTGGCGTAGTGAGCACGGGACCCATGTCTGGGCATACCCTTCCCACATAGGGCGAAATGCAAAACACACATGATGATGGACGGAATGCTGCACATTGGCAAACATTCACCCCCAGTCACAGATCTGGGTTTAATCCATCGTTATTTTGCTTCACCACGCCACACCAGTTCAGACATAGCCATATGCAAATCAGTCTTGACCCTGTGCCTCATGGGAACAGTCCAGACCGAACTGCCAAGCCATGTCTTCCCTGGACCAGAATCAAGCATCCTAAGACCGGTTTCAGGCTATAAGCCTTCATCAGCCAGGATAGCTAGACTCCAGTGGCGTAGTGAGCACGGGACCCACGTCTGGGCATACCCTTCCCACATAGGGCGAAATGCAAAACACACAAGATGATGGACGGAATGCTGCACATTGGCAAACATTCACCCCCAGTCACAGATCTGGGTTTAATCCATCGTTATTTTGCTTCACCACGCCACCCCAGTTCAGACATAGCCATATGCAAATCAGTCTTGACCCTGTGCCTCATGGGAACAGTCCAGACCGAACTGCCAAGCCATGTCTTCCCTGGACCGGAATCAAGCATCCTAGGACCGGTTTCAGGCTATCAGCCTTCATCAGCCAGGATAGCTAGACTCCAGTGGCGTAGTGAGCACGGGACCCACGTCTGGGCATACCCTTCCCACATAGGGCGAAATGCAAAACACACAAGATGATGGACGGAATGCTGCACATTGGCAAACATTCACCCCCAGTCACAGATCTGGGTTTAATCCATCGTTATTTTGCTTCACCACGCCACCCCAGTTCAGACATAGCCATATGCAAATCAGTCTTGACCTTGTGCCTCATGGGAACAGTCCAGACCGAACTGCCAAGCCATGTCTTCCCTGGACCGGAATCAAGCATCCTAGGACCGGTTTCAGGCTATCAGCCTTCATCAGCCCGGATAGCTAGACTCCAGTGGCGTAGTGAGCACGGGACCCACGTCTGGGCATACCCTTCCCACATAGGGCGAAATGCAAAACACACAAGATGATGGACGGAATGCTGCACATTGGCAAACATTCACCCCCAGTCACAGATCTGGGTTTAATCCATCGTTATTTTGCTTCACCACGCCACCCCAGTTCAGACATAGCCATATGCAAATCAGTCTTGACCCTGTGCCTCATGGGAACAGTCCAGACCGAACTGCCAAGCCATGTCTTCCCTGGACCGGAATCAAGCATCCTAGGACCGGTTTCAGGCTATCAGCCTTCATCAGCCAGGATAGCTAGACTCCAGTGGCGTAGTGAGCACGGGACCCACGTCTGGGCATACCCTTCCCACATAGGGCGAAATGCAAAACACACAAGATGATGGACGGAATGCTGCACATTGGCAAACATTCACCCCCAGTCACAGATCTGGGTTTAATCCATCGTTATTTTGCTTCACCACGCAACCCCAGTTCAGACATAGCCATATGCAAATCAGTCTTGACCCTGTGCCTCATGGGAACAGTCCAGACCGAACTGCCAAGCCATGTCTTCCCTGGACCGGAATCAAGCATCCTAGGACCGGTTTCAGGCTATCAGCCTTCATCAGCCAGGATAGCTAGACTCCAGTGGCGTAGTGAGCACGGGACCCACGTCTGGGCATACCCTTCCCACATAGGGCGAAATGCAAAACACACAAGATGATGGACGGAATGCTGCACATTGGCAAACATTCACCCCCAGTCACAGATCTGGGTTTAATCCATCGTTATTTTGCTTCACCACGCCACCCCAGTTCAGACATAGCCATATGCAAATCAGTCTTGACCCTGTGCCTCATGGGAACAGTCCAGACCGAACTGCCAAGCCATGTCTTCCCTGGACCGGAATCAAGCATCCTAGGACCGGTTTCAGGCTATCAGCCTTCATCAGCCAGGATAGCTAGACTCCAGTGGCGTAGTGAGCACGGGACCCACGTCTGGGCATACCCTTCCCACATAGGGCGAAATGCAAAACACACAAGATGATGGACGGAATGCTGCACATTGGCAAACATTCACCCCCAGTCACAGATCTGGGTTTAATCCATCGTTATTTTGCTTCACCACGCCACCCCAGTTCAGACATAGCCATATGCAAATCAGTCTTGACCTTGTGCCTCATGGGAACAGTCCAGACCGAACTGCCAAGCCATGTCTTACCTGGACCGGAATCAAGCATCCTAGGACCGGTTTCAGGCTATCAGCCTTCATCAGCCAGGATAGCTAGACTCCAGTGGCATAGTGAGCACGGGACCCACGTCTGGGCATACCCTTCCCACATAGGGCGAAATGCAAAACACACAAGATGATGGACGGAATGCTGCACATTGGCAAACATTCACCCCCAGTCACAGATCTGGGTTTAATCCATCGTTATTTTGCTTCACCACGCCACCCCAGTTCAGACATAGCCATATGCAAATCAGTCTTGACCCTGTGCCTCATGGGAACAGTCCAGACCGAACTGCCAAGCCATGTCTTCCCTGGACCGGAATCAAGCATCCTAGGACCGGTTTCAGGCTATCAGCCTTCATCAGCCAGGATAGCTAGACTCCAGTGGCGTAGTGAGCACGGGACCCACGTCTGGGCATACCCTTCCCACATAGGGCGAAATGCAAAACACACAAGATGATGGATGGAATGCTGCACATTGGCAAACATTCACCCCCAGTCACAAATCTGGGTTTAATCCATCGTTATTTTGCTTCACCACGCCACCCCAGTTCAGACATAGCCATATGCAAATCAATCTTGACCCTGTGCCTCATGGGAACAGTCCAGACCGAACTGCCAAGCCATGTCTTCCCTGGACCGGAATCAAGCATCCTAGGACCGGTTTCAGGCTAACAGCCTTCATCAGCCAGGATAGCTAGACTCCAGTGGCGTAGTGAGCACGGGACCTACGTCTGGGCATACCCTTCCCACATAGGGCGAAATGCAAAACACACAAGATGATGGACGGAATGCTGCACATTGGCAATCATTCACCCCCAGTCACAGATCTTGGTTTAATCCATCGTTATTTTGCTTCACCATGCCACCCCAGTTCAGACATAGCCATATGCAAATCAGTCTTGACCCTGTGCCTCATGGGAACAGTCCAGACCGAGCTGCCAAGCCATGTCTTCCCTGGACCGGAATCAAGCATCCTAGGACCGGTTTCAGGCTATCAGCCTTCATCAGCCAGGATAGCTAGACTCCATTGGCGTAGTGAGCACGGGACCCACGTCTGCATATGGCCATGTCTGAACTGGGGTGGCGAAGTGAGCTAAAGAATGATGATGGATTAAACCCAGATCAGTTGACTGGGGTGAGTGCTTGCAATGTTCAACACTCCGTCCATCATCCCCTTTGGTTTTGCATTGTTCGCCCTAAGTTGGCAGGGTATGCCCAGGCGTGGGTCCCTTGCTCACTTTGCCACTGGATTCAAGATAGCCTGGCTGATGATGGCTGTAAGCCAGAAACCGGTCCCAGGATGCTTGTTTCCGGTCCAGGGAAGACATGGCTTGGCAGTTCGGGCTGGACTGTTCCCATGAGGCACAGGGTCAGACTGATTTGCATATGGCCATGTCTGAACTGGGGTGGCGGAGTGAGCTAAAGAATTATGATGGATTAAACCCAGATCAGTTGACTGGGGGTGAGTGCTTGCAATGTTCAACACTCCGTCCATCATCCCCTTTGGTTTTGCATTGTTCGCCCTAAGTTGGCAGGGTATGCCCAGACGTGGGTCCCTTGCTCACTTTGCCACTAGATTCAAGATAGCCTGGCTGATGACGGCTGTAAGCCAGAAACCAGTCCCAGGATGCTTGTTTCCGGTCCAGGGAAGACATGGCTTTGCAGTTCCGGCTGGACTGTTCCCATGAGTCACAGGGTCAGACTGATTTGCATTTGGCCATGTCTGAACTGGGGTGGCGGAGTGAGCTAAAGAATGATGATGGATTAAACCCAGATCAGTTGACTGGGGGTAAATGTTTGATTAGCTCAAATGCTCCGTCCATCATCCCCTTTGGTATCACCTTGTAGGTGGAGGCCAGGTTCAGCCTTTACAGAGCAAAATCCAAACCATAATGGAATGGGTTGCTCCCACCACCCAGACACAGGTGAGAGCCTTCTTAGGCCTGACTGGGTACTATAGGAGGTTTGTGAAGGGATATGGATCTATAGTGACCCCCTTGAATGATCTAACCTCAAAGAAAATGCCAAAAAAGGTTCAGTGGACAGCTAGCTGTCAGAAGGCATTTGAAGACCTAAAGCAGGCCATGTGCACTGCCCCCATCTTACAGAGTCCAGACTACACCAAAAAGTTCATTGTCCAAACCGATGCTTCTGAGCTGGGTGTGGGAGCTGTACTGTCTCAACTGAATGATGAAGGTCAAGATCAGCCAGTAGCTTTCATTAGCAGAAGGCTGACCCCTAGAGAGAAACGTTGGTCAGCTATAGAGAGGGAGGCCTTTGCTGTGGTGTGGGCCCTGAAGAAGCTGAGGCCATACTTGTTTGGCACTCACTTCATAGTTCAGACCAACCACAAGCCCCTCCTATGGCTTAAACAAATGAAAGGAGAAAACCCAAAACTTTTGAGGTGGTCCATTTCCCTACAGGGGATGGACTATACAGTGGAGCATAGACCTGGGACCCAACATGCCAATGCAGATGGACTCTCAAGGTATTTCCACTTAGAGCACGAAGACTTAACTGGTCAAGGTTAGTTTAGTGTCCCTGCGTTTGGGGGGGTTGTGTAGGAGAGTAGGATCTGCCTCTTATGTTGCCCCCACTTTTTTCTGATATTTACACTGGTTTCTGGCTATAGTCGGGCTGGGTCCCTGCTAATCAGGGCCCCAGCCTCTCTGTTCTCTCTAAACAACTTGGAGTGCACTCTAGGTGCACTAGTGATTGGATACTGTGGTACCTTATGAGTCCCTAGTATATGGTACCTTAGGTACCAAGGGCATAGGTACTTCACAGGCCTCCCAGGGGCTGAAGCATGTATTATGCCACCCCTGGGAAGCAGACTAAATCTGACACCACAGGTCTGCTACTGCAGCCTGGGTGAGGTGGTGCATGCACCCCTTACTGTGGTATGGGCTACCTATACCACTACATACATACACACATACAAACCTATAAGTCACTCCTATGGCAGGCCTTATCAATCCTGAAGGCAGAGTGCTTGGTTCTTATGTGGGAGGGTGTCCCTGCATGAGCAGAGCCCCTCTGCAGCATTCAGAGATCCTTCTCTGATGCTGTTTGTAGTGCAGCCTGACCATATACTCTTAAGCGCATTATAACCTTGCGTTAAATGGGATGGCTGCACGGAAACATGTTGTGTTTGGTGTCAAACATCTTGGAATACTACCCCCTCCCCGCCAGTTCTGGCGGCGGGGGTAGCATTCCACCCTTCTAGAGGGAGAGACATGTACACACCGGCCTAACCGGTAACTTCTTTCCAGAGCCCTGGCATCACAAGATGGATGCCACCAGTCACAGACACTGGGCTGCCCTCCTGCTGATGACCGAAACTCACAGTGGAGGAAGCCCAACAATAGATATCCTGTCGCAAGGGGTGTGACCACCTCCCAGACAGGGTTTAGTGTATTGGGGCTGGGTGGGTGCACTCCAAGAGTGCTTTGAAGTCCTGCACTGGGGAGCAGAAGGCTCCTCTGTGCATAACCCAGTTCAAACCAGCTCAGGGGCTACCTGCCCCTGCTCTGGCGTGAAACTGGACAAAGGGAAGTGGGTGTAGCCACCCACTCCCCTGACCCTCCCATAGGTGGGGTCATAGAGCTAGTCCCTCCCTTCTTTTTAGTATAAGAGGGGGAATCTGTGCATTGCAACCCAGATCTCCCTGGACGACGCTCTACAGAAGAATCCTGGACCTTCGACGTTCCACTACCTTTGGAAGACTGAAGAATCTCCCTTGGAGTCAAGGAGTGACTCCCCTGCTTGGCAGGCACCAAAAACTACAACAACGGTCGCAAACTACGCCGCTCCCGCCGGAGCCCGAAGTCCCTGCAGCCCAGGAAGAGGATTTCCTGACTTCTCCAAGGCCATTGTGAGTCCCCAGCGAAGCTGAGGCAAGTGGACCCCACGAGTGACGAGGAACTGCAGCCCCTGGGTACCGTGCACTATTGTCGAGTGCAACCCCTTCACGATGTTCTACGAACTTGTGCTTTGGACCACGTGTGGTCCCAGCATCTAGCAGAGATCCCTCCTGAATTCAGAGGCCTACACCGTCCCGAGTGACCGTGGGCCCCTGTTGAGTGGATCCTCCCGAGGTGTCTTCGCGATCCCCTGCCAGCCGGCTTGTGGGTCCCCAGAAGACTTTCCAACAAAACCAAAGGTCTCCCCTGGTTGCTCCAGGCCTGCCCTGACCTACCCTTGCTGGGTAAGTCCCCCAGACCTTGCTGGTCTGCACCATTGACTTTTCCTCATCACCACGAGACTTGCTGCTACCAAGGCTTGTTGGCTCCAATCGAGTCGCCGACACCTCAGTAAGCTGCAGACGTCGTGGGACACACCGAATCCAGCTCCTGGTCATCATCGACGCTGCCTGGACCACGTGAACAACCCAAAGCTGTCGACGACGGTGAGCATTCATCTTCCTTGCCCAGAGTCACTGCCAAGTGACTGTGAACACTGTCCCCTCTGCTTTAAGGTCTTCCTCCGTCCGAATCCAGGCTTGGATTCCAACGGACACTTCTTCTGTCGTCGCAAGCAGCAAGTCTTCATTGGTTCCCATTGAGAACGACGCCGCGACCCGACACCAAAGGACACCTATGCACCCGGCTCCCCTGGGTGAGGTAACTTCAGCACTACGGTGCTCCTGTGGAGTGTGGGCCCTAGAACTACTAACCCTGTAAGTGGCTTGCTTGTAGCTACCCTAGAAGAGCCCTAAAACTCCTATTTTCCCCGTGCGATTATCGCACTGGCTCGTACAGGGCTCGCGTCTGTGTTAGACACATCGCGTCCAACTCCCTTGTAACTCTATCAGTATCCGCGTCCTTCGACTCGTACTGACCGATCGGTGTGTTCGCCTCGAACATGCCAGGGACCTGTAACATTGATAACTCAATCGCGTTCTCTCGCATAGACTCGTACAGGACTCGCACCAGTGTCTGAACACTGCGTCAGTCCCCTGTGGGTCTCCTACAACTACCTGGGGTGGTTCTTTGGGGTCCCTCGATTCTAAATGCTCTAGACCACGGTCTAGCCAAGATAAGATTGTGATATTTACTTGTGCTAACTTATTTTGATAAAACATTGACTTGTACATATGTTCCTGGCTTCTAATCTCATAAAGAGATTAGTAGAGAGTTGTTTATTGATAAATACATATATATTTGATATATATACCTGTGTGGTGTCTTTTCATTTGGTGATTCAAGAGATTGTGTGGTAAAACAAGCTGCTTTACATTCCTCCAAGACTTAGCATGAAGGCTGCTCTCCACAGCTACCACTAGGATAGCTTTCTATAAAGGTTGTCTTAAACCTACCTACCATAAGAGTCGAATTGGACTGGTGCAAGGTGTCCACTTTAATTAGTGAACAGCATATACCAGGCCAACTTCTCACACATGGCTTGGCAGTTCGGGCTGGACTGTTCCCATGAGGCACAGGGTCAGACTGATTTGCATATGGCCATGTCTGAACTGGGGTGGCGGAGTGAGCTAAAGACTGATGATGGATTAAACCCAAATCAGTTGACTGGGGGTGAGCGCTTGCAATGTCCATCATCTCCTTTGGTTTTGATTAGTTTTGAGCCAGCAACAGGGGTTTATAGCAGGCAGAGATATTACAGCCCACGTCAACATTGCAATAGTTGCCTTTGATACAGCAAGGAAGTCTGCGTTTAATACGGGGATGGTATTGTTGGACGCTGAAAAGGCATTCGATCGAGTTGTATGAGGCGGCATATGGGCAACGCTCTTGTCTAATGGTCTGGGTGGTCGGTATAGTACATGGATACATGCTTTATATAATAAACCACAGGCTAAATTAATCTATGCAAGTTTACAATCTACTCCCTTTCGGATATACTGCGGTACTGGCCACGGGTGTTCTCTTTCCCCATTACTATTCACACTATATATTGAGCCGTTTATATGATCACTTTACTTTAACACACATATTTTGCCAATGAGATCAGGATTATGTGAGCTAAAAATGACTGCTTATGCAGATGATATAGCCGTTTCTTCCTCGGATCCAGCAACTCCACTCGATTTAATTAGATCTGAAGCAGACCAATTTGGCAGCCTTTCTAGATCCAAGCTGAATGTCAAAAAGACACAAGTTCTTCTTAACTTCCACCTTGATAGGCAGATCTTGGGTGCTTGTTCACCCGCTACCTATCTGGGGGTATGGATCTCCCCGCAGGTCGAGCAGCTAATGAGACTAAACTATGATCCAATCTGTTATTAAAAGTTTTAAGAGCTGGTATAAATTACCAATCAGTATAATCAGAATATGCAACATTATCAAAATGAAAGTACTACCAAAATTCCTATATTTGTTTCGCGCTATTCCTTTGCGTGTTCCTAGCTTTTTTTAAAAGAAACTAGAAGGGGCAATAAGTAGCTTTATCTGGGGATACAAGCAGGCAAGCCGAGGAATATGGTTTATTAAGCTTCCCTATAATCATGGGGGGCTGCAACTCCTTAATCTTAAACTATATTACTGGGTGGCGTTTTCGGGCCGCATCTGATGTTTTTTGTCGACTACAAATTAAGATTTTTGCTTCTGCTTTGCGCTCGGATGTGATAGCAGAATATTTCTATACAGAATTAACAACCCCAATTACTTTAAAAGAGTCCGCTTTAAGACTATCAGGGATATAGCGTACATATGGCAAGAAAGCTTAGCTTACTGTTCTCTATCTCCAATCCACTTTAGTCTCCCTCTGTGTGGTAACCCGATGCTTCCGGGAATATTTCACGATCCAGTTGGCAGGCTATGGGCCAGCAATGGGGTTGAGCAGCTTGGACAATTGGATCATCTGAATGGCTTTTGAACATTTGAAAACTTACAAATTTCTTTTGAACTTCTGCACCAACTATTTTTTAAATACCTACAGATCAGAGACTATTTCCTGAGGCAGCAAAGGATAAAGACACCCGAGGGCTCTGACCTACTGGCATGTTTACATGATGAATCTAAGAAATCACTAATCAGTGCCATGTATCTGCAGCTCTGTCAATATAGGACAGATGAGAGCCAGAAACTGGCAGTAAAGTGGAGCAATGGTCTCGGTGTAGATACTACTCCTATAGAGTTAATTACAGAACTAGATACACTGGACAGGTCAGTACACTCCACTAGCTTAAAACTACAACAATTTCGGATGGTCTGCATGTTATATCATACTCCAGATTGGATAGCAAGATGGGCTCAGAAAGAGCGTGGAGATGGGGGTGACAGGCGTACATGCCAAAAATGTGGGTTGGTTGCCGCAAACATAGTACATATGTTTGTGACATGTCCTGAGCTGGGGACATACTGGTATGAAACGAGACAGATTATTGGCATTCATTTAGGGCTGGATTTTTCTTTGACAGAGAAAGAGACTTAGGGGCCGATTAGAATGGCCGGCGGTCCTTCCGCCATCACACAGGATATTCCCACCGCTGAATTAGGATGGCGGTGGGAATCCCAATCTGTCCCCGGCGGACGGAAAGTCAGTCTGCCATGATTCCGCAAGGCGGTCCTTTTCTGCCCGCCTTACGGAACCAAAACACAGGCCAGCATTGCGGCGGTGCCTTGCAGGCACCACTGTAGGGATTAGGATATCCCTTTCTGCCTGTCTTTTCGCGGCGGTCATCCCACCGTGAAATCACAGGCGGAGGCTGGATTCGGGGGCCCGTTGCGGGCCCCCTCTGTGTTGGGGCATGGGGATGCACTGGGGGGGTACCCATGGTACCCCCCTGCAATTCCCTGCACTGCGTGGCAGGCACCGCTTAGTGCCTGCCACGTAGTGCAGGAAAATTCTCAGCATGGCATTTTAGCATTGCGTACGGTGCTGCAGCACCATCCGCAATGTTGAATGCATCCTAATTGCAGTGGTGGAACCGCCGCACGTCTGGCGGGCGGTCCCAGCACCGCAACGATGGCTGGCAGACTGATGTCCACCCGCCATCGTAATGAGCCCCTATATTAGGCTATAAGGTGAAAGCAAACTCTGGCTTGAAATCCCTCTTTTCCATTATTCTTGTTGCTGCTCGACTCTGTATAGCAAGGGCATGGATTTCACCAAAACCCCCAAGAGCAGCAGAATGGTGGGCAATTATGAAAGAAACCCATGAGAGGGAAATGGCTTTGGCCAGAGTTAGAGGCCTTCGCTCCTTACAGAAATTCGATCGCATATGTAATAGATTTGCTTACATCACAAGACAGACTGCAAGTCTGATCACTCCCTTTTCACTTTTTTTTATTTTTTTATTTTTACCTCAGCTTAACATAAAAAAGCTCTTGATCAGGGGCTTTGAGCTTGTATATATTTGGGAATTGTTTATTATAGCAATACTTTTGATTTCTGTTATGTACCATTAAGTATTTGATTTGTAATTTCAATGTATTGCCAAATACTTTGGGGCCGATTACGATGCAATTGGTTACGGCTCCGACCGTCGGTCAGAGCCATTCCTACTGAATCGTAATCTGCTGGTCAGATTCCTTTCCGACCTACCCATTTGGATGGTGTCGGCCGGAAAGGAATTCGACTGGTCATTCCAACTGCCATCCGACAGGCTTGGAGAGCCTGTACGGCAGTCGGAATGACTTCAGTAATTCCAAGAGGTTTACAGCCCTTCCTTCAGCCCGAGGGATTGCAATGTCGGATTCCGACCGCCTTTCTGTGTCAACCTTTCTGACACAGAAAGGCTGTTGGAAGTGGACTTTGGGGACCCCCAGCAGTGCCCCATAGGTGCACGGCCTCCGTTTGGTGGCCGAGTGGGCACCTATGGTGCCCCCCTGTTGATTCTGGCACCCCGTGGCAGGCACCTTGAGGTGCCTGCCACAGGGTGCAGGGATGAACTGCACCTCTTCATTTTACAATGAAAGCATGCTTTCCGGTCAGAATGCATGCTCCCATTGTAAAGAATAGGAGTGTGACCGAACACTGTTCGGTCGCATCCTTATTGGTCGGTCAGGACCACCGCCAGGAGGTCGGGTGGTCCTAAGACCGAAACGATGTCGGGTGGACTTAAGTCCGCCCAACATCGTACTTAGGCCCTAAATGTCAAAAGTCTAATGATTGTTCGCTTTGACAAAAAAAAGTAATAGCACCAACTAGATTAGTAGCACACAATATTAAAGGAATTACTTTATGTTGGCTACTTATGCTACCTGTTGAACCAACTGGAATACTAGAAAATATCTGGAGAAGCTTGTCATGAAGTGTCAAGAGTACTGAAGAAACTAAAGATCTTAATTATTGATGAGTTGAGCATGGTTGCAGACTTAATGCTTGCCTTTGTACAATTGAGAATGCAGCAGATTTAAAAAAATGGAGTACGACGTGTTGTTTGGAGGAAAGATTTTAAATGTGTTTGGGGACCTACTGCAACTTACTCCTGTAAAAGGACAACATGTTTTCAAAACACTTCTACATAATGAAACAAGGAATTCTTTGGGATGCATTGGCAATGTAAATATTTGGCTGAACATTCCCTGATATGCACAAACTCAAATCCTATCTATCTACTAGAAATGAAGACAGATGCACACAAATTTAAATTACGCAACACTAAGGGGTCGATTACGATCTCGCTAGGTAGGCCATCCCAGAGCCATCCGGAGGCGGTCCTTCCAACCTAGTCGTGCTGGGACCCGGTGTAACCAAACGACGAAGTACAATGCTGTAAACCTTTCACTTACCGAACGACTCGGTCAAGTCGAATCCGTCTGCCTTTTCCAAGCGGGAAGCCACTGGATACGTACAATCGAGTCATTCGGAGGCATTTTCGCAGGCCCATTCCGAATGCCAAAATACGATGCATCCTTCCTATGCGCTGAATCTGTCGCCACAGCCAACACGTCAAAGCACCCGAAAGGGGAGTATTTCAGGACCGAATCACACCACAACATGGTTCCTGCGAACGAGACAGTGCAGCCATGTATCCCATCACTCATGTCATCCCTATACTATACACCTACACACCCCCAACTGATGCGATCGTCACAGAAGGTAAGTCCGACACCTACCCATACACAATAACGTAACTACCCCACCAAAGACAACAGAAGATAAAGCAGGGGCGAAACTACAATTAATTTTGGGGTGGGGGAATACCTGAAGCAATGCTGAGGCAATTGTGGTGGGGGGGCTATAGTTCCAGCAATTCAGACTCAAAGGGTGGGCAGGGGGCTAATATTCCTAACAATTTCCTGCCAAAAGTGGTAGGTGGAGGTCTAACACTCACAGCAATGCAGAGCAAAAACTGGTGTTGGGTGCAAATACCCCCAGCAATGAATAGCCAAATTATTGATAGTGTGGCAAATACCCACAGCAATGTTGAGGCAATCTTTGCATTGGGTGGCAAATACCCCTAGGAAAGTAGCTGCAAACATGGGGTTTTGTGTGCAAATACCCCCAGTAATCTATATGCAAATCTGGGGTTTGTGGGGCAAATACCCCCAGTAATCTGGATGCAAATTTTGGGTCTATGGGTCAAATACCCCCAGCAAACTATGCAAATTTTGGGTTTGTGGGGCAAATACCCCTAGCAATCTATATGCAAAATGGGGTTTGTGGGGCAAATACCCCCAGTAATCTGGATGCAAATTGGGGGTCTGTGGGGCAAATACCCCTAGCAATTTATAGCGAAATCATAATCGAGCCCTAAGTAACAGACCCAGGCAACAATCCATGCCACCGCTTAGATATGCATTTACAGATGCATATAGTCACAAAAAGAGCCACTGATGTACCAAAAAGTGAGTTACATATGGAAACACACTCCCAGATAGGTACTGAATCATCAAATCGAATATCTAACAAATAACTCACACTACCAACTCAGCCATCCAGAGAAGTAGCCCTTTTAACATGTCTGAAGCCTGCTACACTATCACTTCTCTATCCAGTTCTACTGTAGGCCGACTACATATTTAAAACACCTTTGCAGGCCTTAACCTACTATTCTTCCACATATAACGTAGCCCTAAAATAGGCAGTAGGGTCTAGAGACAGAATATCGAAGTAGAAATATCGATTGACATGAATATCAAGTCAAGAATATCGTGGAAGAAGAATGTCGAGATAAGTAATATCGATGTTGAAAATATCGAAATTTGTGTAAGTATGAAATATCGATTTTGAAAATATAGACGTTAAAAATATAGTTGTTTATAATATCGATTTTTTTTAGTAATTTTATTTTGTAGTGTCATATATAAGTTTATTTTGTTGATGATATTTGTAGTTCTTTTATGTTATTTTACATTTATGTTTAGGAATTTAATATATTTTTTTATTTCTGATTTATATTTTTTAGGAGCGAGATGTTGGGTTTATATAGGATAAGGGTGGGGAGTAATTTAAATTATATTTGTTTGAAATTAATAAAATCTATTTTGTATTTATAATTGTAATTTATGTTTTTGGGATGTTTTTATTAATTATTTTTAGGAAATAATATGTATTTTTTAATTTTTGATTTATATTTTTTAAGAGTGGGATGTTGGATTTATAAGGGATAAAGGTGGGGAATAATTTAAAATATATTTCTTTGGAGTAAATAATTTAAAAAAATGCAATTTGTAATTATTATTTGAATTCAATTGAAATTTTTTTGGGGAAAAAAATTTGATTTTTTTTATAAAAACATGTTTTTTTTAAAGTATTTGTATTTTGTTTGGTTATGAGGGGATGATAATGAAAACATTTTTTTGGGAATTTAAATTAATTTTCATGATTGAAAAATTATTTTAAATTTAAAAAAAAATGTTTGTTTAAGGCAATTTTCTTTTTTTTTTATTTATTCCTGTTTATTATAGGAGTAATATATATAAGATAAGTTTAGCAGTTGTAATTATTGTTTTTAGAAATGTTTCAAATTTTTTTACATTTTTAAATAAAAAAATGGTGTATATCATAATTTAAAATAAAATATATAAAATGTTAAATGTGACAATATTTCAGTTTGGATTTGTTGAAATTTTACAAAATGTAATAAAGTAAAAAAATTGGGGGTAAATTATGAAAAAAATGTATAGGCCTTTCAGGGTTGGGATGGCTGGTAATTGTCCAGTTACATGCTCTGGGACACAGGTTGGGACGTTTTTTATTATGTGTGTGCTAGTTTGCTGTTGATTGCTTCTATGGTAGATTCTAGAACATCTCCAACCTCTATTTCTGCAACGTTGGGATGGTGGTTGTGTTCTTTAACATTAATTACTGTTGTTTCCCTGGTGGTTGTCCTCCCATAGCAAGAATTGGAGGAGCATTTAGAACATTTAGTACATTTCCAATGTAATTTATTGTCTGAAAATTTTTCTTGTGTATAACTGTAGCCCATGTAATACAGTTTTAATTTTCCTTTTGTGAGGAAATTGTATTTCTGTATACATATATATATCCTTCAAGTGCTGCTCTTTCTGGAGCTGCTGGACCCTTGGAAAGTGGCTCGCATGCCGGCAGAGCAAACCGGCAGTTAAATCCTGAAGCAAAGTTACAAGTCGACGCGCTCTCAGGATACAGTACACAAAATCCAAAGTACTCAACCACCAATAAAGTGTCCTCTATAAAGTGCACGGTGAAAGAGACAAAGGACACAGCGGGACCGCAAAAGTGTTGGCCATTTTGTAATGTGCAAGTTATCAATAAAAACAAAGGCAAAATGCTTGAAACTGTTTAAAGGCACAGTCCTGGACAGCAAATAAAACACTCCATTGATAAACACAGATAATAATGAGTATTAAAAGTACAGACATGTACTGAAGAGTGTATGGGAACACAGGTGAGCGGTAGATTGAAAAATACGTATATATGCGGAGACATATTCTGCATGGCTAAGGCGAGATCAAAAAAGGTATAGTGTAAGATACGGTCAATTGCCTGAAAGCACCTGATTGAGCTCATAATATATGCAGAATAACTCAAATCAAAACAATCTGTACGATCAATCACAGCCAAGTGGAACCTGCATATGTTTAAGAATAAACGGAAATCATGGGCTCGTGCCCTAGCGTATCCTATTGAAAACTCAGGTACAGTGCCTGATGGTCCCCACTATGTAAAATCAATGAAAACACCATGCAAAAAAGTTCTTATCTGCAAAGAGATCCCAAAGTGACAACCGTAGCCTTGCCGGTGAGTGACGTGAAATTGGGTCCATTCCTTTCCTCCTGTGTAAGAAACAAAAGAAAAGAAATGTATGTCAAAAGTTTAAAAACAATGTGATACTCACTAAATAAGTACAGTAATAAATTTCAAATGTTACAGATGGTTCACCCTCACAGCAAAAAGGAGAAGTGGGGGACAGGAGACTAGATACCTATTCATCCCTTAAGTGGATTGCTAATTCTTTGTCCTGATTCAAACCCCCCGGAATTTTGGTTTGCAGATCAATAATGTATTAAGACTCTTTCTTTCTGAGTCTGAGAACTTTGTCTCCTCCCCTCTGATCACCCGTGATCTGTTCTATGGCAAAATAACTGAGTTGTGATGCGCCAGAGAAATGTACAGATTCAAAATGTCGGGCTACAGGGTAGCGGGGGTCCTTGTTTGTGATGGCCCTCATGTGTTCAAGGATCCTCTTTTTAGCCATGAGGGTGGTACTGCCTATGTACCAAAGTTTGCAAGGGCATTCGATGATATAAACAACAAAAGTGGTGCTGCACATGAGGAACTGGGAGATAGGTTTGTTACTTTTCCCTCTGCAGAAGTTTCTGCACATAAAACTGTTCCTACACGCCTTGCAGTAACCACACGGGAAAAATCCCTGTAAGTTGTGTGTGTTCCTGACTGGCAGATCTGTGATGTCACTATGGACCAACATGTCCCTGATGTTACGCCCTCGCCTGTATGTGATATTGGGTCTCTTTTTTATGCTATTGCTTATGATGTTATCACTCTTAAGTATGTTCCAGTTTCTTTCCAGGATCCTCTTGACATCACCAGCATTCCCGTTGTATGTAAAGATGATTCTGGCACTGTCTTCTGTTGAGTCCGACTCAGTGTGCGTGTCATCAGAAAGAGTCTTATGTCTCTCAATGGATGCAGCTCTGTCACTGGCCCTATTGAGTATCCATTGTGGGTATCCTCTCCCTCTGAATCTGTCCATCATGATGTTGTGTTCACATTGGTATGATTCCTCAGAGTTACAGTTCAGTTTCGCCCTCAGTAACTCCCCAAACGGAATACTCCATTTCAGTGTATCAGGGTGGCTACTGAGGGCGTGTAGCAGACTGTTGCCTGCCGTTGCTTTGCGGAAGAGTTCTGTGCATATCTTGTTGTGTCTGATTTCTATTTTTACGTCCAAGTATTCAACTGTACTCCTGCTGATGTTGCTGGTGAGGTCTATGTTGCGGTCGTTGGTGTTGAGTTTGTCAATGAAGTTGGTGGCCCCATTCTCGGTAACCCTCCAGACAATGAACATGTCGTCGATGTACCGGAGCCATACGACGACCCGTTCAGTGTCCGGAGACAGAGCCGCGTTGTTAAAGACCTCCTCCTCTCACTGGCCCATGAAAAGGTTGGCAAAACTCGGGGCAAAACACGAGCCCATCGCAGTCCCAAATAGAAAAATGTTGTTACTGAGGCAGTATTCTGTCATATCTAAGATCATGTCTGTATGGTCCTTGAACCCCACATGTCTTCTGCGCAGAAAATGCTTACATGCCTCTATGCCTAGTCTGTGGTCAATAATGGTGTAGAGGGAGTTGACATCAAGCGTAGTCATCCTCCCATTCCATGCCCTCAAGTTTGTTCAGAAAGTCTTTGGTATCTCTGACATAGGAAGTAAGTTCCATCACATGGTCCCTCAGAAAATGGTCCACATATTTTGACACATTTTCAAGTACACACCCCCTGGGTGATACTATAGGGCACCCTGGTGCATTTAGGGGATCCTTGTGTACCTTGGGAAGAAGGTAAATCACAGGGAGTTTCGGATGGTCCTTGTTTAAATAGCAGTACTCTTCCCATTCAAGAATACCCTTGTCCTTCCATTCATTCAGTTTGTTCCAAATCATGGTGATGCTAGTCGTGTACGCCTCTCTGGAAATGAGAGTATAGAATCATAGGCCATTAAGTCACCTGAGTGCCTCGCCTAAGTACATGTCTCTGTTTAACAGTACAATGTTACCGCCCTTGTCGGCCGGTCGTATCACTATTTCCTTGTCCGCAGCCAAGGAAATCAATGCCTGTCTTTGTGTAAAAGTGAGATTGGCAGGTTCTCTATTTCGGTAATGTGTCTCTTGTCTGTATTCCATGAGTGATTTGATGACAGTGTCATGGAATGTGTCGATGTTATCATGAGAAAGTGTAGGGAAAAAGGTTGAGCATGGCTTAAAACTTGTTCTGGCAGCTGCATCATGGGTGATGCCTAATTCATCCAGGACTGATTCTACTGTAATGTTGGTACCCTCACCCCTGGGTCCTAGCTCTAACTCGTGTAATGTTATGACTGTGTCGAAATCCCCAATGTCGAGATCTAATTCAGACGTGTGTGTGGTAGGTCCCTCAATGCTTCTCTGACCTGATGTTCTCAGTTTGTGCCATTTGCTTAACTTCAGTTTTCTAATAAATCTGTATAGATCAATTCTTGTTTCAGCATAGTTAAATGGGGATGATGGGCAGAATGAAAGGCCCAAACATAGAGTCTGTTTTTCAATGTTGCTCAAGGGTCTGTTAAATAAATTAATAAAAGTTCTGTTAACCATTTCTTGATCCATCATTGTGTCTTGCTGGAGTTTGGGGTGTTGCTTCCCATGCGCCCTCGTCCTCTGCCTCTTCTGCCACCTCTGTTGGATTTGTTGTCGCATTTGCGACTCCTCCTCGGCCTCTTCCTCTGCCCCGGCCCCTCTGCCCCTTGCTCTTGGGTGCTGGAGTGTCCCTTGTTGTTTGGCGTCCCAGGCATAATAGCTGGTACTTGTCTAAAAAAGTTACCAGTCGGGGGCCCAGTTCACTACCCGAGCTGTTACCCGCTGATGTATCTGATTCAATGTCACTGACGGTCGAGTGATCAGATAGTGAGCTTTCCCCCACGGCTCCAGGTGCATTGGCTGCCGATGGTTTATTTTGGCATAGATGATCGTATTTTTTGCTTTAGGTGAGAATCCTTCCACTTTCGTAATCACCATAGTCACGGTGCAATTTGCATTGCTTACGGGCTTTTATGTCCTCTTCGTGATTTCTGAGGCGTTCTTTCATTTCCCCCAACGTTTTAGTCAGAATGTCAGGTTCCATCTTGAGACTCAGTTCCTCTTGCATGGTTTTGATCTCCTTCAAAAGTGCCTCACGGTCTATCCAAGCATACTTCATTCAAATTTCGAGCATGCGAATCGAGCTGGATGAGGAATTCTCGGACCACTCTTCCAGCATCTTGGGGTTGGGGGAATCATACGAGGGTGCAGTGAAAATTCTTAATCCTCTAGGGACCATTTTATTATCAATGTAGTTCTGCAATGAGATCGCCTCCCACCATTTGGAGATCTCAGTTCTCTTAAGTTTTTCAAGTCGTTTTAGTTTCTCTTCCAGGGGTTGAGTTTGATTGGGTATCTTGGTTCGTGTGTTGCCCGCCACCGTGGTTCTCTCAAAGAGGATCAGAGCAGCCGCTCTCCTCTCTGCCTCCTCATCCATGATGTGTGTAATTTCCCAATGTCAATTATCGATCCTGTGTACTGCTCCCCCTGTACAAATGACAGGTTCTTTCTGCTGTGTGCAAGTAATCCTGAAAGTACGCCAAAAATTGGTTCCAGCTTCCAGCGAGTACTTTGGATTTTGTGTACTGTATCCTGAGAGCACGTCGACTTGTAACTTTGCTTCAGGATTTATATCATATATATATATGTGATCAAGGCTCGTCTGAGCCGAAAGGCGTCAAGCCGACCGAGCAATAAAGAAGCTTTAAGCACAAAATTGTGGTCCGTTTCCGTCTGTGGCGTAACTGCTGTGAATTGACGGAGTTATTGATATATTATCTACTGGCGGTCGCCAGTAGATAGTTATAGTTACAACCTATTATCCATAGGAAATCCGCGACATTCTATTTGAAATAACTCTCTTGCCGGTTGACGTATCTTCGCGAAATTTTCAAACTTTGTGGCCCGCTCCGGTCCGCTCCTACCCTGAAAGTCTCGGGGGGATTCGTCAAGCGGGGGCCGAGAAAAAGGGGGGTCCCAAAACGTGTTTTCCCCATGCACTTTTCCATAGGAAACTTTAGACACGGCTACAGCCCGAACTGCTGAACGGAATTACACCAAATTTGGCAAAGAGGTAGTTCTTGGTTCAGAAAGAACCCTTTTTGTTAAATGGTGTAAATCCGTTCAGTAGTTGCTGAGAAAATGAAAAGTAAAAAGTTAGTGATATCTATGGCCGAGTAGGGTCCGCGTACCCTCAGCGCACCCTGCGCGCACCGTCCCGATCACGAGCTGCATGTTAATTGGCTGTCAGCTGGCTGTCAACATTCCGATTCAGGAAATGTTGGCAGCCATTTTGTCCCTCGGTAGAACCGAGGGACAGAAACAAGTGCGCAAAGCGCACAAAGGGAGCAGGGTAGAAACACCCTGACCCCCTAGGTTTGCTCAGGGGTCCCCACAAGGACCCCCTGGGCAAAAAAAAAAAAAAATTTTTTAAATCTGCAGGATGCGCTCAGGGTGCGCGAATCCTGCCGGAAAAAAAAATCGAAGCGCGGTCTCCCGCGCTTCGATTGTATTTGCCCCCGGGTGGCCCAAGTCCCGGGGGCATGGTGGGGGGTTTAATTTTATGTGTGGGGGCCTCAAAGGGCCCCCAAGCCCCGGGGACCGCCACCCCCGGGGCTTTTTAAAAAATGGTGCGGGAGGGCTCTGAGCCCTCCCGCAGCCCCGAGGACCACCACCTCCCGGGGCTTTTTTATTAATTGAGCAACCTGTGTGGGGGGGCTCCAGCCCCTCACACGCCCGAGGACCGCCACCTCCCCTGGGCACTAACAAATTAAAATGGGGGTCCGTTTTGGACCCCGAAGCCCGGGGACCACCACCTCCCCGGGGCTGTGCTGATGTAGGGAGGGGGCCACGCGGCCCCCTCCTGGAGCCCTTGATGGCCCTGGGGACCGCCACCCCCAGGGCCGGCTCCTGCAGTGTCCCGGGGTGCCTACCCCCGGGACACTGTAGTTTGCTATGGCAGGACGGGAGCCTCGCGGCTCCCGTCCTGCCATAGCAAACTGCTTTGGATATTGGAAGAGAGAGCAGGAAACCTGCTCTCTCTTCCAATATCCAAAGCACATTTCTTTCCACATGGGGAGCAGCATGTCAGCTGCTCCCCATGTGGAGCTAGCAATGCCGGCTCCCAAGGGACGTGGGGAGCCGGCGGGACTGTGGGGGATTGGGGACCCCCCACAGTCCCCAACGAAGAGGGCCAGCCCCGGGGGATGGGGTCCCCGGGGCAAGTAGTGGCACAGGAGGGGGCCACGCGGCCCCCCTCCCCAAAAAAGAAAAAAAAAAAAAAATGGAAAGGCCGGCCCCGGGGGATGGGGTCCCCGGGGCCTTAAATGGCCTGAGGAGGGGGGCCACGCAGCCCCCCTCCCAAGAAAATAAAAAAAAGGCCATGCCCCGGGGGATGGGGTCCCCGGGGCCAATACAGGCCCAGGGAAGGGGGGCCCCCTTCCCGTTTTTTTTTTTTTTAAATTAAATTAAAAAAAGGGGTAAGGCCCTGGGGGATGGGGTCCCCAGGGCCCAAAAACAGGAAAAAGGAAGGGGGCCACACAGCCCCCTTCAGGGGACAAAAAAAAAAAAACGATCGGGCCCGCAGGCCCCGCCCCTTCCTTCACCACTCTGCAAACGCGCCCCTGGCGCGTTTGCAGAGGAGAACGAATTCCCCTTGAATACTGGGGGTCCCTGGGGGCCAACTAGCCCACCAGGAACCTCCAATATGCACCAGGGGGCTGCGTTGCAGAGACTGTAGAGAGGCCACACCCCTTTTTACACCTCTCTGCAACGCAGCTCTGTGGCGCTTTTTGGAGGTATATGGTGGGCTAGTTGGACTCCGGGGACCCTCAGGATTCAAGGGACTTAATCCCCCAGCTTAAAACGCGCCACGGGGCGCGTTTGCACAGATGTCACCTCAGGCCCCGCCCCTCCCTTCACCATTGTGCAAATATTCTTCTAAAATCATCCGAAATACGAATTCCGATTTACTCACCTGTTATCAGGAGAGACCTCAGTGCTGTATCTTTCAGCCCAGTACTGGTCCTGAAAAGTAATTTTAACCGTACTTACCAGTAACTTGAATTTCCTTCCATAGGCTAACATTGACTGGTTTCACTTGGAAATTCTTCTAAGTGTGGAGTTTTGGAACTTTAAAATATTCCTCTAAAATCAGCCGAAATACGAATTCCGATTTACTCACCTGTTATCAGGAGAGACCTCAGTGCTGCATCTTTCAGCCCAGTACTGGTCCTGAAAAGTAATTTTAACCGTACTTACCGGTAACTTGAATTTCCTTCATAGGCTAACATTGACTGGTTTCACTTGGAAATTCTTCTAAGTGTGGAGTTTTGGAACTTTAAAATATTCCTCTAAAATCAGCCGAAATACGAATTCCGATTTACTCACCTGTTATCAGGAGAGACCTCAGTGCTGCATCTTTCAGCCCAGTACTGATCCTCAAAAGTAATTTTAACCGTACTTACCAGTAACTTGAATTTCCTTCCATAGGATATCATTGCCTGCTTTTTGCTGAAAAAGTTTCTAAGTGTTGATTTTTGAAACATACAAATATTCCTCTAAAATCAGCCGAAATACGAATTCCGATTTACTCACCTGTTATAAGGAGAGACCTCAGTGCTGTATCTTTCAGCCCAGTACTGGTCCTGAAAAGTAATTTTAACCGTACTTACCGGTAACTTGAATTTCCTTCATAGGCTAACATTGACTGGTTTCACTTGGAAATTCTTCTAAGTGTGGAGTTTTGGAACTTTAAAATATTCCTCTAAAATCAGCCGAAATACGAATTCCGATTTACTCACCTGTTATCAGGAGAGACCTCAGTGCTGCATCTTTCAGCCCAGTACTGATCCTCAAAAGTAATTTTAACCGTACTTACCAGTAACTTGAATTTCCTTCCATAGGATATCATTGCCTGCTTTTTGCTGAAAAAGTTTCTAAGTGTTGATTTTTGAAACATACAAATATTCCTCTAAAATCAGCCGAAATACGAATTCCGATTTACTCACCTGTTATAAGGAGAGACCTCAGTGCTGTATCTTTCAGCCCAGTACTGGTCCTGAAAAGTAATTTTAACCGTACTTACCAGTAACTTGAATTTCCTTCCATAGGCTAACATTGACTGGTTTCACTTGGAAATTCTTCTAAGTGTGGAGTTTTGGAACTTTAAAATATTCCTCTAAAATCAGCCGAAATACGAATTCCGATTTACTCACCTGTTATCAGGAGAGACCTCAGTGCTGCATATTTCAGCCCAGTACTGATCCTCAAAAGTAATTTTAACCGTACTTACCAGTAACTTGAATTTCCTTCCATAGGATATCATTGCCTGCTTTTTGCTGAAAAAGTTTCTAAGTGTTGATTTTTGAAACATACAAATATTCCTCTAAAATCAGCCGAAATACGAATTCCGATTTACTCACCTGTCATAAGGAGATACCTCAGTGCTGTATCTTTCAGCCCAGTACTGGTCCTGAAAAGTAATTTTAACCGTACTTACCAGTAACTTGAATTTCCTTCCATAGGCTAACATTGACTGGTTTCACTTGGAAATTCTTCTAAGTGTGGAGTTTTGGAACTTTAAAATATTCCTCTAAAATCAGCCGAAATACGAATTCCGATTTACTCACCTGTTATCAGGAGAGACCTCAGTGCTGCATCTTTCAGCCCAGTACTGATCCTCAAAAGTAATTTTAACCGTACTTACCAGTAACTTGAATTTCCTTCCATAGGATATCATTGCCTGCTTTTTGCTGAAAAAGTTTCTGTGTTGATTTTTGAAACATACAAATATTCCTCTAAAATCAGCCGAAATACGAATTCCGATTTACTCACCTGTTATAAGGAGAGACCTCAGTGCTGTATCTTTCAGCCCAGTACTGGTCCTGAAAAGTAATTTTAACCGTACTTACCAGTAACTTGAATTTCCTTCCATAGGCTAACATTGACTGGTTTCACTTGGAAATTCTTCTAAGTGTGGAGTTTTGGAACTTTAAAATATTCCTCTAAAATCAGCCGAAATACGAATTCCGATTTACTCACCTGTTATCAGGAGAGACCTCAGTGCTGCATCTTTCAGCCCAGTACTAATCCTGAAAAGTAATTTTAACCGTACTTACCAGTAACTTATATTTTCTTCCATAGGAATCCATTGTCTAGTTTTCAGCAAAAAGTTTCAAAGTGTTGATTTTTACAAACTACAAATATTCCTTAAAAATCACCTGTATGACTTAAACGCATTCTTTCAACTGTTTACAGGAGATGCACCAGTGCTGGATCCAGGATCCAACACTGAGTAAGAAAAAGTAACGATAACAGTTTTTACCTGCTAAGTGAATTTCCTTCCATAGGATAACATTGGTGATTCTATGAGAAAAAGTTTCTGTCAACTTTTAAAATACAATAATATTCCTTAAAAATCACGACTGTAACCAAAACGCTTTTACTCAACTGTTTACAGGAGATGTACCAGGACTGAATCTAGGATCCAGTCCTGTGGTTAGAAAAAGTAATCCATAAAGTAACTAATTGCATTTAACTAGAAATTCACATTGAGCTGAATGTTGCATTGTGTTTGAAAATGTGTTGCCCATTGCAACAACTGTAACTACTGTACTTAAAAGTCTATTGCCTATGTGCAAAGTATTTAAACTAAAGTAATTCATTCTGAGAAAGTATTTTTTGTAATGTAATGTATAATGTAATTACAATGTAATTTAAAAAATAAAATCTGTAAAAAAAAATTGTTTCTAAAAATGTAGTAAATCAGTATGAAAAAAATTAGTATAACAATTAATACATTTAAAAATTGTCATTTACAAAACCTTTGAAATTCACTGAAAAAACCGTAGGTTTCAGGCACGTTATAGTTAGAAATTAGCATTTAAAAAACCTTTGAAATTCACTGAAAAAACCATAGGTTTCAGACACGTTATAGTTACAAATTAGCATTTAAAAAACCTTTGAAATTCACTGAAAAAACCATAGGTTTCAGACACGTTATAGTTACAAATTAACATTTAAAAAACCTTTGAAATTCACTGAAAAAACCATAGGTTTTAGGGACAGTTATAGTTACTTGGACATTGCACTCGTACAAAACCCGTGAAATTCCCCGTTATAGTTAGTTCAGCTAACTATAACTCGCGCCCCACAATGCACTGCTGATGACGTCACATATTACATCACTCATGACATGGTCAGTGACATCACTGATGACATCACTGATGACATCTCAAATGACATCACTGATGACATCATCCACGTGATAATCTGATGCACCTCCTCACACCCTAATATAATCTTTGATACACCCACTCTAAATTACAGACTGCCATTCGCAAAACCATAGACACTCCAACACCAATAACTACATACCCACTCACTGATTCTTAGGTCTACACACACACATCCACTCACTCACCCGTACAGTCACTCATACTTACGGTCACTCAGTACAGGACTATCATATGCACTCTTACTCCTATATAGACACTCAAACAACGCCACTCATCCATAGAGATACTCAGACACCTAGTCAGTCATGCAAATAATTAAACACACTGCCATTTACTCACCTATACAGTTATACACACACCAGCTCACTTACTCATACAAATAGTAGCACATTGTTACGCTCTTATACAATCACTGATACAAGCACACACTCATCCATACAGCCACTATCACAATCACTCACTCTTGCTTATAGCTATTTATATACTCCAACACACATATATACTGCCTTTCACATATGTAGTTACTCACACATGTACCACTGGGACATACATTCACTCACTAACACACTCTTACACACACTTACCCACCCATACAGTCTATCACAGATGCACTCTTGAAACCATCCACCCAGTGAATCACCCACTCACACATCTATGCACAGAGTTGCACACACCCCTCCCACACAAACACTCAGGCACCCATACAGATACTCAGACAAGCATTCAATAACTCATATAGACACTCATTTAGCTATTCACAAACACATGCAGCCACTTACACAGCAACAGACAGACGGATACAGACATTCACCCAGTTTAGTCACTAACC
Source organism: Calotriton arnoldi (assembly GCA_963921515.1). Lineage (NCBI taxonomy): Eukaryota > Metazoa > Chordata > Amphibia > Caudata > Salamandridae > Calotriton > Calotriton arnoldi. The sequence continues at coordinate 287,641 of CAWUFW010004540.1, read as the reverse complement.
CATGCATTCAGTAAGATACGTTAAATCACTCACTTATAGAGTCAGTCACGCACCTACTAAATCATCCATACAGACACTTACACACCCACTCATTCTTCAATACGTCTTTTCCTATATATATTAAAAATATTTAAACTTTACAGAAACACACAGTCACTGGATGATGTCATCAGTGATGTCATTTGAGATGTCATCAGTGATGTCATCAGTGATGTCACTGACCATGTCATGAGTGATGTAATATGTGACGTCATCAGCAGTGCATTGCGGGCGCGAGTTATAGTTAGCTGAACTAACTATAACGGGGGAATTTCACGGGTTTTGTACGAGTGCAATGTCCAAGTAACTATAACTGTCCCTAAAACCTATGGTTTTTTCAGTGAATATATATATGTTTATATATATATATATATATACACATATATATACACATATATATACATATATATATATACATACATATATATACATAGATCTATATCATATATATACCTATATATATATATATATATATATATTATCTACTGGCGGTCGCCAGTAGATAGTTATAGTTAGGACCTATTTTCCATAGGAAATCCGCGACATTCTATTTGAAATAACTCTCTTGCCGGTTGACGAATCTTCGCGAAATTTTCAAACTTTATGGCCCGCTCCGGTCCGCTCCTACCCTGAAAGTCTCGGGGTGATTCATCAAGCGGGGGCCGAGAAAAAAGGGGGGTCCCAAAACGTGTTTTCCCCATTCATTTTCCCATAGGAAACTTTAGACACGGCTACAGCCCGAACTGCTGAACGGAATTACACCAAATTTGGCAAAGAGGTAGTTCTTGGTTCAGAAAGAACCCTTTTTGTTAAATGGTGTAAATCCGTTCAGTAGTTGCTGAGAAAATCAAAAGTAAAAACACATATATATCTGGGCGGAGCCTAACCACACATGTCATCGTGAGATCTGATTGGCTGTCAGCACTTCATCCTGGAATTGCTGGCAGCCATCTTGAGACCAATATACATGATAGTACCCCATTGAAATGCCTTGTAGTGAATCAAAGATTTTGAGGGTTACCAAAAGGAGAACTATTAAGGGTGATAACAGACTTTAGTTACATTAGAATTTATTTGTTGATGGTACCATACTAATTTCAGGAATTGTGGTGTGTTCTAAGGTGATTTTTGTGAGAAGTTGGCCTGGCATATGCTGTCCACTAATTATAGTGGGCACCTTGCACCAGTCCAAATCGACTCTTATGGTAGGTAGGTTAAAGACAACCTTATTGAAAGCTATCCTAGTGGTAGCTGTGGAGAGCAGCCTTCAGGCTAAGTCTTGAAGGAATGTAAAGCAGCTTGTTTTACCAGTCTATAATCTCTTGAGTGACCAAATGAAAGAGCACCACACCAGGTATATATTCAAAATATATGTATTTATTACTAAACACACCCCTCTAGTCTCTTTATGAGGCTAGAGTTCGAAATACATAGGTTATAAGATCTTAAATCACAGTAATAGCACAAATACACGTTTGGGCCCTAGGGGCGTACCAAACCATATACCAATAAAGTGGTATGCGAACCACGACTGAACTAGACACTAGGCCTAGAGCCTCTAGAAGTGCTTGGACCACAAGGAACCACCCAAGGTAGTGACACAGGGGACCCACGGGAGACGCGTGCAGTGTAAATACACAACCGCGATACGCCGTTTTTCTTCTATGGAGAAAGTCGGGATCGGGAAAATAGAGGAAAGGGACACTTAAAAGAGGACTAGGACAAAACCCTTTGAGATCTAGGACTTTGAAGAGTCTCTACCCACGGGAGCACCGGAGTACTCGTGTTACCTCACCCAGGGAAGCCGGGTGCATAGGTGCCTTTCGGGGTCGGGTTTCGTCGTCGTTTCGTATGGCGATCTGCTGCAAAGTGCTGCTGGCGACCAGGAGAAAAGTGTCCGGGTGGATCCAAGAGTGGATCGGAGTTCTGAAGAACCTGAAAGCAGAGGGGACAGAGTCTGGGTCACTAGCCAGTGACCAGGAAGGCGATGGACAGATGCCCACCGATGTCGAGTGCTTCAGGTGCGGTGACGGTCGTCTTGACTCTTCAGCCACGAGGTCCGGGAGGTGTTGTCGGCAACCAGGAGCAGGATTCGGGCTGGAGCTCGATGTTTGTCGAGTGCTGAGGTGTCGGCGACCGGATTGGACCCAACAAGCCTTGGCAACGGCAAGTCTCGAGTAAGATGTAGATCGTCGATGATGCAGACCAGCAAGGTCTGGAGAACTCACCCAGCAAGGGTAAGTGAGGGCAGGCCTGGAGCAACCAGGATGCCAAGTAAAGAAAAGATTGGCCTTCGTTAAGGGCTACTAGCCAACGGGCTAGCAACCGCAAAGGAGCCTCGTGACGCCGCACGTGGAGCTGGCTTACAGGACACTCGTGGAGTGGGGGCCAGTGATCTTCGGTGCAGGTGGTGCTGGAGGCTAGAGCTACTAGGAGCCCAAAGCACGACTTCTTGGGAGACCCAGAAGATGGTGCACTTGCAAGTGTGCTTGGTGTCCAGGGGTCACGGTCTCAAGTCACCCACGATAGCCACGGGCCTCAGCTTTGCTGGGGACTCAGGGTAGCCTCGGGGAAGTCTGAGAATCCACCTCTGGTGATGCGATGACTTCGGCGTCCGACGGGAGCTTCAGTAATGCGAACCGGACAGATGCTTCTTTGGTGCCTGCCAAGCAGGGGAGTCACTCCTTGACCCCAAGGGAGATTCTTCAGTCCTCTAATCTTGTCGTAGAGCGTCGAAGGTCCAGGATTCAGTGTCAGAGTTTCGTCCAGGTATAATCTAAAGTCCTAAGGACTGGGTTCCTACCTTTATTCTAAAAATAGGGGATGGACTACTCTGTGGCCCCACCTATGGGTGGGTCAGGGCAGAGGGGTGGCTACACCCCTTTCCCTTTGTCCAGTTCGTGCCAAAGCAGGGGCTGCGAGCCCCTGATCCGGTTTGAACTGGGGTATGCACAGGGACACCAAATGTGCCCCCAGTGCAGGACTTCAAAGCACCCGAAAGTGCTCCCGCCCAGCCCCAATACACATTGTCCTGTCTGGGGAGGTGGTCACACCTCCCTGGGACAGGAAACCTATTGTCCAGGCCTCCCCTGCCGGAGTTTCGTCCAGCAGCAGGAGGCCAGACTCGTGTCTGTGGCAGCAGCATCCATTTTGTGATGCCAGGGCTCTGGAAAGAAGTTACCGGACTCGTCAGAGTTAACATGCCTTTCCCTCTAGAAGGGTGGAATGCTACCCCCGCCGCCAGGATTGGCGGGGGGTAGTATTCCAAGATGTTTGACACCAAACACGACATGTTTAGGTGCAGCCATTCCAAAGTTAGCATTTTACCGCGAGGATATAATGCGCTTAAGAGTATATGGTCAGGCTGCACTACAAACAGCATCAGAGATGGTCTCCGAACGCTGCAGAGGGGCCCTGCTCATGCAGGGGCACCCTCTCACATAGGAACCATGCACTCTGCCTTTAGGATTGATAAGGCCTGCCTTAGGAGTGACTTATAGGTTTATATGTGTGTATGCTTTTAGTGATATAGGTAACCTATACCACAGTAAGGGGTGCATGCACCACCTTACCCAGGCTGCAGTAGCAGACCTGTGGTGTCAGTTTGGATGGCCTTCCAGGGGTGGCATAATATATGCTGCAGCCCCTGGCAGGCCTCTGAGGTACCTATGCCCTTGGTACATAGTATACCATATACTAGGGACTTATAAGGGCACTCCAGATCCCAATCAGTGATGTGCCTAAGGCACATGGAGACCCTTTTAAAGAGGAAACAGCTAGGCTGGGGTTCTGAATAGCAGGGCCCCAGCCAGACTAATGTCGAAAACCAGTGAAGCATCAGCAAAAAGTGGGGGTACCCATGTGAAGCAGATCCTACTCTCCTACACAACCCCCCCAAACGTAGGGACATTAAACTAACCTTGCCCAGTTAAGTCTTCATGTTCTAAGTGGAAATACCTAGAGAGTCCATCTGCATTCGCATGGTTACTCCCAGGCCTATGTTCCACTGTAAAGTCCATCCCCTGTAGGGAAATGGACCACCTAAGCAGTTTGGGGTTTTCACCCTTCATTTGTTTTAGCCATAAGAGGGGCTTATGGTCTGTCTGAACCAGGAAGTGTGTACCAAACAAGTATGGCCTCAACTTCTTCAGAGCCCAGACCACAGCAAAGGCCTCCCTCTCTATGGCTGACCAACGTTTCTCTCTAGGGGTCAGCCTTCTGCTAATAAAAGCTACTGGCTGATCCTGACCTTCTTCATTCAATTGTGACAGTACAGCCCCTACCCCCAATTCAGATGCATCTGTTTGAACAATGAACTTCTTGGAGTAATCAGGACTCTGCAGAATTGGAGCAGTGCACATGGCCTGCTTGAGGTCATCAAATGCCTTTTGACAGCTAACTGTCCACTGAACCTTTTTGGGCATTTTCTTAGAAGTTAAGTCATTCAAGGGTGTCACTATTGATCCATACCCCTTGACAAATCTCCTATAGTACCCAGTCAGGCCTAAGAAGGCTCTCACCTGAGTCTGGGTAGTGGGAGCAGTCCAGTCCATGATGGTCTGGATCTTGCTCTGCAAAGGTTGAACCTGGCCTCCACCCACAAGGTGGCCCAGGTACACAACCTGACTCTGCCCTATCTGGCACTTAGTGGCCTTGATAGTCAGGCCTGCCTTTTGCAGGGCCTGTAAAACATTCCTGAGGTGGACCAGGTGATCCTCCCAGGTGGAGCTAAAGACAGCAATATCATCTAGATAAGCTGCACTATAGGCTTCCAGTCCTGTGAGAACTGTGTTCACCAACCTCTGGAAAGTGGCAGGTGCATTTTTCAGACCAAAGGGCATTACCACAAATTGATAATGCCCACTAGGGGTTGAAAATGCTGTTTTGGGCTTTGCAGTATCAGCTAGTCTGATCTGCCAGTAGCCAGCTGTTAGGTCAAATGTGCTGAGATATTTGGCAGAGGCCAAAGTATCTATGAGCTCATCTGCCCTGGGTATGGGATGGGCATCAGTCCTAGTGACTGCATTGAGACCCCTGTAGTCTACACAAAACCTCATCTCTCTTTTCCCACCACTGGTGTGAGGTTTCGGTACCAGGACTACTGGACTAGCCCAAGGGCTATCTGAGGGTTCAATTACTCCCAACTCCAACATTTTCTGGACTTCAGTCCTGATACAGTCCCTGACATGGTCAGGTTGCCTATAAATCTTGTTTTTAATAGGCAGACTGTCCCCAGTGTCCACTTCATGAGTGCACCAGGTGGTCTGACTGGGTGTCAGTGAAAACATATGTCTAAACTGATTGAGGACTTGCCTGCAATCAGTTTGTTGCTGGGTAGTGAGGCTGCCTGCCAAGGCTACACCATCAACTGACCCATCGTCAGGGTTCTGTGAGAGCAGGTCAGGGAGTGGGTCACTCTCTTCCTCCTGCCCTTCATCAGTAGCCATGAGCAAGCCCATGTCTGCCCTGTCCACATATGGCTTTAGTCTGTTGACATGGAGAACCCTTTGGGGACTCCTGGGTGTTCCCAGGTCCACTAAGTAAGTGACCTCACCCTTCTGCTCAACAATAGTGTGGGGTCCACTCCATTTGTCTTGGAGAGCTGCTGGGGCCACTGGCTCCAACACCCACACCTTCTGTCCTGGCTGGTACACAGTCAGAACAGCCTTTTGGTCATGCCAGGCCTTCTGAAGTTCCTGGCTAGCCTCAAGGTTTTTGGTTGCCTTTTTCATGTACTCAGCCATCCTGGAGCGGAGACCAAGTACATAGTCCACTATATCTTGCTTTGGGGGCTTGAGAGGTAACTCCCATCCTTCCTTCACCAAGCACAGTGGACCCCTCACAGGGTGGCCAAACAGAAGTTCAAAAGGGCTGTAACCAACCCCCTTCTGAGGCACCTCCCTATATGCGAATAAAAGGCAGGGCAAGAGTATGTCCCATCTACGCCTAAGCTTTTCTGGGAGCCCTTTAATCATGCCCTTCAAGGTTTTGTTGAATCTCTCAACTAAACCATTGCATTGTGGGTGATAGGGTGTGGTGAACTTATAAGTCACTCCACACTCCTTCCACATTGCTTTTAAGTACCCAGACATGAAGTTAGCACCCCTGTCTGATACTACCTCCTTAGGAAAGCCCACTCTTGAGAAGATTCCCAGGAGGGCCCTTGCCACCACAGGTGCTGTAGTGGTCCTGAGGGGAATAGCTTCTGGGTACCTGGTGGCATGATCCACTACCACCAGGATAAACCTGTGCCCAGAGGCTGTTTGGGGATCCATGGGACCAACAATGTCAATCCCTACCCTCTCAAAGGGCACCCCCACCACAGGTAGTGGTATCAGGGGGGCCTTTGTAGTGCCACCTGCTTTGCCACTGGCTTGGCAGGTTACACAGGAGCGACAAAACTCCTTACTGTCTTCAGACATGTGGGGCCAGTGAAAGTGAGGGACAATTCTGTCCCAAGTCTTGTTCTGGCCCAGGTGTCCTGCTAAGGGAATATCATGGGCTAGGGTCAATAGGAAGCCCCTGAACTTCAAAGGTATTACCAACCTCCTGGTAGCACCAGGCTTGGGGTCTCTACTCTCTGAGTACAGGAGTCCATCATCCCAATACACTGTATGGGGACCACTAGCTTTCCCAGCAGCCTCAGCAGCAGCTTGCTGTCTGAGGGGTTCAAGGGAGGGGCAGCTCTGCTGCTCCTGGCTCAGATCTGCCCTAGAAGGTCCCCCTGTCCCCAAGAACTCAACCTGGTCAGGTTCCAGTTCCTCTGGGACAGTTCCTTCTTCAGGGCTGAGATCATCCCCCTCAAGGGACTGATCTTCCTCCTGAGCCAAGGGGGAAGGCACTGCCTTAACCCTACTACTCCTCCTCTTGGAAGGCACTTGGTCCATTCTTCCAGAATCCAAGGCCTGTTCAGTGCTAGACATTTTGGCTTGTGACCTGGTCACAGCAAACACATCTGCAGGGATCCCCAGCATTTCTGCATGGGTCCTGAGCTCCACTTCTGCCCAAGCAGAAGTCTCTAAGTCATTGCCAAGCAAGCATTCGACTGGTAGGTTTGCACTTACCACAACCTTCTTAAGGCCAGTTACCCCTCCCCAGGAGAAGTTAACAACTGCCAGAGTATGGTCTGTTCTGACATTGCTAGCATTGGTCACTTGGTACATCTCACCAAGCATAACTTGCCCAGGTAGCACAAGGTCTTGTGTCACCATTGTGACACTTGCCCCTGTGTCCCTAAATGCCAAAGCCTCTCGTCCATTGATTAAAGGCTGTTGTCTGTACTTGCCCAGATTACTGGGACTCATAGAGGAGGGCACATCCATGCCTCCATCACAGACTAACACAGCCTGAGTCAGTTCTCTAACTAGGTCAGAGCCCAACTCAGTTCCCAGGGTGAACCCTACTAAACCCTTTGCTGGAGCACTTCCACCAACTGTACTAGGGGGAACAGGTGCCTTAGGGGCATTGGTGGGTGCTGGACTGGAGTCTTTGGACTTGGTGCAATCACTGGTCCAGTGGGTCTTTTGCTTACAGACCTTGCACCATGGTTTTCTTTGGCCTTTACCCTTGGTAGACTGGGAATCCCCACCAGAAGAAGATTTTTGGGGGCCTGATGAAGACTTTTGATCTTTACCCTTCTCCCCACCCTTGTCAGAGTTCTTAGCATCTTGCTTCTTGGTTTCCCCACCTTGGTTCTGTACCTTCTGCTTCACCCTGGTTCTGACCCATTTGTCTGCCTTCTTTCCCAATTCTTGGGGAGAGGTCAGATCAGAGTCAACCAGGTATTGATGCAACAGCTGATTTTGACAGTTATTAAGAATCTGCTCCCTCATTATCAGATTATACAATCCTGAGAAGTCACACACCTTACTGCCCATCAACCAGCCTTCCAGAGCCTTGGCAGAACAATCCACATAGTCTACCCAGTCTTGAGTCTGTGCTTTTTGGGTGTCTCTGAACTTCAACCTGTACTGTTCAGTGGTTAGGCCAAACCCATCAATAAGAGCACTCTTCAAGACCTTGTAATTGTCAGCTTCCTCCTCTCTAACAGTGAGGAGCTTGTCTCTACCTTTGTCAGCAAAGGAGAGCCACAAGATTGCTGCCCACTGCTCCTGAGGGACCTTCTGTACTTTACAGGCCCTCTCTAAAGCAGTTATCCATTTGTGGATATCATCCCCACTCTGGTAGGGAGGGACAATCTTGCTCAGGTTCCTATGGTCATAGGACCTTTCCCTATCTCTAGGGACATGGCTGCCACCATGGGACTCTAGTCCCAACTTTCTTCTCTCTCTAAGGAGATCTAGGGATTCTCTATCTAAAGCCAATTGCTTCTTCCTGATCTCTAGTTGAGTTTCCTCATACTGGACCAGTCTCTTTCTTCTCTCATGAGAGGATTCCCTCCTGTGAGAAGAAACAGAGCTCCCTATGGAGGTGCCAGAGTGGTTAGACTCCTGAGAAGGAGACCTAGACTTTCTGAGCACACTCATAATCCTTCCTGGGGGGACAAAGGTGTGGTTTTCTAGATCCTCATCTTCATCTTCCCCAGAAGGGATTGGGTTTTCCAGGTCAGGGTCATTGTCACCCTCCTGGTCAGTTTCAGAGGGGGGCTGGGGGTAGTGGTACCCCTGGCCCCTTCCTCATCTGCTGGCCCACCCTCTGCTCCTACCCCTTCAGTCTCTGAGGACTTACTAAGATCATAAGCCACCAACAACTCCTTGAGGTGTTGGGTGGTGGGACTTTGGCCTGTCCTTAATTTCCTCACGTTACATAAAGCTCTCAATTCCAAGAATTGGAGTGTATCATACTTGGAGGGTGGAAGCTCAATGGCTTCCTGCAAGGAATCTTTGGATCCTGCTTTTAAAGACATTACTAGTGTGGTGTGGTGTATGCACTACCTACTCTAGTGTGGCCTACTAAACTCTCTTGAGTTGTAGAAAGGGTTGTGCTATCCCTTAACACACAACTCTAAGTTCAGTAGAACTTACTGTTATTCTAAGCTTAAATTATATGTACCTTAGGTACCTTTAGTGGTTTTCAGTTGATCAATTCAATTGAGATTATCTGGTAAAACAATAGCAAGCTGGAATCCCACACGCTGCACACCAATGTGAGAAGTTGGCCTGGCATATGCTGTCCACTAATTATAGTGGGCACCTTGCACCAGTCCAAATCGACTCTTATGGTAGGTAGGTTAAAGACAACCTTATTGAAAGCTATCCTAGTGGTAGCTATGGAGAGCAGCCTTCAGGCTAAGTCTTGAAGGAATGTAAAGCAGCTTGTTTTACCAGTCTATAATCTCTTGAGTGACCAAATGAAAGAGCACCACACCAGGTATATATTCAAAATATATGTATTTATTACTAAACACACCCCTCTAGTCTCTTTATGAGGCTAGAGTTCGAAATACATAGGTTATAAGATCTTAAATCACAGTAATAGCACAAATACACGTTTGGGCCCTAGGGGCGTACCAAACCATATACCAATAAAGTGGTATGCGAACCACGACTGAACTAGACACTAGGCCTAGAGCCTCTAGAAGTGCTTGGACCACAAGGAACCACCCAAGGTAGTGACACAGGGGACCCACGGGAGACGCGTGCAGTGTAAATACACAACCGCGATACGCCGTTAACTTCTATGGAGAAAGTCGGGATCGGGAAAATAGAGGAAAGGGACACTTAAAAGAGGACTAGGACAAAACCCTTTGAGATCTAGGACTTTGAAGAGTCTCTACCCACGGGAGCACCGGAGTACTCGTGTTACCTCACCCAGGGAAGCCGGGTGCATAGGTGCCTTTCGGGGTCGGGTTTCGTCGTCGTTTCGTATGGCGATCTGCTGCAAAGTGCTGCTGGCGACCAGGAGAAAAGTGTCCGGGTGGATCCAAGAGTGGATCGGAGTTCTGAAGAACCTGAAAGCAGAGGGGACAGAGTCTGGGTCACTAGCCAGTGACCAGGAAGGCGATGGACAGATGCCCACCGATGTCGAGTGCTTCAGGTGCGGTGACGGTCGTCTTGACTCTTCAGCCACGAGGTCCGGGAGGCGTTGTCGGCGACCAGGAGCAGGATTCGGGCTGGTGCTCGATGTCTGTCGAGTGCTGAGGTGTCGGCGACCGGATTGGACCCAACAAGCCTTGGCAACGGCAAGTCTCGAGTAAGATGTAGATCGTCGATGATGCAGACCAGCAAGGTCTGGGGAACTCACCCAGCAAGGGTAAGTGAGGGCAGGCCTGGAGCAACCAGGATGCCAAGTAAAGAAAAGATTGGCCTTCGTTAAGGGCTACTAGCCAACGGGCTAGCGACCGCGAAGGAGCCTCGTGACGCCGCACGTGGAGCTGGCTTACAGGACACTCGTGGAGTGGGGGCCAGTGATCTTCGGTGCAGGTGGTGCTGGAGGCTAGGGCTACTCGGAGCCCAAAGCACGACTTCTTGGGAGACCCAGAAGATGGTGCACTTGCAAGTGTGCTCGGTGTCCAGGGGTCACGGTCTCAAGTCACCCACGATAGCCACGGGCCTCAGCTTTGCTGGGGACTCAGGGTAGCCTCGGGGAAGTCTGAGAATCCACCTCTGGTGATGCGATGACTTCGGCGTCCGACGGGAGCTTCAGTAATGCGAACCGGACAGATGCTTCTTTGGTGCCTGCCAAGCAGGGGAGTCACTCCTTGACCCCAAGGGAGATTCTTCAGTCCTCTAATCTTGTCGTAGAGCGTCGAAGGTCCAGGATTCAGTGTCAGAGTTTCGTCCAGGTATAATCTAAAGTCCTAAGGACTGGGTTCCTACCTTTATTCTAAAAATAGGGGATGGACTACTCTGTGGCCCCACCTATGGGTGGGTCAGGGCAGAGGGGTGGCTACACCCCTTTCCCTTTGTCCAGTTCGCGCCAAAGCAGGGGCTGCGAGCCCCTGATCCGGTTTGAACTGGGGTATGCACAGGGACACCAAATGTGCCCCCAGTGCAGGACTTCAAAGCACCCGAAAGTGCTCCCGCCCAGCCCCAATACACATTGTCCTGTCTGGGGAGGTGGTCACACCTCCCTGGGACAGGAAACCTATTGTCCAGGCCTCCCCTGCCGGAGTTTCGTCCAGCAGCAGGAGGCCAGACTCGTGTCTGTGGCAGCAGCATCCATTTTGTGATGCCAGGGCTCTGGAAAGAAGTTACCGGACTCGTCAGAGTTAACATGCCTTTCCCTCTAGAAGGGTGGAATGCTACCCCCGCCGCCAGGATTGGCGGGGGGGTAGTATTCCAAGATGTTTGACACCAAACACGACATGTTTAGGTGCAGCCATTCCAAAGTTAGCATTTTACCGCGAGGATATAATGCGCTTAAGAGTATATGGTCAGGCTGCACTACAAACAGCATCAGAGATGGTCTCCGAACGCTGCAGAGGGGCCCTGCTCATGCAGGGGCACCCTCTCACATAGGAACCATGCACTCTGCCTTTAGGATTGATAAGGCCTGCCTTAGGAGTGACTTATAGGTTTATATGTGTGTATGCTTTTAGTGATATAGGTAACCTATACCACAGTAAGGGGTGCATGCACCACCTTACCCAGGCTGCAGTAGCAGACCTGTGGTGTCAGTTTGGATGGCCTTCCAGGGGTGGCATAATATATGCTGCAGCCCCTGGCAGGCCTCTGAGGTACCTATGCCCTTGGTACATAGTATACCATATACTAGGGACTTATAAGGGCACTCCAGATCCCAATCAGTGATGTGCCTAAGGCACATGGAGACCCTTTTAAAGAGGAAACAGCTAGGCTGGGGTTCTGAATAGCAGGGCCCCAGCCAGACTAATGTCGAAAACCAGTGAAGCATCAGCAAAAAGTGGGGGTACCCATGTGAAGCAGATCCTACTCTCCTACACAACCCCCCCAAACGTAGGGACATTAAACTAACCTTGCCCAGTTAAGTCTTCATGTTCTAAGTGGAAATACCTAGAGAGTCCATCTGCATTCGCATGGTTACTCCCAGGCCTATGTTCCACTGTAAAGTCCATCCCCTGTAGGGAAATGGACCACCTAAGCAGTTTGGGGTTTTCACCCTTCATTTGTTTTAGCCATAAGAGGGGCTTATGGTCTGTCTGAACCAGGAAGTGTGTACCAAACAAGTATGGCCTCAACTTCTTCAGAGCCCAGACCACAGCAAAGGCCTCCCTCTCTATGGCTGACCAACGTTTCTCTCTAGGGGTCAGCCTTCTGCTAATAAAAGCTACTGGCTGATCCTGACCTTCTTCATTCAATTGTGACAGTACAGCCCCTACCCCCAATTCAGATGCATCTGTTTGAACAATGAACTTCTTGGAGTAATCAGGACTCTGCAGAATTGGAGCAGTGCACATGGCCTGCTTGAGGTCATCAAATGCCTTTTGACAGCTAACTGTCCACTGAACCTTTTTGGGCATTTTCTTAGAAGTTAAGTCATTCAAGGGTGTCACTATTGATCCATACCCCTTGACAAATCTCCTATAGTACCCAGTCAGGCCTAAGAAGGCTCTCACCTGAGTCTGGGTAGTGGGAGCAGTCCAGTCCATGATGGTCTGGATCTTGCTCTGCAAAGGTTGAACCTGGCCTCCACCCACAAGGTGGCCCAGGTACACAACCTGACTCTGCCCTATCTGGCACTTAGTGGCCTTGATAGTCAGGCCTGCCTTTTGCAGGGCCTGTAAAACATTCCTGAGGTGGACCAGGTGATCCTCCCAGGTGGAGCTAAAGACAGCAATATCATCTAGATAAGCTGCACTATAGGCTTCCAGTCCTGTGAGAACTGTGTTCACCAACCTCTGGAAAGTGGCAGGTGCATTTTTCAGACCAAAGGGCATTACCACAAATTGATAATGCCCACTAGGGGTTGAAAATGCTGTTTTGGGCTTTGCAGTATCAGCTAGTCTGATCTGCCAGTAGCCAGCTGTTAGGTCAAATGTGCTGAGATATTTGGCAGAGGCCAAAGTATCTATGAGCTCATCTGCCCTGGGTATGGGATGGGCATCAGTCCTAGTGACTGCATTGAGACCCCTGTAGTCTACACAAAACCTCATCTCTCTTTTCCCACCACTGGTGTGAGGTTTCGGTACCAGGACTACTGGACTAGCCCAAGGGCTATCTGAGGGTTCAATTACTCCCAACTCCAACATTTTCTGGACTTCAGTCCTGATACAGTCCCTGACATGGTCAGGTTGCCTATAAATCTTGTTTTTAATAGGCAGACTGTCCCCAGTGTCCACTTCATGAGTGCACCAGGTGGTCTGACTGGGTGTCAGTGAAAACATATGTCTAAACTGATTGAGGACTTGCCTGCAATCAGTTTGTTGCTGGGTAGTGAGGCTGCCTGCCAAGGCTACACCATCAACTGACCCATCGTCAGGGTTCTGTGAGAGCAGGTCAGGGAGTGGGTCACTCTCTTCCTCCTGCCCTTCATCAGTAGCCATGAGCAAGCCCATGTCTGCCCTGTCCACATATGGCTTTAGTCTGTTGACATGGAGAACCCTTTGGGGACTCCTGGGTGTTCCCAGGTCCACTAAGTAAGTGACCTCACCCTTCTGCTCAACAATAGTGTGGGGTCCACTCCATTTGTCTTGGAGAGCTGCTGGGGCCACTGGCTCCAACACCCACACCTTCTGTCCTGGCTGGTACACAGTCAGAACAGCCTTTTGGTCATGCCAGGCCTTCTGAAGTTCCTGGCTAGCCTCAAGGTTTTTGGTTGCCTTTTTCATGTACTCAGCCATCCTGGAGCGGAGACCAAGTACATAGTCCACTATATCTTGCTTTGGGGGCTTGAGAGGTAACTCCCATCCTTCCTTCACCAAGCACAGTGGACCCCTCACAGGGTGGCCAAACAGAAGTTCAAAAGGGCTGTAACCAACCCCCTTCTGAGGCACCTCCCTATATGCGAATAAAAGGCAGGGCAAGAGTATGTCCCATCTACGCCTAAGCTTTTCTGGGAGCCCTTTAATCATGCCCTTCAAGGTTTTGTTGAATCTCTCAACTAAACCATTGCATTGTGGGTGATAGGGTGTGGTGAACTTATAAGTCACTCCACACTCCTTCCACATTGCTTTTAAGTACCCAGACATGAAGTTAGCACCCCTGTCTGATACTACCTCCTTAGGAAAGCCCACTCTTGAGAAGATTCCCAGGAGGGCCCTTGCCACCACAGGTGCTGTAGTGGTCCTGAGGGGAATAGCTTCTGGGTACCTGGTGGCATGATCCACTACCACCAGGATAAACCTGTGCCCAGAGGCTGTTTGGGGATCCATGGGACCAACAATGTCAATCCCTACCCTCTCAAAGGGCACCCCCACCACAGGTAGTGGTATCAGGGGGGCCTTTGTAGTGCCACCTGCTTTGCCACTGGCTTGGCAGGTTACACAGGAGCGACAAAACTCCTTACTGTCTTCAGACATGTGGGGCCAGTGAAAGTGAGGGACAATTCTGTCCCAAGTCTTGTTCTGGCCCAGGTGTCCTGCTAAGGGAATATCATGGGCTAGGGTCAATAGGAAGCCCCTGAACTTCAAAGGTATTACCAACCTCCTGGTAGCACCAGGCTTGGGGTCTCTACTCTCTGAGTACAGGAGTCCATCATCCCAATACACTGTATGGGGACCACTAGCTTTCCCAGCAGCCTCAGCAGCAGCTTGCTGTCTGAGGGGTTCAAGGGAGGGGCAGCTCTGCTGCTCCTGGCTCAGATCTGCCCTAGAAGGTCCCCCTGTCCCCAAGAACTCAACCTGGTCAGGTTCCAGTTCCTCTGGGACAGTTCCTTCTTCAGGGCTGAGATCATCCCCCTCAAGGGACTGATCTTCCTCCTGAGCCAAGGGGGAAGGCACTGCCTTAACCCTACTACTCCTCCTCTTGGAAGGCACTTGGTCCATTCTTCCAGAATCCAAGGCCTGTTCAGTGCTAGACATTTTGGCTTGTGACCTGGTCACAGCAAACACATCTGCAGGGATCCCCAGCATTTCTGCATGGGTCCTGAGCTCCACTTCTGCCCAAGCAGAAGTCTCTAAGTCATTGCCAAGCAAGCATTCGACTGGTAGGTTTGCACTTACCACAACCTTCTTAAGGCCAGTTACCCCTCCCCAGGAGAAGTTAACAACTGCCAGAGTATGGTCTGTTCTGACATTGCTAGCATTGGTCACTTGGTACATCTCACCAAGCATAACTTGCCCAGGTAGCACAAGGTCTTGTGTCACCATTGTGACACTTGCCCCTGTGTCCCTAAATGCCAAAGCCTCTCGTCCATTGATTAAAGGCTGTTGTCTGTACTTGCCCAGATTACTGGGACTCATAGAGGAGGGCACATCCATGCCTCCATCACAGACTAACACAGCCTGAGTCAGTTCTCTAACTAGGTCAGAGCCCAACTCAGTTCCCAGGGTGAACCCTACTAAACCCTTTGCTGGAGCACCTCCACCAACTGTACTAGGGGGAACAGGTGCCTTAGGGGCATTGGTGGGTGCTGGACTGGAGTCTTTGGACTTGGTGCAATCACTGGTCCAGTGGGTCTTTTGCTTACAGACCTTGCACCATGGTTTTCTTTGGCCTTTACCCTTGGTAGACTGGGAATCCCCACCAGAAGAAGATTTTTGGGGGCCTGATGAAGACTTTTGATCTTTACCCTTCTCCCCACCCTTGTCAGAGTTCTTAGCATCTTGCTTCTTGGTTTCCCCACCTTGGTTCTGTACCTTCTGCTTCACCCTGGTTCTGACCCATTTGTCTGCCTTCTTTCCCAATTCTTGGGGAGAGGTCAGATCAGAGTCAACCAGGTATTGATGCAACAGCTGATTTTGACAGTTATTAAGAATCTGCTCCCTCATTATCAGATTATACAATCCTGAGAAGTCACACACCTTACTGCCCATCAACCAGCCTTCCAGAGCCTTGGCAGAACAATCCACATAGTCTACCCAGTCTTGAGTCTGTGCTTTTTGGGTGTCTCTGAACTTCAACCTGTACTGTTCAGTGGTTAGGCCAAACCCATCAATAAGAGCACTCTTCAAGACCTTGTAATTGTCAGCTTCCTCCTCTCTAACAGTGAGGAGCTTGTCTCTACCTTTGTCAGCAAAGGAGAGCCACAAGATTGCTGCCCACTGCTCCTGAGGGACCTTCTGTACTTTACAGGCCCTCTCTAAAGCAGTTATCCATTTGTGGATATCATCCCCACTCTGGTAGGGAGGGACAATCTTGCTCAGGTTCCTATGGTCATAGGACCTTTCCCTATCTCTAGGGACATGGCTGCCACCATGGGACTCTAGTCCCAACTTTCTTCTCTCTCTAAGGAGATCTAGGGATTCTCTATCTAAAGCCAATTGCTTCTTCCTGATCTCTAGTTGAGTTTCCTCATACTGGACCAGTCTCTTTCTTCTCTCATGAGAGGATTCCCTCCTGTGAGAAGAAACAGAGCTCCCTATGGAGGTGCCAGAGTGGTTAGACTCCTGAGAAGGAGACCTAGACTTTCTGAGCACACTCATAATCCTTCCTGGGGGGACAAAGGTGTGGTTTTCTAGATCCTCATCTTCATCTTCCCCAGAAGGGATTGGGTTTTCCAGGTCAGGGTCATTGTCACCCTCCTGGTCAGTTTCAGAGGGGGGCTGGGGGTAGTGGTACCCCTGGCCCCTTCCTCATCTGCTGGCCCACCCTCTGCTCCTACCCCTTCAGTCTCTGAGGACTTACTAAGATCATAAGCCACCAACAACTCCTTGAGGTGTTGGGTGGTGGGACTTTGGCCTGTCCTTAATTTCCTCACGTTACATAAAGCTCTCAATTCCAAGAATTGGAGTGTATCATACTTGGAGGGTGGAAGCTCAATGGCTTCCTGCAAGGAATCTTTGGATCCTGCTTTTAAAGACATTACTAGTGTGGTGTGGTGTATGCACTACCTACTCTAGTGTGGCCTACTAAACTCTCTTGAGTTGTAGAAAGGGTTGTGCTATCCCTTAACACACAACTCTAAGTTCAGTAGAACTTACTGTTATTCTAAGCTTAAATTATATTTACCTTAGGTACCTTTAGTGGTTTTCAGTTGATCAATTCAATTGAGATTATCTGGTAAAACAATAGCAAGCTGGAATCCCACACGCTGCACACCAATGTGAGAAGTTGGCCTGGCATATGCTGTCCACTAATTATAGTGGGCACCTTGCACCAGTCCAAATCGACTCTTATGGTAGGTAGGTTAAAGATAACCTTATTGAAAGCTATCCTAGTGGTAGCTATGGAGAGCAGCCTTCAGGCTAAGTCTTGAAGGAATGTAAAGCAGCTTGTTTTACCAGTCTATAATCTCTTGAGTGACCAAATGAAAGAGCACCACACCAGGTATATATTCAAAATATATGTATTTATTACTAAACACACCCCTCTAGTCTCTTTATGAGGCTAGAGTTCGAAGTACATAGGTTATAAGATCTTAAATCACAGTAATAGCACAAATACACGTTTGGGCCCTAGGGGCGTACCAAACCATATACCAATAAAGTGGTATGCGAACCACGACTGAACTAGACACTAGGCCTAGAGCCTCTAGAAGTGCTTGGACCTCAAGGAACCACCCAAGGTAGTGACACAGGGGACCCACGGGAGACGCGTGCAGTGTAAATACACAACCGCGATACGCCGTTAACTTCTATGGAGAAAGTCGGGATCGGGAAAATAGAGGAAAGGGACACTTAAAAGAGGACTAGGACAAAACCCTTTGAGATCTAGGACTTTGAAGAGTCTCTACCCACGGGAGCACCGGAGTACTCGTGTTACCTCACCCAGGGAAGCCGGGTGCATAGGTGCCTTTCGGGGTCGGGTTTCGTCGTTGTTTCGTATGGCGATCTGCTGCAAAGTGCTGCTGGCGACCAGGAGAAAAGTGTCCGGGTGGATCCAAGAGTGGATCGGAGTTCTGAAGAACCTGAAAGCAGAGGGGACAGAGTCTGGGTCACTAGCCAGTGACCAGGAAGGCGATGGACAGACGCCTCCCGGACCTCGTGGCTGAAGAGTCAAGATGACCGTCACCGCACCTGAAGCACTCGACATCGGTGGGCATCTGTCCATCGCCTTCCTGTTCACTGGCTAGTGACCCAGACTCTGTCCCCTCTGCTTTCAGGTTCTTCAGAACTCCGATCCACTCTTGGATCCACCCGGACACTTTTCTCCTGGTCGCCAGCAGCACTTTGCAGCAGATCGCCATACGAAACGACGACGAAACCCGACCCCGAAAGGCACCTATGCACCCGGCTTCCCTGGGTGAGGTAACACGAGTACTCCGGTGCTCCCGTGGGTAGAGACTCTTCAAAGTCCTAGATCTCAAAGGGTTTTGTCCTAGTCCTCTTTAAGTGTCCCTTTCCTCTATTTTCCCGATCCCGACTTTCTCCATAGAAGTTAACGGCGTATCGCGGTTGTGTATTTACACTGCACGCGTCTCCCGTGGGTCCCCTGTGTCACTACCTTGGGTGGTTCCTTGTGGTCCAAGCACTTCTAGAGGCTCTAGGCCTAGTGTCTAGTTCAGTCGTGGTTCGCATACCACTTTATTGGTATATGGTTTGGTACGCCCCTAGGGCCCAAGCGTGTATTTGTGCTATTACTGTGATTTAAGATCTTATAACCTATGTACTTCAAACTCTAGCCTCATAAAGAGACTAGAGGGGTGTGTTTAGTAATAAATACATATATTTTGAATATATACCTGGTGTGGTGCTCTTTCATTTGGTCACTCAAGAGATTATAGACTGGTAAAACAAGCTGCTTTACATTCCTTCAAGACTTAGCCTGAAGGCTGCTCTCCATAGCTACCACTAGGATAGCTTTCAATAAGGTTGTCTTTAACCTATCTACCATAAGAGTCGATTTGGACTGGTGCAAGGTGCCCACTATAATTAGTGGACAGCATATGCCAGGCCAACTTCTCACAATTTTACCCTGTGAAAAACCTTCTGCTGGGATATCATGAATCATGTTTGAGAGAAAACTATTTTCACATGCTTGTCCCATACAGTTTTGGAAGGTGCTCCAGAAGCTAAAATGAGAGCATATTTTCTGTAAATTCACATTATCTTTCTCAGTCATGTGAGAATGAAGTCTGACATTCTCAGTAAAACATGTACATCCAACAAGGGCAGAGACTGTCAGTTGATTCCTTTGTGTTCTACTGCAGCTTCCCAGAGTGTTCTAAAGAACAACTAGAGTGCTAACAGCCTTACTTATGACAAAAGTATGGCACACCTGAAGCCATCTTGATTGGAATAAACTGGTAACACTTAAAACATTTAATTTAAAAAGGAACAAAATGATGGGGTTCATTTTGTCATAAAAATTATGGGTAGTGCTGTAGAAAGAAAAATTAGGACATGTTTCAAGTGTGATCTCAAATATCTTCCTGTTATATTTCAACAGGAGCAGCCTGCCAGTTGATGCCTTTGTGTTCTACTGCAGCTTCCCAGAGTGTTCTAAAGAACAACTAGAGCGCTAACAGCCTTACTTATGACAAAAGTATGGCACACCGGAAGCCATCTTGATTGGAATAAACCGTTAATACTTAAAACATTTAATTTAAAAAGGAACAAAATGAGGGGGTTCTTTTTTAAATAGAAATTATGGTTAGTGCTGCAGAAAGAAAAATGAGGGCATGTTTTAAGTGAGATCTCAAATCCTCTTCTATTTCATTAGAAAATTCTGACATGCAGACTGAAACAATCACTTTCAATACCAGCAGAAGACTTCCAGTTAACTCCCTGGTGAGCAGTAGCTTTAGTACAGTGATCTAATGAGCCTTCTTGATGGAATCAAAGTAAAAAACTGAAAGCATTTCCTACTGAGGAGACTGCAGTAAATGAGGAAATTAGGAAACTTCATAACAAAGAAGTCTTCCAAGATGGCCACCAGAGAAAAAGAGACCAAATGTAGCACAAATATTACCCAGATGTAGCCCACATATAGCCCAATGACAAAAGTGTGCAAAACACTTTTTATTTTTAGTTTTTTTGCAGTTTTATGTAGTGCAGACTGGTCAGGTATTGGAGCGTTGCATCTTAAAACATGACCCCCTACACTACAAAAACACTACTGCACTATTCTAAACCCTAAAACACTACCCCAGCACGACTCCCTACACTACACAAGCACCACTGCACTATCCTAAACCCTAAAACACTACCCCCAGCATGACCCCCTACACTACACAAACACCACTGCACTACCCTAAACCCAAAACACTACCCCCAGCACGATCCCCTACACTACCCAAATACCACTGCACTAACCTAAATCCTAAAACAATACCCCCAGCACGACCCCTACACTACCCAAACACCACTGCACTACCCTAAAACATGACCCCCTACACTACACAAACACCACTGCACTACCCTAAACCCTAAAACACTACCCCCAGCACGACCCCCTACACTACCCGAACACCACTGCACTGTCCTAAACCTTGAAACACCAGCCCCTGCACGACCCCCTACACTGTTTGAACACCACTGCACTGCCCTAAACCCTGAAACACCACCCCCAGCACGACCCCCTACACTGCCCGAACACCACTGCACTGCCCTAGACCCTGAAACACCACCCCTTCACTACCCCCTACACTGCCCGAACACCACTGCACTGCCCTAAACCCTGAAACACCACCCCCAGCACGGCCCCCTACACTGCCCAAACACCACTGCACTGCCCTAAACCCTGAAACACTATCCCCAGCAAGACCCCCTACACTGCCCAAACACCACTCCACTGCCCTAAACCCTGAAACATCACCCCCAGCAAGACCCCCTACACTGCCCGAACACCACTGCCCTAAACCCTGAAACACCACCCCCAGCACGACCCCCTACACTGCCCGAACACCACTGCACTGCCCTAAACCCTGAAACACCACCCCCAGCACGACCCCCTACACTGCACGAACACCACTGCTCTGCCCAAAACCCTGAAACACCAGCCCCAGCACGACCCCCTACACTGCCCGAACACCACTGCACTGCCGTAAACCCTGAAACACCAGCCCCAGCACGACCCCCTACACTGCCCGAACACCACTGCACTACCCTAAACCCAGAAACACCACCCCCAGCACGACCCCCTACACTGCCTGAGCACCACTGCACTGCCCTAAACCCTGAAACACCAGCCCCAGCATGACCCCCTACACTGCCCGAACACCACTGCACTGCCCTAAACCCTGAAACACCAGGCCCGCAACACCACCTACACTGCACGAACACCACTGCACTGCCCTAAACCCTGAAACACCAGCCCCAGCATGACCCCCTACACTGTCCGAACACAACTGCACTGCCCTAAACCGTGAAACACTAGCCCCAGCACGACCCCCTACACTGCCAGAACACCAAGGAACTGCCCTAAACCCTGAAACACCAGCCCCAGCACAACCCGCTACACTGCCCGAACACTACTGCACTGCCCTAAACCCTGAAACACCACCCGTGCACGACCCCCTACACTGCCCGAACACCACTGCACTGCCCTAAACCCTGAAACACCACCCCCAGCACGACACCCTACACTGCCCGAACACCACTGCACTGCCCTAAACCCTGAAACACCATTCCCCCTGCACGACCCCCTACACTGCCCGAACACTACTGCACTGCCCTAAACCCTGAAACACCATCCCCAGCACGACCCCCTACACTGCACGAACACCCCTGCACTGCCCTAAACCCTGAAACACTACCCCCAGCAAGACCCCTACACTGCCCGAACACCACTGCACTGCCCTAAACCCTGAAACATCACCCCCAGCAAGACCCCCTACACTGCCCGAACACCACTGCCCTAAACCCTGAAACACCACCCCCAGCAAGACCCCCTACAGTGCCCGAATACCACTGCACTACCCTAAACCCTACAACACTACCCCCAGCACGACCCCCTACACTACACAAGCACCACTGCACTACCCTAAACCCTAAAACACTACCCCAGAACGACCCCCTACACTGCCCGAACACCACTGCACTGCCCTAAACCTTGAAACAACAGCCCCTGCACGACCCCCTACACTGTTCGAATACCACTGCACTGCCCTAAACCCTGAAACACCACCCCCAGCATGACCCCCTACACTGCCAAACACCACTGCACTGCCCTAAACCCTGAAACACCACCCCCTTCACTACCCCCTACACTGCCCGAACACCACTGCACTGCCCTAAACCCTGAAACACCACCCCCAGCACGGCCCCCTACACTGCCCAAACACCACTGCACTGCCCTAAACCCTGAAACACTATCCCCAGCAAGACCCCCTACACTGCCCAAACACCACTCCACTGCCCTAAACCCTGAAACATCACCCCCAGCAAGACCCCTACACTGCCCGAACACCACTGCCCTAAACCCTGAAACACCACCCCCAGCACGACCCCCTACACTGCCCGAACACCACTGCACTGCCCTAAACCCTGATACACCACCCGCAGCACGACCCCCTACACTGCCCGAACACCACTGCTCTGCCCAAAACCCTGAAACACAAGCCCCAGCACGACCCCCTACACTGCCCGAACACCACTGCACTGCCCTAAACCCTGAAACACCAGCCCCAGCACGACCCCCTACACTGCCCGAACACCACTGCACTACCCTAAACCCATAAACACCACCCCCAGCACGACCCCCTACACTGCCTGAGCACCACTGCACTGCCCTAAACCCTGAAACACCAGCCCCAGCATGACCCCCTACACTGCCCGAACACCACTGCACTGCCCTAAACCCTGAAACACCAGCCCCAGCACGACCACCTACACTGCACGAACACCACTGCACTGCCCTAAACCCTGAAACACCAGCCCCAGCATGACCCCCTACACTGCCCGAACACAACTGCACTGCCCTAAACCGTGAAACACTAGCCCCAGCACGACCCCCTACACTGCCAGAACACCATTGCACTGCCCTAAACCCTGAAACACCAGCCCCAGCACAACCCCCTACACTGCCCGAACACCACTGCACTGCCCTAAACCCTGAAACACCACCCCGTGCACGACCTTCTACACTGCCCGAACACCACTGCACTGCCCTAAACCCTGAAACACCACCCCCAGCACGACACCCTACACTGCCCGAACACCACTGCACTGCCCTAAACCCTGAAACATCACCCCCAGCAAGACCCCCTACACTGCCCGAACACCACTGCCCTAAACCCTGAAACACCACCCCCAGCAAGACCCCTACACTGCCCGAACACCACTGCACTGCCCTAAACCCTGAAACACCAGCCCCAGCACGACCCCCTACATTGCCCGAACACCACTGCACTGCCCTAAACCCTGAAACACCACCCCCTGCATGACCCACTACACTGCCCGAACACCACTGCACTGCCCTAAACCCTGAAACACCATTCCCCCTGCACGACCCCCTACTCTGCCCGAACACTACTGCACTGGCCTAAACCCTGAAACACCATCCCCAGCACGACCCCCTACACTGCACGAACACCCCTACACTGCCCTAAACCCTGAAACACTACCCCCAGCAAGACCCCCTACACTGCCCGAACACCACTGCACTGCCCTAAACCCTGAAACATCACCCCCAGTAAGACCCCCTACACTGCCCGAACACCACTGCCCTAAACCCTGAAACACCACCCCCAGCAGGACCCCCTACACTGCCCGAACACCACTGCACTGCCCTAAACCCTGAAACACCAGCCCCAGCACGACCCCCTACATTGCCCGAACACCACTGCACTGCCCTAAACCCTGAAACACCACCCCCTGCATGACCCACTACACTGCCCGAACACCACTGCACTTCCCTAAACCCTGAAACACCACCCCCAGCACGACCCCCTACACTGCCCGAACACCATTGCACTGCCCTAAACCCTGAAACACCACCCCCTGCACGACCCCCTACACTGCCCGAACACTACTGCACTGCCCTAAACCCTGAAACACCGCCCCCAGCATGACCCCCTACACTGCACGAACACTACTGCACTGCCCTAAACCTTGAAACACCAGCCCCAGCAAGACCCCCTACACTGCCCGAACACCACTGCACTGCCCTAAACCCTGAAACATCACCCCCAGCAAGACCCCCTACACTGCCCGAACACCACTGCCCTAAACCCTGAAACACCACCCCCAGCAAGACCCCCTACACTGCCCGAACAACACTGCAGTGCCCTAAACCCTGAAACACCACCCCCAGCACGACCCCCTACACTGCCCGACCACCACTGCTCTGCCCTAAACCCTGAAACACCAGCCCCAGCACGACCCCCTACACTGCCCGAACACCACTGCACTGCCCTAAACCCTGAAACACCACCCCCAGCACGACCCCCTACACTGCCCGAACACCACTGCACTGCCCTAAACCCTGAAACACCACCCCCAGCACGACCGCCTACACTGCCTGAAAACCACTGCACTGCCCTAAACCCTGAAACACCAGCCCCAGCACGACCCCCTACACTGCCCGAACACCACTGCTCTGCCCTAAACCCTGAAACACCACCCCCTGCATGACCCACTACACTGCCCGAACACCACTGCACTGCCCTAAACCCTGAAACACCATTCCCCTGCACGACCCCCTACTCTGCCCGAACACTACTGCACTGGCCTAAACCCTGAAACACCATCCCCAGCACGACCCCCTACACTGCACGAACACCCCTGCACTGCCCTAAACCCTGAAACACTACCCCCAGCAAGACCCCCTACACTGCCCGAACACCACTGCACTGCCCTAAACCCTGAAACATCACCCCCAGTAAGACCCCCTACACTGCCCGAACACCACTGCCCTAAACCCTGAAACACCACCCCCAGCAAGACCCCCTACACTGCCCGAACACCACTGCACTGCCCTAAACCCTGAAACACCAGCCCCAGCACGACCCCTACATTGCCCGAACACCACTGCACTGCCCTAAACCCTGAAACACCACCCCCTGCATGACCCACTACACTGCCCGAACACCACTGCACTGCCCTAAACCCTGAAACACCACCCCCAGCACGACCCCCTACACTGCCCGAACACCATTGCACTGCCCTAAACCCTGAAACACCACCCCTGCACGACCCCTACACTGCCCGAACACTACTGCACTGCCCTAAACCCTGAAACACCGCCCCCAGCATGACCCCCTACACTGCACGAACACTACTGCACTGCCCTAAACCTTGAAACACCAGCCCCAGCAAGACCCCCTACACTGCCCGAACACCACTGCACTGCCCTAAACCCTGAAACATCACCCCCAGCAAGACCCCCTACACTGCCCGAACACCACTGCCCTAAACCCTGAAACACCACCCCCAGCAAGACCCCCTACACTGCCCGAACAACACTGCAGTGCCCTAAACCCTAAAACACCACCCCCAGCACGACCCCCTACACTGCCCGACCACCACTGCTCTGCCCAAAACCCTGAAACACCATCCCCAGCACGACCCCCTACACTGCCCGAACACCACTGCACTGCCCTAAACCCTGAAACACCACCCCCAGCACGACCCCCTACACTGCCCGAACACCACTGCACTGCCCTAAACCCTGAAACACCACCCCCAGCACGACCGCCTACACTGCCTGAAAACCACTGCACTGCCCTAAACCCTGAAACACCAGCCCCAGCACGACCCCCTACACTGCCCGAACACCACTGCTCTGCCCTAAACCCTCAAACACCAGCCCCAGCACGACCCCCTACACTGCCCGAACACCACTGCACTACCCTAAACCCTGAAACACCAGCCCCAGCAAGACCCCCTACACTGCCCGAACACCACTGCACTGCCCTAAACCCTGAAACACCAGCCCCAGCAAGACCCCCTACACTGCCCGAACACCACTGCGCTGCCCTAAACGCTGAAACATCAGCCCCAGCAAGACCCCCTACACTGCGCGAACACCATTGCACTGCCCTAAACCCTGAAACACCACCCCCAGCAAGACCCCCTACACTGCCCGAACACCACTGCACTAAACCCGGAAACACCAGCCCCAGCAAGACCACCTACACTGCCCGAACACCACTGCACTGCCCAAAACCCTGAAACACCACCCCCAGCACGACACCCTACACTGCCCGAACACCACTGCACTGCCCTAAACCCTGAAACACCACCCCCAGCACGACCCCTACACTGCCCGAACACCACTGCACTGCCCTAAACCCTGAAACACCACTCCCTGCACGACCCCCTACACTGCCCGAACACCACTGCACTGCCCTAAACCCTAAAACTCTACCCCCAGCATGACCCCCTACACTGCCCGAACACCACTGCACTGCCCTAAACCCTGACTCACCACCCCCTGCACGACCCCCTACACTGCCCGAACACCACTACACTGCCCTAAACCCAGAAACACCACCCCCAGCACGACCCCCTACACTGCCCAAACACCACTGCACTGCCCTAAACCCTGAAACACCACCCCAAGCACGACCCCCTACACTGCCCGAACACCACTGCACTGCCCTAAACCCTGAAACACCAGCCCCTGCACGACCCCTACACTGCCCGAACACCACTGCACTGCCCTAAACCCTGAAACACCACCCCCAGCACGACCCCCTACACTGCCTAAACACCACTGCCCTAAACCCTGAAACACCACCCCCAGCAAGACCCCCTACACTGCCCGAATACCACTGCACTGCCCTAAAGCCTGAAACACCACCTCCAACACAACCCCCTACACTGCCTGAACACCATTGCTCTGCCCTAAACCCTGAAACACTGCCCCCAGCAAGACCCCCTACACTGCCCGAACACCACTGCACTGCCCTAAACCCTGAAACATCACCCCCAGCAAGACCCCCTACACTGCCCGAACACCACTGCCCTAAACCCTGAAACACCACCCCCAGCACGACCCCCTACACTGCTCGAACACCACTGCACTGCCCTAAACCCTGAAACACCATCCCCAGCACGACCCCCTACACTGCCCGAACACCACTGCTCTGCCCAAAACACTGAAACACCAGCCCCAGCATGACCCCCTACACTGCCCGAACACCACTGCACTGCCCTAAACCCTGAAACACCAGCCCCAGCACGAACCCCTACACTGCCCGAACACCACTGCACTACCCTAAACCCAGAAACACCACCCCCAGCACGACCCCCTACACTGCCCGAGCACCACTGCCTGCACTGCCCTAAACCCTGAAACACCAGCCCCAGCACGACCCCCTACACTGCCTGAACACTACTGCACTGCCCTAAACCATGAAACACCATCCCCAGCACGACCCCCTACACTGCACGAACACCACTGCACTGCCCTAAACCCTGAAAAACTACCCCCAGCAAGACCCCCTACACTGCCCGAACACCACTGCACTGCCCTAAACCCTAAAACACCAGCCCCAGCACGACCCCCTACACTGCCCGAACACCACTGCACTGCCCTAAACCCTGAAACACCAGCCCCAGCACGACCCCCTACACTGCCCGAACACCACTGCACTACCCTAAACCCATAAACACCACCCCCAGCACGACCCCCTACACTGCCTGAGCACCACTGCACTGCCCTAAACCCTGAAACACCAGCCCCAGCACGACCACCTACACTGCCACGAACACCACTGCACTGCCCTAAACCCTGAAACACCAGCCCCAGCATGACCTCCTACACTGCCCGAACACCACTGCACTGCCCTAAACCGTGAAACACTAGCCCCAGCACGACCCCCTACACTGCCAGAACACCATTGCACTGCCCTAAACCCTGAAACACCAGCCCCAGCACAACCCCCTACACTGCCCGAACACCACTGCACTGCCCTAAACCCTGAAACACCACCCCGTGCACGACCCCCGACACTGCCCGAACACCACTGCACTGCCCTAAACCCTGAAACACCACCCCCAGCACGACACCCTACACTGCCCGAACACCACTGCACTGACTTAAACCCTGAAACATCACCCCCAGCAAGACCACCTACACTGCCTGAACACCACTGCCCTAAACCCTGAAACACTACCCCCAGCAAGACCCCCTACACTGCCCGAACACCACTGCACTGCCCTAAACCCTGAAACACCAGCGCCAGCACGACCCCCTGCATTGCCCGAACACCACTGCACTGCCCTAAACCCTGAAACAC
This sequence comes from Calotriton arnoldi, assembly GCA_963921515.1. Taxonomy (NCBI): domain Eukaryota; kingdom Metazoa; phylum Chordata; class Amphibia; order Caudata; family Salamandridae; genus Calotriton; species Calotriton arnoldi. The sequence goes on along the minus strand of CAWUFW010004540.1, from coordinate 259,498 downwards.
CAGCCCCAGCACGACCCCCTACATTGCCCGAACACCACTGCACTGCCCTAAACCCTGAAATACCACCCCTGCATGACCCACTACACTGCCCGAACACCACTGCACTGCCCTAAACCCTGAAACACCACCCCCAGCATGACCCCCTACACTGCCCGAACACCATTGCACTGCCCTAAACCCTGAAACACCACCCCCTGCACGACCCCCTACACTGCCCGAACACTACTGCACTGCCCTAAACCCTGAAACACCGCCCCCAGCATGACCCCCTACACTGCACGAACACTACTGCACTCCCTAAACCCTGAAACACTACCCCCAGCAAGACCCCCTACACTGCCCGAACACCACTGCACTGCCCTAAACCCTGAAACATCACCCCCAGCAAGACCCCCTACACTGCCCGAACACCACTGCCCTAAACCCTGAAACACCACCCCCAGCAAGACCCCCTACACTGCCCGAACAACACTGCAGTGCCCTAAACCCTAAAACACCAACCCCAGCACGACCCCTACACTGCCCGAACACCACTGCTCTGCCCAAAACCCTGAAACACCAGCCCCAGCACGACCCCATACACTGCCCGAACACCACTGCACTCCCTAAACCCTGAAACACCACCCCCAGCACGACCCCCTACACTGCCCGAACACCATTGCACTGCCCTAAACCCTAAAACACCACCCCCAGCACGACCGCCTACACTGCCTGAAAACCACTGCACTGCCCTAAACCCTGAAACACCAGCCCCAGCACGACCCCCTACACTGCCCGAACACCACTGCACTGCCCTAAACCCTCAAACACCAGCCCCAGCACGACCCCTACACTGCCCGAACACCACTGCACTACCCTAAACCCTGAAACACCAGCCCCAGCAAGACCCCCTACACTGCCCGAACACCACTGCACTGCCCTAAACCCTGAAACACCAGCCCCAGCAAGACCCCCTACACTGCCCGAACACCACTGCACTGCCCTAAACCCTGAAACACCACCCCCAGCAAGACCCCCTACACTGCCCGAACACCACTGCGCTGCCCTAAACGCTGAAACATCAGCCCCAGCAAAACCCCCTACACTGCGCGAACACCATTGCACTGCCCTAAACACTGAAACACCACCCCCAGCAAGACCCCCTACACTGCCCGAACACCACTGCACTAAACCCGGAAACACCAGCCCCAGCAAGACCACCTACACTGCCCGAACACCACTGCACTGCCCAAAACCCTGAAACACCACCCCCAGCACGACACCCTACACTGCCCGAACACCACTGCACTGCCCTAAACCCTGAAACACCACCCCCAGCACGACCCCTACACTGCCCGAGCACCACTGCAATGCCCTAAACCCTGAAACACCACCCCCCTGCACGACCCCTATACTGCCCGAACACCACTGCACTGCCCTAAACCCTAAAACTCTACCCCCAGCATGACCCCCTACACTGCCCGAACACCACTGCACTGCCCTAAACCCTGACTCACCACCCCCCTGCACGACCCCCTACACTGCCCGAACACCACTACACTGCCCTAAACCCAGAAACACCACCCCCAGCACGCCCCCTACACTGCCCAAACACCACTGCACTGCCCTAAACCCTGAAACACCACCCCCAGCACGACCCCCTACACTGCCCGAACACCACTGCACTGCCCTAAACCCTGAAACACCAGCCCCTGCACGACCCCCTATACTGCCCGAACACCATTGCACTGCCCTAAACCCTGAAACACCACCTCCAGCACGAATCCCTACACTGCCTGAACACCACTGCCCTAAACCCTGAAACACCACCCCCAGCAAGACCCCCTACACTGCCCGAATACCACTGCACTGCCCTAAAGCCTGAAACACCACCTCCAACACAACCCCCTACACTGCCTGAACACCATTGCTCTGCCCTAAACCCTGAAACACTGCCCCAGCAAGACCCCCTACACTGCCCGAACACCACTGCACTGCCCTAAACCCTGAAACATCACCCCCAGCAAGACCCCCTACACTGCCCGAACACCACTGCCCTAAACCCTGAAACACCACCCCCAGCACGACCCCCTACACTACTCGAACACCACTGCACTGCCCTAAACCCTGAAACACCACCCCCAGCACGACCCCCTACACTGCCCGAACACCACTGCTCTGCCCAAAACACTGAAACACCAGCCCCAGCATGACCCCCTACACTGCCCGAACACCACTGCACTGCCCTAAACCCTAAAACACCAGCCCCAGCACGAACCCCTACACTGCCCGAACACAACTGCACTACCCTGAACCCAGAAACACCACCCCCAGCACGACCCCCTACACTGCCCGAGCACCACTGCCTGCACTGCCCTAAACCCTGAAACACCAGCCCCAGCACGACCCCCTACACTGCCTGAACACTACTGCACTGCCCTAAACCATGAAACACCATCCCCAGCACGACCCCCTACACTGCACGAACACCACTGCACTGCCCTAAACCCTGAAAAACTACCCCCAGCAAGACCCCCTACACTGCCCGAACACCACTGCACTGCCCTAAACCCTGAAACATCACCCCCAGCAAGACCCCCTACACTGCCCGAACACCACTGCCCTAAACCCTGAAAAACCACCCCCAGCAAGACCCCCTACACTGCCCGAACACCACTACACTGCCCTAAACCCTGAAACACCAGCCCCAGCACGACCCCCTACACTGCCCGAACACCACTGCACTGCCCTAAACCCTGAAACACCACCCCGTGCATGACCCCCTACACTGCCCGAACACCACTGCACTGCCCTAGACCCTGAAACACCAGCCCCAGCACAACCCCCTACACTACCCAAACACCACTGTAATACCCTAAACCCTAAATCACTCCCCCAGCACGACTCCCTCCACTATCCAAACACCACTGCACTACCCTAAACCCTAAATCTACCCCCAGCATGACCCCCTACACTACACAAACACCACTGCACTACCCTAAACCCTAAAACACTACCCCCAGCACGACCCCCTTCACTACCTAAACACAACTACACAATTTGTTACAGGCGTTGCAACGCAGGCCTGTGGTGCTTACTGGAAGTACTTGGTGGGCTAGTTGGGCCCCAGGGACCCTCAGGATTCAAGGTGACCTAATCCCCCAGCTTAAAATGCGCCACGGGGCGCGTTTGCACAGTGGTGAAGGGAGGGGCGGGGCCTCAGGTGACATGTGTGCAAACACGCCCCTTGAATCCTGAGGGACCCTGGGGCCAACTAGCTCCACCAGGTACCTTCAGTAAGCACAACAGAGTTGCGTTGCAGAGAGGTGAAAAAGGTGCGTGGCCTCGGAACGCCTCTCTGCAACTCAGCTCTGTGGTCCTAACTGTAGGTACCTGGGGGCTAGTTGGGCCTCAGGGACCCTCAGGATTCAAGGGACTTAATCCCGCAACTTAAAACGCGCCACGGGGCGCGTTTGCACACGCGTTTTAAGAGGTAGTTTTAATCCCCCTGCCCTACTATGTACTAGGGACTTACAGAGGAGGTCATGCTAATCACAGGGGTACCCCAACGCATAGTGTTCCCTAGTGTATGTAGGTGTTTTCACTGTATTCTAAGTGTCTTTTAGCATAGCACTGACTCTGGTTAGTCAGAGTCAGTTACCACCAGTACCCGTCTGAAAAAGTTGTGGGCACAGGATGATTTTGCAACATGGCCTCTTTCTGCTCCTCTGTTGGTTCTTTCTGCACATCTTTTGCTTCTTCCTGCACTTTTCTTCGTCTTTGTGGACTTCTGTTGCTTCTTTCTGCGCGTTTTTTCTTCTTTCTTCACATGTCCTACCTCTGTAGGCATAGTTAGAAACTAGCATTTAAAGGGACAGTTATAGTTAGTTGGACATTTCACTCGTACAAAACCATAGAAATTCCCCCGTTATAGTTAGTTCAGCTAACTATAACTCGCGCCCCCGCAATGCACTGCTGATGACGTCACATATTACATCACTCATGACATGGTCAGTGACATCACTGATGACATCACTGATGACATCTCAAATGACATCACTGATGACATCATCCATGTGATAATTTCATGCATCTTCTCACACCCTAATATAGCTTTTGATACACCCACTCTAAATTACAGACTGCCATTCTCAAAACCATACACACTCCAATACCAATAACTACATACCCACTCACTGATTCTTAGGTCTACACACACACATCTACTCACTCACTCACCCGTACAGTCACTCATACTTACAGTCACTCAGTACAGGACTATCATATGCACTCATACACCTATATAAACACTCACACACCGACACTCATCCATAGAGGTACTCACACACCTAGTCAGTCATGCAAAAAATTAATCACACACCCATTTACTCACCTATACAGTTATACACACACCAGCTCACTTACTCATACAAATACTAGCACATTCTTACGCTCTTATACAATAACTGATACAAGCACACATGCATCCATACAGCCACTCTCACAATCACACACTCTCACTTATAGCCATTTAAATACTCTAACACACATATATACTGCCTTTTACATATGTAGTTACTCGCACATGTACCACTGAGATATACATTCACTCACTAACACACCCATACACACACTCACCCACCTAAGCAGTCCATCACAGATGCACTCTTGAAATCATGCACCCAGTGAATCACCCACTCACACATCTATGTACAGAGTCACACACACCCCACCCACACAAACACTCAGGCAGCCATACAGATACTCAGAGAACCAATCAATAACCCATATAGACACTCATGTAGCTATTCGCAAATCCATGCATCCACTTACACACCAACAAACAGACGGATACAGACATTCACACAGTTTAGTCACTAACCCATGCATTCAGTAAGATACGTTTAATCACTCACTTGTAGAGTCAGTCACGCACGTACTAAATCATCCATTCAGACACTTAAACACCCACTCATTCTTCAATACGCCTTTCCCTATATATATTAAACATATTTAAACTTTACAGAAACACACAGTCACTGGATGATGTCATCAGTGATTTCATTTGAGATGTCATCAGTGATGTCAACTGTGATGTCACTGACCATGTCATGAGTGATGTAATATGTGACGTCATCAGCAGTGCATTGCGGGGGCGCGAGTTATAGTTAGCTGAACTAACTATAACGGGGGAATTTCTATGGTTTTGTACGAGTGAAATGTCCAACTAACTAAAACTGTCCCTAAAACCTATGGTTTTTTCAGTGAATATATATATATATATATATATATATATATATATATCGAAAGAACAAAAGATTCTCCGCACTTCCGCACTCCTGTGTGGCGAACAGAGAAACACGAACCACTTGCAATTAGGCACTGTTGTTGTTTATTCAGTCCTCAGATATATATACCGGGTCTTGTGGCTCAGTGGACTAATGCGTCCACTGCAGGGGCCTGTGTTCGACCTCATGGTCACAGGTTCAAATCCCGGCGGGTCCACTCAGCCTTTCATCCATCTGAGATCGATAAAATAAGTACCATTGAGTTGGGTAAGAATAAACATCTGTTATTCAGCGCCAAGATACCTCTGGGTGAACGTGCGCTTTACAAATACACGTGTTATGTTATAGATAGATAGATATAGATATATATACTTGAAGATGAAGGATCACAAGAAAACAGCCAGCCAGGGCAACAATCTGGATCCCCAGGTTACAATGAGTCACAAAGAAATAAAATATTCAAGAAAGAAGTGACTCAAACAGATGGATTCACCAAAGAACAAAAATATATTTCCACTACAACGTTTCAGCTTCCGCCTTCCTCAGATGGTTTGCTCAGTGGCTGCACAGATAACACAGCTGAATTTTCAAAAAGCATCATGTGTGAAGATTCCATTTGGAATGTGGAATCAATGCAGACCTGAGAGCTCTTGAGATATACAGCAATCAGGTGGTATTGTCAGTAATGTTCAGTCCATCTGGATACAATTATTTTAAACGGTACATCCAGAATTTTTCTCTGGAGTCCAGTAGTTCTTCCTTTAAGACATGTTCTACAGGGAAAATCTTCAAATCTGATAGTAAATGATCCACAAGGTTAAAATGATTGGCTACAGGCTGATCAATTTTCTTATCAATTATTGCCGATTTGTGGTTCTTGAATCATGTACAAAGGTCATTCACTGTTTGACCTACATATTGATGTTTACAGTTTTGGCACAGAATCACATCAATAATGCATGTTGAGCGACATGTAAGATGTTGTCTTATGCCATAGGTTCTTCTCATAACAGAACTTGTTACTGATGATGTTTGCAAAAGGTATTTACACGTGATGCACCTTTTAGAGTCACAGCAATGAGCCCCTGCATTTGTTGCAACTTGCTTGAGTTCAGCTCTCACAATAAGAGATCGTAAATTGGGAGCTCTGCGGTAAGCAATGACTGGCGGTTTTGGAAAAACCTTTTGCAATTTTTCACAAGTGCACAGTAAGGGAAATGTTTTTTGCATTATATTTCTGTAGTTGGGAGTTGGTGGATGATAGTCAACCACAAATGGAGTTCTGTCACTTTTGTTTCTGCTGTTGGTATTCCAAATAAGTGCTTCCCTGGAGAACTCCAAAGAATTGTCAATGTGTTGCAATTAGTCTGATATGTAGAGGATAGCCTCACCTTTCAAATAATGTAGCAAGCTCCTGTAGATGGTCTTTACAGGTGTCCTCATTGCTGCAGATGTGTCTCATTCTGAGTGTTTGGCTGTAGATGATGTTCAGTTTAGTGTGGTGTGGGTGACATGAAGTCCAGCCCCGGGGAACGGCACCTCCCCGGGGCTGTATATAAAAACAAAAGGTGTGGGGGGCTCCTGCCTGCCCCCATGCTGCCCCGGGGACTGTCACATCCCCGGGGCATTGATTATTAGCATACGGGGGTCCGTAGTGGACCCCCGGCCGCGGGAACCACCACCTCCCAGGGCTATACATAAGATGGGAGGGGGGCTGTGCGGCCCTTCTCCAGGAGCCCTCAATGGCCCTGGGGACCATCACCCCCAGGGCCGACTCTAGCAATGTGCCAGGGTCCCCACCCCCTCACTTGCCTTTTTCTGCACCTCTCTTGCCTCTTTCTGCACCTCTCTTGCCTCTTTCTGCACCTCACTTGCCTCTTTCTGCACTTCTCTTGCTTTTTTCTGCAACTCTCTTGTTTCTTTCTGCAACTCTCTTGTCTCTTTCATCACTTCTCCTGCTTCTTTCTACACCTCTGTTGCTTCATTCAGCACTTCTCTTGCCTCTTTCTTCACTTCTCTTGCATGTTTCTGCACCTTTCCTGCCTGTTTCTGTACCTCTGTTGCCTTTTTCTGAACTTCCCTTGTCTCTTTCTGCACCTCCCTTGCATCTTTCTGTACTTCTCTTGCCTCCTTCAGCACCCCTCTTGTCTCTTTCTGTACCTCTGTTGCTTCTTTGTGCACCACTCTTGCCTCTTTCTGCACCCCTCTTGCCTCTTTCCCCACCCCTCTAACCTCTTCCTGCACCCCTGTTGCTTTTTTCTGCAATCTCTTGCTTCTTTCAGTACTTTTTTTGCTTCTTTCTGCACCTCTCTAGCCTCTTTCTGTACCTCTGCTGCTTCTTTCTGCACTTCTCTTGCTTCTTTCTGAACCTCTCTTGCTTCTTTCTGCACCTCTGTTGCCTCTTTCTGCACTCATCTTCCCTCTTTCTGCACCTCTCTTGCCTCTTTCTGCATACCTATTGCCTCTTTCTGCACCTCTCTTGCTTCTTTCTGCGCTTCACTTGCTTCTTTCTGCACCTCTCTTGCTTCTTTCTGCAACTCTCTTGTCTCTTTCATCACTTCTCTTGCTTCTTTCTGCACTCCTGTTGCCTGTTTATGCACCTCTCTTGCCTGTTTCTGCAACTCTCTTGCCTCTTTCTGCAGTTCTCTTCCCTGTTTCTGCACCTCACTAGCCTCTTTCTGCACCTCTCTTGCCTCTTTCTGCACCTCACTTGCCTCCTACTGCACATCTCTTGCTTTTTTCTGCACCTCTCTTGTTTGTTTCTTCAACTCTCTTGCCTGTTTCATTACTTCTCTTGCTTCTTTATGCACCTCTGTTGCTTCGTTCTGCACCGCTCTTGCCTCTTTCTGCACCCCTCTACCCACTTTCTGCACCTTTCTTGCCTCTTTCTGCACCTGTCTTGCCTCTTTCTGCACCTCTCTTGCTTCTTTCTGCACCCCTGTTGCCTCTTTCTGCACTTTTCTTCCCTCTTTCTGTACCTCTCTTGCCTCTTTCTGCACTACTGTTGCCTCTTTCTGCACCTCTGTTGCTTCTTTCTGTACTTCTCTTGCCTCTTTCTGCATTTCTTTTGCTTCTTTCTGCACTTTTCTTGCCTCTTTCTGCATATCTGTTCCTTCTTTCTGCACTTTGCTAGCCTCTTTCTGCACCTGTTTCTTCTTTCAGAACTTCTCTTGCCTCTTTATGTACCCCTGTTCCCTCTTTCTGCACCTCTGTTGCATGTTTCTGCAACTCTCTTGCCTCTTTCTGAAGTTCTCTTGCCTCTTTCTGAAGTTCGCTTGCCTGTTTCTGTACCTCACTTGCCTCTTTCTGCACCTCTCTTGCCTCTTTCTGCACCTCTGTTGCCTCTGTGCCTATTTCTGCACTTCTCTTGCTTTTTTCTGCACCTCTCTTGTTTCTTTCTGTGACTCTCTTGTCTCTTTCCTCACTTCTCTTGCTTCTTTCTGCACCTCTGTTGCTTCTTTCAGCATTTCTCTTGCCTCTTTCTGCACTTCTTGTGCCTGTTTCTGCACCTCTCTTGATTCATTCTGCACCTCTGTTGCTTCTTTCTGCACCCCTCTTGCCTCTTTCTGTACCTCTCTTGCCTCTTTCTGCACCTCTGTTCCTTCATTCTGCACTTCTCTTGCTTCTTTCTGCACCTTTCTTGCTTCTTTTTGCATCCCTCTTGCCTCTTTCTGCAGCTTTCTTTCCTCTTTCTGTACTTCTCTTCCTCTTTTTGCACCTCTCATGCCTCTTTCTGTACCCCTCTTCCCTCTTTCTGCACCTCACTTTCCTCTTTCTGCAGTTCTCCTCCCTCTTTTTGCACCTCTCTTGCCTCTTTCTGCACATTTGTTACTCTTCTTTCTGCTCCTCTCGTTTCTTTCTGCACCCCTCTTGCTTCTTTCTGCACCTCTTTTGCTTCTTTCTGTACTTCTCTTGCTTCTTTCTGCACTTCGCTTGCTTCTTTCTGTACCCCCTTACCTCTTTCTTCACCCCTCTTCCTGTACCTCTCTTGCCTCTTTCTGCTCCTCTCTTGCCTCTTTCTGCACTTCTCTTGCCTCTTTCTGCACTTCTCTTGCCTCTTTCTGCACTTCTCTTACCTCTTTCTGCACTTCTCTTGCCTCTTTCTGCACGTTTGTTACTCTTTCTGCACCTCTCTTGTTTTTTTATGCACTTCTCTTGCTTCTTTCTGTATTTCTCTTGCCTCATTCTGTACTCAAATGGAAAGTGCAAGCTGTCAAATTTAAAGGTCTGCGTGCTCTTGTGACTGAGGTATATGTCTACTTGTAAATATATTCTCACGTGTTATGCATTTGAAAATGATAGCTTAAAATGCGGGTAGCTTCTCCTATAGGTGGTCAAATCTTCTTAGTTCTGCTCTGTCATTTGGTTGCACAGGCAGAGATGTCTTTTGTATATAGGTGTTATAGAGCCCCTCAAATATACTATAGAATACCCATGTGCTCTGTATTGTGAGCAGAAAGAAATACATACACCTTTTTGTACACAAATTTAGAGTATGCTGTTTGAAACACAGGTATTCAAGTATTTATATGTTTATTTTTATGTAACATTTCACTAGGTAAAAGCAGAGAGACACAAATGCATACCTTCACAAACTTGGTGAGACTTACAACAGTGATATGGTTAGGATTGCTGTTTAACATTTGGTAGGCCTAACATTCTGAGCAGTCGATGAATAGTGAACCTTCAAGAGAAAGGTGAGGTTTAAGACATCTTGGGAGAAGGAATAGTGATTAGGCCACTTTGTATGAGTCTGTGGAAAGATACAGTCGAAGTAGGCCTCTTTCTGCACCTCTGTTGCTTCTTTCTGCACTTCTCCTGCTTCTTTCTGCAATTTTCTTCCTCTTTCTGTACATGTCCTACCTATAGTTAGAAATTAGCATTTAAAAAACCTTAGCAATTCACTGAAAAACTACAGGTTTCAGGGACGTTATAATTAGGAATTAGCATTTAAAAATCCTCAGATATTCACTGAAAAAAACCACAGGTTTCAGGGACATTATAGTTAGGCTGACATTTCACTCGTACAAAACCAGAGAAATTCAGCCGTTATAGTTAGCTGAGCTAACTTTAACTTGTGCCCCCGCAATAAACTGCTGATGATGTCATATATTACAACACTCATGACATGGTCAGTGACATCACTAATGATATCACTGATGACACTCATTCACATATCTACTAGAAAACTAACACTACCAAGTCTCCCATCCAGGGAAGTAGCTGATTAATCATGCCTCAAGCATGCGACAGTTGAGCTTGTGCATGCAGTTCTACTGCAAGTCTAATTTGACATTTAAAATATCTTCCCAAGCGTTAACCTGTTCTTCTACTACCTATAACTCTCCCCTAAGGTAGGCTGTAGCTAAGCAATATAGCACACTCCTATGTGCATAAAAGCTAACACAAACAGAGGTAGTGATGCCCTAATAAACTTACATATGGAAGCAGACCTCCAAATAGTGACTGACACACACATTCAAATAACTAGTAAAGAACTGACGCTACCAAATGAACCATTCAGATAAGTAGCCTTTTAAACATGTCTCTGTCCTGGTGCAGTTGAAACTGTGCCTCCAGTTCTACTGCTAGGCCAGCTTGATATTTAAAACTCCTTCTCAAGCTTTAGCCTTCTGTTCTACTACTTAAAATTCACTCCTAAAGAAGCCTTTAGCTAGGCCACAGAGTACACACCTATGTGCATAAAAGCTAACACATGTAGTTAGAGGTTTGACTGAGCCACATGCACCCTTTCAGGCACATATGCTGACTCATACTTTCAGTGTTCCACATTCAGTTGAGTCTTGTGTAAACACATACGATAGGAGAGAGCTACTAATGCATACTCTTATACAGTGGTACAAGCATATAAACCTTCCCTCACATGCATAGACACAAATCTTATGTATCTAGCACTAATGCAGTCAGTGAGACGCTCACTTAAATAACTCATTAGTGACTGACACACTCGACACAATCCATGCCATCCCTTATTTATTTTATTTATACACTACAAAGTGGACCACCCAGAGAAGCAGCCTTTTAAATATGTGTCAAGTCTGGAACACTTCAGGCTGTGCATTCAGTTCTACTGCTAGGCCGACATGGTATTTAAAACTCCTTCACAAGCTTTAACCTCATGTTCTACTACTTACAAGTCACATCTAAGATATTATGTTTCTAGATCATAGGGTGTACTCCTATGTGCATAAAAGCTAACACATGTAGTTCGATGTTTCAGTAACCTACATACACACTTATAGTCGCATATACTCAGTTATACATCCACTCTCCCACCCTGATTTAAACCTCATATAAGGACATAGAAAAGGGGTTACCTACTAATATATTCCCCGACACAGTGTCACAATGATTGAAACATTGACTCAAATGCACAGACACAACTTTTATGGAACTACCACTAATGCAAATAGTAACACACTCTGCTGAATACCTGATTACTAACTAATAACCCCAAGAGGCACTCAGACACATAGACTCAATTATACATCCATTCTCACAAATACATCAATCATGACATAGTCAATAATATCACTGATGACATTACTCATATTATCTCAAAAAATATGAATGATCATATCACTCATGACATCATCCACAGAACCATTCACACACCACCTCACATCCCCTTTCAACCTCACATACCCATTGGCAAATCCAATTAACTACTCATACATCCAGTCACTCATCCATACACCAACTCACACACCCACTCACTAACTCATACTACAATTTAAACAATCTGTCCCTCACCCATTTAGATATTCATGAAACCACTCATTCATAAAATCAGCCACTCACATAGTCATACAGTCACCTAAACAGCTACTCACAGACTCACGTATTCACCTATACAGCTACTCAAACATCCACTCAATCATCCATATAGTCTTTCAACACAGCCACTCACTGAACTATACAAGCAATCACACACTTGCCCACACACTCATACAGCCACTTACCCATTGACACATCCATACAAGTAGTCACACATCCACTGACTCACCCACACACCCATTCATTCATCCTCTCCAGAATAACCACTCACACACCAAGTCACTTAACCAAACACCCACTCAAAGAGTCAGTCACTTACCCATACAGCACATATACACACCTAGTCACTCACCATACAATCAGACACTCATCAAATTCACCCTTCCATAGAGCCACTTATACACCATTCACTCAGCAATACAGCCATTAACACCTACTCACACACTCATTCATTTAGTAACATATACATCCACTTATTCCCTCATAGACTCACTCACATAGCCAGTCACTCACACATTCAGTTCATCACACCACGGTAACATACATACAACCAATAACACATGCACTCACTGGCTTATACAACATCTTCTCTTACACTCCCTCACTCACTCATGCATGTATGCACACACTCTTGCATTTATTGATACATCCACTAATACACCATTCACACATAAATGTACTCACTTATGCACTTGTGACTCAGTCATACAAGTACTGAGACCACTACTCATTTATTCAAGAAACAGTTAATATCCATTTAACTATGCAGAGAGTTACAGATACACTCTCTCACTCACACATATTCTCACTCTCACAGTCACTCACTCACTTATAAAAGAATTCATACACCCTGTCACACATCCATAGAACCCCTTACGAACACACATAGAATCACAAATACTGTTACTCGTATACATCATAAATGACATACACTCTAACTCACACAACAAACCATACAACAAAACATATGCACATTGTTACAAAAATACATTTAACAAGTAATTTTGAATATTTGGTTCTGGAAGAACTATTTTGTAATTATCTTGTATTTTTCTAAAGATTTTCTTTTTGTTATTGTTTTTTCCTTCAAAAAGAAAACAGGAACATAAAAAACTGTGCTTAAACAGGCAAAATCAAAATAACAGAGGTAACTTTGCAACAACTTGCTCCCCAAAACTTCACACATGCTGGCACTTTGGACAGAACCATTCAGCCTTTGCAAAGTCGAGCAAAGTTAGAGGCATGTTGAGAAGTTGTCCCCTTTGACTAGATGTTCCAACCTGACCATCTCCACCTGCACCCCTTCCTGCTCCTTCATTCTCCTCATCTCTGCTCTGGCAAGCCAAGTGCTGTGCATTGTGCCTAAGTGCTTGTACATCGATGATGTACCGCAAGAGTATTTTTTGTCTGAGCCACATGATAGCATTTTTTTGCCACACTGTGCAAGAGACTTTCTGCACATTTACTTTTTTTGGCCCCCTGGAATGCTAAGAAAAACTCCCAGATGACACTTTCTTTTTTATTCTTGGAAGGTTCTTCTTCCTGCTCCTGCATATTGTCTTCCTCTTCCTGCTGGAAGTCTCTTAAAGCTGCCTTAGTGTTTTGAACCAAGCAGAAAAACACCAGAAACACTGCAAAATGGATGCTCCCTCAATAAGTGTGACTATTCACAGCAAGACAAACATACACAACAAAAACGGTGGGATCTCTTTTTCTTGATGATGGAAGGCTGTTTAACCTATCAAATCCTTTTATTTTTGTGTCACATGGAATGCGCGATGCCTACATGGCTCCGTCACGCCTGGAATGTGATTCCGTAAAATATATTACATTTTTATTTATACTAAATTAACTTACATATTATACTATTACTTTTTACTATAACTATACCTCTTTCTTTAAACTAATGTAAAAAAGTCTTTCAATATATATTTTAGTAATGTAAATCACCAATGACATCTAAAAATGACATCACTCATGACATCACTGATGACATCATTCACAGAATCACTAACGCACCCACTCACACCATAGAACCTTTCATACACCCTCTCCCACACAACCATTCACAAACCCATCCACAGACCCATACCCGTACTTACACACCTGCTCTCTGATTCAAAGATCTACACACAGACAGTGGTGGAGAAAGGGGGCATGGCCTCCGAAGACCTCTGAGAAATCCCACTGCTTGGTACTTACTGGAGGAAATAGGAGAGCTTGTTGGCCCCCAAGAACCCTCCGGATCCAAAGGGACTTCATCCCCCCTACCAGCAGCGCACCAGGAGGCGTGTTTGCAGAGAAGTGGAGAAAGGGGGCATGGCCTTCAAAAACCTCTCAGCAATCCAGCTGTGTAAGACTTACTGGAGGTAACAGGAGGGCTTGTTGGCCCCTAAGGACCCTTGGAGCCAAGGAGACTTCATCCCTCAACCAGCAGCGCACCAGGAGGTACGTTTTCAGAGTGGTGGAGAAAGGGGGCAATGCCTCCAAAGACCTCTCAGCAATCCGTCTATGTAGGACTTACTGGAAGTAACAGGAGGGCTTACTGGAGGTAGCAGGAGGGCTTGTTGGTCCCCAAGGACCTCCTGGAGTGAAGGGGACTTTATCCCCAAACTAGTAGAGCACCAGGAGGCGCATTTGAAGAGTGGTGGAGAAAGGATGCGGAGCCTCCGCTTGTTGCCAGTGTTGGCATCATCCCCCGGGTCCAGCCCTTTTTTAAAAAACATTTTTTTTTTTAAAAGGGAGTGGGGTCATGCACCCCTTCTCCTGGGCCGATTTCGGCACCGGGCCCCAAACCCCTGGGGCCCAGCCTCTATTCTGGGTGCCCTGGTTGCTTATAGGACACCCACATAATTTGTTGAGGACTGTGCAAGGCGACTGAAGACCCCTGTGGTTCCTGCTGGCTACAGGCATCCTGCGGTAGCCGGCATTGCTTTTAGACAGAAGAAACTGTTAAACATGCAGCTCCCTCTGTCCAAAAGCAATTCTGATCCACTTTCAGCAACTAAGAGCATTTTAATGCTCTCACTTGCTGAAAGCAGAGCAGCGTTCGCTATAGCTTGCCAAGCCACAGCAAACTGAAATGGCCTGTGGGTGAGCACCCCGGGACATTGAAGGAGCCGGCCGTGGGGGTCAGTAGGGCCATTATTGGCTCCAGGAGGGGATTGATTTGCAATTTTATTGCTCAGGAATGGTTCCTGGGGCTGAACATTTCTGAAAAAGCTAACATGAGGGATCAGAGTAGAGGTACTCTGACCCCATGTTTGAGAAATGGGGGTGTTAGTGACTCAAGTTATGTGTCCAAAATAGATTTTTTTAATGGTGCGCAATATTCATGATGACAACACGACTGCCAGCGCGTCGCCCGTGTACCGTGGCAGGGACATCGCGACTATCAACATTGTCACAAATACTAGTGGAAATTTAAAAAAAATGTCAGTGAATTATTAATACGCTTTGTTATAGAGATATTGAGATTTTGATAAATCTTTTTATAGAGTTATTTATATAGTGAGTTATCTACTGGGATGGTTAGAATTAATTATATAGTTATAATTTTTGAATGTGGTGGTGGCTATTTAATTCTTATTTCACGACATAACCGCAGGGATCGCGACAACCAACGCCATCGCGATCTCCAGCCTCACCGTGAAAACAGAAAATAGGTTTTAGAGATGGTTTTTATCGAAACTCTCTAGAAAAACATGACTTTAGAAAATAGTTTAAGAAACCCCTAGTGTGTAACATATTGTGGTATGTGTGGATAAATGTGTTTTCACTTTATGGAAAAGGGGCGAACGTCGCGGTTAACGACGTCATTGCAACATCCCGAATAACCGCGAAAACAGAAAATATGTCTGAAAGATGGATTTTAAAGAAACATAGTACAAATACATGAGTTTAAACATGTTTTTAAAGAAGTATGTATATAGTAATATGTGTAGGGTAATGTTCAGAATGGATTTTATTAAATATTATTTTTGGATGTGTTGGTGGTCGTTGTATGTCGGCTTTTGATTTCTGTTTTCCCCAAAAATAAAGAAAAAAACCTTAAGAAAAAAACTTCACAATATTTGCTGTAATAGGGTGGCTCAGACAAGAGCCATTGATTTGGTTGTGTGTATATGGTTGCAACACAGAAGAACGGATGCAGAGTTTCAGGTTACTTAGAAACACCCTGTTGACATCATTGTGAAAATAAAAAATGTAAAGAAAATAAACGCTTATTATCCACTGAAGAAAATACAAGCTTATAAAAATACCCTTATAGAGCCAATTTTGTTTATAGAAAATATAATTTAAAACCTTAAAAATTCAATAGAGAAATAATACGCTACATGGATGTTATTGTTGGGAAATAGAATTTTAAAAACCTTGGAAATTCACTGAAAAACAAAGGTTACAGGGATGTTATAGTGAGGATTTAGCATTTAAAAACCTTAGAAATTCACTGAAACAACCAAAGGTTACAGGGGTGTTATAGTTAGGAAATAGAATTTTAAAAAACGTAGAAATTCAGTGAAAAGACCCAAGGTTACAGGGACGTTATAGTTAGGCTGACATTTCACTCGTACAAAACCAGAGAAATTCAGCATTTATAGTTAGCTGAGCTGAGCTAACTATAACTGGTGCCCTCGCAATGCACTGCTTATGACCTCATATATTACATCACTCATGACATGTTCAGTGACATCAACAATTCACACCTCTGTCTTCTCCTACACTCAACACCCCCATCCATCACCAACCCTCTGGTCATTCACCCTACTCCTCCTCCCTCATCTGCCCCTAATATCCCAAACTTCACCCCTCTATCCTCTCCACTCCACTCCATACACCTTCATCCAACTCCACCACCTACTATCCCCTAACCCAAATGCACCCACCTACTTCTGAGCTTCAACGATCCACCCACCAAACACTCCAGCAGGATCCAGACATGTACCCCCGCACCCAACTTCTTGAACCAGAGTCTACACAATCTCCAACCTGTCACACATAAACTAGGGGTGGGTGGAATTTTTAATTCTGACAGCAGAATTGGAGGAATTTAGTAATTCTGCTGTACTCTTGTAACACAGAATTACTAATAAATTGCACCACTCCGCCAACAGAATTAATCAGCACTAGTGAATAGTGCCACCCAGAGGAGAGCGGATTTCTTGTAGAACAATGGGGGAGAAGAGTGGATGGACAGTACGTGGTGGGGGTTGTGTCAGGCTGGGGGGGTAAATTAAATTCATGCTTTGGGGGTATATAGATGAGCAACCAGTCTTGAGGGGGGCCAGGTAGGTCTTTTGCTCTTGTTTACATGCACACCCCCTTAGAAAATGCACCAACCCTGCTATTTGCAACGTGCGTGTGCAATTGGAAAGGTGTCACACTGTGAGGGGCGGCACCTGCACTGAGGAATACACGCAGTGCATCGCTATTAGTGCATAAAGCACAGAAGCCAAGTGCTTGTTTCCCATTACAGCCTTTAACAAGAAGACTGACGGCGAAGGGTAGGGAGGCTGTCAACAAGGGGTTTGGTATGCAATGTCTTGGGTGCTTGAGCTGGCAAAGGTATTTTGGGAGGGCATGGGATACCAGGCAGAGAGAAGTGGTGGGAAGGAACACATTTAATACTGTGTCTCAGAGTAAAACGGGTTTGTTATGTACTGCCTTGGTTGCTTGAACTGGCGAAGGTATTTCGGGGGTGGGGGACATAGAATACCAGGCAGAAAGAAGTGGTGGGATGGAACACATTTAATATTGTGTCTCAGAGTAGTGTCTGTCTACGGTGGCATAGAGGGTACTTTTAGACTCAAACAGAGAGCAGACAAAAAATGGCATGTGGTTAAAGTGCCAAAGCAGGGGTTTGTTGGGTTGGGATCAGAGGTTCACTGCACCTCCAGCAGGGCACGAAGTTGTAAAAACAGGAATGGTGGGGCATTGCCAAGCCGCGAATGGAGTGAGACGTGTCCTGCTGAGTATCCGCTCCTCCACGGCCTGTTATAGCTTATCCACCGGCTGTCCGGCCTGACTATGGACTCAGCACCTGGGGCCTTTTGCCCGGAGGTCACTGGGCACCTGCTGCTGGCCTGAGAGGTGATCATGGGGACATCAGGGCTCATATGGCATCTGGAGGGGGGCACGTCTCAGTCCCCAAGGCTGCCATTTTAGCCTTGCGGGTGAAGCCACGTAAGGAGACCTGCCCCCTCCACCTCCATCTTGCGCCATCTGGGATCGCCTGGTCTCTGGGTCCGGCCCCAGACTTTCTGGACTGTCTGCATTCCCCGGCATTGTTACCGGCTAGGGGGATCCACCTGCCCACCACCGAGCCCGGCTGGGAGACGCATCCGCTGGCCCGTGGGCTCTGTCGCCCGTGCTACTGACATCGCGGTGGCAGCAGCATGGGACTTTCCCTGGCCCACACCGGACCTGTCTCTGGCAGATGCCGCGGGGCCTGACGGATCCTCGGCCCTGCTGCTGACCCGGCCCGATACACTGAAGGGCCCTAACCTAGACAGGCTGAGGTGGATCTGCTCGGCTGCAGAGCTTGTGCGGCGGGGGCCCCCGCACCTGGAGGTGTGACCGCCGCAACACCCGGGGCCACCATCTTGGGCCTGCGAGGAGTCCGGGTCTCTCTTTCCCCTGCCACCCGGTGCAGGGCCACAGCGATCCGGGGCCTACCTCGGACATAGTGTGCCATCATTGAACAATCATGACAGCGGGTAAGCTGCGCAGCTGTACTGCAGGAACTGCTACCTGAGGGGCGGCCCCGTCTCTATGTGGAACCCACTGACCTCATGGAGATCTGGACCCAGCCGAGACTCGTCCTCCTCGCTGACGCTGTCAGCCCACCTGGCGAGACATGAGGTGAGAGCAATCGGCTGTGAGGTTCGTGCAGCGTGGGCCTCCTGCTTTCTCCCAACCCCACTGGTGGGCCCTATAGCAGCTTTGCCTGGCACCTAGGGACCCGCCCTCCCTGAACCCACTGCGGGCCTGTCGGGGAGCGGAGACACTGGAGTTCGGGCCTGGCACACTCGGGCCCACTGAGCTTTGGAGTGGGGGCTCCACTAACTTGCTTTGCTGACTGGGGAGACAGGCTGTGGGGATCGTACAGTGAGCCAGCACACTCCTCCCTCTTTCCTAATACTCACCCTCTGGCCACCAGGGTCTTGCCCCCCTATTGCCCTGAAGACAACGGCTGTACTCTACGCTCTGTGGGGTTGCTCTGGGAGGCCTGCCTGTGGGGCTACGGTGGCCTGATTCATCGCTGTGCGCCCTGGTGCAGATTGCTTCTCTTGCTCCATGAGGAGCCACCGGTCGTCTGCTGGCCCTTAGAGCCTGAGCTACCCTGCTGGTCCACGAAGCTGGCTCAAGAGAGGTGACTGCGTTGTGGTCCCTGGACCTGGTCCCCTCTAACCCCACTCACCATCAGGTGGATTGCTGGTGCTGGCCTATAATTGCAACAGCTTCAGCTACATACGGGGGGACCCTTTGGCTAAACCAACCCCACAACTGTTGCTTCTCCTGCAGCGCTATGATGCCCCCCCACTGAGATTTGGTGAACACTCTTCCCTCTGGTGTGGGGTCCTCATGGAGGGCTTTTCTTTCCACAGCGGCTGGTGGGTCTGGTCGGTTGCCCCCAAACCTTGGTCCTGCTCTGCATCAACCCCCCACAGCCTGCTGCCCCGCCTTGCTGCTGAACTGCATTGGACTCTTTGACATTGAGGGGGCTCTACCTTCCACAGTAGAGGTCTGCATCTGCACTGCATTTCCCCGGTGAGGCCTGTGGATCATCCCCATGGCCATTCCTCGCCCTAAGATAGGCAAAGACACAGCCCCCACCCCAGCAAAAGATAACCCTGTAGCCTCCTTGTGACTGAAGTCCAATCCCCCGACGCTATTGGCACCTGGCTCTCCGGGGGCTGCGGCTGGTGGGGACCCATCCACGACTCCGGTCACGCAGGCTTTTATGAGCTCATTCCTCCAGGAAATCAAGGCAGAAATTGGATTGCTCAAAGAAGATTTCAAATCCTGCATAGGGGAAATCCGACGAAATGTAATGGAGATCGGGGGTCGTGTGGACAACCTTGAGCGCACGATGGACACGAGGGTCGGAGGATCGGAGGATCACAAGAGACTCTCGCGCAGAATGACGGAACTGGAAGACCAGCGAATCAACCTACAGCTCAATCAGGAGGACCTCAAAAATCGAAGCCGACATAACAACCTAAGCATCAGGGGGGTCGCCCGCGGAGCAGAGGACCAAGATATCATGTCCTTTACGGCGGATCTCTTGCAAACGGTTCGGGCAGGTGATGATGCCTCTCTCCCAGCCCTCGACAGAGCTCATTGAGTCCCCGGTCCCAGAGGGTGCCTTAACTTTGTCCCGGACATTCTCACTCGAGTCCACTTTTTTGTGGAGAAAGAGGCCATTCTACAGAAGGTGCGTGGAGTCACGGACTTATCCTACAATGGCTATTCGATCCATATCTTCCAGGACATAGCCCCCGTCACCCTCCATAGGCACAAGGACTTCAAACCAGTCACGGATAAGCTATGCAAACTCAAAATTAAATATCAATGGGGCCATCCCTTCGCACTGATCTTCACCTGGGAGGGTAAGTGCCACGATCTTCGCTCGCTGCGAGATGCGAAGCAGCTTCTCTACCTCCCGATGGACACTGGGGATGCGGAATCCCCCTCCCCGCGGGCCCGTCGCAGGGAGATTTCCTGTCCGGAATGGTCCACTGTTCTACCTCCCAAACACAAGACTCTCACTCACCGGCCCGCTCTCCTGCGCTGGCAGACTGAACCACGCTGGGCATATCAATGCCTATGCCCTTCTATCCCCATGCATGGACTCATGCCTCCGGATCCCTAGGGAGGCCCAAGCAAACTCAATGCCTTTGGACACCCTGGCTCGCTGAGTTCATGGAGTCCCATGCTCTCTGGTCCTCTTGGTGTCATCTTTACGTGACGTACCTTCACATGAACTCCCAGACCGCATCAGCATGTTTCTTTCAATATATAAAGGAGGCCTGACAGCTGGTGATTCTTGTTGTGATCTTAGTGACTGGCTGCTGGAGGCAGAGACTACCTGAAGGCTGCATTCGTCTGCTGCGTCCCCCCACAACTTCAATGTCTTCTAGAAGAGTGACTTCTTCAGAATGGCTCTCGTTTCGAGCTATGAGCTATTCCCAGATGACATTGAACTATGTTGGCCCTGTTGGTCTCCTCTTGTTGATTCTACCATTTTCCTCTCCCCCCTCCTCTTCCTCTACAACTCCCCAGAAGCGAGTGTAGTGCAGGGAATACTTCAGAACTCCCGTGGCCCACTGTATACTTTGAGAGTGCCCCACCCAGCCAGACGTATGTGGTATACCCCTAAAAACCTGTCCTCACCATTCATGAACCACCCACACTTCAGTCTATTCACACTCTGTTCTGAGGCTTTCTCATTGCTGCTCTCATCATGATGACTGCAGCACCTTCCATTAAATTTCTCTCTCTTAATGTTAAGGGGTTCAACTCTCCTAATAAGAGACAACAGGTCTGGCGCTACCTACTCCTACAGGACCCTGACATTATATTTCTTCAGGAAACCCACCTAGTCTCCGCAGACACGCACCTCATGACACACCCCAAGTACCCAGGTCAATGCTGGGCTAGCTCGCCCTCTAAAACTGCAGGGGTTCCAATATTGACAAAGGCTTGGAGGGGGGACCCCTCGGGTGGTCCGGGATACCGAGGGCCGCTACCTAAAGCTCCAAGTGCACTGGGGCGCACAGCTCCTTACTCTCCTCAATCTCTATGCACCTAATCAATCTCAGGATACATTCCTGAGATCTCACCTGGGTGACTTGCTTCGCGCCCCGGAATAGGCAATTATCCTCTGGGGTGACTTCAACTTGTTATGGGACCCAGACTGGGATCGCAGGGCACCAGGGCTAGGTCGGCGGCCCTCAAGGGAGTTATTACTGACCTGGGACTTATTGACACCTGGATATTTACACCCTGACATTAAGGACTACGGGGCAGATTTGCAAGAAAGTGACGCATCTGTATAGATGCGTCACTTTCCCTGCGCCACCCTTAGAAACCCTTGCGCCACCATAGATGCGCCGTATTTACCATACGGCGCACTATGGCGCAAGGATTTACAGATGCGTCAGAAATTCTGACGCATCTGTTGGCGGAAAAGTCATGCATTGCTGGAGTCGTGTCGCAAGCACGACGCAACTCCAGCAATGCGTGTTGAGGCCTATACCACTACACTGCGTCACTACTTATGCCTGCTTCAAGCAGGCGTAAGGTTTTGACGCAGTGGCATCCTAAAAGTGGTGCAGTGAAATCTTGTAGATTTCACTGCGTCACTTTTATGAGGCCTTCCTGCGTGGGAACACCCACTCTGCATACATTATACCTGACGCAGGTATAATGTGACGCAGGGCTTTACAACGTGATGCATCTCCCTAGATGCGTCACGTTGTAAATAGGCCGCATTTTTTGCGCCGCCGTTGCGTCAAAACAAGTGACGCAATGGCGGCTTGTAAATCTGCCCCTACTTCTTCTTCTCACATGTCCATTGCTCATATTCACGAATGGACTATTGCTTTCTCTCTCTCTTTCTGATCCGCTCCCTAAAAACAGCTGAGATGTCTGACATCTCTAACTCGGACCACGCCCATGTCGCGGTAGCCTTTCAACTTCCAAATAGACACCATAGCACTCATCCTCACTGGCGCCTTCCACCCCATATCCTGTGTGCCCCGGTGGATGTCGCGGACATTCGTAGGGAGATTGAGGCCTTTTTTATCACAAACAACACTCCTGAACCACCCGAATCAATTAGATGGGATGCGTTCAAGGCAACCCTTTGGGGAATTATCTCATCCATCTCCAAAGCCGGATCTATGGAGGCCCATCTTATTGAAACAAATCTATCTAAAGACATTAAGGCCCTAGAGTAGGCCTGGGCGGTAAATTCCGTTCCGCTCGCAGAATTTGCGGAATTTGGGTAATTTCGCATTCCGCGGAGAACGCAGAATTACCAAAAATTCCACGATCCGCGGCTTCGCGGAATTTTTTGCTTGTTCGCGCTTTCAAAATGCGTGTTCACGAGATATTTCTCCCGAGCACGCAAACAGCGTTCGCGAACAGGAAAAAGCATTGCGAACGGGCGGAACAAGCAATTCCGCGTGTTCGCTGAACTTTGCGTGCTCGCAGAGATTTTTTACCGTTTCGCGGAGCTTTGCGTAGCGCGACTATGCAAATTCCACCCATCCCTACCCTAGAGCATAGAGACCACCATCAGCCCTCGATTCAAAATAAAAAGTGCCATGCTATGTTTCGGAGACAATTGCGCCTACATCGCACTAACAAAGCGGAACGCTTCCTGTTGGCCCTTAAACAGAAATTCTACGTGGGAAGGGATAAAGTGGGTACCTGCCTAGCGTGTCGCCTGCGAGCGCAAGCCACAAGAGCTCATATCTCTAAAATCAAACGGGCTGACGGTTCCTGGGCCACCTCTGAACATGATGAGGGATCAGCATTTGCGAACTTCTACAAAGGGCTGTACGCTGATGACCCATATGCCCCAAAGGAGATCACCTCCTTCCTTAATGCCTGCCCCTGGAAACCTCTTAGTTCTCACCAAGCATGACTTCTGGATGAGCCAATATCACTGGATGAGCTGGCAAGGGCATTAAAACAACTCCCAACGGGGAAAACCCCCGGACCGGATGGACTGCCTGTTGCCTTCTATCGTACTTTTCTCCCCCAGCTTCAAAGCCATCTCCTACACCTCTTCAATAGCTTCTCTGCAGCTCAGGCCTCACTCCCACTATGTCGAAGGGAAGAGGTGGTACTCATCCCAAAGCCGGGAAAGGACCCCTCACTCTGCACATCATACCGACCCATTGCACTTCTGACCACCAATGTGAAGATCTTCACTAAGATCCTTGCAAATCGCCTTGAAACCTATCTACCTGGCATTATAGACCCAGATCAAGTGGGATTTATTCATCATCGGCAAGATGCGGACAACATACGCCGCATAGCCCATCTCATTGAAAAGGTGCAGCATAGAAGCGTTCCGGCTTGCCTGGTGTCACCGTACACGGAGAAGGCGTTCGATCGAGTGGACTGGCGCTTCTTACGCGATGTGCTTCATAAGATCGGCTTGGGCCCGGCCATGATCTCTAGACTGATGGCCCCTTACACTTGACCATGCACCCGAATCCATGTCAACAGCCCTCTCACTTCCCCTATTTCTATACACAGGGGCACCAGGCAAGGTTGTCTGCTCTCTCCACTCTTGTTTGCCCTGGCAGTGGAGCCTTTAGCAATCGCAATACGCCAATCACCAGCCGTTCTATGTATCCCCTGACGATCTCCTCCTCTCTTTAAGTGCCCTGGCCTCCTCCCTCCCGGCACTGGCCTAGCTTCTTTACTCCTTTGAAGGAGCCTCGGGCTTCAAGATTAACATATCCAAATCCGACGCCCTAAACCTTAGCCTCTCACCTTCAGAGGTACAGGGATTACAGGCCCTGCTCCCTCTACACTGGACTGTGCGATCGATAAGGTATCTAGGCCTCAACCTGACCCCCTCCCTTTTCTCCTGGACCCAAGCCAACTGGCCGGCCTGTAGACGTGGCATATGGGAAGATATACGCCGGTGAAAGAATCTCCCTTTTTCTTGGTTGGGGTGACTCAACGCAATTAAAATGTCCCTTCTTCCAAAAGTGCTCTATTTATTTCAAACCCTTCCCACCCCAATACCACAACTGGAAATCCAAGCTCTCCAACGAGATCTAACTGCCTTCATATGGGGCAAAGGTCGCCTGCGCTTTTCAAATAAGCTACTTATGCTTCTGTGATCGCGAAGGACTGGCATGTCCTAACCTTTTTGAATACAATTGGTCATGCCATCTCTGTTACATTTCGGAATGGGTTGTTCGCGAGAGTGAAAAACAATGGCTCCACATAAATTTAGCAGTCTCCTGTAGGCCTCTATGGGACCTAGCTTGGCTCTCCAGATCGGCCCAGCCCGATAGTGTATACATAGCTACTCCACGAAAACAGTTCTCAACATATGGGACAAACTTGCGGTTTCTCGAGGCCTGACATTGTTCCCATCTACCAACACCCCTATAATACGCAACCCCATTTTCCCGCCAGCTGTGCAGCCACATGCCTTTCTTCCCTGGACAGAGGGAGATTGCCACACAATTCAGGACTTATTTCACGGGAACACATTCCAAACTTTCAAACAGTGTAAAAAATTGTTTCATATTGCAAACACTTCGAGGATGCAATACTACCAACTCCGCCACTTGCTACTCTCCCCCAATTATGTACAGGGAGCGACCAGATCGCTCACCCCTTTTGAAGCCCTAGTTCGGGCCTTTGAGGGTTCACAAGGTCTAATCTCTCGCACGTATAAGGTTTTACAACACACGCACCCGATCCAACCCCACACATACCAAAGGCAATGGAACACAGATGCTGGGGAGGAGGTCACACCAGAAAGCTGGGATCCGCTCTGGCACAATATTCCCAAAATCTATAAAAGCATTCCCCAATGCGAATTGGCCTACAAATTGATGACGCAATGGTACCATACTCCTGTCCACCTCCAGAAGATAGCTCCGAACCTCTCCCCAATATGTTGGAGATGTTAGAGTGGGAGTGGCGATTTTATCCACATCTGGTGGACCTGCCCCAACTTGGTGATCTTCTTGAAAGAAGTCCTCAGTCATATTAAAGACACCGTGGGTTTTCCCATACCAAGGTCTCCCATGGTGACCCTACGAGGCAATAGGCGTTCTCGGTTGGTTACCATGACCCATTCGGACTGACGCCTTATTGCACAGATGCTGTGGGCAGCATGGCAATCTATAGCCCTATATTGGAAAAACCCCTCACCCCCACCTATCTCAGCATGGTTCCTCCGCCTCTGGCATGTCAAGGCTCTAGAACTACTAACTGTTTGCCTTAATCACACAGACACTAAGTTCATCCATACTCAGCAGCTTCTTATTCAATATCTTTCTCAGATAGAGAATTCTCACTTTGCCCCCCCTCGGCTTTGGGCTCTACAGCTGTTTGAAGACTCTCTCCTGCCTTACACTAGAGGAGCCCACCAACAATCCCCTCTGAATCATGACTCTGATGGGGCCCCTTCCTCCTAAACGCTCTACCTGACTCCCCTAACTACACTCCGAGCATACCCCACTTCCCCCCAACCCATATCCCCTGTTTCTACTTCCTTCCCTTAGAAACCTGGTTAGCCCGATTGTTCTTCAAATTTGGTTCTCATCAGTAGACTCTCATTACCTTCCGCAATGTTCAATCTGCCACACTCGTTCACAGCTGAACTCTCTACCCAACTACATACCATGGCTTCCCTTGCCCAAAGTCTTTATATGTCATTTCTACTGTATATTGTATGCTTCCTCCACAAAGGTACCCGACGAATTCCTATCCCTACCCATAGCTCCAGTCCCTTTGCCACTGTAGTGAACTGTCAATGCCATAAGATTTAACCAGTGTTTTGTGCTATCTGTGATGACTATTGTTCTTTCAAAAATTTATTTTTAATAAACAGATTTGAAATTAAAAAAAACAGGAATAGAGGTTGGCTGGGAGAGAATTCAAGGGAGTTGGGGTGGGGGCAGGAGCTTGGCATGGGAGGGTTCATATAATAGTTTTCTGTTTCTGTGCCAAGTAGTAACTTCTTGAATATGCCCTGCTCACCTGTCAGCAGATCCCTGTAGCCTACTCTGTACTTTCTGTGGTCTGCAGATGATCACAAGTCAGGCAGTTGAAAAAGGTGCACGTTAAGTTGAAGTTTAGTCCTGGCCTGGGATGGTTAATGTCACCAATAATGTCCAGAACGTCGCTGCCAGACTAGTCCTCAACCTGCCGCGTCACTGTCACATCGCCCAACACCTGCAGACACTACACTGGCACCCCGTTGAGAAGAGAATCACCTTCAAGCTTCTCACCCACGCCCACAAAGCCCTCCACAACGTGGGATCTGCCTACATGAACCACCGCCACACGCTCCACGCACCCCAAAGATCCCTCCGCTCAGCCCAACTCTCCCTCGCAACGGTGCCAGGCATCAAGAAGACCAGGATAGGAGGCCGTTCCTTCTTGTGGCCAGAACATGGAACACCCTCCCTCTCCGCCTCCGACAGACACCAACACTCTCCGAGTTCTTGAAGGACCTCAAGACCTGGCTCTTTGACAAATCACCATGCTCATCCAGGAGCTGCGCGACCCACCCCCCGTGCCTTGTGACCCTTGCGGGTTAGTAGTTGTGCTTAACAAACCCCTGATTGATTGATTGATTGACCAAGACGAAGTCAGCTGACTAAATCAAGGCCCCAGTGATGTGCCAAATGCATCTCTATTTCGCACTCTGAATAAGCATGATATCTTTGTGGGAAGAAATAAAAATGGGAAAAATGAAAGTTCTTCTAAAGTGTAAGAGAGGGTGTAAATAATGCAAGGCCTGTAAATAGTATGAGGCAAAGATAAGATGGGTGACTTGACAGTCACATGATGTGGGCTTGCATTCTGGATGGATCTGCAGATTTGTGCTTAATTAACAGAAACAACAGCAGTCTACAGATGACTGTCTGTGTACCCAGTGTCTTATGTGAGCCACTGGGGCACAGGGATTACACCTTTCAGAGGAGCCCCATACACTTTAAGATACACATTTGTTTGTAATGCTGGAATCTCAGGATGCCCTTGTCACATTTTGCTGGGGCCCCATAGATTTGTAGTGCGCCTGCATATAACTAAAGGGATCGGTGTTCATTATCTTAAAGTGCATAGAGTCGCTGATGGTAAAGAGGCACTTAAAGAACACTAGACATTGTCAAGTGACTGTTTTGACCAAACAGTTGGCTTCAGGGGTTTGGTGTTTGTGGTGTAACATTGAACCCTGTAAGGTGCGCACCGGAGAGTGGAACAGGTTTCTGTTCCCTGGCGGAAGTCCATTGGCAGTCGGAGTGTCCACCTTGTATGCATTTGTACATACAGTGGCAGTGATTTGGCAACTTCGAACTCAGTTGGGGTGCTGTGGTTGTTCGGTGAGTCCTTTTTTTTTTTTTTATTGATTTTATCCCCATTTTATAAGAACAAATTTCAATGTTACAAGTCATGGCACATTCGTCAAGAAGCAATACACAAAAGACACGATGGCAAGCTTGTAAAAAAAAATATATATATACAATACAAAATTCTCATTTGAAGCCAGATATTTGATCAAAATCCACTGACCCTCCTATAAGAAAAAGGTTGCCACACATCGGAAGAAATGCTCATAGAATAAGTATAATATGTTATTAAACATTTCCTAGTCTTACTGCAGCCATCTTGTGGTAGGAGCCCAGATTTTACATCCCAATACCTTCTTTTTTCGTCCTCTAAATTTGTATATTGAGGATTCTTTATTATAGATAGCCAACATCCTTGATCGCCAATTAATAAACGTAGGGGGATCAGGACTTATCCATTGGGAAGTAATACATAAGCGAACAATAGCCATTGCAATAAACAAAAATCCAATCGTAGATCTCGGCCTTGCATTCCCTTCCATATTATCTCCCAAACCCAAAATTACAAGATCGGCCGTAATGGTTATTGAAATCCCTAAGATAGTAACCAGAAAAGATTTGATTTCCTGCAAAAAAGTACCCAACCTAGGGCAGGAAAAAAACATATGAATAGAATCTGCCGCCTGCAGCCCACACCTATTACATTTCCCCCCCTTCAAACCCCCCCACTTAACAATCTTTTCTGGAGTATAATAAAGATCAAAAACAGAGATAAAATGGTGGCTTCTAAGACTTCCAGTTAATAAAATCTGATTCGATAATTCCAATGAAGCCTCAATATTTATTCCTATCTTTCCCAACTTGCTTTCCCATTTTGCATTCCGAGTGCAAATATCATCAGGGAGAGCTTCCAGTAAATGTTGATAGATTTTCCCTATCGGAGATTTCTTCCGTATTATTTCAATCAAACATATCTTGTCAAAACTTAGATCTGATCCGTGCATGCTTCTCCCTAAAAACTATGACCCTGTAAGTATTTTAAAAATCTTGTTTACATAGACCAAATTTTTCCTGTAGATTCATGAATGAAACAAGTTGGCCTCCATCAAACAAATCACCCAAAAGGTTGTTCGGTGAGTCCTGTGAAGTTTTCTGAAGTACGGAGACAATGCTGAAATGTGCATTAAAGAATTCCTCACTCGCCTGTCATCACCCACTGCCCATAGTGTACACATGAAGTTCTGCCTCCTCCCTCATTTCTTTGTGTGTCCCTCTACCACTCCCAAGGAGTTAGTGCATGCCACAAGTGATGACATTATGAGAGCTCTCCAAAGCAGCTGCCCAATGAGCTAGCCTAAACATAATGGCCCACTCCTGTCTGCTCCAGCTTGGATTTTAGAGGCTGAAAGGGAGCTTGAAGGCATCCAAAGGCAAAGAAAGCAGACATATAATTTTTTCCAGGCACTCCTGAGTGGTGAGTACACTGCCAGCAGGAGGGATGGAGTCAAAAGCACAAGCGGTGCTGTGACTCTTACATGGTTTAGCGAAGTAGTCTGGACAGGGTGGACTCGAGGGCTTTCAGTTGTTTGTTAATGAACAACACAAGTTTACTTCAGGCAGGTGTTTTCATAATGCATTAGTGTAAGTGTGGGCACAACTGAAACACACCTAGTTTTAGGGGTGGGCTGAACTATGCGGAATCTCATGGAGTTTTTATGTAACTATGCGGAATTCTGCGGAGTAAAACTCTGCGAGCACTGATCACCCTAACAAAAACCATCCTCCCTCCTTCAACCTTCACTCCACACCTCCCATAAGTGGCTTGCTGATAACTCCCCAGGATATTAACCTGTCTCCCCCCACCATCTCATCCAACAGGAGCAATCACCTTCTTAAACCTTCCCACCTTAACTCTGCACTTCTGCCCACTCATCCCAGATGCATTGACTCCTTGGTTCCAAGAAACCTTCCCACCACCTAACACAAAAAAACTCTTATGCCTCAACCATCCCCTGTGCTCCGCTTCCCCCTTCTCTTCAGTCCTGTCCTTTATGTCTTATCTCACAAAGAAATTAGACATCATTACCCAATCATTCTCTTGTTTCAGCAACTCAATTACCTCTCACAAATGCAATCCACCTTGTCTGGCAGAGATCAAGAGCCCCTCTCCAATCATAATCCCTCAGGATAATTGTTCCACCAGACACAAACAGCCACCTTCTCCATTCAGAGAGTATGAAATTTAAAACCTTTTTAAAATCTATGGAAACACCAATGCTTCCATCACTCAGCCCCCAACCAAACACAAAATGGCCTCCCTATCACCATCATTATCTCAAACCACATGTAAGATCCTTTCCCATCCCCATCTAAAATTGTAACTTATCCTCTAACCTGATCCTATCACCACCCTTCTTCTCGGGCAAACCGAGCACAAACCTGCAAATTAGTCCGTGTCTTGCGTCTCTCACTACTGCCACTCTGCAGTCAAACTCTGCATTGCGATCTCAGACACGATCACCGAACGCAACATTGACATCCTGTTTCTCACCAAAATCTGACTGAGCAATACCACAAACAGCATTCTCCTGCTCTTTTAGCCCCCCACTCCATTCTTAGAAGAGACCGGGAAGGCAAACAAGGTGAAGGCCTAGCAGTCATACACAGAAAGTGTCTGAGCTGCAGACTACTCCCCAACATCTGCTTTCAATCCTTCGAGTGTTTATCACTGGAATGCATCTCACAAGCTTCCTCTAACTTCAGGTTGAATGTGATCTATTATCCTCCCGGGCAAACCAACACATTCATTGAAGAGCATGTCAGTACACAAATCTGTCTCCAATTCTAACTTATGGGGCATGCCAATGGCTAGGACCGGGAGTAGTGTTGTCCTGATATGGACTTTGGTGCTCTCTGACTGGACTAATTCTAGTTAGGTAGATTCGCATGATTGTGCTGAAACATTCAAGGATTCTCTGATGATAATAATATATTGGGATTTAGTCATCCTCATAGCTTTAGTAAAGTTGCTAGTAGAAAATTGCCTTTGGGAATACCAAAAAGTAGTAAACTTAGACCGAAGTCTAAGTTTACCTTTGAGAATCGGGCCTACATTGTTGTAGCAAGAGCCGGAGATGGTTGAAAACCTCCTTTGTTGTTTGTTCGATACAGTGAGAAAATTCTCTGAGAATGTTCTCTGATTAGTCAAATGGACACTAGCAATACTTTATTTAGAACTGGAATCAGCAATAGTCATCACATGGTATGCTGTGATGTTGAAGCAAGATGGAGGACAACGTAAACGCAACCTAATGTTGGCATGAGCTCAGTTCGTAAGGCAATTTGTAGACAGAAGATCAACTCCCACAGTCCCCCCTCTGATGAATGTCGTAAGGTTCGCTTTGCATCTCTTTAACTTTGGTAGTGAGCCTTTTCCTTTTTCTTTCTCTAATTATTGATAACTTCTTATTCCCACAATTGATCCCCTTCTGTGATGAAATTCCTTTGCAAAACATTAAAGAAATGAGTTCACATGCAATTCCAATTAGTATGCTCAAGAGAGGAGTTACAAGCAATTTTAGAATTCCTCTTCCTACACTACCAAGTCATTCTCCTATTTTAGCAAATCCCTTACCAATTGATCCAAAGATTGATCCTAATCCTTCCCAGGCACCTGATTCTTCCAGCTCAGCTAATTCATGCATTATACTCGTAATGTTAGTAATATAGCTGCCAAGCTGCTTATCTATGTGGGGAATGTATGCACAACATTCCCGAGCATGAATGACTTTACAAACACCGCCTTCCTTGTCGAGTAGCAAATCGAACACAAGACGATTTTGAATAATCATAACTCTCAGTGCAAGCAATTCTTTATTAATTTCTGTCAATATAACTGCTGTGTTTTTTGTAGGTCAATCATCTAAAGTGGACAGTTTTCTAATCTTTACATTGTTCAATGCCACTCCTATGGATGGTATGAGTATATCACTAAAAATCTGCTTAAACCTTTGCTTGCTTTGCCTATTGTCGTGCTCAAGAGGAAAATCTAGCTCATTTCTATGGTAGATACCGCATAACGGCACACTGATAGAACATCGATGACACAAATATCGATGTTCAAAATATCGAATAAAAAATATAGACTACAAAAATATCAACTCCCATACCAAAACAGGTAAGTATAAAAATATCAAATCAAAAATATTGATGTAAAAAACATAGATGTAAAAATATCGATTTAAATATATATATAAAATAAAATAATATATATTAAATATATTAAATATTAATATTAATTTTAACAAAATGAATTACATTTAATACACATTATAACTAAATATAACAAATAAACTTAATTAAAAAAGATAAAAAAAACAAACATAATTTATACATATATATATATATATATATTTACTTTAAAATAATTAATAAACTATTATTTTTAATTTATTTTAAAAGTTTGAAATTATATCAAAATAAAATATAAATGTCAATAATTTGAAATATAAAAATAAATTCTATAATAAATTAAAACATTAAACTATTAAAAAACATTTAAACTTTTAAATTTCCCAATTTAGTCAGTGCAACAGTAGGGAAGGTGTTGGATAGCGGAGAAATTACATTTATTATTCCAACTCCAGTGAGTGCAACAGTAGGGAAAGTGTTGGATAGCAGAGGGGTAAAAATTACTATTCCCACTCCAGGGAGTGTAACAGTTGGGAAAGTGTTGGATAGCGGAGAGGTAAACATTTCTATTCCCACCCCAGTGAGAGCAACAGTAGGGAAAGCGTTGGATAGCGAAGCGAAAAAAATTACTATTCCCACTCCAAAGAATGCAACAGTAGGGAAAGTGTTGGATAGTGGAGAGGTAACAATTACTATTCCCACTCCAAAGAGTGCAACAGTAGGATAAGTGTTGGATAGCGGAGGGGTAAAAATTACTAATCCCACTCCAGTGAGTGCAACAGTAGGGAAAGTGTTGCATAGCGGAGGGGTAACAATTACTATTCCCACTCCACTGAATGCAACAGTAGTATAAGTGTTGGATAGCGGAGGGGTAAACATTTTTATTCCCACTCCAGTGAATCCAACAGTAGGGACAGTGTTGAATAGCGGAGCAGAAAAAATTACTATTCCCACTCCAAAGAATGCAACAGTAGGGAAAGTGTTGAATAGCGGAGGGGTAAAAATTACTATTCCCACTCCAATTAATGCAACAGTAGAGAAAGTGTTGGATAGCGGAGGGGTAAAAATTACTATTCCAACTCCAATTAATACAACAGTAGAGAAAGTGTTGGATAGCGGAGGGGTATAAATTACTATTCCAACTCCAATGAGTGCAACAAAAGGGAAAGTGTTGGATAGTGGAGGGGTAAAAATTACTACTCCAACTCCAGTGAGTGCAACAGTAGGGAAATTGCTGGATAGCGGAGAGGTAAAAATGACTATTCCCACTCCAGTGAGTGCAACATTAAGGAAAGTGTTGGATGGAGAAGAGACAAAAATTACTATTCACACTCAACAGTTAGGACAAAAATAAAAAAACATTAAAAATTAAAACAAAATCATAAAAATAAACAATATTTAGAAATGAAAAATCAAATATGTTAAATATATAAAAAGAAAACATATTATAATATTAACTACATATAACAAAAGCCTACAAATAATATATCAGAGGAAATATTACATACATTTATAAAAAATAATTCTTTTAAACTAGAAAATATTTACAAACAAAAAAATTAATTAATACACAAATGTATGTATTTGATTTCCTTCCCTATAACACCACACCAATAACAAAACACTTCAACAATTTTAATTACATTTGTTCCATAATTACATTAATTAGTAACCAATTAAAAAAATATTATCAATAAAAAAAACATTAATTGACTACACACACTTCAACACTTTGATATCCACAGCACACACCTAAATTAAACTCTAAAATAATAAAACATAATTAAAACTTATATTTAAATTAAAAACTATTACTATTACTAACTAATAATAAAATAATTAAAATATATTTTATACCCACCCCTTACCCCTTTAAAAGTAAAAACAACACACAAGAAAAACAATTACCCAAAAATCATATCATATAGTCAAAGTCAAAGTAGTCTTTATTTCGATCATTTCGATCATAAAACACACGATATTATTAACAGTGTTACATAGAAAAATAAATATCATATAATTAACATTAATCATAAACTATATATTAAGTAATTAATGAAATACAAATTACTTCTCAGCCTTTACTCCTATAAACACCAAAACAGACACCTAAAATTAATAACACAATTGCCATAATTAATTACTAATTAATTAATTAAAATTAATTAACATCCAATTAATAATTCATAAATTAACAATAAATTACTTCCCACCCTTTACACCTATAAACACCACAGCACAGACCTAAAATTAAGTACACAATTACCATAATGAATTACCAATTAATTAATGAAAATTAATTAACAACCAATCATTAATTAATTATTAATAAATTACTTTACAGATTTAACACTATAACATCTCAATTAAACAAATATTAATAAATATAAAATAATCAATAAATTGAATATACTTAAATACTTCCCACCCTATTCCCCTATAAACCCACAACCGCCTACGGAACTAAACATGCAAAATTCAAATTAAAAAAAGAATTAATAACTACTAAAAATGAGACACATATATTAAATATACAAACAATTCTTATACAAAAAACATACAATACATGCATATAAAATATATACTAAAATACATACAATTAATAAAAAACAATATTTTTAACAACTATATTTTTGCAAACGATATTAAACAATTCGATATTTTTAAAATCGATATTCTTGACCACGATATTCTTGCTGTCGATATGACTCGATATTTGTGCAACTCGATATTTTTTATTCAATATTCTGTCTCTGCACCCCGCATAACACCTGCCTACCCAAATTTGTGGTAGGTGAAAATAAGCTGATTTACCACAAACATAATAAGTGCCTTTAATGCTAACCCCTAGATTAGAAATAAATTGCCCGTTTACAAAATATTTACTCTCACACTCGCTCTATCCTAGTTTCTCAACTATCTCATTTCCCTCTGGTTGTTGTATTATATATAAAGACCCTTTCTTGGTGATCTCAATGCTTAGGGGCCGATTCCGATGTCGGACGGACCTGAGTCCAGGAGCCGTAACCGATCGACCTGCTGTCGTCGGTTACGGCCCTGCAAGTACGATGCGACCGAACCCTGTTCGGTCGCACTCGTATACTGCACAATGGGAGCATGCATTCCGAGCGGAATGCATGCTTGCATTGTGAAAAGCAGGGGTGCAGTTCATCCCTGCACCCTGTGGCCGGCACCCCAAGGTGCCTGCCACCGGGTGCAGGGATCAACAGAGGGGCACCATAGGTGCCCCCAGGCCGCCATTCGGTTGGCTCGCACCCATGGGGGCCCTACTGGGGGCCCCCAAAGACAGTTACCGACTGCCTTTTCGTGCCGGAAAGACCGACACGAAAAGGCAGTGAAATACTTCCATCGTACTCCCTCGGTCGTGAAGAGGCGGCCGGGGGAGTACTGAAGGATTTCCGGACGGCGGACGGGCTCTCCGAGCCCGTCGTAAGCCATCCGGAAATCAGAGTCGGATTCCTTTCCGACCGAACCCATCGGAATGGCTCGGTCGGAAAGGAATCCGGCCGGCACGTTCCGATTCGGTCGGAAGGGCTCCGACCATCGTTCGGTGCCCTTCCGGCCGAAATCGGAATCGGCCCCTTAATCTTGGAAGCGGTTCCTTTAAAGTCTCCTTACCTTTCCCAATAATATGCTTTGTGCTCATCTTCTCACCTCTTTCCTTATATATTCTTAGCCTTTCGTTCAATTCATCTACAAACACCCTTTCATCTTGGTTAATTTAGCAAATTTCATCATGCATGCTCTGATTAGTAATGCTCATGTTAGACACTGAGTAAAGAATTTCATCAATTACTCACGTTGATCTCTTGATGTTGACATTTGTAAAAGTGAATAAAAAATGTGTTTAGCTGCCCACAGACACAATTTTCCCCACTGACATTTGGCACATTTGATCAATAGAGACATAATTAAACAGTTTAATAGAATGTTGCTGATAAAAATGGTTTGAAAAGCCAGAGCAGGAGTATGAGAATGACATATTCAGACAACATTTGGTAATACACATTATAGCTTTATACACTCTCATGCTGTGGGAGGTGTGAAACCTTACTCTCGAGAAATATGACAATTATCCCCTCCCAGCAAATAAACAGCCATCCAATTAGAGAAACAGAAATGGCAACTGCCAGACTTATAATCAAAAGTTTGCATTGATTAGCTTAAATCAGATCAAGGAAATCTCAAATAAAGGGTTAGTCCTCTAGTAATTATCCTGTTGTCTCTACACCATCTCGAAATCTACCTGGATTTTTATTCTGCATTAGCTGGATGCCTAAAGGAGCTATCGTCCTCTGACCATTACCCTAATTTTCTATTCATCCATTTGACGTGTGCGACTAGATTGCTGAAGGATTCATATTGTGTTGAGTGCTGACGTGTGACTCTGTCATAGTGCTTTAGTAAGTGTGAGTGTTGTCACATAGGTGGCTGTAGGGGTAGGCCCAATGTGTGTTCCCTTGACAGAGTATAAGTCAGGCAAGGCAGTAAGTCTACTTGGAATATGTGAGTTAAAGTCAAAATTAAAGTTACAAGCATCATGCAGTCTCATGAACAAAGGCGCCATATTAGATAGAAATTTTGTTTCTGCAAAAACTTAATTCTTCACACTCAAAGATTCAAATGATTTTCATAGTTCACAATATAGGGGCTGATTACGATTGTGGTGAACCCGCCACCAGCATTCTGCCGGTGATGGGTTGACCGTGATCTTGTGGACATTTTCCACCCACCAGATTGTGATGGTTGGTGGTGTGCTGGCGGGAGTAAAGCCCGTCTGCCACGGGTTTGACAGTGGCAATTGTTCTGATTGCCTATCGTACCGCCCAGCATAGCTAGGAATGGTGGTGGTGCCTAGCAGGCACCGCCCGCCTGTTTAGGATTCAGTATCCCCGCCAGCCTTTTCATGGCGGTTCACCCGCCATGGAAAGGCTGGTGGGGATGGCCTTTGGGAGCCCGTTGCGGGCCCCACTTGTGCAGGGGCAGTTGGTTTGTGCACTTGTGGGGCACCTATCGTGAAACCCCAAAACCGGTCCTAGGATGCTTATTTCAGGTCGAGGGAAGACCTAGCTTGGCAGTTCGGGCTGGACTGTTCCCATGAGGCACAGGGTCAAGACTGATTTGCATATGGCCAGGTCTAAACTGGGGTGGCATGGTGAGCAAAAGAATGATGGATTTACCCAGATCTCTTGACTGGGGGTGAATGTTTTGATTTGTTCTGCATTACGTCCATCAAATATGTGTCTTTTGCTTTCTCGCCCAAAGTGCGCCCGGTATTCCCAGACGTGGGT
Source organism: Calotriton arnoldi (assembly GCA_963921515.1). Lineage (NCBI taxonomy): Eukaryota > Metazoa > Chordata > Amphibia > Caudata > Salamandridae > Calotriton > Calotriton arnoldi. Next base: position 221,863 of record CAWUFW010004540.1, on the reverse strand, counting down.
CCCGGGCTCACTGTGCCACTGGATTCAAGCTATCCTGGCGGATGAGGACTGAAACCCTGAAACCGGTCCTAGGATGCTTGTTTCCGGTCAAGGGAGGACCTGGCTTGGCAGTTCGGGCTGAACTGTTCCCATGAGGCACAGGGTCTAGACTGATTTGAACATGGCCAGGTCTAAACTGGGGTGGCATGGTGAGCAAAAGAATGATGGATTTAACCCAGATCTTTTGACTGGGGGAGAATGTTTTGATTTGTTCTGCATTCCAGCCATCAATTGTGTGTCTTTTGCTTTCTCGCTATAAGTGTGCAGGTTATGCCCAGACGTGGGTCCCGGGATCACTGTGCCACTGGATTCAAGCTATCCTGGCTGATGAGTGGTGACACCCCAAAACGGGTCCTAGGATGCTTGTTTCTGATACAGGGAGGACCTGGCTTTGCAGTTCGGGCTGGACTGTTCCCATGAGGCACAGGGTCAAGACTGATTTGCATATGGGCAGGTCTAAACTGGGGTGGCATGGTGAGCAAAATAATGATGGATTTAACCCAGATCTCTTGACTGGGGGTGAATGTTTTGATTTGTTCTGCATTACATCCAGCAATTGTGTGTCTTTTGCTTTCTCGCCCAAAGTGTGCCGGGTATGCCCAGACGTGGGTCCTGGGCTAACTGTGTCACTGGATTCAATATATCCTGGCTGATGAGGGGTAAAACCCCGAAACCGGTACTAGGATGCTTGTTTCAGGTCCAGGGACTACCTGGCTTGGCCATACAGGCTGGACTGTTCCCATTGGGCACAGGGTTAAGACTGATTTGCATATGGCCAGATCTAAACTGGGGTGGCATGGTGAGCAAAAGAATGATGGATTTAACCCAGATCTCTTGACTTTGACTGGGGGTGAAAGTTTTGATTTGTTCTACATTCCGTCCATCAATTGTGTGTCTTTTGCTTTCTCACCCAAAGTTCGCCGGGTATGCCCAGACGTGGGTCCTGGGCTAACTGTGCCACTGGATTCAAGCTATCCTGGCTAATGAGGAGTGAAACCCTGAAACCAGTCCTAGGATGCTTGTTTCCGGTCCAGCGAGGACCTGGATTGGCAGTTCGGGCTGGACTGTTCCCATGAGGCACAGGGTAAAGACTGATTTGCATATGGCCAGGTTTAAACCGGGGTGTCATGATGAGCAAAAGAATGATGGATTTAACCCAGATCGCTTGACTGCGGGTGAATGTTTTAATTTGTTCAGCATTCCGTCCATCAATTGTGTGTCTTTTTCTTTTCTCGCTCTAAGTGTGCCGGGTATGCCCAGAGGTGGGTCCTGGGCTAACTGTGGCACAGGATTCGAGCTATCCTGGCTGATGAGGGTGAAACCCCGAAACCGGTCCTAGGATGCTTGTCTCTGGTCCAGGGAGGACCTGGCTTGGCAGTTTGGGCTGGACTATTCCCATAAGGCACAGGGTCAAGACTGATTTGCATATGGCCATGTTTAAACTGGAGTGTCATGATGAGCAAAAGAATGATGTATTTAAGCCAGATATCTTGACTGGGGGTGAATGTTTTGATTTGTTCTGCATTCCGTCCATCAATTGTGTGTCTTTTGCTTTCTCGTCCAAAGTGAGCCGGGTATGCCCAGACTTGAGTCCCGGGCTCACTGTGCCAGTGGATTCAAGCTATCCAGGCTGATGAGGGGTGAAACCCCGAAAGCGGTCTTAGGAGGCTTGTTTCGGTCTAGGGAGGACCTAGCTTGGCAGTTCGGGCTGGACTGTTCCCATGAGGCACAGGATCAAGACTCATTTGCATATGGCCAGGTGTAAACTGGGGTGCATGGTGAATAAAAGAATGATGGATTTAACCCAGATCTCTTGACTGGGGGTGAATGTTTTGATTTGTTCTGCATTCCGTTCATCAATTGTATGTCTTTTGCTTTCTTGCCCTAAGTGCGCCGGGTATGCCCAGACGTGGGTCCTGGGCTAACTGTGCCACTGGATTCAAGCTATCCTGGCTGATGAGGGGTGAAACCCCGAAACCGGTACTAGGATGCTTGTTTCCGGTCCAGGGAGGACCTGGCTTGGCCGTTCAGGCTGGACTGTTCCCATTGGGCACAGGGTTAAGACTGATTTGTATATGGCCAGGTCTAAACTGGGGTGGCTTGGTGAGCAAAAGAATGTTGGATTTAACCCAGATCTCTTGACTTTGACTGGGGGTGAAAGTTTTGATGTGTTCTACATTCCGTCCATCAATTGTGTGTCTTTTGCTTTCTCACCCAAAGTACGCCGGATATGCCCAGACGTGGGTCCTGGGCTCACTGTGCCACTGGATTCAAGCTATCCTGGCTGATGAGGGTGAAACCCCGAAACCAGTCCAAGGAGGCTTGTTTCCGGTCTAGGGAGGACCTGGCTTGGCAGTTCGGGCTGGACTGTTCCTATGAGGCACAGGGTCAAGACTGATTTGCATATGGCCAGGTCTAAACTGGGGTGGCATGGTGAGTAAAAGAATGATGGATTTAACCTAGATCTCTTGACTGGGGGTGAATGTTTTGATTTTTTCATCCATCAATTGTGTGTCTTTTGCTTTCTCGCCCTAAATGCGCCAGGTATGCCTAGACGTAGGTCCCAGGCTCACTGTGCCACTGGATTCAAGCTATCCTGGCGGATGAGGGTGAAACCCTGAAACCGGTCCTAGGATGCTTGGTTCCGGTCCAGGGAGGACCTGGCTTTGCAGTTCGGGCTGGACTGTTCCTATGAGGCACAGGGCCAAGACTGATTTGCATATGGGCAGGTCTTAACTGGGGTGGCATGGTGAGCAAAAGAATGATGGATTTAACCCAGATCTCTTGACTGGGGGTGAATGTTTTGATTTGTTCTGCATTACATCCAGCAATTGTGTGTCTTTTGCTTTCTCGCTATAAGTGTGCAGGTTATGCCCAGACGTGGGTCCCGGGATCACTGTGCCACTGGATTCAAGCTATCCTGGCTGATGAGTGGTGACACCCCAAAACGGGTCCTAGGATGCTTGTTTCTGATACAGGGAGGACCTGGCTTTGCAGTTCGGGCTGGACTGTTCCCATGAGGCACAGGGTCAAGACTGATTTGCATATGGGCAGGTCTAAACTGGGGTGGCATGGTGAGCAAAATAATGATGGATTTAACCCAGATCTCTTGACTGGGGGTGAATGTTTTGATTTGTTCTGCATTACATCCAGCAATTGTGTGTCTTTTGCTTTCTCGCCCAAAGTGTGCCGGGTATGCCCAGACGTGGGTCCTGGGCTAACTGTGTCACTGGATTCAATATATCCTGGCTGATGAGGGGTAAAACCCCGAAACCGGTACTAGGATGCTTGTTTCAGGTCCAGGGACTACCTGGCTTGGCCATACAGGCTGGACTGTTCCCATTGGGCACAGGGTTAAGACTGATTTGCATATGGCCAGATCTAAACTGGGGTGGCATGGTGAGCAAAAGAATGATGGATTTAACCCAGATCTCTTGACTTTGACTGGGGGTGAAAGTTTTGATTTGTTCTACATTCCGTCCATCAATTGTGTGTCTTTTGCTTTCTCACCCAAAGTTCGCCGGGTATGCCCAGACGTGGGTCCTGGGCTAACTGTGCCACTGGATTCAAGCTATCCTGGCTAATGAGGAGTGAAACCCTGAAACCAGTCCTAGGATGCTTGTTTCCGGTCCAGCGAGGACCTGGATTGGCAGTTCGGGCTGGACTGTTCCCATGAGGCACAGGGTAAAGACTGATTTGCATATGGCCAGGTTTAAACCGGGGTGTCATGATGAGCAAAAGAATGATGGATTTAACCCAGATCGCTTGACTGGGGGTGAATGTTTTAATTTGTTCAGCATTCCGTCCATCAATTGTGTGTCTTTTCTTTTCTCGCTCTAAGTGTGCCGGGTATGCCCAGAGGTGGGTCCTGGGCTAACTGTGGCACAGGATTCGAGCTATCCTGGCTGATGAGGGGTGAAACCCCGAAACCGGTCCTAGGATGCTTGTCTCTGGTCCAGGGAGGACCTGGCTTGGCAGTTTGGGCTGGACTATTCCCATAAGGCACAGGGTCAAGACTGATTTGCATATGGCCATGTTTAAACTGGAGTGTCATGATGAGCAAAAGAATGATGTATTTAAGCCAGATATCTTGACTGGGGGTGAATGTTTTGATTTGTTCTGCATTCCGTCCATCAATTGTGTGTCTTTTGCTTTCTCGTCCAAAGTGAGCCGGGTATGCCCAGACTTGAGTCCCGGGCTCACTGTGCCAGTGGATTCAAGCTATCCAGGCTGATGAGGGGTGAAACCCCGAAAGCGGTCTTAGGAGGCTTGTTTCGGTCTAGGGAGGACCTAGCTTGGCAGTTCGGGCTGGACTGTTCCCATGAGGCACAGGATCAAGACTCATTTGCATATGGCCAGGTGTAAACTGGGGTGCATGGTGAATAAAAGAATGATGGATTTAACCCAGATCTCTTGACTGGGGGTGAATGTTTTGATTTGTTCTGCATTCCGTTCATCAATTGTATGTCTTTTGCTTTCTTGCCCTAAGTGCGCCGGGTATGCCCAGACGTGGGTCCTGGGCTAACTGTGCCACTGGATTCAAGCTATCCTGGCTGATGAGGGGTGAAACCCCGAAACCGGTACTAGGATGCTTGTTTCCGGTCCAGGGAGGACCTGGCTTGGCCGTTCAGGCTGGACTGTTCCCATTGGGCACAGGGTTAAGACTGATTTGTATATGGCCAGGTCTAAACTGGGGTGGCTTGGTGAGCAAAAGAATGTTGGATTTAACCCAGATCTCTTGACTTTGACTGGGGGTGAAAGTTTTGATGTGTTCTACATTCCGTCCATCAATTGTGTGTCTTTTGCTTTCTCACCCAAAGTACGCCGGATATGCCCAGACGTGGGTCCTGGGCTCACTGTGCCACTGGATTCAAGCTATCCTGGCTGATGAGGGGTGAAACCCCGAAACCAGTCCAAGGAGGCTTGTTTCCGGTCTAGGGAGGACCTGGCTTGGCAGTTCGGGCTGGACTGTTCCTATGAGGCACAGGGTCAAGACTGATTTGCATATGGCCAGGTCTAAACTGGGGTGGCATGGTGAGTAAAAGAATGATGGATTTAACCTAGATCTCTTGACTGGGGGTGAATGTTTTGATTTGTTCATCCATCAATTGTGTGTCTTTTGCTTTCTCGCCCTAAATGCGCCAGGTATGCCTAGACGTAGGTCCCAGGCTCACTGTGCCACTGGATTCAAGCTATCCTGGCGGATGAGGGGTGAAACCCTGAAACCGGTCCTAGGATGCTTGGTTCCGGTCCAGGGAGGACCTGGCTTTGCAGTTCGGGCTGGACTGTTCCTATGAGGCACAGGGCCAAGACTGATTTGCATATGGGCAGGTCTTAACTGGGGTGGCATGGTGAGCAAAAGAATGATGGATTTAACTCAGATCTCTTGACTGGGGGTGAATGTTTTGATTTGTTCTGCATTACATCCAGCAATTGTGTGTCTTTTGCTTTCTCGCTATAAGTGTGCAGGTTATGCCCAGACGTGGGTCCCGGGATCACTGTGCTACTGGATTCAAGCTATCCTGGCTGATGAGTGGTGACACCCCAAAACGGGTCCTAGGATGCTTGTTTCTGATACAGGGAGGACCTGGCTTTGCAGTTCGGGCTAGACTGTTCCCATGAGGCACAGGGTCAAGACTGATTTGCATATGGGCAGGTCTAAACTGGGGTGGCATGGTGAGCAAAATAATGATGGATTTAACCCAGATCTCTTGACTGGGGGTGAATGTTTTGATTTGTTCTGCATTACATCCAGCAATTGTGTGTCTTTTGCTTTCTCGCCCAAAGTGTGCCGGGTATGCCCAGACGTGGGTCCTGGGCTAACTGTGTCACTGGATTCAATATATCCTGGCTGATGAGGGGTAAAACCCCGAAACCGGTACTAGGATGCTTGTTTCAGGTCCAGGGACTACCTGGCTTGGCCATACAGGCTGGACTGTTCCCATTGGGCACAGGGTTAAGACTGATTTGCATATGGCCAGGTCTAAACTGGGGTGGCATGGTGAGCAAAAGAATGATGGATTTAACCCAGATCTCTTGACTTTGACTGGGGGTGAAAGTTTTGATTTGTTCTACATTCCGTCCATAAATTGTGTGTCTTTTGCTTTCTCACCCAAAGTTCGCCGGGTATGCCCAGACGTGGGTCCTGGGCTAACTGTGCCACTGGATTCAAGCTATCCTGGCTAATGAGGAGTGAAACCCTGAAACCAGTCCTAGGATGCTTGTTTCCGGTCCAGCGAGGACCTGGATTGGCAGTTCGGGCTGGACTGTTCCCATGAGGCACAGGGTAAAGACTGATTTGCATATGGCCAGGTTTAAACCGGGGTGTCATGATGAGCAAAAGAATGATGGATTTAACCCAGATCGCTTGACTGGTGGTGAATGTTTTAATTTGTTCTGCATTCCGTCCATCAATTGTGTGTCTTTTTCTTTCTCGCTCTAAGTGTGCCGGGTATGCCCAGAGGTGGGTCCTGGGCTAACTGTGGCACAGGATTCGAGCTATCCTGGCTGATGAGGGGTGAAACCCCGAAACCGGTCCTAGGATGCTTGTCTCTGGTCCAGGGAGGACCTGGCTTGGCAGTTTGGGCTGGACTATTCCCATAAGGCACAGGGTCAAGACTGATTTGCATATGGCCATGTTTAAACTGGAGTGTCATGATGAGCAAAAGAATGATGTATTTAAGCCAGATATCTTGACTGGGGGTGAATGTTTTGATTTGTTCTGCATTCCGTCCATCAATTGTGTGTCTTTTGCTTTCTCGTCCAAAGTGAGCCGGGTATGCCCAGACTTGAGTCCCGGGCTCACTGTGCCAGTGGATTCAAGCTATCCAGGCTGATGAGGGGTGAAACCCCGAAAGCGGTCTTAGGAGGCTTGTTTCGGTCTAGGGAGGACCTGGCTTGGCAGTTCGGGCTGGACTGTTCCCATGAGGCACAGGATCAAGACTCATTTGCATATGGCCAGGTGTAAACTGGGGTGCATGGTGAATAAAAGAATGATGGATTTAACCCAGATCTCTTGACTGGGGGTGAATGTTTTGATTTGTTCTGCATTCCGTTCATCAATTGTATGTCTTTTGCTTTCTTGCCCTAAGTGCGCCGGGTATGCCCAGACGTGGGTCCTGGGCTAACTGTGCCACTGGATTCAAGCTATCCTGGCTGATGAGGGGTGAAACCCCGAAACCGGTACTAGGATGCTTGTTTCCGGTCCAGGGAGGACCTGGCTTGGCCGTTCAGGCTGGACTGTTCCCATTGGGCACAGGGTTAAGACTGATTTGTATATGGCCAGGTCTAAACTGGGGTGGCTTGGTGAGCAAAAGAATGTTGGATTTAACCCAGACCTCTTGACTTTGACTGGGGGTGAAAGTTTTGATGTGTTCTACATTCCGTCCATCAATTGTGTGTCTTTTGCTTTCTCACCCAAAGTACGCCGGATATGCCCAGACGTGGGTCCTGGGCTCACTGTGCCACTGGATTCAAGCTATCCTGGCTGATGAGGGGTGAAACCCCGAAACCAGTCCAAGGAGGCTTGTTTCCGGTCTAGGGAGGACCTGGCTTGGCAGTTCGGGCTGGAATGTTCCTATGAGGCACAGGGTCAAGACTGATTTGCATATGGCCAGGTCTAAACTGGGGTGGCATGGTGAGTAAAAGAATGATGGATTTAACCTAGATCTCTTGACTGGGGGTGAATGTTTTGATTTGTTCATCCATCAATTGTGTGTCTTTGCTTTCTCGCCCTAAATGCGCCAGGTATGCCTAGACGTAGGTCCCAGGCTCACTGTGCCACTGGTTTCAAGCTATCCTGGCGGATGAGGGGTGAAACCCTGAAACCGGTCCTAGGATGCTTGGTTCCGGTCCAGGGAGGACCTGGCTTTGCAGTTCGGGCTGGACTGTTCCTATGAGGCACAGGGCCAAGACTGATTTGCATATGGGCAGGTCTTAACTGGGGTGGCATGGTGAGCAAAAGAATGATGGATTTAACCCAGATCTCTTGACTGGGGGTGAATGTTTTGATTTGTTCTGCATTACATCCAGCAATTGTGTGTCTTTTGCTTTCTCGCTATAAGTGTGCAGGTTATGCCCAGACGTGGGTCCCGGGATCACTGTGCCACTGGATTCAAGCTATCCTGGCTGATGAGTGGTGACACCCCAAAACGGGTCCTAGGATGCTTGTTTCTGATACAGGGAGGACCTGGCTTTGCAGTTCGGGCTGGACTGTTCCCATGAGGCACAGGGTCAAGACTGATTTGCATATGGGCAGGTCTAAACTGGGGTGGCATGGTGAGCAAAATAATGATGGATTTAACCCAGATCTCTTGACTGGGGGTGAATGTTTTGATTTGTTCTGCATTACATCCAGCAATTGTGTGTCTTTTGCTTTCTCGCCCAAAGTGTGCCGGGTATGCCCAGACGTGGGTCCTGGGCTAACTGTGTCACTGGATTCAATATATCCTGGCTGATGAGGGGTAAAACCCCGAAACCGGTACTAGGATGCTTGTTTCAGGTCCAGGGACTACCTGGCTTGGCCATACAGGCTGGACTGTTCCCATTGGGCACAGGGTTAAGACTGATTTGCATATGGCCAGGTCTAAACTGGGGTGGCATGGTGAGCAAAAGAATGATGGATTTAACCCAGATCTCTTGACTTTGACTGGGGGTGAAAGTTTTGATTTGTTCTACATTCCGTCCATCAATTGTGTGTCTTTTGCTTTCTCACCCAAAGTTCGCCGGGTATGCCCAGACGTGGGTCCTGGGCTAACTGTGCCACTGGATTCAAGCTATCCTGGCTAATGAGGAGTGAAACCCTGAAACCAGTCCTAGGATGCTTGTTTCCGGTCCAGCGAGGACCTGGATTGGCAGTTCGGGCTGGACTGTTCCCATGAGGCACAGGGTAAAGACTGATTTGCATATGGCCAGGTTTAAACCGGGGTGTCATGATGAGCAAAAGAATGATGGATTTAACCCAGATCGCTTGACTGGTGGTGAATGTTTTAATTTGTTCTGCATTCCGTCCATCAATTGTGTGTCTTTTTCTTTTCTCGCTCTAAGTGTGCCGGGTATGCCCAGAGGTGGGTCCTGGGCTAACTGTGGCACAGGATTCGAGCTATCCTGGCTGATGAGGGGTGAAACCCCGAAACCGGTCCTAGGATGCTTGTCTCTGGTCCAGGGAGGACCTGGCTTGGCAGTTTGGGCTGGACTATTCCCATAAGGCACAGGGTCAAGACTGATTTGCATATGGCCATGTTTAAACTGGAGTGTCATGATGAGCAAAAGAATGATGTATTTAAGCCAGATATCTTGACTGGGGGTGAATGTTTTGATTTGTTCTGCATTCCGTCCATCAATTGTGTGTCTTTTGCTTTCTCGTCCAAAGTGAGCCGGGTATGCCCAGACTTGAGTCCCGGGCTCACTGTGCCAGTGGATTCAAGCTATCCAGGCTGATGAGGGGTGAAACCCCGAAAGCGGTCTTAGGAGGCTTGTTTCTGGTCTAGGGAGGACCTGGCTTGGCAGTTCGGGCTGGACTGTTCCCATGAGGCACAGGATCAAGACTCATTTGCATATGGCCAGGTGTAAACTGGGGTGCATGGTGAATAAAAGAATGATGGATTTAACCCAGATCTCTTGACTGGGGGTGAATGTTTTGATTTGTTCTGCATTCCATTCATCAATTGTGTGTCTTTTGCTTTCTTGCCTTAAGTGCGCCGGGTATGCCCAGACGTGGGTCCTGGGCTAACTGTGCCACTGGATTCAAGCTATCCTGGCTGATGAGGGGTGAAACCCCGAAACCGGTACTAGGATGCTTGTTTCCGGTCCAGGGAGGACCTGGCTTGGCCGTTCAGGCTGGACTGTTCCCATTGGGCACAGGGTTAAGACTGATTTGCATATGGCCAGGTCTAAACTGGGGTGGCTTGGTGAGCAAAAGAATGTTGGATTTAACCCAGATCTCTTGACTTTGACTGGGGGTGAAAGTTTTGATGTGTTCTACATTCCGTCCTTCAATTGTGTGTCTTTTGCTTTCTCACCCAAAGTACGCCGGATATGCCCAGACGTGGGTCCTGGGCTCACTGTGCCACTGGATTCAAGCTATCCTGGCTGATGAGGGGTGAAACCCCGAAACCAGTCCAAGGAGGCTTGTTTCCGGTCTAGGGAGGACCTGGCTTGGCAGTTCGGGCTGGACTGTTCCTATGAGGCACAGGGTCAAGACTGATTTGCATATGGCCAGGTCTAAACTGGGGTGGCATGGTGAGTAAAAGAATGATGGATTTAACCTAGATCTCTTGACTGGGGGTGAAAGTTTTGATTTGTTCTGCATTCCATCCATCAATTGTGTGTCTTTTGCTTTCTCGCCCTAAATGCGCCAGGTATGCCTAGACGTAGGTCCCAGGCTCACTGTGCCACTGGATTCAAGCTATCCTGGCAGATGAGGGGTGAAACCCTGAAACCGGTCCTAGGATGCTTGGTTCCGGTCCAGGGAGGACCTGGCTTTGCAGTTCGGGCTGGACTGTTCCTATGAGGCACAGGGCCAAGACTGATTTGCATATGGGCAGGTCTTAACTGGGGTGGCATGGTGAGCAAAAGAATGATGGATTTAACCCAGATCTCTTGACTTGGGGTGAAAGTTTTGATTTGTTCTGCATTCCATCCATCAATTGTGTATCTTTTGCTTTCTCGCCCTAAGTGCGCGGGGTATGCCCAGACGTGGGTCCCAGGCTCACTGTGCCACTGGATTCAAGCTATCCTGGCTGATGAGGGGTGAAACCCCGAAACCGGTCCTAGGATGCTTGTTTCCGGTCCAGGGAGGACCTTGCTTGGCAGTTCAGGCTGGACTGTTCCCATGAGGCACAGGGTCAAGACTGATTTGCATATAGCCAGGTCTAAACTGGGGTGGCATGCTGAGCAAAAGAATGATGGATTTAAGCTAGATATCTTGACTTTGACTTGGGGTGAATATTTTGATTTGTTCTGCATTCCGTCCATCAATTGTGTGTTTTTTGCTTTCTCGCCCTAAGTGCGCTGGGTATGCCCAGACGTGGGTCCCGGGCTCTCTGTGCCACTGGATTCAAGCTATCCTGGCGGATGAGGACTGAAACCCTGAAACTGGTCCTAGGATGCTTGTTTCCGGTCAAGGGAGGACCTGGCTTGGCAGTTCGGGCTGAACTGTTCCCATGAGGCACAGGGTCTAGACTGATTTGAATATGGCCAGGTCTAAACTGGGGTGGCATGGTGAGCAAAAGAATGATGGATTTAACCCAGATCTTTTGACTGGGGGAGAATGTTTTGATTTGTTCTGCATTCCATCCATCAATTGTGTGTCTTTTGCTTTCTCGCTATAAGTGCGCAGGTTATGCCCAGACATGGGTCCCGGGATCACTGTGCCACTGGATTCAAGCTATCCTGGCTGATGAGGGGTGACACCCCAAAACGGGTCCTAGGATGCTTGTTTCTGATACAGGGAGGACCTGGCTTTGCAGTTCGGGCTGGACTGTTCCCATGAGGCACAGGGTCAAGACTGATTTGCATATGGGCAGGTCTAAATTGGGGTGGCATGGTGAGCAAAATAATGATGGATTTAACCCAGATCTCTTGACTGGGGGTGAATGTTTTGATTTGTTCTGCATTACATCCAGCAATTGTGTGTCTTTTGCTTTCTCGCCCAAAGTGTGCCGGGTATGCCCAGACGTGGGTCCTGGGCTAACTGTGTCACTGGATTCAATATATCCTGGCTGATGAGGGGTAAAACCCCGAAACTGGTACTAGGATGCTTTTTTCAGGTCCAGGGACTACCTGGCTTGGCCATACAGGCTGGACTGTTCCCATTGGGCACAGGGTTAAGACTGATTTGCATATGGCCAGGTCTAAACTGGGGTGGCATGGTGAGCAAAAGAATGATGGATTTAACCCAGAACTCTTGACTTTGACTGGGGGTGAAAGTTTTGATTTGTTCTACATTCCGTCCATCAGTTGTGTGTCTTTTGCTTTCTCACCCAAAGTACGCCGGGTATGCCCAGACGTGGGTCCTGGGCTCACTGTGCCACTGGATTCAAGCTATCCTGGCTGATGAGGGGTGAAACCCCGAAACTGGTCCTAGGATGCTTGTTTCCGGTCCAGGGAGGACCTGGCTTGGCAGATCGGACTGGATTTCCCATAAGGCACCGGGTCAAGACTAATTTGCATGGCTAGGTGTAAACTGGGGTGGCATGGTGAACCAAAGAATGATGGATTTAACCCAGATCTCTTGACTCGGGGTGAATGTTTTGATTTGTTCTGCATTCCGTCCATCAATTGTGTGACTTTTGCTTTTTCGCTCTAAGTGCGCAGTGTATGCCCAGACGTGGGTCCCGTGCTCACTGTGCCCCTGGATTCAAGCTATGCTGGACGATGAGGACTGAAACCCTGAAACCGGTCCTAAGATGCTTGTTTCCGGTCCACGGTGGACCTGGCTTGGCAGTTCAAGCTAGACTATTCCCATGAGGTACAGGGTCAAGACTGATTTGCAAATGGCCAGGTCTAAACTGGGGTGGCATGGTGAGCAAAAGAATGATGGATTTAATCCAGATCTCTTGACTGGGGGTGAATGTTTTGATTTGTTCTGTATTCCATCCATCAATTGTGTGTCTTTTGCTTTCTCGCTATAAGTGCGCCGGGTATGCCCAGACGTGGAACCCGATATCACTGTGCCACTGGATTCAAGCTATCCTCGCTGATGAGGGGTTAAACCCAGAAAGCGGTCCTAGGATGCTTGTTTCCAGTCCAGGGAGGACCTGGCTTGACAGTTCGGGCTGGACTGTTCCCATGAGGCACAGGGTCAAGACTGGTTTGTATATGGCCTGTTCTAATCTGGGGTGGCATGGTGAGCAAAAGAATGATGGATTTAACCCAGATCTCTTGACTCGAGGTGAATGTTTTGATTGGTTCTGCATTCAGTCCATCAATTATGTCTCTTTGCTCTGCCCAAAGGGTGCCGGGAATGCCCAGACGTACGTCCCGGGCTCACTGTGCCACTGGATTCAAGCTATCCTGGCTGATGAGGTATGAAACGCCAAAACCGGTCCTAGGATGCTTGTTTCCAGTACAGGGAAGACCTGGCTTGGCAGTTTGGGCTGGACTATTCCCATGAGGCACATGGTCAAGACTGATTTGCATATGGCCAGGTCTAAACTGGGGTGGCATGGTGAGCAAAAAACATGATGGATTTAACCCAGATCTCTTGACTGGGGGTGAATGTTTTGATTTGTTCTGCATTCCATCCTTCAATTGTGTGTCTTTTGCTTCCTCGCTCTAAGTGCGCCGGTTATCCCAGACATGGGTCCCGGGATCACTGTGCCACTGGATTCAGGCTATCCTGGCTGATGAAGGGTGAAACCCCGAAACCGGTACTAGGATGCTTGTTTCCGGTCCAGGGAGGACCTGGCTTGGCAGTTCAGTCTGGACTGTTCCCTTTGGGCACAGGGTCAAGACTGATTTGCATATGGCCAGGTCTCAACTGGGGTGGCATGGTGAGCAAAAGAATGATGGATTTAACCCAGATCTCTTCACTTCGACTGGGGTTGAACGTTTTGATTTGTTCTGCATTCCGTCCATCAATTGTGTGTCTTTTGCTTTCTCGCCCTAAGTGCGCCAGGTATGCCCAGACTTGGGTCCTGGGCTCTCTGTGCCACTGGATTCACACAATCCTGGTTGATGAGGGGTGAAACCCAGAAACCGGTACTAAGATGCTTGTTTCCGGTCCAGTAAGGACCTGGCTTGGCAGTTTGGGCTGGATTGTTCCCATTGGGCACAGGGTCAAGACTGATTTGCATATGGCCAGGTCTAAACTGGGGAGGCATGGTGAGCAAAAGAATGATGGATTTAACCCAGCTCTCTAGACTTTGAATGGGGGTGAAAGTTTTGATTTTTTCTGCATTCCGTCCATCAATTGTGTGTCTTTTGCTTTCTCTCCCTAAGTGCGCCGGGTATGCCCAGACGTGGGTCCCGGGCTCTCTGTGCCACTGGATTCTCACAATCCTGGCTGATGAAGGGTTAAACCCCGAAACCGGTCCTAGGATGCTTGTTTTCAGTACAGGGAGGACCTTCCTTGGCTGTTCGAGCTGGACTATTTCCATGAGGCACAGGGTCAAGATTGATTTGCATATGGCCAGGTCTATACTGGGGTCACATGGTGAGCAAAAGAATGATGGATTTAAGCCAGATCTCTTAACTGGGGGTGTATGTTTTGATTTGTTCTGTGTTCCATTAATCAATTGTGTGTCTTTTGCTTTCACGCTCTAACTGCGCCGGGCATGCCCAGACTTGGGTGGCCGGGTTCACTGTGCCGCTGGATTCAAGCTATCCTGGCTGATGATGGGCGAAACCCCGAAACCGGTCCAAGGATGTGTGTTTCCGGTCCAGGAAGGACCTGGCTTGGCAGTTCGGGCTGGATTTCCCATAAGGCAGAGGGTCAAGACTAATTTACATATGGCCAGGTGAAAACTGGGGTGGCATGGTGAACAAAAGAATTATGGATTTCATCCATATCTCTTGACTGGGGGTGAATGTTTTGATTTGTTCTGCATTCCGTCTATCAATTGTGTGTCTTTTGTTTTCTTGCCCTAAGTGCGCAGGGTATGCCCAGACGTGGGTCTCGTGCTGACTGTGTCATTGGATTCAAGCTATGCTGGATGAGGAGGGGTGAAACGCGAATCCGGTCCTAGGATGCTTGTTTCCGGTCCAGGGAGGACCTGGCTTGGCAGATCGGGCTGCACTGTTCCCATGAGGCACAGGGTCAAGACTGATTTGCATATGGCCAGGTCTAAACTGGGGTGGCATGGTGAGCAAAATAATGATGAATTTAACCCAGATCTCTGGACTGGGGGTGAATGTTTTGATTTGTTTTGCATTCCATCCATCAATTGTGTGTCTTTTGCTTTCTCGCCCAAAGTGCACCGGGTATGCCCAGACGTGGGTCCCGGGCTCACTGTGCCACTGGATTCAAGCTATCCTGGCTGATGAGGGGTGAAACCCCAAAACTGGTCCTAGGATGCTTGTTTCCGGTCCAGGGAGGACCTGGCTTGGCAGTTCGGGCTGGACTGATCCCATGAGGCACAGGGTCAAGATTGATTTGCATATGGCCAGGTCTAAACTGGGGTGGCATGGTAAGCAAAAGAATGATGGATTTAAGCCAGATCTCTTGACTGGGGGTGAATGTTTTGATTTGTTCTGCATTCTGTCCATCACTTATGTGTCTTTTGATTTCTCACCCAAAGTGCGCCGGGTATGCCCAGACGTGGGTCCTGGGCTAACTGTGCCACAGGATTCGAGCTATCCTGGCTGATGAGGGGTGAAACCCCGAAACCGGTCCTAGGATGCTTGTCTCTGGTCCAGGGAGGACCTGGCTTGGCAGTTTGGGCTGGACTATTCCCATAAGGCACAGGGTCAAGACTGATTTGCATATGGCCATGTTTAAACTGGAGTGTCATGATGAGCAAAAGAATGATGGATTTATGCCAGATATCTTGACTGGGGGTGAATGTTTTGATTTGTTCTGCATTCCGTCCATCAATTGTGTGTCTTTTGCTTTCTCGTCCAAAGTGAGCCGGGTATGCCCAGACTTGGGTCCCGGGCTCACTGTGCCACTGGATTCAAGCTATCCAGGCTGATGAGGGGTGAAACCCCGAAAGCGGTCTTAGGAGGCTTGTTTCGGTCGAGGGAGGACCTGGCTTGGCAGTTCGGGCTGGACTGTTCCCATGAGGCACAGGATCAAGACTCATTTGCATATGGCCAGGTGTAAACTGGGGTGCATGGTGAATAAAAGAATGATGGATTTAACCCAGATCTCTTGACTGGGGGTGAATGTTTTGATTTGTTCTGCATTCCGTTCATCAATTGTGTGTCTTTTGCTTTCTTGCCCTAAGTGCGCCGGGTATGCCCAGATGTGGGTCCTGGGCTAACTGTGCCACTGGATTCAAGCTATCCTGGCTGATGAGGGGTGAAACCCCGAAACCGGTACTAGGATGCTTGTTTCCGGTCCAGGGAGGACCTGGCTTGGCCGTTCAGGCTGGACTGTTCCCATTGGGCACAGGGTTAAGACTGATTTGCATATGGCCAGGTCTAAACTGGGGTGGCATGGTGAGCAAAAGAATGTTGGATTTAACCCAGATCTCTTGACTTTGACTGGGGGTGAAAGTTTTGATGTGTTCTACATTCCGTCCATCAATTGTGTGTCTTTTGCTTTCTCACCCAAAGTACGCCGGATATGCCCAGACGTGGGTCCTGGGCTCACTGTGCCACTGGATTCAAGCTATCCTGGCTGATGAGGGGTGAAACCCCGAAACCAGTCCTAGGAGGCTTGTTTCCGGTCTAGGGAGGACCTGGCTTGGCAGTTCGAGCTGGACTGTTCCTATGAGGCACAGGGTCAAGACTGATTTGCATATGGCCAAGTCTAAACTGGGGTGGCATGGTGAGTAAAAGAATGATGGATTTAACCCCTTCGCTGCGGGGGTAATTCCCCCGCGGGTGCGGGGGGGTGGGGGGGTGAATGCGGCGCTGCGGTGATCGTGACGAGACCAGCTCGTCATGAGTCACAGTGGAGCTGTGCTCATGACGAGCTGGTCTCGTCACAAACCCGCCCACTGATTAATTCTCCCGCACAGGCGGGGAATTAATCACGCGTGGGCGGTGCGCACCTGTTATGACGAGACCAGCTCGTCATGAGCACAGCTCCACTGTGACTCATGACGAGCTGGTCTCGTCATAAGCACCGAAGGGGTTAACCTAGATCTCTTGACTGGGGGTGAATGTTTTGATTTGTTCTGCATTCCATCCATCAATTGTGTGTCTTTTGCTTTCTTGCCCTAAATGCGCCAGGTATGCCTAGACGTAGGTCCCAGGCTCACTGTGCCACTGGATTCAAGCTATCCTGGCTGATGAGGGGTGAAACCCCAAAACCGGTCCTAGGATGCTTGGTTCCGGTCCAGGGAGGACCTGGCTTTGCAGTTCGGGCTGGACTGTTCCTATGAGGCACAGGGCCAAGACTGATTTGCATATGGGCAGGTCTTAACTGGGGTGGCATGGTGAGCAAAAGAATGATGGATTTAACCCAGATCTCTTGACTTGGGGTGAATGTTTTGATTTGTTCTGCATTCCATCCATCAATTGTGTGTCTTTTGCTTTCTCGCCCTAAGTGCGCCGGGTATGCCCAGACGTGGGTCCCAGGCTCACTGTGCCACTGGATTCAAGCTATCCTGGCTGATGAGGGGTGAAACCCCGAAACCGGTCCTAGGATGCTTGTTTCCGGTCCAGGGAGGACCTTGCTTGGCAGTTCAGGCTGGACTGTTCCCATGAGGCACAGGGTCAAGACTGATTTGCATATAGACAGGTCTAAACTGGGGTGGCATGCTGAGCAAAAGAATGATGGATTTAAGCCAGATATATTGACTTTGACTTGGGGTGAATATTTTGATTTGTTCTGCATTCCGTCCATCAATTGTGAGTTTTTTGCTTTCTCGCCCTAAGTGCGCTGGGTATGCCCAGACGTGGGTCCCGGGCTCTCTGTGCCACTGGATTCAAGCTATCCTGGCGGATGAGGACTGAAACCCTGAAACCGGTCCTAGGATGCTTGTTTCCGGTCAAGGGAGGACCTGGCTTGGCAGTTCGGGCTGAACTGTTCCCATGAGGCACAGGGTCTAGACTGATTTGAATATGGCCAGGTCTAAACTGGGGTGGCATGGTGAGCAAAAGAATGATGGATTTAACCCAGATCTTTTGACTGGGGGAGAATGTTTTGATTTGTTCTGCATTCCATCCATCAATTGTGTGTCTTTTGCTTTCTCGCTATAAGTGCGCAGGTTATGCCCAGACGTGGGTCCCGGAATCACTGTGCCACTGGATTCAAGCTATCCTGGCTGATGAGGGGTGACACCCCAAAACTGGTCCTAGGATGCTTGATTCTGATACAGGGAGGACCTGGCTTTGCAGTTCGGCTGGACTGTTCCCATGAGGCACAGGGTCAAGACTGATTTGCATATGGGCAGGTCTAAATTGGGGTGGCATGGTGAGCAAAATAATGATGGATTTAACCCAGATCTCTTGACTGGGGGTGAATGTTTTGATTTGTTCTGCATTACATCCAGCAATTGTGTGTCTTTTGCTTTCTCGCCCAAAGTGTGCCGGGTATGCCCAGACGTG
Organism: Calotriton arnoldi; assembly: GCA_963921515.1. NCBI lineage: Eukaryota > Metazoa > Chordata > Amphibia > Caudata > Salamandridae > Calotriton > Calotriton arnoldi. The sequence continues at coordinate 203,665 of CAWUFW010004540.1, read as the reverse complement.
GGTCCTGGGCTAACTGTGTCACTGGATTCAATATATCCTGGCTGATGAGGGGTAAAACCCCGAAACCGGTACTAGGATGCTTGTTTCAGGTCCAGGGACTACCTGGCTTGGCCATACAGGCTGGACTGTTCCCATTGGGCACAGGGTTAAGACTGATTTGCATATGGCCAGGTCTAAACTGGGGTGGCATGGTGAGCAAAAGAATGATGGATTTAACCCAGATCTCTTGACTTTGACTGGGGGTGAAAGTTTTGATTTGTTCTACATTCCGTCCATCAATTGTGTGTCTTTTGCTTTCTCACCCAAAGTATGCCGGGTATGCCCAGACGTGGGTCCTGGGCTCACTGTGCCACTGGATTCAAGCTATCCTGGCTGATGAGGGTGAAACCCGAAACTGGTCCTAGGATGCTTGTTTCCGGTCCAGGGAGGACCTGGCTTGGCAGATCGGACTGGATTTCCCATAAGGCACCGGGTCAAGACTAATTTGCATGGCCAGGTGTAAACTGGGGTGGCATGGTGAACCAAAGAATGATGGATTTAACCCAGATCTCTTGACTCGGGGTGAATGTTTTGATTTGTTCTGCATTCCGTCCATCAATTGTGTGTCTTTTGCTTTTTCGCTCTAAGTGCGCAGTGTATGCCCAGACGTGGGTCCCGTGCTCACTGTGCCCCTGGATTCAAGCTATGCTGGACGATGAGGACTGAAACCCTGAAACCGGTCCTAAGATGCTTGTTTCCGGTCCACAGTGGACCTGGCTTGGCAGTTCAAGCTAGACTATTCCCATGAGGTACAGGGTCAAGACTGATTTGCAAATGGCCAGGTCTAAACTGGGGTGGCATGGTGAGCAAAAGAATGATGGATTTAATCCAGATCTCTTGACTGGGGGTGAATGTTTTGATTTGTTCTGTATTCCATCCATCAATTGTGTGTCTTTTGCTTTCTCACCATAAGTGCGCCGGGTATGCCCAGACGTGGAACCCGGGATCACTGTGCCACTGGATTCAAGCTATCCTCGCTGATGAGGGGTTAAACCCAGAAAGCGGTCCTAGGATGCTTGTTTCCGGTCCAGGGAGGACCTGGCTTGACAGTTCGGGCTGGACTGTTCCCATGAGGCACAGGGTCAAGACTGGTTTGTATATGGCCTGTTCTAATCTGGGGTGGCATGGTGAGCAAAAGAATGATGGATTTAACCCAGATCTCTTGACTCGAGGTGAATGTTTTGATTGGTTCTGCATTCAGTCCATCAATTATGTCTCTTTGCTCCGCCCAAAATGTACCGGGAATGCCCAGACGTACGTCCCGGGCTCACTGTGCCACTGGATTCAAGCTATCCTGGCTGATGAGGTATGAAACGCCAAAACCGGTCCTAGGATGCTTGTTTCCGGTCCAGGGAGGACCTGGCTTGTCAGTTCGGGCTGGACTGATCCAATGAGGCACAGGGTCAAGATTGATTTGCATATGGCCAGGTCTAAACTGGGGTGGCATGGTAAGCAAAAGAATGATGGATTTAAGCCAGATCTCTTGACTGGGGGTGAATGCTTTTATTTGTTCTGCATTCTGTCCATCACTTATGTGTCTTTTGCTTTCTCACCCAAAGTGCGCCGGGTATGCCCAGACGTGGGTCCCGGGCTCACTGTGTCACTGGATTCAAGCTATCCTGGCTGATGAGGGGTGAAACCCCGAAAGCCGTTCTAGTAGGCTTTTGTCCGGTCCAAGGAGGACCTGGCTTGGCAGTTCAGGCTGGACTGTTCCCATGAGGCACAGGGTAGAGACTGATTTGCATATTGCAAGGTCTAAACTGGGGAGGAATGGTGAGCAAAAGATTGATGGATTTAAGCCAGATCTCTTGACTGGGGGGGAATGTTTTGATTTGTTCTGCATTCCATCCATCAATTGTGTGTCTTTTGCTTTCTCGCCCTAAGTGCACCGGGTATGCCCAGACGTGGGTCCCGGGCTCTCTGTGCCACTGGATTCTCACAATCCTGGCTGATGAAGGGTTAAACCCCGAAACCGGTCCTAGGATGCTTGTTTTCGGTCCAGGGAGGACCTTCCTTGGCTGTTCGAGCTGGACTATTTCCATGAGGCACAGGGTCAAGATTGATTTACATATGGCCAGGTCTATACTGGGGTCACATGGTGAGCAAAAGAATGATGGATTTAAGCCAGATCTCTTAACTGGGGGTGTATGTTTTGATTTGTTCTGTGTTCCATTCATCAATTGTGTGTCTTTTGCTTTCTCACCCTAAGTGCGCCGGGTATGCCCAGACTTGGATGGCCGGGTTCACTGTGCCGCTGGATTCAAGATAGCCTGGCTGATGACGGCTGTAAGCCAGAAACCGGTCCCAGGATGCTTGTTTCCGGTCCAGGGAAGACATGGCTTGGCAGTTCGGGCTGGACTGTTCCCATGAGGCACAGGGTCAGACTGATTTGCATATGGCCATGTCTGAACTGGGGTGACGGAGTGAGCTAAAGAATGATGATGGATTAAACCCAGATCAGTTGACTGGGGGTGAGTGCTTGCAATGTTCAACACTCCGTCCATCATCCCCTTTGGTTTTTCTATGTTCGCCCTAAGTTGGCAGGGTATGCCCAGACGTGGGTCCCTTGCTCACTTTGCCACTGGATTCAAGATAGCCTGGCTGATGACGGCTGTAAGCCAGAAACCGGTCCCAGGATGCTTGTTTCCGGTCCAGGGAAGACATGGCTTGGCAGTTCGGGCTGGACTGTTCCCATGAGGCACAGGGTCAGACTGATTTGCATATGGCCATGTCTGAACTGGGGTGGCGGAGTGAGCTAAAGAATGATGATGGATTAAACCCAGATCAGTTGACTGGGGGTGAGTGCTTGCAATGTTCAACACTCCGTCCATCATCCCCTTTGGTTTTTCTATGTTCGCCCTAAGTTGGCAGGGTTTGCCCAGACGTGGGTCCCTTGCTCACTTTGCCACTGGATTCAAGATAGACTGGCTGATGACGGCTGTAAGCCAGAAACCGGTCCCAGGATGCTTGTTTCCGGTCCAGGGAAGACATGGCTTGGCAGTTCGGGCTGGACTGTTCCCATGAGGCACAGGGTCAGACTGATTTGCATATGGCCATGTCTGAACTGGGGTGGCGGAGTGAGCTAAAGAATGATGATGGATTAAACCCAGATCAGTTGACTGGGGGTGAGTGCTTGCAATGTTCAACACTCCGTCCATCATCCCCTTTGGTTTTTCTATGTTCGCCCTAAGTTGGCAGGGTATGCCCAGACGTGGGTCCCTTGCTCACTTTGCCACTGGATTCAAGATAGCCTGGCTGATGACGGCTGTAAGCCAGAAACCGGTCCCAGGATGCTTGTTTCCGGTCCAGGGAAGACATGGCTTGGCAGTTCGGGCTGGACTGTTCCCATGAGGCACAGGGTCAGACTGATTTGCATATGGCCATGTCTGAACTGGGGTGGCGGAGTGAGCTAAAGAATGATGATGGATTAAACCCAGATCAGTTGACTGGGGGTGAGTGCTTGCAATGTTCAACACTCCGTCCATCATCCCCTTTGGTTTTTCTATGTTCGCCCTAAGTTGGCAGGGTATGCCCAGACGTGAGTCCCTTGCTCACTTTGCCACTGGATTCAAGATAGCCTGGCTGATGACGGCTGTAAGCCAGAAACCAGTCCCAGGATGCTTGTTTCCGGTCCAGGGAAGACATGGCTTGGCAGTTCGGGCTGGACTGTTCCCATGAGGCACAGGGTCAGACTGATTTGCATATGGCCATGTCTGAACTGGGGTGGCGGAGTGAGCTAAAGAATGATGATGGATTAAACCCAGATCAGTTGACTGGGGGTGAGTGCTTGCAATGTTCAACACTCCGTCCATCATCCCCTTTGGTTTTTCTATGTTCGCCCTAAGTTGGCAGGGTATGCCCAGACGTGGGTCCCTTGCTCACTTTGCCACTGGATTCAAGATAGCCTGGCTGATGACGGCTGTAAGCCAGAAACCGGTCCCAGGATGCTTGTTTCCGGTCCAGGGTAGACATGGCTTGGCAGTTCGGGCTGGACTGTTCCCATGAGGCACAGGGTCAGACTGATTTGCATATGGCCATGTCTGAACTGGGGTGGCGGAGTGAGCTAAAGAATGATGATGGATTAAACCCAGATCAGTTGACTGGGGGTGAGTGCTTGCAATGTTCAACACTCCGTCCATCATCCCCTTTGGTTTTTCTATGTTCGCCCTAAGTTGGCAGGGTATGCCCAGACGTGGGTCCCTTGCTCACTTTGCCACTGGATTCAAGATAGCCTGGCTGATGACGGCTGTAAGCCAGAAACCGGTCCCAGGATGCTTGTTTCTGGTCCGGGGAAGACATGGCTTGGCAGTTCGGGCTGGACTGTTCCCATGAGGCACAGGGTCAGACTGATTTGCATATGGCCATGTCTGAACTGGGGTGGTGGAGTGAGCTAAAGAATGATGATGGATTAAACCCAGATCAGTTGACTGGGGGTGAGTGCTTGCAATGTTCAACACTCCGTCCATCATCCCCTTTGGTTTTTCTATGTTCGCCCTAAGTTGGCAGGGTATGCCCAGACGTGGGTCCCTTGCTCACTTTGCCACTGGATTCAAGATAGCCTGGCTGATGACGGCTGTACGCTAGAAACCGGTCCCAGGATGCTTGTTTCTGGTCCAGGGAAGACATGGCTTGGCAGTTCGGGCTGGACTGTTCCCATGAGGCACAGGGTCAGACTGATTTGCATATGGCCATGTCTGAACTGGGGTGGCGGAGTGAGCTAAAGAATGATGATAGATTAAACCCAGATCAGTTGACTGTAAGGCAGAGGGTCAAGACTAATTTGCATATGGCCAGGTGTAAACTGGGGTGGCATGGTGAACAAAAGAATTATGGATTTCACCCATATCTCTTGACTGGGGGTGAATGTTTTGATTTGTTCTGCATTCCGTCTATCAATTGTGTGTCTTTTGTTTTCTTGCCCTAAGTGCGCAGGGTATGCCCAGACATGGGTCTCGTGCTGACTGTGTCATTGGATTCAAGCTATGCTGGATGAGGAGGGGTGAAACGCGAATCCGGTCCTAGGATGCTTGTTTCCGGTCCAGGGAGGACCTGGCTTGGCAGATCGGGCTGGACTGTTCCCATGAAAAACCAAAGGGGATGATGGACGGAGTGTTGAACATTGCAAGCACTCACCCCCAGTCAACTGATCTGGGTTTAATCCATCATCATTCTTTAGCTCACTCCGCCACCCCAGTTCAGACATGGCCATATGCAAATCAGTCTGACCCTGTGCCTCTTGGGAACAGTCCAGCCCGAACTGCCAAGCCATGTCTTCCCTGGACGGGAAACAAGCATCCTGGGACCGGTTTCTGGCTTACAGCCGTCATCAGCCAGGCTATCTTGAATCCAGTGGCAAAGTGAGCAAGGGACCCACGTCTGGGCATACCCTGCCAACTTAGGGCGAACATAGAAAAACCAAAGGGGATGATGGACGGAGTGTTGAACATTGCAAGCACTCACCCCCAGTCAACTGATCTGGGTTTAATCCATCATCATTCTTTAGCTCACTCCACTGGGGGTGAATGTTTTGATTTGTTTTGCATTCCATCCATCAATTGTGTGTCTTTTGCTTTCTCGCCCAAAGTGCACCGGGTATGCCCAGACGTGGCTCCCGGGCTCACTGTGCCACTGGATTCAAGCTATCCTGGCTGATGAGGGGTGAAACCCCGAAACTGGTCCTAGGATGCTTGTTTCCGGTCCAGGGAGGACCTGGCTTGGCAGTTCGGGCTGGACTGATCCCATGAGGCACAGGGTAGAGACTGATTTGCATATTGCAAGGTCTAAACTGGGGAGGAATGGTGAGCAAAAGAATGATGGATTTATCCCAGATCTCTTGACTGGGGTTGAATGTTTTGATTTGTTCTGCATTCCATCCATCAATTGTGTGTCTTTTGCTTTCTCTCCCTAAGTGCGCCGGGTATGCCCAGACGTGGGTCCCGGGCTCACTGTGCCACTGGATTCAAGCTATCCTGGCTGATGAGGGGTGAAACCCCGAAACTGGTCCTAGGATGCTTGTTTCTGGTCCAGGGAGGACCTGGCTTGGCAGATCGGGCTGGACTGTTCCCATGAGGCACAGGGTAGAGACTGATTTTCATATTGCAAGGTCTAAACTGGGGAGGAATGGTGAGCAAAAGAATGATGGATTTAAGCCAGATCTCTTGACTGGGGGGAATGTTTTGATTTGTTCTGCATTCCATCCATCAATTGTGTGTCTTTTGCTTTCTCGCCCTAAGTGCGCCGGGTATGCCCAGACGTGTGTCCCGGGCTCACTGTGCCACTGTATTCAAGCTATCCTGGCTGATGAGGGGTGAAACCCCAAAACTGTACCTAGGATGCTTGTTTCTGGTCCAGGGAGGACCTGGCTTGGCAGATCGGGCTGGACTGTTCCCATGAGGCACGGGCTCAAGACTGATTTGCAGATGGCCAGGTCTAAACTGGGGTGGCATGGTGGGCAAACAAATGATGGATTTAACCCAGATCTCTTGACTGGGGGTGAATGTTTTCATTTGCTCCGCTTTCCATCCATCAATTGTGTGTCTTTTGCTTTCTCGCCCTATGTGTGCGAGGTATGCCCAGATGGGGGGCCGGGGCTAACTGTGCCACTGGATTCAAGCTATCCTGTCTGATGAGGGGTGAAACCCCGAAACCGGTCCTAGGAGGCTTGTTTCCGGTCCATGAAGGACATGGCTTGGCAGTTCAGGCTGGACTGTTCCTATGAGGCACGGGGTCAAGACTGATTTGCATATGGCCAGGTCTAAACTGGGGTGGCATGGTGAGCAAATGAATGATGGATTTAACCCAGATCTCTTGACTGGGGGTGAATGTTTTGATTTGTTCTGCATTCCATTCATCAATTCTTTGTCTTTTGCTTTCTTGCCCTAAGTGCCCCGGGTATGCCCAGACGTGGGTCCCAAGTTCACTGTGCCACTGGATTCAAGCTATCCTGGCTGATGATGAGTGAAACCCCGAAACCGGTCCTAGTATGCTTGTTTCCGATCCAGCAAAGACCTGGCTTGGCAGTTCAGGCTGGACTGTTCCCATGAGGCACAGGGTCACATCTGATTTGCATATGGCCAGGTCTAAACTGGGGTGTCATGGTGAGCAAAAGAATGATGGATTTAACCCAGATCTCTTAACTGGGGGTAAATGTTTTAATTTGTTCTGCATTCCGTCCATCAATTGTGTGTCTTTTGCTTTCTCGCCCTAAGTGTGCCAGGAATGCCCAGACGTGGTCCCGGGCTCACTGTGCCACTGGTTTCAAGCTATCCTGGCTGATGAGGGGTTAAACCCCGAAACCGATACTAGGATGCTTGTTTCCAATCCAGGGAGGAGCTGGTTTGGCAGTTCGGGCTGGACTGTTCCCATTGGGCACAGGGTCAAGACTGATTTGCATATGGCCAGGTCTAAACAGGGGTGGCATGGTCAGCAAAAGAATGAAGGATTTAACCCAGATCTCTTGACTTTGACTGGGGGTGAATGTTTTGATTTGTTCTGCATTCCGTCCATCAAGTTTGTGTCTTTTGCTTTCTCACCCAAAGTACGCCGGGTATGCCCAAACGTGGGTCCCGGGCTCACTGTGCCACTGGATTCAAGCTATCCTGGCTGATGAGGGGTGAAACCCCGAAACCGGTCCTGGGATGCTTGTTTCTGGTCCAGGGAGGACTTGGCTTGGCAGTTCGGGCTCGACTGTTCCCATGAGGCACAGGGTCAAGACTGATTTGCATATGGCGAGGTCTAGACTGGGGTGGCACGGTGAGCAAAAGAATGATGGATTTAAGCCAGATCTCTTGATTGGGGATGAATGTTTTGATTTGTTGTGCATGCCGTCCATCAATTGTGTGTCTTTTGCTTTCTCGCCCAAAGTGTGCCAGGTATGCCCAGACATGGGTCTCAGGGCTAACCGTGCCCCTGGATTCAAGCTATCCTGGCTGATGAGGGACGAAACCCCGAAACCGGTACTAGGATGCTTGTTTCCAATCCAAGGAGGAGCTGGTTTGGCAGTTCGGGCTGGACTGTTCCCATTGGGCACAGGGTCAAGACTGATTTGCATATGGCCAGGTCTAAACAGGGGTGGCATGGTCAGCAAAAGAATGATGGATTTAACCCAGATCTCTTGACTGGGAGTGAATGTTTTTGATTTGTTCTGCATTCCGTTCATCAATTGTGTGTCTTTTGCTTTCTTGCCCTAAGTGCGCCGGGTATGCCTAGATGTGGGACCCAGGTTCACTGTGCCACTGGATTCAAGCTATCCTGGCTGATGATGAGTGAAACCCCGAAACCGGTCCTAGGATGCTTGTTTCCGGTCCAGCAAAGACCTGGCTGTGGCAGTTCAGGCTGGACTGTTCCCATGAGGCACAGGGTCAAGACTGATTTGCATATGGCCAGGTCTAAACTGGGGTGGCATGGTGAGCAAAAGAATGATGGATTTAAGCTAGATCTCTTGACTGGGGTGAATGTTTTGATTTGTTCTGCATTCCGTCCATCAATTATGTGTCTTTTGCTTTCTCGCCCAAAGTACGCCGGGTATGCCCAGACGTGGGTCCCGGGCTCACTGTTCCACTGGATTCAAGCTATACTGGCTGATGAGGGGTAAAACCCCGAAAGCGGTCCTAGGATGCTTGTTTACAGTCCAGGGAGGACCTGGCTTGGCAGTTCGGGCTGGACTGTTCCCATGAGGCACAGGGTCAAGACTGATTTGCATATGGCCAGGTCTAAACTGGGGTGGCATGGTGAGCAAAAGAATGATGGATTTAAGCCAGATCTCTTGACTGGGGGTGAATGTTTTGATTTGTTCTGCATTCCGTCCATCAATTGTGTGTCTTTTGCTTTCTCGCCCAAAGTGTGCCAGGTATGCCCAGACGTGGGTCTCGGGCTAACTGTGCCACTGGATTCAAGCTATCCTGGCTGATGAAGGGTAAAACCCCGAAAGCGGTCCTAGGAGGCTTGTTTCCGGTCCAGGGAGGACCTGGCTTGGCAGTTCGGGCTGGACTCTTCCCATTGGGCACGGGGTCAGGACTGATTTGCTTATGGCCAGGTCTAAACTGGGGTGGCATGGTGAGCAAAAGAATGATGGATTTAACCCAGATCTCTTGACTGAGGATGAATGTTTTGATTTGTTCTGCATTCCGTTCATCAATTGTGTGTCTTTTGCTTTCTTGCCATAAGTACGCCGGTATGCCCAGACGTGGGTCCCAGGTTCACTGTGCCACTGGATTCAAGCTATCCTGGCTGATGATGAGTGAAACTCCGAAACCGGTCCTAGGATGCTTTCTTCCGGTCCAGGAAAGACCTGGCTTGGCAGTTCGGTCTGGACTGTTCCCATGAGGCACAGGGTCAAGTCTGATTTGCATATGGCCAGGTCTAAACTGGGGTGGCATGGTGAGCAAAAGAATGATGGATTTAACCCAGATCTCTTGACTGGGGGTGAATGTTTTAATTTGTTCCGCATTCCATCCATCAATTGTGTGTCTTTTTCTTTCTCGACCTAAGTGTGCCAGGTATGCCCAGACATGGGTCCAGGGCTCACTGTGCTACTGGCATCAAACTATCCTGGCTGATGAGGGATGAAACCCCGAAACCGGTACTAGGATGCTTGTTTCCAGTCCAGGGAGGAGCTGGCTTGGCAGTTCGGGCTGGACTGTTCCTATGAGGCACGGGGTCAAGGATGATTTGCATATGGCCAGGTCTAAACTGGGGTGGCATGCTCAGCAAAAGAATGATGGAATTAACCCATATCTCTTGACTGGGGGTGAATGTTTTGATTTGTTCTGTATTCCGTCCAGCAATTGTGTGTCTTTTGCTTTCTCGCCCTAAGTGTGCTGGGTATGCCCAGACGTGGGTATCGTGCTCACTGTGCCACTGGATTCAAGCTATGCTGTATGATGAGGGGTGAAACCCCGAATCCGGTCCTAGGATGCTTGTTTCTGGTCCAGAGAGGACCTGGCTTGACATTTCAGGCTGGACTGTTCACATGAGGCACAGGGTAAAGACTGATTTGCATATGGCCAGGTCTAAACTGGGGTGGCATGGTGAGCAATAGAATGATGGATTTAACCCAGATATCTTGACTGGGGGTGAATGTTTTGATTTGTACTGCATTCCGTCAATCAATTGTGTGTCTTTTGCTTTCTCGCCCTAAGTGCGCCGGGGATGCCCAGACGTGGGTCCCGGGCTCACTGTGCCACTGGATTCAAGCTATCCTGGCTGATGAGGGGTGAAACCCCGAAAGCGGTCCTAGGAGGCTTGTTTCCGGTCCATGAAGGACCTGGCTTGGCAGTTCAGGCTGGACTGTTCCCATGAGGCACAGGGTCACGTCTGATTTGCATATGGCCAGGTCTAAACTGGGGAGTCATGGTGAGCAAAAGAATGATGGATTTAACCCAGATATCTTGACTGGGGGTGAATGTTTTGATTTGTACTGCATTCCGTCAATCAATTGTGTGTCTTTTGCTTTCTCGCCCTAAGTGCGCCGGGTATGCCCAGACGTGGGTCCCGGGCTCACTGTGCCACTGGATTCAAGCTATCCTGGCTGATGAGGGGTGAAACCCTGAAACTGGTCCTAGGATGCTTGTTTCCGGTCCAGGGAGGACCTGGCTTGGCAGATCGGGCTGGACTGTTCCCATGAGGCACAGGCTCAAGACTGATTTGCATATGACCAGGTCTAAACTGGGTTGGCATGGTGGGCAAAAAAATGATGGATTTAACCCAGATCTCTTGACTGGGGGTGAATGTTTTCATTTGATCCGCTTTCCATCCATCAATTGTGTGTCTTTTGCTTTCTCGCCCTAAGTGTGCCAGGTATGCCCAGACAAGGGGCCGGGGCTCACTGTGCCACTGGATTCAAGCTATCCTGTCTGATGAGGGGTGAAACCCCGAAACCTGTACTAGGATGCTTGTTTCCGGTCCATGGAGGTCCTGGCTTGGAAGTTCGGGCTGGACTGTTCCCATTGGGCACAGGGTCAAGACTGATTTGCATATGGCCAGGTCTAAACAGGGGTGGCATGGTCAGCAAAAGAATGATGGATTTAACCCAGATCTCTTGACTTTGACTGGGGGTGAATGTTTTGATTTGTTCTGCATTCCGTCCATCAATTGTGTGCCTTTTGCTTTCTCACCCAAAGTACGCCGGGTATGCCCAGACGTGCGTCCCGGGCTCACTGTGCCACTGAATTCAAGCTATCTTGGCTGATGAGGGGTGGAAACCCGAAACCGGTCCTAGGATGCTTGTTTCCGTTCCAGGGAGGACCTGGCTTCGCAGTTCAGGCTGGACTGTTCCCATTGGGCACAGGATCAAGACTGATTTGCATATGTCCAGGTCTAAACAGGGGTGGCATGGTCAGCAAAAGAATGATGGATTTAACCCAGATCTCTTGACTTTGACTGGGGGTGAATGTTTTAATTTGTTCTGCATTGCATCCATCAATTGTGTGTCTTTTGCTTTCTCACCCAAAGTGTGTTGGGTATGCCCAGACGTGGGTCCCGGGCTCACTGTGCCACTGGATTCAAGCTATCCTGGCTGATGACGGGTAAATCCCCGAAAGCGGTCCTAGGAGGCTTGTTTCCGGTCCATGAAGGACCTGGCTTGGCAGTTCGGGCTGGACTGTTCCTATGAGGCACGGGGTCAAGACTGATTTGCATATGGCCAGGTCTAAACTGGGGTGGCATGGTGAGCAAATGAATGATGGATTTAACCCAGATCTCTTGACTGGGGGTGAATGTTTTGATTTGTTTTGCATTCCGTTCATCAATTGTTTGTCTTTTGCTTTCTTGCCCTAAGTGCCCCGGGTATGCCCAGACGTTGGTCCCAGGTTCACTGTGCCACTGGATTCAAGCTATCCTGGCTGATGATGAGTGAAACTACGAAACCGGTCCTAGGAAGCTTGTTTCTGATCCAGCAAAGACCTGGCTTGGCAGTTCAGGCTGGACTGTTCCCATGAGGCACAGGGTCAAGACTGATTTGCATATGGCCAGGTCTAAACTGGGGTGTCATGGTGAGCAAAAGAATGATGGATTTAAGCCAGATCTCTTGATTGGGGGTGAATGTTTTGATTTGTTCTGCATTCCGTCCATCAATTGTGTGTCTTTTGCTTTCTCGCCCAAAGTGTGCCAGGTATGCCCAGACGTGGGTCCCGGGCTCACTGTGCCATTGGATTCAAGCTATCCTGGCTGATGAGGGGTGAAACCCCGAAACCGGTCCTAGGATGCTTGTTTCTGGTCCAGGGAGGACTTGGCTTGGCAGTTCGGGCTGGACTGTTCCCATGAGGCACAGGGTCAAGACTGATTTGCATATGGCGAGGTCTAGACTGCGGTGGCATGGTGAGCAAAAGAATTATGGATTTAAGCCAGATGTCTTGACTGGGGGTGAATGTTTTGATTTGTTCTGCATTCCGTCCATCAATTGTATGTCTTTTGCTTTCTCACCCAAAGTGTGCCGGGTATGCCTAGGCTTGGGTCCCGGGCTCACTGTGCCACTAGATTCAAGCTATCCTGGCTGATATGGGGTAAATCCCCAAAAGCAGTCTTAGGAGGCGTGTTTCCGGTCCAGGGAGGACCTGGCTTGGCAGTTTGGGCTGGACTATTCCCATGAGGTACAGGGTCAATACTGATTTGCATATGGCGAGGACTAGACTGCGGTGGCATGGTGAGCAAAAGAATTATGGATTTAAGCCAGATCTCTTGACTGGGGGTGAATGTTTTGATTTGTTCTGCATTCCGTCCATCAATTGTATGTCTTTTGCTTTCTCACCCAAAGTGTGCCGGGTATGCCTAGGCTTGGGTCCCGGGCTCACTGTGCCACTGGATTCAAGCTATCCTGGCTGATATTGGGTAAATCCCCAAAAGCAGTCTTAGGAGGCTTGTTTCCGGTCCAGGGAGGACCTGGCTTGGCAGTTTGGGCTGGACTGTTCCCATGAGGCACAGGGTCAAGACTGATTTGCATATGGCCAGGTCTAAACTGGGGTGGCACGGTGAGCAAAAGAATGATGGATTTAAGCTAGATCTCTTGACTGGGGGTGAATGTTTTGATTTGTTCTGCATTCCGTCCATCAATTGTGTGTCTTTTGCTTTCTCGCCCAAAGTACGCCGGGTATGCCCAGACGTGGGTCCTGGGCTCACTGTTCCACTGGATTCAAGCTATCCTGGCGGATGAGGGGTTAAACCCTGAAACCGGTCCTAGGATGCTTGTTTACGGTCCAGGGAGGACCTGCCTTGGCAGTTCGGGCTGGACTGTTCCCATGAGGCACAGGGTCAAGACTGATTTGCATATGGCCAGGTCTAAACTGGGGTGGCATGGTGAGCAAAAGAATGATGGATTTAAGCCAGATCTCTTGACTGGGGGTGAATGTTTTGATTTGTTCTGCATTCCGTCCATCAATTGTGTGTCTTTTGCTTTCTCGCCCAAAGTGTGCCAGGTACGCCCAGACGTGGGTCTCGGGCTAACTGTGCCACTGGATTCAAGCTATCCTGGCTGATGAGGGGTAAAACCCCGAAAGCGGTCCTAGGAGGCTTGTTTCCGGTCCAGGGAGTACCTGGCTTGGCAGTTTGGGCTGGACTGTTCCCATTGGGCACGGGGTCAAGACTGATTTGCTTATGGCCAGGTCTAAACTGGGGTGGCATGGTGAGCAAAAGAATGATGGATTTAACCCAGATCTCTTGACTGGGGGTGAATGTTTTAATTTGTTCTGCATTCCGTTCATCAAGTGTGTGTGTTTTGCTTTCTTGCCATAAGTACGCCGGGTATGCCCAGATGTGTGTCCCAGGTATACTGTGCCACCGGATTCAAGCTATCCTGGCTGATGATGAGTGAAACCCCGAAACCGGTCCTAGGATGTTTCTTCCGGTCCAGCAAAAACCTGGCTTGGCAGTTCGGGCTGGACTGTTCCCATTGGGCACGGGGTCAAGACTGATTTGCATATGGCCAGGTCTAAACTGGGGTGGCATGGTGAGCAAAAGAATGATGGATTTAACCCAGATCTCTTGACTGGGGGTGAATGTTTTCATTTGTTCCGCATTCCATCCATCAATTGTGTGTCTTTTCTTTCTCGCCCTAAGTGTGCCAGGTATGCCCAGACATGGGTCCAGGGTTCTGTGTGCTACTGGCATCAAACTATCCTGGCTGATGAGGGATGAAACCCCGAAACCGGTACTAGGATGCTTGTTTCCAGTCCAGGGAGGAACTGGCTTGGCAGTTCGGGCTGGACTGTTCCCATTGGGCACAGGGTCAAGACTGATTTGCATATGGCCAGGTCTAAACAGGGGTGGCATAGTGAGCAAATGAATCATTGATTTAACCCAAATCTCTTGACTGGGGGTGAATGTTTTGATTTGTTCTGCATTCCGTTCATCAATTGTGTGTCTTTTGCTTTCTTGCCCTAAGTGCGCCGGGTATGCCCAGACGTGGGTCCCAGGTTCACTGTGCCACTGGATTCAAGCTATCCTGGCTGATGAGGGGTAAAACCCCGAAACCGGTCCTAGGAGGCTTGTTTCCAGTGCAGGGAGGACTTTGCTTGGCAGTTCAGGCTGGACTGTTCCTATGAGGCACGGGGTCAAGGCTGATTTGCTTATGGCCAGGTCTAAACTGGGGTGGCATGGTGAACAAAAGAATTATGGATTTCACCCATATCTCTTGACTGGTGGTGAATGTTTTGATTTGTTCTGTATTCCGTCCATCAATTGTGTGTCTTTTGCTTTCTCGCCCTGAGTGCGCAGGGTATGCCCAGACGTGGGTCTCGTGCTGACTGTGTCATTGGATTCAAGCTATGCTGGATGATGAGGGGTGAAACCGCGAATCCGGTCCTAGGATGCTTGTTTCCGGTCCAGGGAGGACCTGGCTTGGCAGATCGGGCTGGACTGTTGCCATGAGGCACAGGGTCAAGACTGATTTGCATATGGCCAGGTCTAAACTGGGGTGGCATGGTGAGCAAAAGAATGATGAATTTAACCCAGATCTCTTGACTGGTGGTGAATGTTTTGATTTGTTTTGCATTCCACCCATCAATTGTGTGTCTTTTGCCTTCTCGCCCAAAGTGCGCCGGGTATGCCCAGAAGTGGGTCCCGGGCTCACTGTGTCACTGGATTCAAGCTATCCTGGCTGATGAGGGGTGAAACCCCGAAAGCCGTCCTAGGAGACTTTTGTCCGGTCCAAGGAGGACCTGGCTTGGCAGTTCAGGCTGGACTGTTCCCATAAGGCACAGGGTAGAGACTGATTTGCATATGGCAAGGTCTAAACTGGGGTGGAATGGTGAGCAAAAGAATGATGGATTTATCCCAGATCTCTTGACTGGGTGTGAATGTTTTGATTTGTTCTGTATTCCGTCCAGCAATTGTGTGTCTTTTGCTTTCTCGCCCTAAGTGCGCAGGGTATGCCCAGACGTGGGTCTCGTGCTCACTGTGCCACTGGATTCAAGCTATGCTGGATGATGAGGGGTGAAACCCCGAATCCAGTCCTAGGATGCTTGTTTCTGGTCCAGAGAGGACCTGGCTTGACATTTCGGGCTGGACTGTTCAAATGAGGCACAGGGTAAAGACTGGTTTACATATGGCCAAGTCTAAACTGGGGTGGCATGGTGAGCAATAAAATGATGAATTTAACCCAGATATCTTGACTGGGGGTGAATGTTTTGATTTGTACTGCATTCTGTCAATCAATTGTGTGTCTTTTGCTTTCTCGCTCTAAGTGTGCCAGGTATGCCCAGACGAGGGGCCGGGGCTCACTGTGCCACTGGATTCAAGCTACCTGGCTGATGAGGGGTGAAACCCTGAAACTGGTCCTAGGATGCTTGTTTCCGGTCCAGGGAGGACCTGGCTTGGCAGATCGGGCTGGACTGTTCCCATGAGGCACAGGCTCAAGACTGATTTGCATATGGCCAGGTCTAAACTGGGTTGGCATTGTGGGCAAAAAAATGATGGATTTAACCCAGATCTCTTGACTGGGGGTGAATGTTTTCATTTGTTCCGCTTTCCATCCATCAATTGTGTGTCTTTTACTTTCTCGCCCTAAGTGTGCCAGGTATGCCCAGACGAGGGGCCGGGGCTCACTGTGCCACTGGATTCAAGCTATCCTGACTGATGAGGGGTGAAACCCCAAAACCGGTACTAGGATGCTTGTTTCCGGTCCATGGAGGTCCTGGCTTGGAAGTTCGGTCTGGACTGTTCCCATTGGGCACAGGGTCAAGACTGATTTGCATATGGCCAGGTCTAAACAGGGGTGGCATGGTGAGCAAAAGAATGATGGATTTGATAACGCTGATTCTTATCTTATCACCTCTAAGAATCTTCAGGTCGCCAGGATCTTTTTACCTGCTGAATAGTGTGAAGGGAAGAAAATCCTTTTCAGTTATGCAATTATTTTAGAATCCAGTTTACCTTTAAAGACCACTGACTCCGAATTCAATTTTGTGGGTTTATTACTGCCAAGAATAACTGCACTTGCGAGCACCTCAACACGAGGTTAAAGAAATAAATGGGCACTAATACAAATAGCATCCTACGCAGGAGTCTCATCCGACTCAGGATAAGAAGAATCGTTAGCTCCAGAAGTATTAGACAAGCAATAACTGCTCCGATCTCTATGTTATTCCTCATTTACCTAAATAAGCATGAGACCATTAGCTGTCCCTACTCTATTACTCAGATGACATACCTACTTAGTGAATTTCCCAGGCAAGAGAAAAGAAAAAGTTGTCAGCTGTGAAGACTTCCTAAGAAGTGCACTCACGTAGCATTTCGAGCTCGTTCTAAGATGCTCCTTTCTAGAATCTCTCTCTCTGTCCTCTCTCTCTGATCTCCTCTACCTCTTCTCTAACCTCCACCCTAGGGGTACTGTCCCTAATACAAATCCCAAAAACAATTGAACACGCCCTTGTCACGCCTCTTCGGCCAGGTCTTCCTTCTCGTACTTTTCCATCGAAACTCTTACTTCATCCTGGACGGTTACGATGACCTTGAGTCCCAGGCACCTTCTCCGCTGAAAATATCACCCCTGCATTCCAGTGTACTCCCATCTCAATGCCTCCCACCACCCTAACTCATGAAACAAAGAGCCAGTCTTTCGCTAACGAAGCATGTGTCCTTGCAATTGCAACAGAAGATACGTTTCAACAGACTTTTCCCCTCTACATGAATTTACCAACTGTACCCAGAGAGCCTTTCCAAGAGAAACTTTTCTACCTACAAAATAAGCTAACATAAGAACGAATCAGGCCTTTCCTTTCCGTATATGCAGTCAGGCCTTTACACAATTTAAACACACAATTATGATCACTCCTATAAGCATTAGTTCATTACATTTGATATGCGAAAAGTGAACTACACGTGCAACTTAATATGGTACACGTTTAACTGCTGCATCTCGATTATACATGGCCTACTCCATTAATGCATCATTTTGAACACGTTTCAGTTAAGCATTACATTTGCAAAATCATAATAGCACAACTACCCTTCTATTCACTCTAATAATGCAATTTACGACTACATTAACTAACCATTCATAGATGTATATCTCGTGATATATGCGGGTACAGACTAACGATGATTATAATGCACCCCTACAATTTTTACGAGAGCATAGCGCTCTATCAGTTCCCCCCTTTGATGACTCCTGTCATCACATCTTCTCAACTCCCTTGGAGAAAGAACCAACCTAAACAGAACTCGTTGCCATTCTCCCTTGTCTGAATCTCTCCAAACTCTTAAGGTTTCGATAGTGACTGTCCTGCAGTCTGGCCATTCTCGTCTCATTTTCTCTCAGAGCCCTCTCAGCTCTGCCTGCTCGATACCATTTGTATGCTTTGATCAGACCCCACAGACAAACCACACAAACCACCACAATAAGGAGAGGTCTCAGAATATAGCCAAGGAATCCCTTTCCCAAATTCGCAAACCAGCTCCCCACTTGACCGAATCCTTTGCCAACTTTCTCCCAAACTCCCTCTTCAGTCAAGTCTGCTATTTTCGTGTGAATCGTAGTGATGTTACTTATTTATTTCTCCAGATCCTTGCTGTGGTCTGGTATATAAGTGCAGCACTCTTGAACCTTCAACAATTTACAGACTCCGCCCTCTTTTGCCAATAAGACATCCAAAGCAAGGCGATTCTGCCAAACCATTGTCCTTATCGACAACATCTCTCCCTCTACAAATACCAACGACTTTGCTGTATTCATTGATAGTTCATCTATCACAGTCGCCAATCTCCGGCTCTTTACATCATTCAAGATCACTCCCAAACTTGGTATCATTGCTCCAAAGATATCTCCCACTACGACCCCTGCACTCGCACCTCTTCTCACTCTTGAATGCTTTCCACCTTCCAAAAGTTCCAAATCCGCTGTATGGTACATCTTTGGAAATATTATTCCCAAGTAACACGTACCATACCAGTTCGCAGGCAATCTCACATAAGCATTCCTTCCGCACACAAAATACACCGTAGGTATCACTTGTACAGGGCCTTGAAGAAAATTCTTTGCTGACTCTGCCATGGTGAAAACATGGTCACACGTACTCTGTCCCACTGGAACCTTTTCATAGTAGGTCTGATAACGTCTCACACACAGCTTTCCCCTCTGCTCCTTGTCCAATGCTATAGGACCATAACTTCCCTTTGTTCGGTGCAATCTTTCCTCCTCGGTCCAATCTACTGGACTATGCCCTGTATCCCGTGTCTGTGTTAGTTTTCTATATCTATCTTCCACCTGATCTACAAACTTCTTTTCTACATCTGATAATGAGCACGTCAAGTTATGTCGGTGGGCATATGCTGTGTCCAATTCCAAAGACGGTATGAAGTACTTCCTTAGTCTATCTTCTGACTTATAATAGTCGTATTTATTCAAATGTTTGTAAGCTGGAACTTCAGGAAGCACTGCATCGTAATTGGAAAAGAAATACTCAAACTGATCTCTTTCATAAAATATACTAAGCAACAGACTACATGAAATCCCATACGTCAATGGAAGATGGTGATATCTAATACCCTCATCCACTGACGCCAGCAACTGCATACACACATAGCAATCTTTAGCATCCATCGCATCTACATACTTATATAGCAGCTTGGTGTATGTATTAAGCTAGAAATCACTTCTAGACAAATCTACATGCAATCTACGACTTTCTTCTATCAGCAAAGCTTTGTCAGCTCCTATGTTTCCCTCTTTTTGGCTAGGTGTAGTAGGTGTAGGAGTTCCTGGCACCCCCTCCACTGCTAGCTCGTGTGGAACTATATATGAGACTACAACTACTATGATTATAGAAACTATCACACCCCCTATAAGTGTGCCTACAATCAATTTGGATCTACGATGTGGATCTCCAGCCTCCATGATCTCGAAAGTTCTCAACAATTCTTAGTTTCAGCAATGAACACTCAAAAGTCTCTGTCTTCTCCACACGTGACTTGCTTAACCAGTTCGAGAACTACTTCGAAACCTCTGGAAATCCCCTTTTCACCAATAGTCTTATTTACATAGTCCAGAAAAAGACTTCCCTAAACTCTTGTTCCTCTTCGGTGGAAAGTCCCTAAGTTTATTCTTCTTTCACTCGGATCTAGGTTATCTTCTTCTTTAGCTTTTCTTTTTTATTTACAACAGATTATATTTCATCCACAATAAGATCATCTGCAAGCGCTTCTAAAACATGATACAAAAGTTCAAGGCGAAGAATTACCACTTCATGTGAAGACGGCTCAAATCCAAAAGACGGAAATTCGAGTCGATGCAAAACCAATTCTCGTACTTTACTCAGAAGCGGGGGATTCGGAACCGTGAGGGTCAGTATTCCTTCGACTTCGAGTCCTGGTATTAACAGCACCACCTTCAGCACCACGCTCGGGCTCTTGCTGACCACCTGCACAGACCTCAGCCTCCCCAAGCTCACTACCCCCTGCATCGGTCACTGCGTAAGTCCACTCAGGGGCAGAGTATCTCTGGCAAGGTACCCTCGTTCTTTTCGACCTCCTCCGACCCTCTTGAGTCTGCTCCTCATCACTTCCTTCTGTTTCAGACGCTTCAGACACTGGAGCAAGATCTCTTTCGGGTGCCAGCCTCAGATTCAGTCGCCTCTGTCTTTCGGGCCAAACCTCCTCAATTCTGGTTGTTCTTCCGCCTTCCCCTTCTGTACCCTGTGCACCACTTCCTTCTTCTGCTGAATTTGACTCCACTCCACCCACTGCACCACCTCTGTCATTCGAGTCAGAGTTGAGGTTCTGATTGTCTGAACCCCCTTCAGCCTGCTCTGGTGCACAACCAGCTGCGTCAGCGGCCCTCACAGCTTGTCTTGTCCTCTCATGTGGCCCTGCCACATCAGCTGGATTTTCATCTACAAGAGGAGCTGTTTCTTCTGAGGGTGCTGAAACTCTGCGGGCATGGGAAGCATTTACCCAGCTAGGCAATCCTCCGCACTTCACTGCTGTGTTCGTTACCAGTATCACCTGGTACGGGCCTCGCCACCGAACATCAAGACAGCTCTTCCTCACGTGCTTTCGGACAGGCACCCAGTCGCCTGGACACAGGTCGTGGCACAGATCACTCGAGGCCAGAACAGCTGCAGCTTGTACCTGCTGGGACACAGAACGGACCACATCAGATAGTCCTTTACAGTAATCGAGAATCAAGTCATCAGTGATGTTTATCAAAGCTGTAGCCGGTACTGCTGGCAACCGCATTGCCCTTCCCATCAAGATTTCGTGAGGGGACAACCCAGTTCTCCTGTCTGGGACACTTCGCATGCTCATCAGCACAAGTGGCAATGCATCAGGCCACTTCAGAGACGTTGATGAACACATTTTTGCCATTCTTGCCTTCAAGGTTCCATTAACCTGTTCTACTATCCCAGAAGCCTCTGGTCGATAACTGCAATGGAGTCTCTGATCAACATTCAATGCGGCACAAAGTAACTTCATGATTTCACTGTGGAAGTGTTTTCCTCTATCTGATTCCAAAGAGGTTGGAATCCCAAATCTCGGGATGAGTTCCCTCAACAATAACTTAGCCACTGTGAGAGTGTCACACCTGCGTGTTGGGTAAGCCTCCACCCACCGGGAGAATACACATAGCATCACCAAAATGTATCTCAACCCATTGCACTTAGGCATTTCCACGAAGTCTAGCTGTATCCTATTGAAGGGCCCTCCTGACCTCCCAATGTGACTCAAAGTGACTACAGTTTTCTTTCCAGCATTCATCTGCTGACACGTAACACACCTCTGACAAACTGCTTCAGCAATTGCACGAAATCGTGGGTTATACCACGTCTGTCTAAACACACGCATCATTGCATCTCTACCAAGGTGTACCGGTCCATGTATTAGTCTCGCCATTGGGCTCAGCAAATTCTCTGGCAATACAGCTCTCCCATCACTGGAAACCCAAACATCCACATCCCCTCTTTCACACCCTGCTTTGACCCATCCATTCCGTTCTTGGTCTGAGACTTCATCCTGCAGTCGCTTGAGTTCCTCCCAAGTGTCTGCCATGGCCAACATCATGTTGAGCTCGGTTCTTTCTTGGCTCTCTCCTGTGTAACCCTCTGTAAATATGCATCCTTGTTCTGCACAGAAACGGGCGACTTCGTCCGCATAATTGTTTCTCAAAGAGACAAAATCATCCCCCTTCCCATGCGCAGTGCACTTGACAACTGCGATTTCCTTCGGACATTGCAATGCATCTAACAGTTGTCTTACATGTTCTCCATTCCTAATGGGTGAACCAGATGATGTCAAAAATCCCTTCTGTGACCATAACTGTCCGAAGTCATGAACCACACCAAACCCATACTGGCTGTCTGTATAGATCGTGATTCGGATTTGATCAGCCGCCAAACAGGCACGAGTCAAGGCAATGATCTCAGCTACCTGCGCGGAGTGTACTCCCTCTAGGCAAGCAGCCTCAACCACTCCTGAAATGGTACATACAGCAAACGCTTCTCTTAGTTGACCAACACTGTCTCTTAGGCATGAACCATCAACAAAGAAAATTTCAGCTGGGTCAGTCAGTGGTTCATCGACAATGTCAGGTCTCGGTTTGGTGCATAGTTCAGTCACGTCAAGACAATCATGATCCGCACAATCTTCATCATCTGCATTCGGTATGGGCATTAGTGTTGCAGGGTTTAAGACGGAGCACCTTTTCAGAGTCACATTCTCTGCGGCAAGTATGACTTGTTCATACCTTGTTAACCTGTTATTCGTTAGGTGCTGAGTCTTAGTCCTGGTCATCAAGAATTCAACCGAGTGTGGCACATAAACAGTCAAAGGATGACCCATCACAATGCTTTCACATCTTTCAATGCTGACACCCGTTGCAGCAACGGATCGTAGGCATCCGGGCAACGCAGAAGCTACTGGATCTAGAGTAGCTGAAAAGTAGGCAACTGGTCTACGGACACCTCCATGGTTCTGAACTAAAACTGCTAATGTACAACCTTCTCACTCGCAACAGAACAGCGAGAAGGCCTTGTTGTAATCGGGCATTCCCAAAGCTGGTGCACTGCACAACTCATCTCTTAGTTTTAGGAATGACACCAAGCACTCCTCGTCCCATGATACCGGATCACTCACATCCTTGTGCGTGAGCCTCTGTAAAGGCTTTGCTCTCAAGGAAAAATTGGGAATCCACTGACGACAATAGCCGACCATTCCCAAAAATATCCTGACTTCTCAGTGGTGGGCACTGCCATGTTCATTATTGCCTCAATTCGATCTGGTGACACCTTCCTCTTGCCTTTTTCTAATCTGTGGCCCAAGTACTGTACCTCGTTTACGCAGTACTGCAACTTGTTTGGAGACACCTTGTGTCCGTTCTCTGCCAAATGGTTCAATAGGGTTATCGTGTCTATCCTGCAAGCATCTTCCGTTTCTGAAGCGATAAGCAGATCGTCTATGCACTGCACGAGAACTGAGTTCTGCGGCAATACAAGACTCTCATGATTCTTCTTCAAGATCTGATTAAAGATTGATGGACTTTCTGTATACCCTTGAGGGATACGACACCATGTTAACACCTGATTTTCCAGCCTGAAAGCAAAAAGAAATTGGCTTTCCTCGTGGAGCGGTATGGAGAAGAATGCTTGACACAAATCAATGACAGTAAACCACTCGGCTTCGCATGGGATCTGAAACAGTATCACTGATGAATTCGGTACCACTGGACAACATGGGATAACTATCGTGTTGACCTTTCGCAGGTCTTGCACGATCCTGAATTTCCCGCTCGGTTTCTGTAGTCCCATGATGGGTGAATTACATGGGCTACCTCTGATCTCCTTCAGAATGCCTTGCTTGATCATAGGCTCGATTACAGGTTTAATCCCTGCGATCGTTTCAGGCGACAGATTGTACTGGGGCGTTCTAGGGAATTCAACATTCTGTTTCACCTGGATCTGCACAGGTTCAACCCCCTTGATTAGTCCGATCTCTTCTCCTGTGAAATACCACACTTCTTGCGACACAGAATCTCTCAAGTCCAGTGGAAGTTCTTCCACTGTCACCACTGGGTACATTTCTATACACAAGTGCTGATTAGCGACCTTAAAGGTGGCATCGTCATCTTCCGTCTGAACCTCCACTCCCCTAGGTGTGCAATAGATAGTGCAGTTCAATTTACATAATAGGTCTCTTCCCAAAAGACAGACCGGGCTCGTATACACCACAAACTGATGTCTAGTTTGGAAGGAACCTATCCTCACTGGAATCGGTTCGGTCAGTGGGCTGTTTATTCTTTTGTTCGCCACTCCAACAACTTGGATCGATTGACCCGAGAGGGGTAGGTTGGGGACCACTGCTGATCTTACAGTGGACCGGGTAGCACCAGTGTCAACCAAAAGAGTGGTAGGATGACCATCAATGTCTGCCTTCACAAAAGGTCCTCTCTGGTCTACCTCCAAGACTGCTCCAAGTGTGCAATCTTCCTCCCCCCTCAGGCACCGTCAGGCTAATGGGTCTGGACTGTACTCGTCATACCCTTCGAAAAGGGGCATCTGCTGGTAGGTTCGCGTTCCTTGCGAAATTCTCGGTGGCTGGGGAACCGGTACTTGTGGGTTATACATCCCCCCTTTCATTGATCTGGGCCTCATCACAGTGTTGACTATCTCCGGCACAGGTGCCTGTACCACTTCTACCTCCTGCTGCACCTGGTTGGCTGGGTTCAAAGGGCACTCGCGCTTCCAATGTCCAATCTGATGACAAAGATGACACGCAGTGGTCTTCTTCAGTGTCGCCACATCCATCCCCGTCTTGGTATCTATGGGTTTCCCCTTTCCCTGGCCTTGCCCATTTTGGTTCCCTTGGTAATTTCCCTGTCTCCTTCCCAGCGTCCCTCCACTAGGCTGGACCTGAGCTGTCTGCATCTGAACGAGCATCAGTTTGTCCTTTAGCTTCCGGTGCTTCGAGTCCACTTCATCGCTACAGTACCTCGCATACCGCAAGATTTCATCTACCGGCTTGTTCTGCCAACAGATCAAATGGTGCTGTATCATGAGGCTGACCTCTGGTCTCAATCCCAAGACAAACTTTGAGACAAACTGTCCCATATCCTTGGGGTCTAAGGCATCTAATCCGCTATACTGTTTAAAAGCTTGCAAGAGTCTTTCATAATACTCATGCACCGTCTCCTTCGGTTCCTGCACAGTTCGATCTATCTTAACCCAATCGATGTCTTGGGGCGAGATCTTCAACTTCAACCATGTAATCACATGCTCGAATTTGTTCATGACAATGGGTGATGGGCCATTTGTAACAGCATCCCTTTCAGGTTCAAAGGTCGGCCACTCAACTGCAATTTTACAAGCTGTCCACAAATCTCCTGGTACCACTATATCGAACAAAATGTTCAAATCAGTCCATAGCACCTTCGAAATTTTTACGAAATGCTCAACCTGTTTGTACCACTCTACGGGTTTTTCCCTCAGCCGAGGAAAATTGTTTGTAAACGCAGCTAAGTCACCTCTACTCTTCGGCACATGCACGTACCCTCCGTTCTGTACTTCCCGTAAAGGATAGTTCCCGACGCCCGTCACCCCTCCCCCCGGAGGCGGCGTTTCTCCTACAATTTTCTTTGCCATCTTTTTCTTTGACCACTTTTCTTCCCATTTATCCAACAATTTCCATATACGCATCCCTACAATCAGATCTTTAGTATGCGTCCTTAATCCTGTGATCCTTTTCTCCTCCAATTCCTGATCGCTATATTGCAACCTATGTGATCCTTGCAACGTTTTTGTTTTATTCAGATCCACCTCATATCTCTTAGCCAATTCTGTCAATTTCTCATGAGCGGTCCTTGCTTTACGAGTCACATCTTTTGCCACGAAAAGCAGCTCGTCTGGCTCATAAATCTCTATTCTCTCCAAAGGCAGATTCCCACTAATCATTTTGTCTACCTCCGCCTTTAGTCTTACTACATCCAACAACCTCGCCTTCACTGCACTCCGCAGCATTTCTCGACAAACAGCACCATTCCGCTCGTCATAGTCACTGCTTTGTTCTCGTGACTTATTCTCTTCTATCGTATTCCTGGAACCTGGTCTATTTTCCAAGGTTTCTCGTTCCCTATCTCTTGGCATTCTATCACTTAGATCCCTCACTGATGGTGTCCATATCCTCAAAGCTGACATGACTCGAATAAAGACCCTGGTCTTGCCGGTCTCTCATCCACCTGTTCATAAGAGGAGTCTGCGGTGGCTGGCAGTGGCGTGCTCGTTTCTATGGGCTTCGGGGAATGGACCAATTGTACCTCTATGCCATTCCCTCCAGCGCTGATCTCCTCTCTCCCTGTAGTCTGCATTAGACTTCCTTCACTTACTCGATCTGGGTCATACACCGATACTATAGGACCAATGGTAACGGGTACAGTCAGAGAGTCCGGCAACTGCATATTCCCCATGGAAGACTGGGTTCCCACTCCCTCTGTCTCTGTGGAAATCTTTCCCACTACCCTCATGTTTGTCTGATTCCGTAACTCGCCAGTTCCTACTGCTGAAGCTGATTTTCCCTCTTCTGAATCTGGATTGAATGGAGGTGGTCTCTCTGCTAGTAACCTATCTAACAGGCTGTCATCTGTATCACTGTCGTCTTCTTCGGCCCACTTCTTCTTAGCCTCTCCTACATTTATCAGCAGTGGAAACAGCCTATCCCCCTCAAAAGTTTCCACTCTCCACCTTTTTTCTAATGCATCCCATCTCGCATCTTGAAATGCTCTAATCGATTTCTTCACCCTTTCCTGACTTTTGTCTCTTTTTCTGTCATACGCTGCCCTAATCCATGCATGTGGCGCCTCAAACTGTGTCGGTCTAGGCAGTGGTCGTAAGGAAGACATTACAGATTTCAACTGATATAACACTTCCAGCCTGAAAGTACCATAGCGTGGAAAGGTCAATTCTTCTTCTCCTTCTGTCATTTTATGCCAATTCTCAAGCCAAATTATAGTATGTAATCCTACATTCTTAGCCATGTAATGTGCTGGCGTGTCCTCGGGAGGGGCTTCCTCTCCTCCCCGAGTAACCACATGTCTATCACCTCTACAGAGTTCTCGTAAAACTTTAAAACATTTCATGGTAAAGCAGATTTCTGTTCGCACCCAATGTTTCGTTTTTTCCTTCCCGACTTCAATCCTCCAATCCCAGCGCAGCTCACACCAACCAACCTATCGCAGCGCGGCACTGTCTGACGTCACTCTTCCTCCGCTCGCAGCAGTTCCCCTCCTTCCTAATTCTCTCGTTCTCGCTCGCACGTGTCCCAATCACACTCTGAAGCAATTGTCCGTCCTACCGAACAATTACCTCTCTGACTGTCGGTCCACCGATGACCGACCAGCCTCTCGAAATTGTTGACCTCAATCTGGCAACTGTCTGTCCGACGATCACCTTTAGCACAATCAATAGGATCAAAACGCTCAATGTTCTGCACACAACAACCTACGACCAGCGTCGGTTATTCGCACACTCAAACATGTGTTCCCTATCCTCAGTGGGTTCGTCAACGACGTCTCATGACCCCCACAACCTCTGGTCAACAATCTCAGCTCTGGGTGTCTTCTACACCACAATATCAAATCTCTCGGTCCCGCGCGCGCTCACGGTCCGATCCTCACTCACACGACTCTCATTCCAACTCCGCAAGACATCACACAACACTTAAACACCGCAATCTACCAAGCATCACCCTGTTCATACTCACTCTACCACGAACTGCTACTTCCGCCGCACCGTCACTCTCCGTCAGTTTTCAGCGACCGCCGACATCCTCCTCTTACGTTCCACTGGATCACCATCACTCGGGCTCTATGGGGCAATAATCCCTTATCCTAATCTAGATCTCCCCTTACTGTCAGAGGTAACCATCCTACTCTGCTACCAACTGATAACGCTGATTCTCATCTTATCACCTCTAAGAATCTTCAGGTCGCCAGGATCTTTTTACCTGCTGAATAGTGTGAAAATCCTTTTCAGTTATGCAATTATTTTAGAATCCAGTTTACCTTAAAAGACCACTGACTCCGAATTCAATTTTGTGGGTTTATTACTGCCAAGAATAACGGCACGTGCAAGCACCTCAACACGAGGTTAAAGAAATAAATGGGCACTAACACAAATAGCATCCTACGCAGGAGTCTCATCCGACTCAGGATAAGAAGAATCGTTAGCTCCAGAAGTATTAAACAAGCAATAACTGCTCCGATCTCTATGTTATTCCTCATTTACCTAAATAAGCATAATACCATTAGCTGTCCCTACTCTATCACTCAGATGACATACCTACTTAGCGAATTTCCCAGGCAAGAGTAATGAAAAAGGTGTCAGCTGTGAAGACTTCCTAAGAAGTGCACTCACGTAGCATTTCGAGCTCGTTCTAAGATGCTCCTTTCTAGAATCTCTCTCTCTGTCCTCTCTCTCTGATCTCCTCTACCTCTTCTCTAACCTCCACCCTCGGGGCACTGTCCCTAATACAAATCCCAAAAACAATTGAACACGCCCTTGTGACGCCTCTTCGGCCAGGTCTTCCTTCTCGTACTTTTCCATCGAAACTCTTACTTCATCCTGGACGGTTATGATGACCTTGAGTCCCAGGCACCTTCTCCGCTGAAAATATCACCCCTGCATTCCAGTGTACTCCCATCTCAATGCCTCCCACCACCCTAAGTCGTGAAACAAAGAGCCAGTCTTTCGCTAACGAGGCATGTGTCCTTGCACCTGCAACAGAAGATACGTTTCAACAGACTTTTCCCCTCTACATGAATTTACCAACTGTACCCAGAGAGCCTTTCCAAGAGAAACTTTTCTACCTACAAAATAAGCTAACATAAGAACGAATCAGGCCTTTCCTTTCCTTTCCGTATATGCAGTCAGGCCTTTACACAATTTAAACACACAATTATTATCACTCCTATAAGCATTAGTTCATTACATTTCATATGCGAAAAGTGAACTACACATGCAACTTAATATGGTACACGTTTAACTGCTGCATCTCAATTATACATGGCCTACTCCATTAATGCATCATTTTGAACACGTTTCAGTTAAGCATTACATTTGCATAGCGCTCTATCAGATTTAACCCAGATCTCTTGACTTTGACTGGGGGTGACTGTTTTGATTTGTTCTGCATTCCGTCCATCAATTGTGTGCCTTTTGCTTTCTCACCCAAAGTACGCCGGGTATGCCCAGACGTGGGTCCCGGGCTCACTGTGCCACTGGATTCAAGCTATCCTGGCTGATGAGGGGTGAAAACCCGAAACCGGTCCTAGGATGCTTGTTTCCGTTCCAGGGAGGACCTGGCTTGGAAGTTCGAGCTGGACTGTTCCCATTGGGCACAGGGTCAAGACTGATTTGCTTATGGCCAGGTCTAAACTGGGGTGGCATGGTGAGCAAATGAATGATGGATTTAACCCAGATCTCTTGACTGGGGGTGAATGTTTTGATTTGTTCTGCATTCCGTCCATCAAAAGTTTTTCTTTTGCTTTCTCGCCCAAAGTGTGCCGGGTATGCCCAGACGTGGGTCCCGGGCTCACTGTGCCACTGGATTCAAGCTATCCTGGCTGATGACGGGTAAATCCCCGAAAGCGGTCCTAGGAGGCTTGTTTCCAGTCCAGAAAGGACCTGGCTTGGCAGTTCGGGCTGGACTGTTCCTATGAGGCACGGGGTCAAGACTGATTTGCATATGGCCAGGTCTAAACTGGGGTGGCATGGTGAGCAAATGAATGATGGATTTAACCCAGATCTCTTGACTGGGGGTGAATGTTTTGATTTGTTCTGCATTCCGTCCATCAAGTGTGTGTCTTTTGCTTTCTTGCCCTAAGTGCCCCAGGTATGCCCAGACGTGGGTCTCGGGCTAACTGTGCCACTGGATTCAAGCTACCCTGGCTGATGAGGGGTAAAACCCCGAAAGCGGTCCTAGGAGGCTTGTTTCCGGTCCAGGGAGGACCTGGCTTGGCAGTTCGGGCTGGACTGTTCCTATGAGGCACGGGGTCAAGACTGATTTGCATATGGCCAGGTCTAAACTGGGGTGGCATGGTGAGCAAATGAATGATGGATTTAACCCAGATCTCTTGACTGGGGGTGAATGTTTTGATTTGTTCTGCATTCCGTCCATCAAGTGTGTGTCTTTTGCTTTCTTGCCCTAAGTGCCCCAGGTATGCCCAGACGTGGGTCTCGGGCTAACTGTGCCACTGGATTCAAGCTACCCTGGCTGATGATGGGTAAAACCCCGAAAGCGGTCCTAGGAGGCTTGTTTCCGGTCCAGGGAGGACCTGGCTTGGCAGTTCGGGCTGGACTGTTCCTATGAGGCACGGGGTCAAGACTGATTTGCATATGGCCAGGTCTAAACTGGGGTGGCATGGTGAGCAAATGAATGATAGATTTAACCCAGATCTCTTGACTGGGGGTGAATGTTTTGATTTGTTCTGCATTCCGTCCATCAAGTGTGTGTCTTTTGCTTTCTTGCCCTAAGTGCCCCAGGTATGCCCAGACGTGGGTCTCGGGCTAACTGTGCCACTGGATTCAAGCTACCCTGGCTGATGAGGGGTAAAACCCGAAAGCGGTCCTAGGAGGCTTGTTTCCGGTCCAGGGAGGACCTGGCTTGGCAGTTCGGGCTGGACTGTTCCTATGAGGCACGGGGTCAAGACTGATTTGCATATGGCCAGGTCTAAACTGGGGTGGCATGGTGAGCAAAAGAATGATGGATTTAACCCAGATCTCTTGACTGGGGGTGAATGTTTTGATTTGTTCTGCATTCCATCCATCAATTGTGTGTCTTTTGCTTTTTTGCCATAAGTTGGCAGGTTATGCCCAGACGCGGGTCCCGTGCTCACTGTGTCACTGGATTCAAGCTATGCTGGATGATGAGGGGTGAAACCCCAAAACCGGCACTAGGATGCTTGTTTCCGGTCCAGGGAGGCCTTATAGGCAGCCGGTCCCCATCCCCAGGACAATGGCGATGGACAGAAGTCCGTCCTCCATCGTCATCAGTCTCATAGTTCTGTATAAAAGCAATATTTAATTCATTGTAGTCACAATGTCAACATGTTGTATTTGCTATTGATGTACCCATGATCTTGAAACATCTAAAGCATGGAAAAGTACTGTTATTATGCATAATAACATTCAGATTTAGCTGTAAATATTGTGACTACAATAAGGTACCTTTGTTTATAAGACTGCAATGACGCTTGGGAACACCTCACATTGGTTTTGGGGCCCTTTCACATGTAAATTAATTTTTTTTATTTGAGATAGTTTTATTTTTTGTAAAGTGAGACTGAAAATAAATGTAAGACAGAAAATACAAAAGCAAAGTATGCAGGCCATTCTGAAATATAAACCTGTCAGTGCGGCATGTAGAACTATGTTTAAGATATACTGTGGCTACCAGACAGTGTACATTACTCAGGATAGATGAATGGGTAAACAGAGCAGATTGTAAATGCATTGCTGGGAGATACGTTTATGAGCTTATAGGGCAGAGTGTGCCGCAGATGCCAGTCTGCTGGTCTGATGAGGAAAGTAAAAGAAAAAAGGCGAGAAGAGAGAGAGTGTAGAAGGTAAAGAGAAGGCAGACAGAGGGACGCTACTCTGGGCAATGGTGGACTATTCACATTGTGTGGCACCGGGCAATGTCCTATGTGGGAAAAGAGCAGTGGAGAGGCCTATGGAGGAGTGTGGTCCTGTAGGAATTTATCAAGTGCATCCGAAAGTCGCCTTGGGTTTGAGGAGCCATGAGTGTTGGAATATAGTGTGTCTTCCCCACAATGCCAGCATAGGGGGGAATACTTCAGTCGGAGTTTGTACAATCTCTCTGGGGTCCAGTAAGTTTTATGAATAGACCAGACTCTGGCTTGTGCTATGGTAAGAGAAATGTTTGAGTTGAAGAGGGATTTCCAATTTTTTTGCCAGCTCATTTCATTAATGTGTAGATTGTTGGCAAGTGAAACTTGTATTTATGCCTCCAGAACATTTATTTCTCTTCAGGATTTTCATAAAGATTGTTGCTTTTTTCTTTGTCCAGACAAATTCAGATATGGCAATATCCACGGATTTGGAAAAGGTGATGGATAGGGTCACCGGGAGCATGCAAGAGATGAAATTGATTAGCGGAGCTATCATCATATTTATGGTACTCACACATCCCCACTATGTGATGTTTTTTGGAGAACAAGTGGAAAGAAGTTCTACATTTTGTGGAGAGTTTTTTGCTCAGTAAGGGTGACAGACTGTTTGGGTCCAAAGAGAACCAGATTCCTAGGTATTTAATAGCAGTCAGTTGCCATTTTAGACTCAGATCTCTAATGACCGCAGCAGTGCAGTATACATTTAATGGTAATACCTATATCTTTTCTTTATTTATAGGGAATATCCCGCCACTTGTGAATATCTATCCATTTCTGTCATAATAATTGGAATGGCATGGTAGGCATCCTCAGTATATAATAGGACACTACATGCCTGCCCGTATTGAAGTGAATACCTGTGATCCCAGGGTTGTTTCTGAACACTGATATTAACAATTCAATTACTAAGAGAAAGAGCAAAGAGGGTAATGGACACCCTTGTCAAGTGCCTTGTGAGAGAGTTAAGGGATAGGATAGGTGGCCATTTACCCTCACTTTTACAACCGGACCCGCGTAGAAAGCCATAGCCATCCATATAAGGTCCTCGCCAAGGTGGTACTTATGTAAAGTGGCATTTAGAAAGGGCCAGGAGGGCTTGTCAAAGGCCATCTCTGAGTTGGTGAGTGAACTAATTTGGTTCTTTCTAGGACATGGCAGAAGGTCCTGATATTGTCCGCTGCAAGTCTGCCCTTGAGGAAGACTGTTTGTGAGTTTGGCACTAGTCGATGGATAACCGATTCAAGTTACTGGCGTCAATTTTTGTCTAAATTTTGCAATCAACATTGATGAGGGAGATTGGTCTATAATTTTTAACATTTAGATGGCCTTTTCCTTCTTTAGGTGACACTACAATGGTGGCTTCAGTGCGGACCCAGAGATGCAGCCTGTGGAGGCAAATTAATGGAAGACAGTATGCAGAGAGTCCAACACCTTGTCAGCAAAAGTTTTATAAAATTTAGCTGTATAGCCATCTGGGCCAGTTGCTTTCCCAATTTTAAGAGAGCTTATAGATGCACTGACCTCTTCCTCTGTAATTGGTTTGTTGATAGCAAGAAATGAGGGGAGCTTACAGGAGTCAAGGTATTTGTTAATTTTAGAAAGGGGGATGGAGGCTTTTGAGTTATAGAGTTCCTCATAGAAATGTTTGAATGATTCCATAATGTCAGAGGTGGAAGTGGTAATATCTCCACTCTGGGTTTTTATGGCTGCTATAAGTGATTTGATTTTTTGTATATTTTGGCTAGGGCTTTACCAGGTTTGTTATTGTTACATAGCCGACTTGCTTTGATTACGTTAATTTACCTTTGGGTTCTCTGACTCAGGATTTGATTGTATTCATATTGTACTAAGCATAATTTAGGGACGAGCGCTGAGCCTTTGGACTGTCTAAGTTGGTAACTGAGGTTCCGAATAGACCGTTTAAGTTCTTTGAGTCGGTTGGGAATATCTCTATCTTTTAAAGAGGCCAAATGAATCAGAGTCCCTCTCAGTGTTTATTTGGGGGCATCCAAGCGGGTTGCGGCAGAAGTGTAATTTGGGAAATTTTCTCTGAGGATATTTTCTATGGCTGTCTCAATCTCTTTTTTGTTAGTGGGGTCATCGAGGAGGTCATCATTGAGATGCCATTGGCGGGGTGGCGGAGTAGTATCCTTCATTGTTAATTGAATAGACACACAAGCATGATCGTAGATTATAATATGTTCAATATTAGGAGCTTGGGTAAGGCGGAGCATCGATTTCCTCAACAGGATAAAATCTATGTGTGGGAATAAGTGGTGTGGATAGGAATAGAAAGTGTAGTCACTCTCGGTGGGATTGTGGAGACGCCAAACATCTACCAAATTGTTATTATTATAGCAAATACTCATTTGCTTATGTGCTTTGGTGCCCATAAACTTGCCCAAGATAATGCCCAAGTTATCTGGGAGTTCTGAGGGTTGTTGGTCAAGGTCTCTCCAGAATTCAAATGCGTTGTGATTTGGTGCATAGATATTTATAACGTAGAACTCCAGCTCCCTCTTTTCCTTTTAGGGATAAGCCACCTACCCAACTGTTCATGAATGTGCGTGACCACTGAAATGGCAGATTTGTTCACAGCTAGTGTGACCACGCCATTTTTCTTTTGTAGGGCTGTCGAGATACCAGTATCAGCAATCCAAGGGCTACAGAATTTTGCATCAAATACTGAACTCAGGTGAGTCTCCTGAAGCAGGATGATGTCTCCTTTCAGTTCATTGCAGTAATCAGCTATAACTCTACTTTTGACTGGCTGATTGAGTACTTTTGTGTTTAGCGAAAGTATATTCATGATGTGTGCCATGGTGAGTATTTATAGATTCTTAGGACATTAGGAGATGGTATAGCAGGACTAAAATGTGTAAACACCCTGGGGAAAGGGTGTTAACGGAATGTTTGATACATGTGAACCACCATACTGGACTCGGAACCTGGATGAGTACAGAATGCGCCATTAATAAGAGATGGGGAGCTGCCTAGGTAGACAAACTGGGGAGCCTCAGGTAGCCATGGAAAGGAGGAGGATAGAGAAAGCTAGAGTGAATGAAGAAAAGGAGAATTCCAGCGGAACAGAAAATTGCATGGAAACTGTAACAAAATCAACAAAACCCACAAACACCCTTTTTACCCACCCACCACCCCACCCTCGGAATGCGTATAGTATGTATTCCTCTACCCATGTTCTATCTGGGATACACTGACCCATGAGAGCGCTATCTCAATCCAGCTCTGAGGCTATCCATGTTCATGTGAGATGTCTTGGCTATATAGGTATGTTTCAATTTTGACTATGTAGTCCAACATCGGAATGAGGCGGAGAATATCCCTTCAGGTTTAGGAGTATGTTTGGATGACAGGAGGAGAGATATTAAAATTGCTATATATATGGGGAGTACCAGAGTCCTAACAGACAGGAGCTCTAATAGGATACCAGAACCCTAAATATTGTTAAATCAGAGGATAACAAAACAATATCCAATGAGGATGTTTCTTGGATGAAGAAATAGGAACGTAACCTTCATAAGAAACGCGGATAGTAACAACGTCATATATGCGGATACGTAGTATTTAGTGTGTCACAGAACATTTTACATAACAAGTGCAAAAATACACTGCAATATTAGTGTAACGCAATATCAAGCGACATAAAACAGTGAACATACTTAATGTTTTGCGTAATAAAAGTATAACAATATACCTAAATACTGCTCAGAAGAGGTACATAGCCATAAAACGTGACTTGCAAGGCTGGTTAAGCCAAAAGCCAAGCAGACAATACTGAGCAGACCTAATAGTCACATAAACCTTGCTATATATACATTGGGAGAGTAACAGTTAAGCAGGCATGAGAGTACAGTGATAGCAATACAACGATCTTACGTAACCGACGGAGAGGATCTGGGAGCAGGATCGAGATCGGTTGCTCATGAACATAAGGATCAGCCAGACGCTTAGGGCCCGATTCCGGTCTCGGTTGGAAAGCAAACCGAACGGCTCATGTCCGGAATGCTTTCCGTACGACTCGTGTCAGTGACTTCAATGGGAGCCTGTGTACCGAACGCGTACACAGACTCCCATTGACAAAAGGGGTTGTTGGGGATCATCGTACACCCTGTGGCAGGCACCCCTTGGTGCCTGCCACACTGTGCATGGTCTGAAAGGGGGGACCCATGGGTACCCCCACGGGCAGGATTCGGAGGGCCCCGGGTGAAGGGAGGCTTGCTATGGGCCCCCAAAGACCGATTCCGGCAGCCTTTTCGATCCGGGCACAACGACTCGTAAAGGCAGTCCGAATCGTTCATCGTACTTGCTCGCATGGAAAGCCTACTTCATAGAGCTGTACAATTCGGGTCCAGAGGGCTCTCTCTTTCCGTATCCCTTCCGGAAACAATTTGGTCAGTGCTGAGGGTTTCCAGGCATCGTACTTGGTCGTTCGGAATTGGGAATGAGTCGGTCGGAAACAAGGGCTCCAGATCGGTTTAGGTAAAACCAAATCCGATTTGGAGCCCTTTTAACCGAGATCGGAATCGGGCCCTTAATGTCTGAAGTGTGACAACATTACCCTGATGATGTGGTCTTCATTGTGGAAGCACTATGATCTTGTCGATGGAACATGCCATGCCTGCCATGAGATCAAAGCTGGAGAGGGAGGAAATTGAGCACAGCAGAATCTGAAGAAAGTAGATGGTTATCACATGTTCATAACTGACAGAACTGAAGAGTCTAGAAAGTTTTGTAGTTCACATGGTTCTGTGAAGATCAAAGTTTCCCCATGGAAGACAATCCTGAACTTTGATGGTCTTGCAAAGACATACAGGATGTTGTGATCCCTCAGAGGTTGACAGATAGATAAGAAGCCTTTCCTGGTTGTGACTTTATCTTTTGAGTAGTCTTGCACAATGTTAAATTTGGAGCCATTCCAGGTAATCTGTTGAACCTTCCACGTATGGGCAAGTATGATTTCCACATGGTGGTATCGTAGCGGTCTGAAAATCATTGCTCTGGGACACATGTTAGTTGAGTCGGAGCATGATTTTCCCATAGAGACGCAATGGGCCCATTCTATTTCAAAGTCTCTGTTGAATTTAATTCCCAGTGTGCCAGGTAGCCAGGCCTCCAGAAACTCGACACATGAGTTGGCATCATCCTCCACCTTTTCTGCGGTTACGATATTCCAGCTCCAAGATGTCTCTTGTAAGGGATTTGATATTGCTGATTGCATGATCCAGTTTAGTTTTCTCATTTGACATGGAATCCTCCAGCAGACCGATCCTCATTTCTGCCTCTGAGATTTAGCTTTACATGTTCGGGAAGTCATTCCTTAGGGCCTGTATATCCAAATGCATAGCATCTGTGTTTGCCTTAGTGTCTTGTGCGTGGTCGTGAAATGCATTGAAACATTGCAGCATCATCTCCATACATGCAGCCGAGTCTGCCTTTGCTTTAATCGGAGTTTCTGGTATTGGAGGATCCGCCTTAGAGTACTTTAAGGATGATTTGTTATCTCTGGAGTCCTTTGAGTTTTTATTTCTATGATCAGCCATCACGCTTCAGCACCTTGAGGTATGAGGAGAGATGCTGTAGATTTTGATCTGTAGGTGCAGAGTCTTGTAGCGAATTCTTAGGGTGGTCTTCCCCCAAATGTTTGCCTGCTTACCTCCACTTTTTGCTGTATCTTTTTGCTGGCTTTAGGACTCTGAGCACTTTACCATTGCTAACCAGTGCTAAAGTGCATGTGCTTCTCCACTAAACAAGATGACATTGGTGTATACCTGATTGGCATATTTAGGTTACCTGTAAGTCCCTTGTAATGTGGTATACCATATACCCAGGGCCTGTAATCTAAATGCAACTAGTGGGCCTGCAGCACTGGTTGTGCCAGCCACACAAGTGGCCTTTTAAAAATGTCTCAGGCCTGCCATTGCAGGGCCTGAGTGTGCAGTTTACTGCCAGTTCAACTTGGCATTTAAAATCACTTACCAAGCCTTAAACTCCCCGTTTATTACACATAGGTCACCCCTAATGTAGGCCCTTGGTAGCCCTGTGGTCAGGGTGCTGTGCAACTAAAACATAGGACATGTACTTTCAAGTTTTACATGTCATGGTAGTGACAAACAGCTATATTTGCGTTTCATTACAGTGTGGTCTACTCATCTAATAGGCTAGCATTGTGAATTCCTTAAAGCACTTTTAAGCTGTAATTCCTGATTAGAAAGGAGTAGATGCATCATGCTTAATTTCTTTGTAATGGTAATGATAAATACTCTTTAGTGGTAAAGTTGGATTTAACATTACTATTTTGGAAACACCACTTTTCGAAAGTGGACATTTCTCTGCTCTTAACTTTGCTCTGTGTGCCTGCAGCCTGTCTCCAATAAACGTCTGGGCTGGATAACAGCTACACTTTATGCATTACCTCTAGACAGCCACAAACACAAGAAGGATGGGTATGGCAGAGGACTCATCTGCATTCGGATAGCTTCCTGGACAAGAAGAGGGGTAGGGAGCTGACACTTACATCTGAATAGGCTGTGTTCTGTCCTTGTACAAAGGACTGATTACCCCCCACAGACAGCCTGGCAGAAAGGGCTGGGGAGAAAGGGGACCTTTGTACTTCAAGGAGCTGCTTTGAAGTCACCCCCCACTTCAAAGGCACATTTGGGTATAAGTACTTGGGCTCTGACCCTACCAAATCAGTCCACTACTGGACCTGAGAAGAACTGTGCTGGAGTAAAGACTGCACTGTGCTGTAAGGATTGCCACTTTGCTATGACAGACTGTTCTGAGGAACTACCGCTCTGCTTTGCTGAGCTGCCCGCTGCCTGCTGATCTCTGCCCTGCTGAGGACAAGGACTGGACCCTTCTCACTTGAACCCGGAGTGACTCTAAGGGCTTGCTGGATTGCATCCTGTATTCTGAAGTCTGGGGGTCATAATACACTTTTTGCAACTCTGCTGGTGCTGCTGGATTCTGCCACCTGTGAGTCCTACCCTTGCCTGAGGTGCCCCCTCTAGCCCTGGTTCTCAAAAGTAGGTTCTGCAGCTGTTTTGCTACAAAACTGCTGCATCGTCCCACTGCACAGATCGGAACAGAGGCAGTGCCCTTCGAGGCCAATGCAGAGCCCATCCAAAGACATCCCTGTACAGCTCAACGTTCCGAAGACATCCCTGCTCGGCTTGATGACAACTCTGCATTGATCCGAGGTTCCAACTGCGATGCTCGATTTCAATGCATCAACTCAACTGCATGAAACGGAACTGACGCATCGGACTCTCGACAGCGACGCTTTGCTCCATCCAAGGTACTTTGTCAGCAGGACCTGTTTGAGTCCCGTAGCCAGCCTGCCTGAACTTGGATTAACCCTGGGCTAGCACGACCTCAAGTAACCTTTTAGCACACTTGACTTCTAAGCACTATTTTGGTTTATTCTTTCAAAATCCATAAATCCGGTTCTTCTTATTAGATTTTTGTCTTTTTGGACTTGATATTCTCATAAAAATATTCTGTCGTTCTTTAAACCTGTATAGAGTCTTTTGTGGTGTATTCATTGTGTTACTGTGTGTGTGTGTTGCACAAACACTTTACAGATTACCTCTTTAGATAAGCCTGACTTCTCTGTGTCAAGCTACCAGATGGTGAGCACTGGTTATCTTTTAGTGTGTATCTAGCTTACCCTGAGTAGGATTGTGATCCCTATTTGGACAGGATGCATACCTCTGCCAACTTGAGACCCAATTTCTAACATAGACTAACTGCCATGCTTGGCTTATACTCTGTCAAGGGCACGCACAATGGTCCCATCCCTACAAGGCACCTAGGATGTGTGACAACATTCACACTGTCTAAAGTGCTATGACAAAAGAGTCACATGTCAGTACCCTTCACAATATGAATCCTTCCGCAATCTAGTCACACACCATGAGACCAACCTAGTGCGACTAAAGGTTTATGAAAAACTTTGGGGGATATTCACAAGGACTTATCTCTGATTTATCTCCACCTTAACTCATCATAAGTGGAGATAGATTTAACAGCCCATTCACAAGCGGGTGCAAACTGCAGACATCGCCAGTATTCCCGCGACAACTGCCCCAAAATTTAACACCACGGTGGACACCACCAACTAACCCTAATGAGATGCAGAGTAGGTGTTCCCGTGCAAAAAAACACGAAAAAACCACAACACCACTTTCACAACGAACTGCCAGATCTGCGATGCGAACCAAAAACAGGCGATAAGCAGCGGTAGCACCAGGGATTTAACACCTGCCTTTTGCTGGTGTAAAGCAGGACGACTACCTGCAGCATGAAAGGGAGCCCAGCCAAGAGCCACACCTGAAGACACACAGATGCCATGGAGACAATGATTATGCAGCTCTGATACCCATGAGGGCCACAACACCCACTGCCACCCCCCCAGCCCCCCCTGCCCCCACCCGACATACACATACCGTGCACGACACAAGAGCCGCAAAAAGTGCCTGATGACGCACATTGACAATAAATAACACACGTGTGGCCAGAAGAACGAGAAACAGTCACACAGCACTGAAGTAACAACCAAAACCTTTATTGAAATACAACACAAAACACCAATGCGGAAGACTCCTGTCGGGTCCGTCCGGGACAATCTCGATGTCACAGCCTGGAAAACAAAGCACAAAATCAGAACGTGTGCCATGCGCACATCAAAGGAGCGATACACAGAGAAACAGAAAATGAAAGAAAGGCAGAGAGAGAAAGAGAGTGAAGGAAAGGAAGGGAGAGAGAGAGAGTGATAGAGGGAAGGAAAGGAGAGAGAGTGAGAGTGAGAGAGAGAGAAGGAAAGGAAGGGGGAGAGAGAGTGAGAGAGAGAGGGAAGGAAAGGAGAGAGAGTGAGAGTGAGAGAGAGAAGGAAAGGGAGAGAGAGAGTGAGTGAGAGAGGAAAGGAAGGGAGAGAGAGAGAGACACCGCCGCCCCTGTGCACCCAGGCCCCACTGTTCACCTGCTGCCACCGGTGTGTCTCCAACCACGTGCCGGGATACACTGTAAGCCACCAGGTCTGCAACCTGTAATCGAGGCCAGAGTCAATCATGGCAGAGTCCATCACACAGCACACGGCAACAACGCCTGTCCGTCCCTGCGCACGGATGCAGCCGCACCCCACCCCCTCTCGCCGGCCAGCGCTGGCTGTCCGCACTTGCGCACCCCGGGCCCACTGCTCACCTGCCACCAACGGTGTGTCCACCAGTGGGCACACCACGTGCCCGTGCAAGCTCCAGGCCCCGGTCCCGCCACCATGGCATGGTCCACATCATGCGGAGCCGCCCCGCGGCACAGCAGGTCCCACACATGATGCTGAGTCCTGAGTCATCAATGGCAGAGACCACATCAGTGCACACGTCATCATCGCAGCCTGCACACCCGCTCAGCTATTTCGGTGCCACTAACCCTGTGCAACCCCAGTCAGCACCACGTGGTGATAGGCCTGTGACGGGCGCAAGGCTTTGGGTGTGACCAACCCTGTGCGCAACAACTCATGGGCCCTTTATGATTGCGAACCGTGGAGCGTCCATCATCCAGTCACCACCGGCAGTGGGGAATGTGACGTTGTCGGCCCCTTATATTGGCGGGGTCACATGGCCTGTGACGCCTGTGCCGGATGGGTGTGGTGTGTGTGCAAACCTGCCCTCAGGGAGTGGCCGTGACATGCTGACAACTAGACCAGTGACCTGCATACCACCAGTGTGTACGCCTGCGACATGTAGCTATGTGGGCCCCCCTCTGAGCGTAGGCGGAGTGGTCTGGCCTGGTGTATGCCGGACCAGCGCAGGGCTTGCAACAATGACTCGGGGGCTCAGGGCGTGGTTCAGTCCATGTCCGGACAAGGAAGTGACTAATGCGTGTGTCCCTGTTGCAGTGTCCACGGCAAGCAGAACACAATAGGCAATGTGGCACACTGTGACTGGCATCCCACTACATGAGCATCATTGACGTGAGGGAAATCACTGTCCCTACATTCATCCACACATTCATACATGAATGATGAAAGACATGACACAGCAGTGCGTTTCTGGATGTTTATTGCACATCCGGTGGAGTATTGCAGCTGGAGCAGTACAGGTCCATGCCAAGCACACTACACAATATGGCCCGTGGAGGGCCAGCCAGAGTCCATCCGGGGATGACAAGTACTGCGGAAGAGGAAGGGTACAGTCCGCAGTCTGGTCGCCGTGTCATTGGTCATCGAACAGGATATGGCAGTCCATGTCGCGGTCCAAGGTGAGTGCAGCGGAGTGTATCAGGGGTCAGTGGCAGGTCATAGGGCCATGTGCGGCACCAAGCAGAAACAGGCAAGGTGGCGGACATGAATGCTAGTGCCTCCTTCTGAACCCAAGCCCATCCACGTCCTCCTCCTCGGAGGTGTGCTCTGCCCCACCTGTGGGTGTTGCAGTACCGGCTGCGGCACTGTGTGCCACTGACACATCAGGGGCCGGAGGAGGATTGTCGGCCACACTGTGTGGCAGTGACACATCAGGTGCCGGAGTGGATACACCTGCCGCACTGGGAGGCACTGACACACCAGGGGGCGGAGATGTAAATGGTGTGGGGGCAGCAGCATTCATCATCGCCACGCCTTGTGGCAGCAATGCCATGATGAGGACATGCAGGGCCTGGTAGATCCCAGCTACATTTTGCTGATGTTCAGCGGTGGCTGCCATCCTTTCCGCCTCCATCCGCACCATGTCCTCCATGAGCCTCCGCATGTGTGCCAGCTCACGGCTGGAATCGCTGGAGCCACTCTGAGCGGACAGGTGTTCTTGTCTGCGAGTCAGGACTCCAGCGATGTCAGTCATGGCTCCTTGGAGACCATGGAGCGGGCCGTGGGTGTCCATTAGGGACTGGAGCTGGTCCTTGATGGGACCTAGACACCCATGGATGGCGTCCAGTTTGGTAGCCATGAGGTCGAACACCACCCGCACCTGCTCAGCCGTCTCCCTCTGGCCCTCCAGCACACGGCGTTGGAAGGCCATGTGTTGTTCCTGGGGGTCTTGGGAGACAGCCGGGGTTGTGGGTGCCTCCTGCTGGGTGGTTTGTGGAGTGGGTGGGGTCTCCTCGATGCAGCTGGGCTGCCCTGGTCCTGGAGGTGATTGGCGGATGAGTTCAATGATGTCTTGGAGGGCTTGGGTGTCGATGCTGGTGGTGTCCTCCTCGTCATCAGTGAAGAGTGGCTGGGACTGCTCTGCAGGAGGTGTTGACGGTGCCCCTGCAATGTGAAGGGGAGATGGTGTATCACAACGTGTCTGCATGTATGTAGCCACATGGTACAGGTTTACATTCAGACAGCATGGCATTGTACATTGTGACAGTCTGTGGCTCAGGGCCTGTCATAGGGATTCTGCACACACAGAGCTATGCACAGATAATAGAACCTCGGAATATAGTGGTGAGCCAACCATAACCCTTAGCACCTAAAACCCCAACCCAACTAGCCTTAGCGTCCCATTAGCACCAATGTACCAATGATTAGACAACCCAGAACACGGTATCTCTCTCTCAGGACTCGCAGAAACAAGAACACTCTTTCGTCCCTCACTCGTACCTGTCCACAACATGCGTAAGAAGAGACACTGTATAGGTTAAAATGTTTATTTCAACTTACGTGCTCTAAGATACAGTACACGTGTCAGTACTACTAGCATAATACATATGAATAATATAATCAGCATAGTTACAACTCCATAGAATACGAACGGGGA
Source organism: Calotriton arnoldi (assembly GCA_963921515.1). NCBI lineage: Eukaryota > Metazoa > Chordata > Amphibia > Caudata > Salamandridae > Calotriton > Calotriton arnoldi. Next base: position 160,771 of record CAWUFW010004540.1, on the reverse strand, counting down.
AAGCATCTCATAAAGCAGTGGATATATGTCTAACTAACATTACCACCCTCCCCGTGCTGGAAGCCAGTTTATTATGAAAATAGAAGACCTCTGGGCTTTGACTAGCGAACCCCCAAACCTCAGTCTCTAGATGCAAAACTACATCAGCAGACAATCACAGCTCTTCTCTCTGGAAAGGTTGTCTCCAAGTGTGCCCAGCGTGGGCCAACCGCAATATTAAAAACACACTAACTTTTCCATGGCAGCTGTACCTAGTGTTATGTCTAGGTGTGAGGGACTGGCCAAATCAGCAAGACAAGGAAACGTTGTTATTCGACCTTGTACATGTTGTGCAGTCTGAGCCCAAAGTGAACAGGAGAAAAGGTGAAAGATAGAAAATGCAGACAGTGCAAAAAGAACTTGGCAAGAGCAGAGGTCGAGAGAACAACAGCTCAAAGTAACGTGTGCAAAGAAAAGCATTATGGCAGCCAGGCCCAAGACAACTTAGCAAGGCAGGCCAGGGCCAGGATGCCACAAACCACAAGACACCCTCCCATGGGCAGTCCATCGGCCAAGACAAAGGACGAAGACAGAGTTCAAAAGGGCCGAGCAGAACAAAAACACCGGTAGGCTATGTAGTCCCCATGAGGGAGAGGGACAAAAAACAAAAGTGTCCAAGGACAAATGAGAGCCAGCAAGGCAGGTCTTTCAATCCAGGAGCGTGTAAGAGCAGAAAAACGCTATAGCATCCAGGAGGACATCATTGGAAGTGTCTGAAAACATAGACGCCATCCAGTCCATCAGATCAAACGAGCAGGAATGTTCCTCAGAGGACGGAGCATCCAAAAGCAATGCGGGACAGCTTGCGTGATATTCAATATAGCTCTGTTGTAGGAGATCCTGAGCAGCCGCCCAGATATCCCATTGTGCCAAAATCCCAAGTGCAGCCGCACGCGTCATACAGCCAGTAACGGAACAGTCCTGTTCGTGGGCCTCTAAGGGACCCACCAACCGAACAAAATCCGGAACAGACACCGACGAATTGGAGAGGCAATAATCCATGGTCCAGGTGAAAGGACAGCGGATGCAAGACATCACAGGTTGCACGCAAGTGAAATACGCAAAGCGAAATGAAAGGGTATATGACACACTGATGTTCGCCAATGGCAGAACACCGAAACTGTCCAGGAGTCGCTCACGGAGCAGCTGGAGGTGTTCGGGATCGAGAAGGGCCCATCGGTGAGCAGCCATTGCGCAGAAAACAGACCAACAACAAGACACCAGCCGCCAAGGCGAGGATCAATGGGAATCCACCAAAGACGCTGGAAAATATGGAATGAATGAACGCCGGTATCACACCGAAAATAGTTTGGAAGGTGGACACCAGGCCGGACCCCACAACTTTAAAAAAGTGCACCAGACCCTCTGTGTTTGATGCGTTAAAAATACGATGAATCAACTCCCCAAAATGTTGGGGGAGGTCAGTGTTCAAAAGGGCCTGTATTTCACTGTGGGTACTCGCCACCTGGAGAATGAATGTCTCCCGGGCGGATGTGAGCATAACCTCCTCATTTAATAATAGGGCCTTTATTCTGCTCAACTTATTGAAATCTGCCTCCATGGTTGGAATGGAAGGCCAAATAGAATTATCAACGATGTCGTGAGGGGGAGGAAAAAGCACATTCTTGAGCAGACAACTCTGTGCGAAACAGTGACAATATACGGAATGCCGGCTTGTAAGCCACAACAGTCTTCGTTATTTAAAAGCAAATAGCTACCATTGGTAAGCAAAGTAAAGGTGGGAGAAATAGCAGGAGCAGGAATACCTTTTAGCACACATGCAAGATTTGGAACGGAAACGCTACAAGCTCCGTGCAGCTTAATATGTTTACAAATAAGTGAAAGACCTACAGTTGAATCACAAGACTCCCCCGTGAGAAAAACTTCCTTGCCGTCTCTAAGGCATTTATACATGAAAGGCAAGGACCAGAGTTCATGCAGGAAGGCACTACCCAAAGGCTGGAAACGGCCCACAGGATAATGTTTCATGCATGAGCTAAATTCAAACAAGGAAAAAGGTAAAGCGATAACCCCATGAACTAACCACACAGCAGAATCTAGTTCTGCTACAGAGAATGGTAAAGGATCCACTTTTTCAATATGTAACAAAGTGTACGATGCATCTTTCATGGACATAAACTGCTGTTTCTCAGTCAAATTAAAAGGCAGAAATAGGGCGGTGGTGTTCAAGAAATTCCAAGGAACTTTGCCTAACTTCAGGGTTTGCAAAGTCCACGCAAACTGCATTACTGAACGCAATTGATTTTGACCATGGTACAATATAGAAACATCATCTTGTACAATATCAACAACAGAGGACACAATATTCTCTAAAGTGTAAATGCGGGAAGACAGGGTATTAATACTATTGTCAACAACAGCAAGCACCTTTTCCAAATTTGCTTGGTCTATTTCCCGAAGACGGGATGCAGCTTCCATTTGTGATAGCTTCCAGAGTTCATTATACGCCTCATAAATGAACCGCTTCGGTCGTGGACCATGAGGCCCCAAAACAAAGTCGGACAGATCAATGTTGCCTGAAAGGAGGGATAAATGCTGTTTTACAGAGTCTAGGGACGAATGCTGCAACCACTGTTTGCATAATTTACCAACAGAATATGTGGTGACAGTACGGGAATCAGAAAACCTCGGATCAGGCCTGTCCTGTTTGTCTCCAGGAACTGAGCCGTGAAAACGCAGTTGGCATGCATTAGACGATATGGGCCATACCAACCAGGGTGACTGTACAAGTGTAGAAACATTAAATGAATTGTCCTGAAACATGGCCTGCAAAGTCGCAAGGGACAGATTAAAACGCAAACTATCATTGGGAGCGCTTGACAGGGATGGTAGGGAAGGTGCGTTTAATTGTTTAGTAGTAGCCAAACCCCAAACATGTAGTCTGATAGATGGAAGCATTTAGAAACACAATCTTGGGCTGGGATAAGGCAAGCACGGTGCAAAGCCTCTGTGCCCTGCACCTGCCATGGCTTTGAGCCCCAGATTGATTTCAAATCTACAGTGTCCTTCCAGTACTCATAACCACCCACAGCCAAGGCTTTCAAAAAGGAACCCGAATAAAGTAATTTTGTGTGGGTCAACATGATTTTCTGAGTTGCTGGGGCATTCAGTTTAAAATAATAGGACCTAGGGTTTGATCGATTGAAATCAGTGAAATAGGTAAATTTATTTCTAAGGGTCTGTGAGCTACCCGGTTTGGGGTTTGGGCAATGTTCCAATTGGATATAGGTAACAGGACTACGTAGTGCACTCGGTTTATGGAGAAAATGGTTGCCCCAATGCTGGTAGCAGTACAAATCGGCATAATTTTGCAGAATTCATATACAAATCCTCGGCATTAAAAGAAGCATAATATTTTAAATCAGCAAATAATGCTTCAACGGCATGCACATCCCAATCGTCAGAATGAATATTACTTTTTACTACATCACCCATCGAAACTCGCAGGACATTTGGTACATTAATAATTTCTGTCGGACCATGAATTTGAAAGTTTACCGCATCCCATACGATGCCATCAGCAACTGGAAACGCTGAAATGTTCACAAATGTGTGGTCACGCTTCATGATGTGAGAGGAGGAATGTGGAGCCAAAGTTCCAGTAACACTGTTCACAGCAGAGCGTTCAGGTAAATAGTGACCATTGATGAGTAGAAAAAACACTGTGACAAAGCCAATGGACATGAACAAAAAAATCAAGAAAAGCACCAACCAGAGATATGTCCAGGGTGGAACCAAAAATTGTCTCTAAACCAGGATACAAAAAGACTGAACTTGGACGGGACATTTGAAGAGGTGGAATCCGAGTCAAAGGAGAAACGTGTCGGGCTCAGTGGCGTGGTTGGTTGGTGTGCCACCGACTCTGTTGCGGGATAGGTATACTCGTCCTCGTCGATGCAGGGGATGCAGGGGTTCGAATATATTTTCAGGCAAATCAACCATCTCCATGGTAACACCAGTGACCGTTCGGGCAGGAGTGCCTCGAACACATGTCCGATAAATGGCAGGACAAGAGACCACCGGTGTAACACTATTCAGGATCGGCCAGATGTTGTAGCTTGACATTTTCCACTGAGATGTATCTGTTCTCCTTGCGACCAGGAAGCGGTGGTAAGATTACTGTACGTGTTCCCTTCAAGCCCAGAACTGGAACCGGTGCTCGAAAAGAGGGGCCGAATTCTTTTCTGTTCTCCACCTTCTCTCGAACCAGTTCGCCAATCTTCGGAAGCCAGCCGGCAACCGGAACCTGCAGAGCAGGGTCTGTGGCTGAAGGCAAATGTGCAAGTGCAAGTTTGTCTCGGGCTTCTTGTAAGTCCTGTAACATAGCAGAATGGTTATCTACATCAAACTTGGCGGATTGCGTTGCCATGTCTAGACCATCAAGGTCAGGCACAAACATTCGTATGCCGAAAAGCATTTCGTATGGGGTCCGCCCACCCAGAGGTCTTCTAGGGAGATTATTAAGTGCACGTTGTACGGTATACAAGTGGGCCAGCCAGTTCCTGCCAGTACCTATAACTCTAGCTGTCAAGGATTGCTTTAAGTCACGGTTCATTCGTTCAACGATAGAATTGCCCTCAGGCCTATACGGAGACGAAAATTTCACCCGCACACCCAATGAACCCATTGCGTCCTTGTAAGCCTTAGAGGCAAACGCCGGACCTTGGTCAGAATGGAAGGTGCCGCATGCGAAAATTCCCACAAAGACACGCAAATCCCTGATGACATTTCGAGCATCAGCACTCCGTTGTGGCCAGACCCAGATGAACCGTGTGCACGAGTCCACTGCCACTAAGATATATTTATAGGCAGTGTCTGAAGAAAATGGACCGCAGTGATCCAGGTAGACACACCCAAAGGGTCTGTTAGAAATGCCTAGCGAGGTCTGAGGTGGTCGTGTAACCGTGGAAGGCTTGATCTGTTGACAAACGTCACAGGAAAGCACATAAGTACGGGTGTCTTTATATAAACCACGCCACCAGTAACGCTGCTGTAAGATGGAAACTGTCGCAGACACACCTGCATGAGCCGAAGCCATGCCTTCGTGTGCTGCCGTTAACAAGGAAAGCCTGCGGTCCGCGTTGGGGATCAGCCGATCCCCAACGCCGGGTATTGTTACATAAGGAGCCTGTTCGGGACCTAATTGATAAGAATATTTGGAAGGAAAACCCCTAGGGTAATTAACGCCTTCCTTTGTCGCAGCAATAGCTGCCAAGATATCGGTGTCTATTTTAGACATGGATCTAGTAACTGCTGCTACTGAACACGTGACTACTGCTGATTTGGCAGCTTCATCTGCCAAACTGTTACCAACAGCGTGTGCGCCCACCCGCTGATGGCCTAGGGTGTGAACCACCTGTGTGAGCGGCAGACGTTGTTGTAATTCTGCCACTCGAACCCAAAGCGTTTTATGCTTGATTGTGTTGCCTTTAGCGTCTCTATAGTCGTTTTGCGACCAAAAGAACAGATTATCATTGTATGATTGAACACAGTAGTAAGAATCGCACACAATTAGAGTGGTCACATCAGGATTAACGAACTCAAGTGCAAGCACCAAAGCGCGCAACTCGGCCAATTGTGCGGTACTATCCCCTAGTGTCTGAGTGTGCACTACAGTGGATTTGAACTCTCCGTTCACAAAGGTACCTGCAACAATAGCACATGCGGCTGAATAAGCATGCTTGGACCCCGTGGCCGGTTGTGCCAAACCATCGGTGTAGATCACACAGTCGTAATCCTCAAGCGGCAGTAAAGACAGAGGAGGAGGATGCACGAATTCATACTGTAAAAACTCCTGAGTCTGAAGAGAAGAATCGAATATGAAAGTGACATCCGGAGACGTCAAAGATGTTGCCCATTGAATCCAACGGGGGTGCAAAGCTTTAGAGTTCGGTACACTTGCTTTGGTCACCGCCTCCAGGGCAGGATATGGTGTTACCAACAGAATGCGTTTGCTCTGTGCCAGTGCGCGCTCCTTTAGAATCGCTATTTGCACTGCTGTTAGAACTTTTTCTACAGAGGAAAACCGGATTTCCGCGGAAGTGTACAGATGTGACTTGTATGCGATGGGTACTGTATCACCTTCATTAAAGGTTAAGTACGTGAAACCCACTGCTCCTGGAATGATTCTAATCACCAGGTTTATGTGGTTATCACGCGTCAGAAGATACTTAGATTCAAGAAGGTCAGTCTGTAAAGACTGTAGAATGGAGGTATGCTCCGGAAGCCAACAAGACTTCGAAAAGGTAGGTTGTATCAAGGCATACAGTGGTTTGATACGCTGGGCGTATTCGGGAATGTATGTACGTCCGAAGTTCAAAAAACCCAGCAAGGACTGAAGCTTCTTCAGATTAGTAGGAGTGCACAGAAGTGCACATTTCTCCAGGAAATGGGGGGCTAAGCCCTTACCTTCATTGTTGAGCTCATAGCCCAAGAACAAAACGGTAAATTCAGCAATGTGAGATTTAGCAAAGTTAATTTTAGTAACCTTGAACCGCAAATTCAAGAATAATGCGGTCTACTCGGGTCAGATGCGGAAACAATTCGTCATCTGTCAGATAAATGTCATCTACGTACGAACATGCGTCTGGATCTATGCCGTCTAACAAAGAGACAACACGAGCGGCGAACACGCCTGGACTATTCTATGTAGCCCATAGGAAGACGCCTGAATTTGAACATTTTACCACCGGAAGTAAAAGCACACCATTGGCCACTCTCCGGGGCTAAGTGGTGCGTGTAGAATCCATTTGAAAGGTCAAGTGTCGTTTTATATTTTTTACGAACAAGACTGTCTACAAGCGCAGAACTATGGGTATTTTGCACCGCAAAGGTCCGACAATGAGAGTTCAAATGCCGGTAATCCAACACTAAGCGGTACGATCCATCGGGTTTAGAAACCGCGAAAAGGGGATTGTTCATAGGTGATACGCAGGTTTCGATTACTCCCTGATATTCCAACTGAGTCAGAATTTCGGAAACGGGGCCTTTGGCTTCACGTTTTATGGGATATTGGGGTTGTGGCTGCGGTAGTGACCGCAAAGGTATTTCATGGGGGAGATTCTTCGTCCCAACCCACGTGGTTGCGGTATAACGCAGGAGCCAGGGACACTGCCCACTCAGCTGCCAGAGCCTCCGCTTTGTCCTTTGGGACATGTCGAGAAAAGCTCGGAAGGATTGCCTCCTCCCCTGTACGTGCAGCTAGAACGAATGGGGGTGGCCAATCCACCTCCGCTAATAAAATGTCATATGAAGAGGTTAGATTTTCCCAAAAATCCCTTTAATAATACGCTGTATATCACCTTCAATTTGAATGACAATATTAAAAAGTCTATCAGGGGTGCCACTCTGGTGTCAGCTGTCTCGACAGTAATGAATGTTTCAGTTGCTGTCGCCTCCATATGAGGACGTAGCGCCTCCCGTACTATGGTAACTTCTGCGGCGCTGTCTAGGAGGGTTACTGCCCACGTCCAATTCAGGAGCCTCATTCTCACCGTCTGTGGCATATTTCGCTGTTACAGCGGCAACTTTCTTCTTCTGAAATTGTGGTCGAAAACGTTGAAAGTCTTCTGCTTTTCCTCTGACTTGTTGTCGAGGTTGGTCTCGTCCCTGGGGAGCCTCTCGGTCCCTCCCTCTATCCTGGCGGTCTCCTCCACCGGCCTGTGACGAAGTCTGTGCCTGTGAAGAACGAGGAGAACGCGCATCAGGGATCTGAAACCTATCCGGTGATTTAATTCTCGCTCTATCACGTAAATCATAAGTGCGTTCAGAAGAGACTGAAACCGGGGATGCGCCTCTCGACCCCGGCTTCTTTGTTGCTTACCCTGTTTTTTCAGCCTCCAACTCTTTTTAGTGAAGACTGGTTTCTCATCTTTCTCAGGCTGAGATTTGGTTTGTTGTTGTTGTTGTTGCGATTGTGTTTGCTGTTTTGCAAAAGGCTTGTTGCCCAGGCTATTTCTGCCAATAGTTTTGTAAGCCTGGGTAATAATTTTCGGTAATTCGCGAGGCCTGTCCAATTCTGGGACCAAAGCCAAAGCATTCGCTACTTGAAAGTTCACGGCATCGCCCTTGACATTCGCAAGGATCAGCTCCGCTACTACTTCAAACACTTCCACCAGTCTCATCCCTAATTCCACAGCCGCTTCAGGGCCATGTTCATCCTGTACTTTTTTAATTACGGAGGGGAGAACTGTCATGGAAGGAGTACCAAAACACTTAGAATATACTGCTGCGAATACCCTACCCCAGTTGTCACATGCTGTCAACTCGGGAATTAAGTCTTTTGGCAAACTAATCGTAAGAATGCAGTGTTTATCCACTGGGGTTGTGTGTGGAAAAACTGCCTCCAGCTTGTCAAATTTTTCTGCAAGCCAATAAGGAAAATCATCCTTATTTTGTGGACGTTTGCCCATCACCGAATTCACCATGACAGGACTTATGGTCACTCCGCTTGCAGCAGCTGGTTGGCCGGCAACTCCAGGAGCGGCTCCATGGATGCTGCCTGTAACATATCGCACTAAAGCTCGATGCACCTGCACCAAGGCCGCATACATAGTGCGCAGTTCCGCGACTGGTATAGTCATATAACGCGGATGTGGGGTGTACCCAGCCAAAACAGGCCAAGTGGCCCCCTCAATGGATAAGGGGCCTAAACGAACCATGGTAGTCGGTTGTGGAAGGGCGCCATTAAACCAAACACGGTGCTGCCAAGCCGTGAGCGGTACTTCAAGAGTAGTATACGGTCGATAGACAGCGGGAACATTAGTGGGTTCATATTCATGGAACAGATTATCGTTCGCGTCCACCGCTGGAAAAGTGATCCAAGAGTAGAACACCTCAAAGTGGAAAGCCGGATCGGCTTGAACCACAAAGACTAGGTCGACTCCCGTGTCTGGCACTCCATACACCCGTAAGTGATCCCGGAGTGCTGTGCGGCTATGCGCCGCTATGTCTATACCCGCCATTATTAACGGGTTTATTCGACAACCTTACAAGAGGCAGCACAAAAAGGGTTATGATTAAGAAACCTTTTTTAACAACTTCAAGCTTGAAAGAACCTACAAAAACTTCAATATAGGAGGTATCGCCGTCACACACGCTTCCGGAAGCGTACGTGAGGGGATTGTGGACAAGCACAAGTACTACTCAAGCGTCTCGCAGATAAGCCGCCCCACTCGTTGGTCGCGCCATGTCATAGGGATTCTGCACACACAGAGCTATGCACAGGATAATAGAACCTCGGAATATAGTGGTGAGCCAACCATAACCCTTAGCACCTAAAACCCCAACCCAACTAGCCTTAGCGTCCCATTAGCACCAATGTACCAATGATTAGACAACCCAGAACACGGTATCTCTCTCTCAGGACTCGCAGAAACAAGAACACTCTTTCGTCCCTCACTCGTACCTGTCCACAACATGCGTAAGAAGAGACACTGTATAGGTTAAAATGTTTATTTCAACTTACGTGCTCTAAGATACAGTACGCGTGTCAGTACTACTAGCATAATACATATGAATAATATAATCAGCATAGTTACAACTCCATAGAATACGAACGGGGAAAGCATCTCATAAAGCAGTGTATATATATGTCTAACTAACATTACCACCCTCCCCGTGCTGGAAGCCAGTTTATTATGAAAATAGAAGACCTCTGGGCTTTGACTAGCGAACCCCCATACCTCAGTCTCTAGATGCAAAACTACATCAGCAGACAATCACAGCTCTTCTCTCTGGAAAGGTTGTCTCCAAGTGTGCCCAGCGCGGGCCAACCGCAATATTAAAAACACACTAACTTTTCCATGGCAGCTGTACCTAGTGTTATGTCTAGGTGTGAGGGACTGGCCAAATCAGCAAGACAAGGAAACGTTGTTATTCGACCTTGTACATGTTGTGCAGTCTGAGCCCAAAGTGAACAGGAGAAAAGGTGAAAGATAGAAAATGCAGACAGTGCAAAAAGAACTTGGCAAGAGCAGAGGTCGAGAGAACAACAGCTCAAAGTAACGTGTGCAAAGAAAAGCATTATGGCAGCCAGGCCCAAGACAACTTAGCAAGGCAGGCCAGGGCCTGGATGCCACAAACCACAAGACAGGCCATGATCCAGAGTCATTGTGGTTGTGCACTGTGCTCTGCTTGATTGTGCATGTGTGCAATTGTGGCCATCTCCCCCCGTCCCCCCAGTACCTGGTGGTCACTCACCCTGTTGCGGTTGTGTTGTGTCCTGTCGAGCAGTGTCCGGTCCCACGACTCCTGCCACGGTCTCCACACTGATGACTGTCGACACCAGCTCCTCCATGTCATCCAGCTCCTGCTGTGGCGCAGGCCTCCCACCTCCAGTCTGCATTGTTGCCTTCTGGTTGGCTGCGAGTTTCTCCTTGGTCTTGCGCTTGATGTCATTCCATCGCCTCTTGACCTCGTCCATTGACCTCTTGTAGTCTCCGACGGCGTTCACCTTGTCCACGATGGCCCGCCATAATCCATTTCTGGTGCCCAATGACACATTGGAGGCGATGAACAGTTGTTGATGGTGTTCTATCACCTCCGTGACCAGGATCCGATTCTCCTGCGGACTGTACTTCGTCTTCCTCTTCTTCTTCTTCTTGTCCTTGCCCTTCCCTGTCACTGTGGTCCCGGGCTGGTCGTCCGGGGTACTTGTGGGGTTGCGCTCGTCCTCTGCGCCTGCTCCGGCTGCCTCCATAGTGCTTGGGTGTTGGTCATTTTGTGTTTTTTCTCCTTTTGTAGTGATTTTCCCGCCTGCCGTGTGTGTATGGCAGGCCTGGCGCTGCTTATCGCTGATTTCCTCATCGCGAATGGGCTCATCGCACGTTTTTTGGTGTTGGAGTTTGTGTTTTTATCACCGTCGAGGTGGTTGTATCGCGGACATTATCCGCGGTTTTAGGAGACTATCGCATGGTACCGCCATGTTGTGAATTCCACCTTAACACAGGGTTATTTTCCCACGATGGAGTGCGATGTGTAAAGTTGCGTTACCATTTTTTGGTGATATTTAGCACACGTTCTTATGAATATCCCCCTTTGTGTATAAAGTAATAAAGTTCATAGGCTTACACATATATGAATGGGGATAATAGACATCACCTACTAAGATAGACCTCACACACATTATCAAAAGCTTCTTAAATGTCACTACCTTTTGAAACCTCACTACCTTTTCTAACTGCTCACAAATTCCCTATCTTCTCACCTTATGCATGTTGATGGGCACACCTGCTTATAAAGATCTAGCAACTTACCCTCAACCACATGATTTCTATGCTTGCAGGCTTGAAAAATCCCAAGGCTATCGAGCCGCTTAGGGGTCAAAACACAACTTGTTTTTCCACTAATCAGTAAGAACTGTGCGTTTACGAATGTCATAAACTTAGAACAATGCCAGATTGATTCCATGCACCATTGTAGGATATGTTATCCCTTGGACCAGATAGCTCTCAATGTCACCTTTAGCCCCCTAAACCGAAACAGGGAACAAATAGTTCTGGCAACCAGTGAATATGAGAACTCTGTTCACTCAGGAACCGCAGTGATTTTAAACTTTCGCACAGTCACTTAAGCTTTCTTTTGTTCAGAGAAATATACAAACAATACACTGAGATGCGTTTTCAATATTTATTGAACTGGAGTGATTCTTGTATAGAATATATGGGTTGCGATGATTGATAGACAGAAGCAGATAAAAGTTATAATCAGTGTCAACACAGAGAATAAAACAAAGCGTTCCACAATCTTAATTAGACAGGTTATATATGCATACATATAAAAAGATTCTAACAATCTAGGGTACTCCTATGATGCAAATCCTAACCTGCATGTCTAGGGTGTGAATGTATGGTCTGCCAAGAAAACGCAATTCTTGATGATCTAACCCCTTTACCTGGTGGGTAAGAGTGTATGACCCCATCTTGCTCATGAACTGGACACACCTCATGGAGATGTCAGTCAGCTGCTAGACGAAAGCTTCAGCATGCAGGGACCACTTGAGATCAGCAGAAGTGTCTCCTCTGATTAGGTTAGGAAACAAAAGGCTATATATAGAAAACAGCATCCTTACCTTGGGCCCTAATTGTGATCAGGCAACCATTGTTTGTGTTCTACAGATAGCTGTGTGGCCAAATGGATGTAATAATAAACACATTTGTATTAAGCACGTGAGAGGCCTTGCTCAAATGCCAAGGCAGTGTGATAATATTCTCATGAAGTGTTCTATGTCAGCAAGGTCGGTGTTTCTGCTAAACCAGTCCAAGTGTCACAAATGCAAAATGTGTTTATTATTAAATCCATATGGTGACACAGCTGTCTGTAGGACAAAAACAATGGTTGCCTGTCACTTAATTCCAATAAAGGGAAGATACTGGAATTACGTATGCTGGTGGTTCTTTGCAGGTGTCCTTTGATGAAGAGCGCATGCTCGAAACGCGTCAGGACTGTTGCACGCAATGGGCACAACTTGGCTTCCCCTAATCTTTACTTACCTTGTGGGAGTGCGGCTCAACATGGGGCAACCTTTTCTTTTCATATTTGCGGCCCGCCTGGTCACGAGCCGACACCACCGCTGAGAGGGCGGATCCGTGCTGTGAACCTGTACAGTGCCAAACAGAGTAGAAGGTGATGGTTAGCACTGGGGGCAGTGCTTGTATGTGCACCGGATTGTTTTCGCCACAACTGCAACCTGCCAGCAGGCCACTGGGGTGAATACTTGAATGGACTTCCAGTCCCAAAATGCTTAGCGATATGCTCATCTGAGTGTGCTTGTAATTTGAAATAAAGGGAAGATACTGGGATTACGTATGCTGGTGGTTCTTTGCAGGTGTCCTTTGATGAAGAGTGCATGCTCGAAACGCGTCAGGACTGTTGGACGCAATGGGCACAACTTGGCTTCCCCTAATCTTTACTTACCTTGTGGGAGTGCGGCTCAACATGGGGCAACCTTTTCTTTTCATATTTGCGGCCCGCCTGGTTGCGAACCGACACCGCCGCTGAGAGGGCGGATCCGTGCTGTGAACCTGTACAGTGCCAAACGGAGCAGAAGGTGATTGTTAGCACTGGGGGCAGTGCTTGTATGTGCACCGGATTGTTTTCGCCACAACTGCAACCTCCCAGCAGCCCACTGGGGTGAATACTTGAATGGACTTCCAGTCCCAAAATGCTTAGCAATATGCTCATCTGAGCGTGCTTGTAATTTGAAATAAAGGGAAGATACTGGAATTACGTATGCTGGTGGTTCTTTGCAGGTGTCCTTTGATGAAGAGCGCATGCTCGAAACGCGTCAGGACTGTTGGACGCAATGGGCACAACTTGGCTTCCCCTAATCTTTACTTACCTTGTGGGAGTGCGGCTCAACATGGGGCAACCTTTTCTTTTCATATTTGCGGCCCGCCTGGTCGCGAGCCGACACTGCCGCTGAGAGGGTGGATCCGTGCTGTGAACCTGTACAGTGCCAAACGGAGCAGAAGGTGCTTGTTAGCACTGGGGGCAGTGTTTGTATGTGCACCGGATTGTTTTCGCCACAACTGCAACCTGCCAGCAGCCCACTGGGGTGAATACTTGAATGGACTTCCAGTCCCAAAATGCTTAGCGATATGCTCATCTGAGCGTGCTTGTAATTTGAAATAAAGGGAAGATACTGGAATTACGTATGCTGGTGGTTCTTTGCAGGTGTCCTTTGATGAAGAGCGCATGCTCGAAACGCGTCAGGACTGTTGGACGCAATGGGCACAAATTGGCTTCCCCTAATCTTTACTTACCTTGTGGGAGTGCGGCTCAACATGGGACAACCTTTTCTTTTCATATTTGCGGCCCACCTGGTCGCGAGCCGACACCGCCGCTGAGAGGGCGGATCCGTGCTGTGAACCTGTACAGTGCCAAACGGAGCAGAAGGTGATTGTTAGCACTGGGGGCAGTGCTTGTATGTGCATCGGATTGTTTTCGCCACAACTGCAACCTGTCAGCAGCCCACTGGGGTGAATACTTGAATGGACTTCCAGTCCCAAAATGCTTAGCGATATGCTCATCTGAGCGTGCTTGTAATTTGAAATAAAGGGAAGATACTGGAATTACATATGCTGGTGGTTCTTTGCAGGTGTCCTTTGATGAAGAGCGCATGCTCGAAACGCGTCAGGACTGTTGGACGCAATGGGCACAACTTGGCTTCCCCTAATCTTTACTTACCTTGTGGGAGTGCGGCTCAACATGGGGCAACCTTTTCTTTTCATATTTGCGGCCCGCCTGGTCACGAGCCGACACCACCGCTGAGAGGGCGGATCCGTGCTGTGAACCTGTACAGTGCCAAACAGAGTAGAAGGTGATGGTTAGCACTGGGGGCAGTGCTTGTATGTGCACCGGATTGTTTTCCCCACAACTGCAACCTGCCAGCAGGCCACTGGGGTGAATACTTGAATGGACTTCCAGTCCCAAAATGCTTAGCGATATGCTCATCTGAGTGTGCTTGTAATTTGAAATAAAGGGAAGATACTGGGATTACGTATGCTGGTGGTTCTTTGCAGGTGTCCTTTGATGAAGAGCGCATGCTCGAAACGCGTCAGGACTGTTGGACGCAATGGGCACAACTTGGCTTCCCCTAATCTTTACTTACCTTGTGGGAGTGCGGCTCAACATGGGGCAACCTTTTCTTTTCATATTTGCGAGCCGACACCGCCGCTGAGAGGGCGGATCCGTGCTGTGAACCTGTACAGTGCCAAACGGAGCAGAAGGTGATTGTTAGCACTGGGGGCAGTGCTTGTATGTGCACCGGATTGTTTTCGCCACAACTGCAACCTCCCAGCAGCCCACTGGGGTGAATACTTGAATGGACTTCCAGTCCCAAAATGCTTAGCGATATGCTCATCTGAGCGTGCTTGTAATTTGAAATAAAGGGAAGATACTGGAATTACGTATGCTGGTGGTTCTTTGCAGGTGTCCTTTGATGAAGAGCGCATGCTCGAAACGCGTCAGGACTGTTGGACGCAATGGGCACAACTTGGCTTCCCCTAATCTTTACTTACCTTGTGGGAGTGCGGCTCAACATGGGGCAACCTTTTCTTTTCATATTTGTGGCCCGCCTGGTCGCGAGCCGACACTGCCGCTGAGAGGGTGGATCCGTGCTGTGAACCTGTACAGTGCCAAACGGAGCAGAAGGTGCTTGTTAGCACTGGGGGCAGTGTTTGTATGTGCACCGGATTGTTTTCGCCACAACTGCAACCTGCCAGCAGCCCACTGGGGTGAATACTTGAATGGACTTCCAGTCCCAAAATGCTTAGCGATATGCTCATCTGAGCGTGCTTGTAATTTGAAATAAAGGGAAGATACTGGAATTACGTATGCTGGTGGTTCTTTGCAGGTGTCCTTTGATGAAGAGCGCATGCTCGAAACGCGTCAGGACTGTTGGACGCAATGGGCACAAATTGGCTTCCCCTAATCTTTACTTACCTTGTGGGAGTGCGGCTCAACATGGGACAACCTTTTCTTTTCATATTTGCGGCCCACCTGGTCGTGAGCCGACACCGCCGCTGAGAGGGCGGATCCGTGCTGTGAACCTGTATAGTGCCAAACAGAGCAGAAGGTGATTGTTAGTACTGGGGGCAGTGCTTGTATGTGCATCGGATTGTTTTTGCCACAACTGCAACCTGTCAGCAGCCCACTGGGGTGAATACTTGAATGGACTTCCAGTCCCAAAATGCTTAGCGATATGCTCATCTGAGCGTGCTTGTAATTTGAAATAAAGGGAAGATACTGGAATTACATATGCTGGTGGTTCTTTGCAGGTGTCCTTTGATGAAGAGCGCATGCTCGAAACGCATCAGGACTGTTGGACGCAATGGGCACAACTTGGCTTCCCCTAATCTTTACTTACCTTGTGGGAGTGCGGCTCAACATGGGGCAACCTTTTCTCTTTATATATATATATATATTCTGCTCCAAATGTTGTCCACCTGGTGAGTAGCACTCGATCAGCAGCTTTGTTTATGATAGGTAGGGACGAGGATCCGCTTGTAGAAGCTGCTCCGTAATGGAAATGCCTGACGCGTTTCGAAGCTCCATATGCTTCTCTTCAGAGGCTTGAACGGAGACAGTGTGTGCAAACGCTGAACCCACTTCGCCATTTTCATATTGCATACCCACCAATGGGAAGCTCGAATGAGACTGTGCATTGTGGGAAATGTGGTCCGGATAACACACAAATCTTGTCCTGTATGGACCCTGCAAGTGGACTCGTCCTCAATACTGTTTGCGGCTGCTGGTCCACATAGCCGACATGATAGTTACCATGTCGGGTGGCCCCCATAACATTACGGGGTGGTGCACACTCCGCGGCAGGACGGCCGCGTATTACATTCTGCTCCAAAGGTTGTCCACCTGGTGAGTAGCACTCGATCAGCAGCTTTGTTTATGATAGGTAGGGACGAGGATCCGCTTGTAGAAGCTGCTCCGTAATGGAAATGCCTGACGCGTTTCGAAGCTCCATATGCTTCTCTTCAGAGGCTTGAACGGAGACAGTGTGTGCAAACGCTGAACCCACTTCGCCATTTTCATATTGCACACCCACCAATGGGAAGCTCGAATGAGACTGTGCATTGTGGGAAATGTGGTCCGGACAGCACACAAATCTTGTCCTGTATGGTCCCTGCAAGTAGACTCGTCCTCAATCCTGTTTGCGGCTGCTGGTCCACATAGCCGACATGATAGTTACCATGTCGGGTGGCCCCCATAACATTACGGGGTGGTGCACACTCCGCGGCAGGACGGCCGCGTATTACATTCTGCTCCAAAGGTTGTCCACCTGGTGAGTAGCACTCGATCAGCAGCTTTGTTTATGATAGGTAGGGACGAGGATCCGCTTGTAGAAGCTGCTCCGTAATGGAAATGCCTGACGCGTTTCGAAGCTCCATATGCTTCTCTTCAGAGGCTTGAACGGAGACAGTGTGTGCAAACGCTGAACCCACTTCGCCATTTTCATATTGCACACCCACCAATGGGAAGCTCGAATGCGACTGTGCATTGTGGGAAATGTGGTCCGGATAGCACACAAATCTTGTCCTGTATGGACCCTGCAATTGGACTCGTCCTCAATCCTGTTTGCGGCTGCTGGTCCACATAGCCGACATGATAGTTACCATGTCGGGTGGCCCCCATAAGATTACGGGGTGGTGCACACTCCGCGGCAGGACGGCCGCGTATTACATTCTGCTTCTAAGGTTGTCCACCTGGTGAGTAGCACTCGATCAGCAGCTTTGTTTATGATAGGTAGGGACGAGGATCCGCTTGTAGAAGCTGCTCCGTAATGGAAATGCCTGACGCGTTTCGAAGCTCCATATGCTTCTCTTCAGAGGCTTGAACGGAGACAGTGTGTGCAAACGCTGAACCCACTTCGCCATTTTCATATTGCACACCCACCAATGGGAAGCTCGAATGAGACTGTGCATTGTGGGAAATGTGGACTGGAAAGCACACAAATCTTGTCCTGTATGGACCCTGCAAGTGGACTCGTCCTCAATCCTGTTCTGCGGCTGCTGGTCCACATAGCCGACATGATAGTTACCATGTTGGGTGGCCCCCATAACATTACGGGGTGGTGCACACTCCGCGGCAGGACGGCCGCGCATTACATTCTGCTCCAAAGGTTGTCCACCTGGTGAGTAGCACTCGATCAGCAGCTTTGTTTATGATAGGTAGGGACGAGGATCCGCTTGTAGAAGCTGCTCCGTAATGGAAATGCCTGACGCGTTTCGAGCTCCATATGCTTCTCTTCAGAGGCTTGAACGGAGACAGTGTGTGCAAACGCTGAACCCACTTCGCCATTTTCATATTGCACACCCACCAATGGGAAGCTCGAATGAGACTGTGCATTGTGGGAAATGTGGTCCGGATAGCACACAAATCTTGTCCTGTATGGACCCTGCAAGTGGACTCGTCCTCATTCCGGTTTGCGGCTGCTGGTCCACATAGCCGACATGATAGTTACCATGTCGGGTGGCCCCCATAACATTACGGGGTGGTGCACACTCCGTGGCAGGACGGCCCCGTATTACATTCTGCTCCAAAGGTTGTCCACCTGGTGAGTAGCACTCGATCAGCAGCTTTGTTTATGATAGGTAGGGACGAGGATCCGCTTGTAGAAGCTGCTCCGTAATGGAAATGCCTGACGCGTTTCGAAGCTCCATATGCTTCTCTTCAGAGGCTTGAACGGAGATAGTGTGTGCAAACACTGAACCCACTTCGCCATTTTCATATTGCACACCCACCAATGGGAAGCTCGAATGAGACTGTGCATTGTGGGAAATGTGGTCCGGATAGCACACAAATCTTGCCCTATATGGACCCTGCAAGTGGACTCGTACTCAATCCTGTTTGCGGCTGCTGGTCCACATAGCCGACATGATAGTTACCATGTTGGGTGGCCCCCATAACATTACAGGGTGGTGCACACTCCGCGGCAGGACGGCCGCGTATTACATTCTGCTCCAAAGGTTGTCCACCTGGTGAGTAGCACTCGATCAGCAGCTTTGTTTATGATAGGTAGGGACGAAGTTCCGCTTGTAGAAGCTGCTCCGTAATGGAAATGCCTGACGCGTTTCGAAGCTCCATATGCTTCTCTTTAGAGGCTTGAACGGAGACAGTGAGTGCAAACGCTGAACCCACTTCGCCATAGGTTTTAGGGAAAGTTATAGTTAGTTGGACATTTCACTCGTACAAAACTAGAGAAATTCCCCCGTTATAGTTAGTTCAGCTAACTGTAACTCGCGCCCCGCAATGCACTGCTGATGACGTCACATATTACATCACTCATGACATGGTCAGTGACATCACTGATGACATCACTGATGACATCTCAAATGACATCACTGATGACATCATCCAGTGACTGTGTGTTTCTGTAAAGTTTAAATATGTTTAATATATATAGGGAAAGGCGTATTGAAGAATGAGTGGGTGTATAAGTGTCTGAATGGATGATTTAGTAGGTGCGTGACTGACTCTATAAGTGAGACATTAAACGTATCTTACTGAATGCATGGGTTAGTGACTAAACTGTGTGAATGTCTGTATCCGTCTGTCTGTTGTTGTGTAAGCGGCTGCATGGGTTTGCGAATAGCTACATGAGTGTCTATATGAGTTATTGATTGGTTGTCTGAGTATCTGTATGGGTGCCTGAGTGTTTGTGTGGGTGGGGTGTGTGTGACTGTGCATAGATGTGTAAGTGGGTGATTCACTGGGTGCATGGTTTCAAGAGTGCATCTGTGATGGACTGTATGGGTGGGTGAGTGTGTGTATGGGTTTGTTAGTGAGTGAGTGAATGTATATCTCAGTGGTACATGTGTGAGTAACTACATATGTGAAAAGCAGTATGTATGTGTGTTGGAGTACATAAATGGTTATAAGTGAGAGTGTGATTGTGAGAGTGGCTGTATGGAGTGTGTGCTTGTATCAGTGATTGTATAAGAGCATAAGAATGTGCTAGTATTTGTATGAGTAATTGAGCTGGTGTGTGTATAACTGTATAGGTGAGTAAATGGCAGTGTGATTAATTATTTGCATGACTGACTAGGTGTGTGAGTACCTCTATGGATGAGTGGCGGTGTGTGAGTTTCTATATAGGTGTATGAGTGCATATGATAGTCCTGTACTGAGTGACCATAAGTATGAGTGACTGTACGGGTGAGTGAGTGGATGTGTGTGTAAACCTAAGAATCAGTGAGTGGGTATGTAGTTATAGGTGTTGGAGTGTTTATGGTTTTGACAATGGCAGTCTGTAATTTAGAGTGGGTGTATCAAAGGTTATATTAGGGTGTGAGAAGATGCATCAATTTATCACATGGATGATGTCATCAGTGATGTCATCAGTGATATCATTTGAGATGTCATCAGTGATGTCACTGACCATGTCATGAGTGATGTAATATGTGACGTCATCAGCAGTGCATTGCGGGGGCGCGAGTTATAGTTAGCTGAACTAACTATAACGGGGGAATTTCTCTGGTTTTGTACGAGTGAAATGTCCAACTAACTATAACTTTCCCTAAAACCTATTGTTTTTTCAGTGAATTTCTAAGGTTTTTTAAATGCTAATTTCTAACTATAACGTGCCTGAAACCTATGGTTTTTTCAGTGAATTTCAAAGGTTTTTTAAATGCTAATTTCTAACTATAAGTCTATAACGTGCCTGAAACCTATGGTTTTTTCTGTGAATTTCAAAGGTTTTTTAAATGCTAATTTCTAACTATAACGTCCCTGAAACCTGTGGTTTTTTCAGTGAATTTCAAAGGTTTTTTAAATGTTAGTTTCTAACTATGCCTACAGAGGTAGGACATGTGAAGAAAGAAGAAAAAACGCACAGAAAGAAGCAAAAGAAATGCAGAAAGAAGCAACAGAAGTCCACAAAGACGAAGAAAAGAGCAGGAAGAAGCAAGACATGTGCAGAAAGAACCAACAGAGGAGCAGAAAGAGGCCTTGTTGCAAAATCATCCTGTGCCCACAACTTTTTCAGACGGGTACTGGTGGCAACTGACTCTGACTAACCAGGCCTAGAGCCAGTGCTATGCTAAAAGACACTTAGAATACAGTGAAAACACCTACATACACTAGGGAACACTATGCGTTGGGGTACCCCTGTGATTAGCATGACCTCCTCTGTAAGGCCCTAGTATATAATAGGGCAGGGGGATTAAAACTACCTCTAAGTCAGAGGTGCAAAAAAATGCTACTTTAACTAGTAGTCGTGTTCGCAGAGTGGTGGATAAAGGGTGCTGGGCGTCCAACCAACGCTCAGGAATTCCGCTGTGTCGGACTTACAGGAGGTAGCAGCAGGGATTCTTGACCCCCAAACTCCCTCAGGACTAAATTAGACTTCATCCCCCATCCTGTAGTCTGCCACGAGGCACGTTTGCAGAGTGGTAGAGAAAGGGGGCCATGGCCTCCGAAGACGTCTTAGCAATCCCACTGTGTGGGACTTACTGGAGGTAACAAGAGGGGTAGTTGGCCCCCAAGGACATCCTTGGGGGCCAACTTCCCAAACTATTACCTCCAGTCAGTCCCACACAGCAGCATTGGTAAGTACTCGTACCATGCCCACTTTGCCCACCACTCTACAAACGCGCTCCCTGGCACGCTCTTGGATGGGGAATGAAGTCCCCTTCACTGCTGGGGGTCCTTTAGGGGCCAACTAGCCTACCTTTTACCTCCAGTAAGCCCCACGCAGTGGGATTGGTGAGAGGTAGACAAAGGCCATGCCCCCTTTCTCCACCACTCTGCAAACACGCCTCCTGGCGCGTTGTAAGTTGGGGGATTAAGTCCCTTGAATCCTGAGGGTCCCTGGGGTCCAACTAGCCCACTAGGTACCTCCAGTAAGCGCCACAGAGCTGCGTTGCAGAGAGGTGTAAAAGGGGCGTGGCCTGACCACCTCTCTGCAACGCAGCCCTGTGGTGCTTACTGGAGGTACCTGGTGGGCTAGTTGCCTCAGGGGCCCTCAGGATTGAAGGGGAATTAATTCCCTGACTTAAAACGCGCCACAGGGCGTGTTTGCACATATGTCACCTCAGGCCCCACCCCCTCCCTTCACCACTGTGCAAACGCGCCCCGTGGCGCGTTTTAAGTTGGGGGATTAAGTCCCCTTGAATCCTGAGGGTCCCTGGGGTCCAACTAGCCCACTAGGTACCTCCAGTAAGCGCCACAGAGCTGCGTTGAAGAGAGGTGTAAAAAGGGGCGTGGCCTGGACCACCTCTCTGCAATGTAGCCCTGTGGCGCTTACTGGAGGTACCTCGTGGGCTAGTTGGCCCCCAGGGACCCCCAGTATTGAAGGGGAATTAATTCCCCAATTTAAAACGCGCCACAGGGCGCATTTGCAGAGTGTTGCTGGGAGGGGGCGGGGCCTCTGGCACAATCGGGTCTTTTTTTTTTTTTTTAGAAGGGGGGCTGTGTGGATCCCCTTCTTTTCCCTTTTTTTGGGTCTTGGGGACCCCATCCCCCAGGGCCTGACCCCTTTTTAAAAAAAAAAAAAATGAATGGGAAGGGGGTTGCGTGGCCCCCCTCCTGAGGCCTCTACTGGCCCCGGGGACCCCATCCCACGGGGCCGGCCTTTATTTATTTTTAATTTTTTTTATTACATTTTTTTATTTTGGGGAGGGGGGCCGCGTGGCCCCCCTCCCGGGCCACTTCTAGCCCCGGGGACCCCATCCCCCGGGGCTGGCCCTCTCCGTTGGGGACCGTGGGGGGAGCCCCAATGCCCCCACGGTCCCGCCGGCTCCCCGCGTCCTGCGGGAGCCAGCATAGCTTTTCCACATGGGGAGCTGCTAACATGCAGCTCCCCTTGTGGAAAGTGATCTGCTTTGCTTCATTGAAGCGAGAGCAGGTTTCCTGCTCTCGCTTCAATGAAGCAAGCAGTTTGCAATGACAGGGCGGGAGCCGTGAGGCTCTCGCCCTGTCATTGCAAAACAGCAGTGTCCCGGGGTGAGCACCCCGGGACACTGCAGGAGCTGGCCCTGGGGGGTGGCGGTCCCCAGGGACATCACTGGCTCCAGGAGGGGGGCTGCGCGGCCCCCCTCCCTTCAATTGCAAAGCCCTGGGGAGGTGGTGGTCCCCGGGGCTCGGGGGTCAGTAACGGACCCCCAAATTAGCATTTTAGTGCCCCCAGGAGTTGGCGGTCCCCGGGGCGTGTGGGGGGGGCTCGAGCCCCCCCACACAGGTATATATATATTTTTTTTAAAGAAGCCCCAGGGGGTGGCGGTCCCCGGGGCTGCGGGGGGGCCGTGTGCCCCCCGCAAATAATTAATGAAAGCCCCGGGGGTGGCGGTCCCCAGGGCTTAGGGGGCCTTGGACGGAACCCCTCCTGCCCGCATCGGAATCGGGCCCTAAATGTTAGCATCAGCTAAGTTCATAATTCTCTTTATTGACAGGAAATCAACTGTCATAAGTGCATGGAATTCTTCACAGCACATTTAATCAGTGGTGACAACATTTACTTTCTCAGTGGCTTCAACCTCTATTGGAGTTCCGAAGAATATAAACCACTGGACCACTTTGCAACTTTTCTAGAAGACAATCACTTCCAGCAGCACGGCCAGAAACTACCAAACTTCAAAGGTGCCACTCGACCTGATCCTCTCCAGATCACCTCACCTTTCGACCAGAAACCCCATCCTGGTCGATTGGTTGGATCACCTATAGATTCCTCTTATAATGCCTTTCACAAACAAGAAAACGCTTGGTCAACCAATGAAAAACAAAATCAGGTTCA
The DNA here is from genome assembly GCA_963921515.1 of Calotriton arnoldi. NCBI lineage: Eukaryota > Metazoa > Chordata > Amphibia > Caudata > Salamandridae > Calotriton > Calotriton arnoldi. Next base: position 137,466 of record CAWUFW010004540.1, on the reverse strand, counting down.
GAGATACTAATAAGATCGATACTGAAACCATGGCCAAACTTGCCCCATCAAACCTCACCTCGATAGTGCCTCAACTTGACATCAACGAGGCCACACCCAAATTTAACTCCTGCATGGAGTCCCTGATCAAAGAATTTGCACCTTTCAAGAACAAATACTGTAGACCCAACCACTCATGCCCCTGGCACTCCAAAATCCTCTATGACAAAAGGAAAAACATCAGAAAATTGGAGAAAGCCTGGCAGCGATCGTCCTCACTATAAAATCTAATGAAGCTTCATACTGTGAGACAAAAGTACACATCTCAATAGCCAAGGCATCTCATATTAGATCCCTCCTCGATACGGCCAAGAATAGAACAATAGAAGATAATCAATCATGCCAATAACCCTCCCTCCAACCCCCCCCATTTAAGGCATTGGAGATCCTTTGAAATAACTTTGCAGTGTTCTGTGACAAAAAATCAAAGACATTAGCATCTCCCTTCCTTCCAAAGACAACTACATAATCAATAGTGCACAGACAGAATATTGAGTTTAAAATGTCGACATACACAAATATCGAGTTTTAAATATTGTGATAAAGAAATATCGACAGGAAGAATATCGTGGTCAAGAATATCGACTTGCTGGTAAGAAGTATCGTTTTTGGAAATATCGAAGTTGTTAATATCGTTTGCAAAAATATCGATGTTTTAATTAGTGTTATGTATTTTAGTATGTGATCTATTTTTTTCTATAAGATTTTGTTTTGTTTTTTAATATATGTGTTACATTTTTTGTAGTAATATTAAGTTTTACCCCTCCGCTATCCAACACTTTCCATACTGTTGCACCCATTGGAGTGGGAATATTAAGTTTACCCCTCCACTATCCAACACTTTCCCTACTGTTGCACTCATTGGAGTGGGAATAGTAATTTTTACCGCTCCACTATCCAACATTTTCTCTATTATTGTACTTACTGGAGTGGGAATATTAAGTTTTACCCCTCCGCTATCCAACACTTTCCCACTGTTGCACTCACTGGAGTGGGAATAGTAAGTTTTACCCCTCCGCTATCCAACACTTTCCCTACTGTTGCACCCACTGGAGTGGGAATAGTAAGTTTTACCCCTCCGCTATCCAACACTTTCCCTACTGTTGCATTTAATGGAGTGCAAAATTTAATTTTAAAGACTATTAAATATTTTAATGTTTTAATTTATAGTATAATGTTTTTTATTAGACTTTATGTTATAAGTGTATGTAAGTATATATATATATTTATTTGTAATTTTTTATATATTTATAACATTATAAAATAAATTAAAATTAAGAGTTTATTAATTGTTTTAAAGTAAATATATATATATACATACACATATATTACATTTTATATATGTATGTTTAAATATTTTTTAAATTAAATTTATTTTATTATATTTGTTAAAATGTATTTTAAATCTAAATAATTTTTTTAAAGTAAATTTTATTATTTAATATATTTAACATTATTTTTTATTTAAATACAAAATCGATATTTTGCACATCTATATTTTTTAATCAATATTTTGTTTCGATATTTTTGTACTTACAATTTTAAATATAAGATGTTGATATTTTTGCATCGATATTTGTGTATGGGGCTGTTTTGGGCATCGATATTCTATCAGTGAACTATAATCAATGAGGTACTGCCTTGCAAAGCACAACAGCCATGTTCCTCTTTATTCCAAATCTTTGAGACAGATTTACTACTTACTCTATCAATGTTGAAAGCCCCTAACCATCCGTGCAACCTCATTCCAGGCTCTATCAGTAAATCCCTAGCCAAATTGCTTCTCCTTATTTGGATAACCCTGGTATTCTCATAATTGAACCAAAGCTTGTTCAGAGACTGTCTAAAAAGGGGTCAAATTTCTCCTCTCCTAAAAAAACATTTCTGGACCCCGACGACTTCAACAACTTCCACCCAGTATCCACCCTGCCTCTCCTAGGCAAGGTGATGGAAAGTTCCGTAGCCTCCCAAATGTCATCCCACATCCAGGACAATAACTTCCTTGACTTCCTTCAATCTTGATTCCATCAGGGCCACATCACTGAGACTGCAATTCAACGTATTGTGAACGACACCCTCCATGTCCTAGACACAGAATTCTTGTCCACTTGTGCGCCTCGACCTCTCTTTGTCATTCAACACATTCACCTCCAGGTGGTGCTAGACACCCTGAAGCATCGAATGGGTATTGATGGTGTCATCCTTAAATGGTTCACCTCTTACCTGACTAACTGCTCACAAATTGTAAAAATTGGGAATGCTGTTTCAGGTTCAGTCAGCCTGCAACAAGGGGTCCCACAAGGTTCTATTTCCTCCCCAACTGTTTTCGAACTCTACCTCGATCCCCTCTGCACAATCCTCAGGAACTCCGGAATACGCTTCCACCAATACCCTGACACCCAAATCTAATTGAAGGTATCATGCACGGAAGACTGCACCCAATAATCCAACTGCTTGAAAAGAATTCAAACATGGATGGCTAACAACCACCTCAAACTAAACCCAGCGAAAACAGAATTCCTTCTCATCTCTGCAGAAAAAGCAAACTGCTGATCCAAGACTGGATGGATCTCCTCCCGGAAATGGATGGCCACCCTTCTATCATTCAGAATGCCAAATCTCTGGGATTCACCCTCGACAGATGTCTGAATCTCCAGAACCATATCTCCTCCATGGCTAAAAGTGCCCGTTTCCAGCTAAGGGCTTCTTTGGAGAATCAGAAACTTCATCCCTGCACACAAGCTTAAAACTTTTGTACAAGCACTTATGCTCTCTAGACTCGACTACAGAATTTGCACTCCTTTCCAGCATTTCCAAAGTTCACCTAAGTCCTTTCTCAATCTTCTGTTAACTGTAGCGACCAAAAACATTCTCTGTGAATGGAAATCATATCAGAATATCTCACACCATACCTGGTGAGCCTGGGTTTGCTTTGAAAGAAGCCCTGACAACTCAGTAACCAACAAAAACTGTAACCCTAGATCCTCATACAAGCTTTGGAATAAACGTGATCTCTATCTCCATAAGATAAAACCCCCATGAATACTGCCAAAGGCTGTACCTACATATAAATCATGGCACCCCGAACTCAGGTGGTTCACCAATATTCCTCCTCATGTACTATCACAAATAAAGGCCTGGATTTGGTATGTTACCCCATTTCTCCCCTACCTCCTCCCACTTCTTCTTTTCTCTCTCTCCTGTTTGGTTTCTCCCTAAATGAAGCCACCAACGATCCTCCCCATGCGCATGATCTCCGAGTATCTTAATTGCCTATTAGGCTTTTGCCTGTTCTGACTATATCCTGTTCTGTGAATTCTTCTGAACATTACCATCAAGGCATGATTGTTATAAGCTAAAGAACAAACAATGGCATTGTATTCATTTCGTGTACATGTTCTTCCCCATCGAAAAAAATCAATAAAATCTTTTGAACAGAAAAAAAAGATTTCAAATCCTTCGCTTGGAACGACACCTAGCCTAACTTGCTACCACCCCCTCACCCTCCTGCCAAGCGCAGACCAATCTCAACCAGCACGAACGGTGGTACTATACCACCTTCTTGTCACGCCTATGTCTTACAAATGAATACATGTAAAGCAATCTACCTTACGGGAAGGCCAACCTGGTGTTCTCGCCACCTTTAATGTGACATGTTCAGAAACAGTAGGCAGAGTGCATATAAATTAATTTTAATAGGGTCTGTTGAAGACTCACATCACGACCTTGTCAAAAATATCAAAAGTTTATTTGATTTCTCATGCTTGAAACAGATATTACATTAAACGAATGGAATCATTAACGAATAAAGTAGTGCGAGAAAGCAAATCTTGTTAGTTTGCCAGGTAACAAATACTTTAGCAACAGCACCATCGGATCTTAAAAGGGCAAGGACAGAGTTGGTCGACATGCAAAGAAAATGGTTTCCATGTAAACGATGATCGTAAGATGTGAAGCATTGAATTTTCCAAGAGTTATTTTAATGCTTGAATACTTTGTTTCCTTGGTTTCCGTATTCAAAAATAAGAATAGAAAATGATCTTATGCATTGATTGTTGCTATGGAAATGCTTTACAGCATTGGCATACACATGTATACACTTGTTTGATTAATTGTCTTTGCTACTGTTTGTAAATAGCATTACTGTTTTCTAATCAAACCATAGCAATAAAGCTGAATGTTGCCATAGGTGTGATTAGTCGTTTAGGTGCTATGGATCCCACTGCCCTTAAAAGCAAAATGTGCAAGTGAAGGAGTGCATCCGCCTTAGTTTTCACACTAGGCCTCATGGTACCCAAAGGAGGTATGGCTGAGCTGAGACTTCAAAATATTGCATGGGGCTCGGAGTCAGAGCATTAGCCCCTAGAGTTCCCACTCCTAGCCTTTCTGCCATCTGACATATCTGACATACATGCTTTCTGGCACACATACATATTTTCATACACATTTTACATACATATATTCACACACACAGGTTGCATCCACAAAAACAGACCACATGCTATTTATGGGAGAAACTGTTGCAAGTTTATTCATATTTTCTTTATGCAGTACACTGGTAGAGTTATCTTACGGGTGATCAGTGTTCAGCGCTGTTTAGGACTAACCGCTGACACCCATCCTGAACCAATATCAAGCCACCGGGAATCACATTGATGTCTTATTAGCCATCCGGTGCTCTGTATTTCTTATTGGGTATGTGGCCCAATACAATTTCATGGTTGTTCCACCCTGACACCACGGACTGAAGTAAGGCCAACCCCCAGCGGTCAGGATACCAGCTGTCCCTTGTGGGATAACGTGGTCACCGTCGCATTCTTCTCATGGCCCACTATGGCCTCAGGATATCATAGTTAGCCGTCCACTCTCCATCCCTGGGGGTTTTACTTACTTTTTCCATTAGGATAACCCAGTAACTCCGCTTGTGATGCTCTAGAGCAATTGGTTGTTCTTCCTTGGCCCTCTTGTGCCTGCCGGGTAGGTGGGTGGTACATTCCTGTGCTGCTGCCAAACGAAAAGAGGAAGAGCAAGATAGTGAGCCCACCTAAATACCCCTTTCCAACAGCAGAACCAGGTGTGATGTTATCCACCCAGGTTCAGGAGCTGAGATCTTGTGCTGGCTGTGGCTAGCTTACTTAGCCTGGCGGCCACTGAAAAGATACTGTCCTTCAGGCAGAGAAGAAACACTAAGGGGCTGTCCCCTTTAATGTCCCCCAGCAGGTGACGTGGCCATGCACCTAGCATTTCCACCCCTAATGCCTCTGTCATCTGACATACACATTTCCTTTGAGAGACACACAGGTTGTAACCCCAAAAACAGATCACACTCTATTTATGGGAGAAACTGTCACAAGTTTATTTATATTTTCTTTATGCAGTACACAGGTAGGGTTAACCTACGGGTGATCACAGTGTTCAGCAACATTTAGGACTAACCGCTGACACCCATCCTGAACCAATATCAAGCCACCGGGAATCACAATGATGTCTTATTAGCCATCCAGTGCTCTGTATTTCACATTGGGGCTGCGTCCCAATACAATTTTATAGGTGCTGCACCCGTGCCACCACAGAGTGAATTAAGGCTAAACCCCAGCTGTCAGGATACCAACTGTCCCTTGCGGAATAAAGGGGTTGCTGTCACGTTCTTCTCATGGCCCACTATGGCCTCAGGATATCATAGTTAGTGGCCCCATCTCCATCTTATGGGTTATTATTCGCTTTTTGCATTAGGGTCACCCGTAAGACCAGCCAGGCTTAGGGTGGCCTGCCGCGACCCTGAGTCCCCCACCTGTGAAGCTCTACGGCTCACTTAACACAGCCAAATTATCTCAGGGCCCACCAAATATTCCTTGCAAATACTTCATTGCCAAAGTCTGATAGGTGAACTCCATCCTGTGCAAACTAGCCGGGTGTCCTGGTGCATAGCAAGCCATGCCTTAAGAAGCCGAATCCAGAGTTCTTCATGAACTTCAGCATTGTTGCATTCACCCTTCTCCTTGAAGCTTCCACTGCTAAGTGTGACCGGGCCCCCCGTCATTCGCCTCTGGGGATTATCTCTGACCAACTTATGTTGTAGGGGACCATCTCCTCTGTCAATCGAATCAATGTAGTCCTCGTGTCATGGAGCAGCTGAACCCCCCCAAAGTGTGGTAAGGTAATTTCCTCCTAGGTGTATCACTAGTATGTTGGGCATATTTTCGCCTCCCCTCAAGGTGTGCCTCAATTTGGGTTCCAGCATTGCCCATGTCATGCCAGGGGTGCCGATCCACATCACGTGTGCCCTCAGGTTGTCACTCCAATTGTGTGAACTTGCTAATCTTGCTGCCCTGGCCACAAAAGAGTGGCCAGTAACCCAGACTCTTGCACCTGCGCGCATGAAAAATGGAACACTTCAATACTTGGAAACTTAGGGAACTATGATCCCCCATCGCACATGTGTGTGTCCTGCAGCTTCCACCGAGGGATACGGTGGCACACCCTGGTTTCAGCAGCTATATACAATGTAAAATCACTACAACCGTAGTCCTTGACTGTCATTTTCATGCCACACCTCACCCCACTTGGGACTGCTCTCGGTTGTTTGTGGTGTATGGCTGTACCATTGCACACTCACCCAGCTCTTATGGTGTAATGAATAGCTTGTACTTAGGATGCCCAGCAGCTAATGCTTGTGATTCTGTCATTGGGGAAGCCTTCCGTGAATGTTGCTGCCCTAATCCTAAAAGAATGTGCAGAGTAGACTCCTTTTGTGGAACCTGCCTTTTGGAGGGCTTTGGCCAGAACTCTGTGGAACTGAAACATGGTGAGTGGTGTACAATCCATGTGTATGAGAAAAACGCTGCTGTGTGTGGGAGTACTCGCATGTATGGTTGCACTTTTGTGACTGGGCAGAAATTGCTCCTCTCTAGGGCATGCAGGGTGATGGTTGCACCTCTCCCTGCTTTGTCTGTATTGGAGCTCCTCACTTTAATGTGCAGCTGGTTGCCCCCTACTTCAATGTCCTGGGCTGCTAGGGCTTTTATTGTTGTATCTACTTTGGAGCGAGCTACCAACTCACTGTATCTGAAGGCGCCAAAGAATGCCAATGAAAATGATGCCTTAAATAATGCGTCCTAATATTTTGCGGTGCACTTGTTCCCTAGCTCTTTCAGCATGTTTTTTAAGGTCCCAAATTCGATTGGTAGCCTGCTGTCTGGTGCCTTGGGCTCATCCCATGCCCAACCTTTCAGGGCTGGCCGTAGCCAGAAACTACTAGTGGGGTCGGCTTGCCCAGCTAGCTTGGTGAAGTACGCTATCTCTCCCATATGTCTGCACACCAAGGCCTAGGATTTCCTGTTATCTCTTGCCCATAGCATGCATTGTTGAACCCATGCTACCGTCTGAGCTGGACCTCCACTAGCCTGACTAGCTGTTGTAAACAAGAAGATCAGGTGGAGTCGCGGTTCCTGTACCTTACCTAGCTACGATGTTCTGCATTTCTGTACACAGAGCCTCTATTTTGATAGCGAGCCCACCTAAATACCCCTTCCCGACCCCAGGGCCCAACGTGATGTCACTAAAATCTTAAGGTACTAGAGTCTATTGTTTTCTCTAAAGAGAACATAGCTTTCACATTACTACAAATCATAATCTTACACTTTAATACATTCACAGTCAGTTCCCTGGCATCACAATCCACTGTGAATTGAGTCAAAAGACGGCTGGTTGATGTTTTTTGGGTGTACCAAAAGAAGTGTCTCATCAGCATATGAGAGCCCTGTGACAGTTCAGCGAAACTACACTTCCCAGGGTCCTTACCGAATGCAGGGAAAATAAATGGTGACACGATGCCCTGCTGATGTCCTCCTCTTCTCACTGGTATTTTGTCTGTGAACTTGCCATTTTGGGCCCAATCTTACATGGGTTGAGCTGTTCATGTGACTATGACTAATATTCCAAATAGCCATGGAACCAGACTGTAAACTACAAGAGAATTAGAAAGCAGGCTTCGGTTAATAGAATTAATGGCCACTTGGATGTCTAAATGGACCATTCATAAAGTGTACGTTTTTATTTTAGGCATTCTCAAATGGTGCTTCTTTAAACGTTTTTTGGAGCTCGAATTTTCACAGGTTACATTTTCATTTTTTTTTAATACTTCCTACACGGTAGCGATCATTGCCTGTAAAATAAAGTACATTTATTCCTACATTACAACACATTTGCATTCATTCTCCTGTACATCATCCATGCTTTTTCACATTGCTGTTGGAAGCGTCTAACATGCTGCTGCAGTGAAGTATTTATCAGATGCAAACCACTACCAAATTTCTCCTTGTAACTACGCGTTTTCAGTCCATCATTCACATGCGTGAGGGAATTTTTCGCACAGGTTCAGCTTGTGAGGAGAACATAATTATTGATCCTTAAAAGAGACCTGTTGAGACAGAAAAGACCTCTGCGTGGTAAAAGACATGTACCCCTGCCCTGAGTGCCCAACTGCGTTGTTGTCTGGATTCCTAATGCTGATTTTTGTTGTCATAGGCAAGACGAATCATACATGTTTGCCATGACATAGCCCTGTCTCAAGGATTGTAGTCTTGCTGAACCGGGAGGGATGCCTAAAGAGCTACTTTAATAGTGGTGGAAGGTCACTGCCTTCACCAAGATTTGAGCAGCATGAGTGGTGGTGGCAGCATACTGTGCAGTGATCAGTAGGAGTGAACACGCCCTTTTTTTTTTTTTGTTGAAAATCTGTTTATTAAATGAACAAACCTGGCAGCATGTTAGTCAACAAACACATGCCATACATTTACATCGTTACACTGTACGTTGTTCCATTTTCTTTTCCTTGTTTTGTTAAACATCATTTTACAATTTTAGGCAAAGTCATCACATCAAGACAATGGCAAGTACATTGCAGTATGTTAACGTACATATTTGCTCCCGCTACTCCTGCACACGGCTAGTTAGCCACCGGTCACAGTCCTCTATACTGTGCCCAACCTCCCCATATTTTATCCAATTTTTTTGGGCACCCCCTTCCCTGGAACACCACTTTCTCTGCGTTGCAGCACCAATCTAGATCCTCCTGCCATTTCGTCACACTCGGAGGCTGTCTCGCCCCCCATTTCCTTGCTATATTGCGTTTGGCCATTATGCTTGCTGTTGTAAGCCATACTTTGGAATATTTAGGCCAAGCTGCCTCCCCAGCCACACAAAGAATATGCCATTTGGCCTCACATGGGACCTCTAGCGCGAACACGTCCGTGAACAGGCCCTTTTTAACCTGTGTCACTGGACTGAGGCATAAAGGCTCACATACCATTTTTAAAAGTTCTGCAGCTGTGTGCCTAATACATCCTTGGCCTACATGAGTTGCTTTTAGAGTGCTGTACATCCCAGCACATGAGTGGTGACTCTACTCTGGATGGTTGCGTGACTGTGAAGTGTACAGTACAGAGATTGAGCAGTTCTGTGCAGTACAAACATGGTTAGTACATGTACTGAATGAATGTATGCCTATGAGGATGAGAGAAGGAGTGCTGTGCAGTGCGTGCTTATGTGCTGGGTGTATGTTTTCTTGCAAGAAGTACATTACATGAAGGGTGAAGTGTTGTGCAGTGTGCATGGTGAGTGTTAGAGCTGGCAGTGTGTGTATGTAAATAGCACACCATGGCACAATACAGAAAGAATACAGTACTGACCAGTGCGCACAGAGTGATTGTGTGTGCTGAATGTATGTGTGTCTGGGGTGGCACAATATACATGGAGGTGACAGTACTGGACAGTATGTGTGCTGTGTATGTACACTGAGTGCAAGTGTGCCTGCAATGGTACATTACATGGAGGACTCTGGGTGACATTTTGGGAAGCCTAGGCCTGCCTGGTGAAGACATGAGAAGTAGAGGAATTCATTACACAGATTTGTGTATTGCTGCATTCCTGAGAGCTGGGTGGGATGCACTGGAGGAGGGAAGGGAGAGGGACTCACTTCAAAAGGGTGCTCTTTGATTCAGTGATAGATCACAAGGAAGAGGCCTGGACACATCTCAGAAAAGAGATTGGGCTGATAAAGGAATCAAAGAGTTGGGCTGAAGCCCGGGATTACCCGTCAGGAAATGCTCCACCTCCGCTGCAGCCTGCTGCAGGGGTAGAGCGGTGTGGGCATAAAGCGGCCCCGTGACCAGAAGAGCTCTTCATGTTCTAGTAAACGCGTTCTGCTCTTCTGTGTCCGGTTCACTCACCTTGTTCCTTCGGGTTGTCGGGTTCACTCTGTGGTCGGCGTTCCTTCGTCAGTCTAGTGCAGCTGCTCTCTTCAGCTCCTGAGTTTTTCCTCCTCATCCGTACTTCTGTACCCATCATTGGAAATTCCTGCAAAGAAAAAGAAAGAAAGGAGAACATTTCTAAAGTACCAAACGGCATATGAATTGCGGTAAAAACGCTTGGCGCTCGCAAATTAAAAAGATGTATAAGTTACTTATCTGATTGTTGTCCCTACGGCCTTGGAGATTCCCTATTCTCTCTGCGCATGCTGAGTAAAGCTGTAAAATAGAAACAGCTCATTAGCGTTTTCTGAAGTTAAGGAGACATATCATATATCCTGCATATTTTTGCATATTTTTCTTTCTATTATTTTTTAAAAACAGTTCATGCTGTGAAATACTTCCTTACCGGTTCTCTTATGAATAGATGACATTTTGGGCTATACTTAACTCACTGCTACATCCTTGGGATTACAAAATATGTCTCTATTCTCTCTCGTATAGATTTCACCAATGTTCATGTATGTACTGTGATTGATTTATAGAGGAGGAGAGGAGTTAAGCAGGTAGCGAAGGCCTCTACAAAACATATACACTTAAATAGAAGTTTGAAGCATTAATATAAAACTAGTACATACACCAATCATCCTTCTCTGCTCTTTACACACAGGGAACACAATTGACTGCATTGAACCTTACCTGCTTCACTGTGTACGCTGGGTTCATTTCTCTTCCCTTGTGACCCCTCTTCCCCCATTACACCACCAGTTTTGCTTTGACACTGTTGGGCATGCTTGGTGGGAAAGAGAAGTTGGGACCTTTTCTTCTGAACTTGCATATCGCTCCTGCGGAAACAACAGGTGAGAGTTAACATTAACCTTTTGACACATATATGTCTGTGACTGACATCCAGGTGTGAACTCTAGTCACTCCTATGGCCTGTGTTGTGGGACTTCAGAGTCTCTCCTGCTGTGACAGACTGCCTTTCAAGAGGAAGAAGAAACAGAAAAAGAGTACACTTCAAAAGAGGCAGAACCACAATATAAAACGTCAAAGACCCAAACTATACATCACATTTGGTGTAAGGAAATTACCTTTAAGAACGAGAGGATGAGACCCCAAAATGTGTCATCTGCCAAGCAGCAAGATGGGCTTTGTGAGAAGGGGAAGCTCTGTGAGACTTTTGCCTGTTGAAAAAACAAAGCCTAGGCAAGGCAATGAATACTTAGTGCTAATAAGGCAAAGGGCAATGATTAACAAAGGTTCTATAAACACACATACACAAGTACTGTCAGATTTGTATCCAATTTATTATGTAGAAAAATATATTTTATACTTTTTGTTATCTTTTGTTAAAAAAATATATACTTGAAGTTACCATAAGGTGACACTTGCTGATGAAGGATACATTATAGGTACTTTACAAATATTAATAAAGATTAATATTGCTGATACTTTAAAAAAAATTCCGTCAGTACATATTACAGGTACATGTTTTGATTCAAGTATTTGGATTCTGGACATGAAATCATATCGGAAAAGCTTCTAATTAATCCTTTCATAAATGATGTAATAAGATATATATAAAATGAAATGGCGGTATGTTGGAACGACGCGCGTTTCGGCGAAGCCTTCTTCAGTATTCCGTCTTAGTAACCACTGAAAAAAATGAATCAACAACAGAACCTATGTTAACTGCCAATTGCCATTGCATCTAAAAATACTTTATACCAAATAAGGCTGAAAAGATGAGCCAAAAAGGGATGGAGGAGAAAATAGGAAAAGAGAATGATATCTGCCAGTTGTGTACCTGTTGACAAGGCCACATAGTATAAAGAAAGACCCAATTTCCAAGAACTCATTCCTAAATATAGGCACCTGCAGGTGAGTGAATGAATAGTGCTTAGATGTTACACTAAGATAGAAACAATGAAAAAAAGAGGAGAAAAGAAATATCTATGAAAAAATGATCCTAAAAAATGATTATTATGGAGGATTACCAATATTTTAGATGAAGAGTCTTGTTATCACGTTTAACGTGGTGATGATGTAATTCCCATACAATGGGGGATGCAATGTCCTGAGAAAAATACATAAAACCAGCATGTCAGGACCTTGGATCTACTACAATCGAACATATAATAGACTTTAAGAGGACTGAACAGGTGGAGACATTATATAAATACCTTATATGGTGTAGAATTACAGCATGTTTAGAATCTGTACAGAATATCAGCTTAAAAGTGAATGATTTCAACTGCCAGGCCTGGTAGTAGTCCTAGCGGCGAAGGATATGGCCGGAGGAAACTGTGGGGCACTGAGACTGTATTTGAAAAATAATAAATGTGAGCACAAGGCGAGAGGCTAATATGTGTATAGTCAGGTCATTGTAGGTGAAGACAGAATGCTTACATGGCGATGGTCACTTACCATCCGGTGCTTGCATATATTTATGTTTTCCAAGTTGGATATATTCTTGAACTGGAAGGGAATCCGGGGCCAAGTGCTGATCTATAAGGGAACACAGGTGATATAGGGGGGTGATGGAGACCCTGTCGCAAACTTCAGCAGGTTGGTATGTGCACAGATATGGCCTAACCGGTGTTGATGACACACACAAGTATATAGAAACAATGTTGTGGGGAACCGTCAAATTATATGTTTAGAAATAAGCCGTATACGGTAAAAAGAAAATATAAAATCCCCGGAGATAAGGCATTATGGGTGGTAGTGCAAATAACTGCTACGTGATGCAAATCTCACAATCGCGTAAACCTAATTACAGAGAAGTATGTGCCCTAGGCTGGTGGAGCAACTCGTTAATATACCCTGTCGCAAACTTCAGCAAAGTGGGTATGTGCACAGATGTGGCCTAACCGGTATAGGTGACAAACACAAGTATATATAAACAATGTTGTAGAGGACCGTAAGGATATATATTTGGAAATAGGCCGAAAATGATGCGGAAAAAATATCAAATTACCGAAGATAGGGCATAATAGGTGGTACTGCAGATAACTGCTACGTGACACAGTTCTCAAAATCGGGTAAACCTGATCACGGAGAGATATATGCCCTAAGCTGGTGGAGCATCTCGTTAATTTACATGTATATCGATCTTTAAGATGGTCCCGATAGACCCTATGGTGGCTAGCCGAATACTCTCAACTCTGAAGACACGTGTATAGATATATGCGTGTGTAAAGCTTACCGCTTTTGCAGGTCCGAAGTTCGTGCAGCATCCGGGCAACGCGGCAGAGGTAAAATGCCACCCATCCATGGATGTAAAATACCGGAAGATGAAGAACGTAAACTGACGGATGCGGAAACACTGACTAAACCGTCACATGGCATGGCATAGCTATACGTGAGAATCTGTTAAAGGGGCCATATTGGATGTAGTATAAGTCCGAAATGGTGATGCGGTGTGTAAGAATAAAGCGCCAACAACACAAATTCCAAGACCCGGCTACAACCGCAATTCATTGAAGTTATACTCATAGTATATGTGATACGATCAAGGCGTTCATTAAAAATTAATTACAATGTATGCCGAAAATAACGATATGCTGAACATCCATACTTGATATTTCATTACCCATGGAGGTGGTAAGACAAGGATTTAGGATGATTGAATCAGAGCTTGTAGCTGAAGTAAGAAGTCATATAGAGGGATTCTTTGTGCTGAGCGGCAGTACTTTACACTTTCATGTCTGTAAAAGGGTGTTTACATGAACAGAGAGTAAAAGACTTGCGGCTACTCTGACCGCAACTCATGGAAGTTCTAGCCATATTATATGGGATGCGGGCAGGGTATTGATTAAAGATTAATATATGTGTATAATGATGGTTTCTTTATACTCAACTGCCATACTATATATTTTGATGCCTATAAAGAAGGTGTAGCATGGACATGGAGTGAGTGGATCGATACTTACAACTTAAGTGGGGAGTCATGATGAGAGTCTCTTTATGCTGAATGACAGTGTTTTGTACATTAATGCCCATAGAGATGGTATAACATGGGCATAGGAGAAATACATCAAGATTTGCAGCTGTAGAAAGGGATAAAGTGCAGAGCCCAAATATGGAGGAAGTACTGATGCACGGTGTATGGGCGTTGGAATAGAGTATTTAATAATTGAATTTTATAGCTTGTTGCCATGGGATCTCCATATTGAGTCCCTGTTTGGCAGTACCCAGCAAAAAAATCCAATAGACCTCTCTACGTTTTCTTATAGCCTCATTATTAATCCCTGGTTTATTACGTATTTGTTCTAGTATAAACCAGCGTATTTCCTCCGGAGTGTGGTTGTTGTCTAAATAGTGCTGCACTATAGGGGCTGTGATTTTCTTAGTCCTAACTGCAGATCTATGCTCAGTGAGACGTGTACTCATGGTTCTTGACGCGTCCCCAACGTAGCCTAGGTTGCAGGGACACAGCAGCAAATAGATTATATCTTTTGTTTTGCAATTGTTCAAACGTGTAGATTTAATATCATGGTTGTTAAATTGCAATTCAGAAGTTTCTATTGCTTGGGGACATGATTTACATGTATTGCAACGGAAATTACCGATGACAGGTCTAAGTCTGTCTATTGATGTTTGGGTTTCCACACTGGTGTTTTTCATTCTACAGTGGACAACATGGTCTTTGAAGTTGCTGTTACGCCGGTAGGCGAATAGGGGTTTGGGAAATTTCTCAGAAGATGGTCTATTGATGTTAAGAATATGCCAGCTCGAACAGACAGCTTGTCTGATCCTTTCGTTTAGCATGGAGTGTCTGGTCACAAAAACAGTGGAATCGGTAGTTTTGGTCATGCTATTTCTCAAAAGATGCTGTCTATCATAAAATCTTGCTCTTTTCATAGAGTCCCTTACAAGTTTTTTGGGATAACCCCGGGTCAAGAACTTCTCTTTCATGATAACCGCTTTGGAGTCAAAATCTTTGATGTATAAAACGTGTCTTCAGAGTTGAGAGTATTCGGCTAGCCACCATAGGGTCTATCGGGACCATGTTAAAGATCTATATATATATGTAAATTAACGAGATGCTCCACCAGCTTAGGGCATATATCTCTCCGTGATCAGGTTTACCCGATTTTGATAACTGTCTCACGTAGCAGTTAACTGCAGTACCACCTATAATGCCCTATCTTCGGTAATTTGATATTTTTTGCGCATCGTTTTCGGCCTATTTCCAAATATATATCCTTACGGTCCTCTACAACATTGTTTATATATACTTGTGTTTGTCACCTATACCGGTTAGGCCACATCTGTGCACATACCCACTTGCTGAAGTTTGCGACAGGGTATATTAACGAGTTGCTCCACCAGCCTAGGGCACATACTTCTCTGTAATTAGGTTTACGCGATTGTGAGATTTGCATCACGTAGCAGTTATTTGCACTACCACCCATAATGCCTTATCTCCGGGGATTTTATATTTTCTTTTTACCGTATACAGCTTATTTCTAAACATATAATTTGACGGTTCCCCACAACATTGTTTCTATATACTTGTGTGTGTCATCAACACCGGTTAGGCCATATCTGTGCACATACCAACCTGCTGAAGTTTGCGACAGGGTCTCCATCACCCCCCTATATCACCTGTGTTCCCTTATAGATCAGCACTTGGCCCCGGATTCCCTTCCAGTTCAAGAATATATCCAACTTGGAAAACATAAAAATATGCAAGCACCGGATGGTAAGTGACCATCGCCATGTAAGCATTCTGTCTTCACCTACAATGACCTGACTATACACATATTAGCCTCTCGCCTTGTGCTCACATTTATTATTTTTCAAATACAGCCTCAGTGCCCCACAGTTTCCTCCGGCCATATCCTTCGCCGCTAGGACTACTACCAGGCCTGGCAGTTGAAATCATTCACTTTTAAGCTGATATTCTGTACAGATTCTAAACATGCTGTAATTCTACACCATATAAGGTATTTATATAATGTCTCCACCTGTTCAGTCCTCTTAAAGTTTATTATATGTTCGATTGTAGTAGATCCAAGGTCCTGACATGCTGGTTTTATGTATTTTTCTCAGGACATTGCATCCCCCATTGTATGGGAATTACATCATCACCACGTTAAACGTGATAACAAGACTCTTCATCTAAAATATTGGTAATCCTCCATAATAATCATTTTTTAGGATCATTTTTTCTTAGATATTTCTTTTCTCCTCTTTTTTCATTGTTTCTATCTTAGTGTAACATCTAAGCACTATTCATTCACACACCTGCAGGTGCCTATATTTAGGAATGAGTTCTTGGAAATTGGGTCTTTCTTTATACTATGTGGCCTTGTCAACAGGTACACAACTGGCAGATATCATTCTTGTTTCCTTTTTTCTCCTCCATCCCTTTTTGGCTCATCTTTTTCAGCCTTATTTGTTATAAAGTATTTTTTAGATGCAATGGCAATTGGCAGTTAACATAGGTTCTGTTGTTGTATTCATTTTTTTCAGTGGTTACTAAGACGGAATCCTGAAGAAGGCTTCGCCGAAACGCGCGTCGTTCCAACATACCGCCATTTCATTTTATATATATCTTATTACATCATTTATGAAAGGATTAATTAGAAGCTTTTCCGATATATTTTCATGTCCAGAATCCAAATACTTGAATCAAAACATGTACCTGTAATATGTACTGACGGAATTTTTTTAAAGTATCAGCAATATTAATCTTTATTAATATTTGCAAAGTACCTATAATGTATCCTTCATCAGCAAGTGTCACCTTATGGTAACTTCAAGTATATATTCTTTTAACAAAAGATAACTAAAAGTATAAAATATATTTTTCTACATAATAAATTGGATAAAAATCTGACAGTACTTGTGTATGTGTGTTTATAGAACCTTTGTTAATCATTGCCTTTTGCCTTATTAGCACTAAGTATTCATTGCCTTGCCTAGGCTTTGTTTTTTCAATTGTTATTTTCCCTGTACTAGGCACGTATCGTGTTTACAGGGGCCCCACATTTTTCCCAGATTAGACTTTTGCCTGTGACCAGGACTGGGGGTCAAGGCCCGCTAGTCTCCCTGCAGGGTGATGGGATATCACCCAGGGAAACCAAGACAAACTGCCCTGAAGCCTGGAGCACCAGCGCCTGCCTGCTTACTTAGGCCAGTGTGCCCTATGAGGAAGAGGAGAGTTTTGGAGGGAGTAAGGCCCCGTGGGGCATTCTACCAAGAGCACTCCTGGTGCAAGGTGTGAAGAGATGGAAGTGCACCGATCAGGTCATTACCCCTGTGCTGGAGTGATTCTGCGACCCTTGTATGCCAGGATAGGGCCACCGTGGACTGGGCCATGCATTGAGTGCCTTGGAATGAGTGCCAAGCCCGTACCGCCTCATTGCGGTGTCCCCCAATGCCAGAGGGGGCCACCGAAGAAGTAATCGTGCTGACAAAGCACCAAGACTTGTGTGAGCCTTAGTGGTGACCTTGTATGCCAGGAGGGGACACTGTGGTATCGGTGATTGTACAGCTTGCAAGTGTCCACGGTCGGGGCACTTGATGAAATGTTGAATGCTTCTGTGTTGCTGGAGTAGGTAAGACTTGAAACAGGTCTGTCAGGTCCCAGGGGACTCGCTGTTGAAGGTGTTACTGCACCGTACACACTTTTGACTATTTCCTAAAGAGTCAAAGGGGACTCTTGAATAAGGCCTACTGCTGAGCATTACCTAGATGCGACATTAGTGAATGGGGAATAACCAAACCACATTGCAGGAAAGAGGGTGGGAAAGGAATTTGCAAGATAAACACTAGAGCCCTGACCTTAAGGGGATTGTGTTGTTGCTTATGAATGTCATTATTTCTTTGAATGTGTAGAGTTAGAAATAAAATCCTTCTTTTTCGTATAAAAGCAAGTATTTGACTGGACATTGATTTTTTTACATTACTGAGTGCCCTTTTTGTTATGAGTTGTGATCACTGATCTGAATCTATACTTCCTCCCCGAGGGTGCCTTTGACGGTTTGTCCACAGCTAGCACCAAGACTCAAATGCAGCAGGGGAACTTGGCCAGTTGCTCAAGATCCATGGCAGGTCAGGCCCCGGGCTTCAACCACCATGGTTGGTCTCTGTAAACACTGGGTGCACATGGCCCTCTGAAAGGGGTTCTGACAGGATCTATCACTATATTAGCATAATATAAGTTTTCATGTTGGGTATCTTGCCAAATGGTTTTCTCTCCCAAGCCATTGTACGGCTACGCCCCACTCCACCTGTGCTCTGTATGATTCCTGGTCCATCAAAATGACCCCCTAGGCTTGCCCTTACCTCGCAATTGACTCCCTTGATGTTTATCATTGCCGGCAATTGTGACCCCCTAGGCCGGTCCCATCCCACCCTTGCGGAGCCTTGTGCGGGTATACCAGTAGTCTTCTCCCTGGCCATCCCTCCTCCCCTCCCATGACGTGTTTTCAGGGCTTTTGGGTGGAGTTTTGTATCTCCTTTTAGCACTCCAGGGCTCATTATGCCCAGTCCACTGCCTTGCCCAGGTTTCCTGCCCATTTGCCGAAATCTTGTGAGAAATCTTGCGATATTTTACAGCCATCTTGGGGGCAGTAGTATAAATACAATTCCATTCAAGAGGCCATGCATAGCTTCAAGACTTTTGCTCCAAGAGGTTTGTGTTCCCACTTTTCCTGAACTTACCTTTCCTTGTTGAGATCCAGCTGCGCGGCCACAGCGACACCTATCCAGATCTTCAGGTTGGCTTCTGGACTCCTCGTGCATCATTCTGCTGAAAAGAGAACAAAGACAAAAATCAAAAGTCAACAGCTACAGAAACTCAGGTCAGTGCATGAACCTGCTGTTTCCTTCACAAATAGAAACGCTGTGTGTAGGAGAGTAGGATCTGCTTCTTATAGTTACCCCCACTTTTTGCTGATGTGTCACTGTTTTTGGCCTAGTCTGACTGGGATCCTGCTATTCAGGACCCCAGTCTATCTGCATGTACTTTAGGTACACTCCAGATTGGATTCTGGGGTACACTTATCAGTCCCTAGTATATGGTACACCATGTACCCAGGGCATAGGTACCCCAGAGGCCTCCCAGGGGCTGAAGCACGTATTGTGCCACCCATGAGAGGCCATTCAAAATGACACCACAGGTGTGCTACTGCAACCTGTGTAAGGAGGTGCATGCACCCCTTACTTAGATATAGGTTACCTATATCTATTCTAAATCACTGCACATATAAACCTATCAGTCACCCCTATGGCAGGCCTTATCAATCCTGAAGGCAGTGTGCTGGGTTTTACGTGAGAGGGTGCCCCTGCATGAGCAGAGCCCCTCTGCAGCCTTCGGAATCTATTCCCCGGGGTTGTCTGTGATGCAGCCAACCATATATACTTAAGTACATTATAACCTCGCGGTAAATGCTAACTTTAAAACGGCTGCTTAGAAACATGTCGTGTTTGGTGTCAAACACCTTGGAATCATACCTCCACACCAGTAACTGGTGTGGGAGGTATGATTCCTCCCTTGTAGTACACTACTATGGGGCACAGGTCTACCGGGTACCAGCTTTCTCGACCTGGGCAGCACAAAATGGATGCTGCCAGCCACAGACACGAGTCTGTCCTCCTGCTGCTGAGCCAAGCTCGAGCAGAGGAAGGCCTGACAATAGGTTTCCTGTCACAGGGAGGTGTGACCACCTCCCAGACAGGCTTTAGTGTATTGGGGCTGGGTGGGTGCACTCTTAGAGTGCCAGAAAGTGTGCACTGGGGGCACATTTGGTGTCCCCGTGCAAAGTCCAGCTCAAACCGGTTGCAGGAGCCATTGGCTCCTGCTCTGATGCGAAACTGGACAAAGGACATGGGTGTAGCCACCCCTCTGTCCTGACCCTCCCCTAGGTGGGTCCCCAGAGTTAGTCCAACCCCTTCCTTGGGTATAAAATAGGAAACCTGACTACAGGACTTTAGATTTTACTTGGACTAAACTCTGCAAGCAGAAACCAAGTACTTAGACGGTCTACACTTCACTGGATGACAGAAGAATCTCCCTTGGAGTAAAGGAGTTACTCCCCTGCAGCAGCAGGCACCTAAACGCATCTGACCGGTTTGCATCTCCCAAGCTCCTGAGGACTCCGAAGATTTCTGCAACACAGTAGGTGAGTTCCCAAGCGTCCCTGAGGTCGATCTGCTCTCTCAGCAATCCTGAGACCAGTATCCCTCGTGGGGACTGTGCAACCCGAACCCCTGTGCACCATGTACTTTTGCAGCAGCATATGCTTTTCGGTGATCCCTGAGGCTATGCTTTGGGCTACGTGTAGTCCCAACCCTGAGCAGCATTTCCACCAAAGATCTCTGGCCTCCACTCCACGAGTGCTCTGTGGGCTGGTGTTTTGTGATTCAGCTTGAGGTCCCTTTGCGATCCCTGGTCCGTTGGCCTGTGGGTCCTGACAAGGGTCACTTTGACTTTCCTTGGGCTTCCCTGGTTGCTCCAGACGTGCCCTGACTCCTCATAGCTTGGAGAGTCTCCTGGACCTTGCTGGTCTATACTGCAACTTGTTTCCTCTGCCTGCATGGGTTGCCTTTGCAAAGGCTTGTTGGTGTTCAGTCCGGACACTGACCCCTCAGCACTCGACATCCTTTGTGGGACAGCTCACCTCCGGACTTTGGTCATCGTCAACATCTCCTGGTCCCCGTGGCTGCAGAGTCAAACATCCTATCTTCACACCTGAAGCTCCCGACATCGGTGGGCATTCGTCTATCGAGCCCCTGGTCACGTGAAGTGACCCAGACTCTGTCCCCTCTGCTTTCAGGTTCTTCTTACTCTGAATACAGGCTTGGATTCCACCGGACACTTTTCATCTTCCTGGCAGCAGCACTTCTTCGCATCATGCCATTGAAAACAACGAGGGTTTCCGACACCACTTGACCCCTATGCACCCGGCTCCTCTGGGATAGGTAACACGGGTACCTCTGAACTCACAAGGGTGATGGCCTTAGAACCTTCTATGTTCCAAAGGGTTTGCTTGAAGTCCTCTCTGAAGTGTCCTTAAACTGTAATTTTCCAACCGCGACTTTCCCATAGAGTTGTACTGAGCTCGTGTCTGTGTTCCCACACTGCACCCGTCCTCCGTGGGCTCCCTGTGTCACTCCTGTGGGTGGTTCCTTGGGGTCCCAGCGATTCTACGTGCTCTAGGCACTGTGTCTATTGAAGTCGTGGTTGTTATACCACTTTCTTAGTATATGGTTCGGTCTCCCCCTGGAGTCCGCTGTGTATTGTGCTATTTACTGTCGTTCTATTGATTTAACATTGTGTACTGTACATTATAATCTCGGGTAGAGATTAGTAGAGAGTGTTTTAGTAATAAATACATATTTTTATATAACACTTGTGTGGTTCTCCTTTCATTTAGTCATTCAGGAGGTGATATTCTGGTAAAACAAGCTGCTTTACATTCCTTCAAGATTAAGCCTGAAGGCTGCTCTCCATAGCTACCACTACAATAGCTTTCATAAAGGTTATCTTTGACCTAATCATCAATAAGGGTCGTTTGGACTGGTGCAAGGTGCCCACTTTAATTAGTGGACAGCATATACCAGGCCAACTTCTCACACTGTTATTGAACAGAATTGACTGCAAAATGACCACAGGATCAGTTTGCTCGATACTTAGGTCTGCAAAAGTGAAGACAGTCAGCATTTGTCTGTTGCGGAAACTCAACTGACTTTTTAAACATTAAGCCCTTATGTCCTAAACTGGGTGAGCATAAATGCGGGGACTGAAGGCGGGAATTGATGAATGTTGTGTTAACAGTTACTGCTTATGTATTGTGAGTACATTGATGCTAATTTTGTGTCTGTATTTCTCCAGAACGCCTAGGAGGGTCAGAGGGATTCTGGTGGCAGCAATTCTCTAAGCGCTGTGAGAAGGACCATAGAATATTTGTCTACATAATCCCACCTTGTCACCCCCAACCCGCTTTCTTCTTGGGAACAACCTGCAGCATTCTTGGAATCTTTGCATGTTGAGGGTTATCCCTAGAGGGATTGGGTGGATCATCTTCGCTCCTGCAGATCCCTGCATTTCAGTTGAGTGGAAGCTTGACAGTCGCATCACCTGTCAGAGCCTTGATTTATCTTATTTCTTTAACAACAGTGCATACGTCCTAAGAAAACTAGTGGAGCGTTCTAAGAAGAGGTGTAGCTTAGTCAGTGAGATTCGTAGGATGTGAATCTCAAGTTTCACAACAAAAAAAAGGAGTGCACTGTAGGGTGGAGGGGTGAGATGACAAGGTTCAAGATGGACTGTTTCCATGAGTAACAGGGCCAGTACTGATTTGCATTAGGTGGGCCTGTGGCTAGAGTACAAAATGGGTGAAAAATGATTGCTGTTTAGACTATTTGCAAGGATTCATCCAATCACAGTTTGGGTGTTTTATTGACAGTAGTATGCCTGGAAACTGTAGACAGGTACAGTTTTCCAAGCCTACGACTGCCAATGTTTGTAAATTCCAAAAAGCAGTACATTTGGACCCATTAGAGGAGTACCTCTTTGCATACAGATTTACTACTTTTTTGGTAATATATATATATATATATATATATATATATATATATATATATATATATCTACTGGCGGTCGCCAGTAGATAGTTATAGTTACAACCTATTATCCATAGGAAATCCGCGACATTCTATTTGAAATAACTCTCTTGCCGGTTGATGTATCTTCGCAAAATTTTCAAACTTTATGGCCCGCTCCGGTCCGCTCCTACTCTGAAAGTCTCGGGGGATTCGTCAAGCCGGGGCCGAGAAAAAGGGGGTCCCAAAACGCGTTTCCCCATGCAATTTTCCATAGGAAACTTTAGACACGGCTACAGCCCGAACTGCTGAACGGAATTACACCAAATTTGGCAAAGAGGTAGTTCTTGTTTCAGAAAGAACCCTTTTGTTAAATGGTGTAAATCCGTTCAGTAGTTGCTGAGAAAATCAAAAGTAAAAAGATAGTGATATCTATGGCCGAGTAGGGTCCGCGTACTCCTCCCGATCACGAGCTGCATGTTAATTGGTTGTCAGCTGGCTGTCAACATTCCGATTCAGGAAATGTTGGCAGTTATTTTGTCCCTCGGTAGAACCGAGGGACAGAAACAAGTGCGCAAAGCGCACAAAGGGGGCAGGTAGAAACACCCTGACCCCTAGGTTTGCTCAGGGGACCTACAAGGACCCCTGGGCAAAAAAACAAACAATTTTTTAAAAATCGGCAGGATGCGCTCAGGGTGCGCGAATCCTGCCGAAAAATCGAAGCGCGGTCTCCGCGCTCGATTGTATTTTGCCCCCGGGTGGCCCAAGTCCCGGGGGCATGGTGGGGGGTTAATTTTATGTGTGGGGGCCTCAAAGGGCCCCCTAGCCCCGGGGACCGCCACTCCCCAGGGCTTTTTTTTAAATGGTGCGGGAGGGCTCTGAGCCCTCCCGCAGCCCCGGGGACCACCACCTCCCCGGTGCTTTTTATTTTATAATTCAAAAACCTGTGTGGGGGGGCTCCAGCCCCCCCACACGCCCCGGGGACGCCCAGTTACGGACCCCCAGAGCCCCGGGGACCACCACCTCCCCGGGGCTGTGACCTGAATGGGAGGGGGCCGCGCGGCCCCTCCTGGAGCCCTTGATGGCCCTGGGGACCACCACCCCCAGGGCCGGCTCCTGCAGTGTCCCGGGGTGCCTACCCCCGGGACACTGTAGTTTGCTATGGCAGGGACGGGAGCCTCGCGGCTCCCGTCCTGCCATAGCAAACTGCTTTGGATATTGGAAGAGAGAGCAGGAAACCTGCTCTCTCTTCCAATATCCAAGCACATTGCTTTTCCACATGGGGAGCTGCATCTTAGCAGCTCCCCATGTTGAAAAGCAATGCCGGCTCCCAAGGGACGCGGGAGCCGGCGGGACTGTGGGGGATTGGGGACCCCCCACAGTCCCCAACGGAGAGGGCCAGCCCCGGGGGATGGGGTCCCCGGGGCAAGTAGTGGCCCGGAAGGGGCGCCACGTGGCCCCCCTCCCCAAAGTTAAAAAAAAAAAAAAGGGTATGGCCGGCCCCGGGGATGGGGTCCCCGGGCCTTAATGGCCAGAGGAGGGGATCCACGCAGCCCCCTCCAAAGAATAAAAATAAAAATAGAGGCCAGGCCCCGGGGATGGGGTCCCCGGGCCAATACAGGCCCAGGGAAGGGGGCCACGCGGCCCCTTCCCCGTTTTTTTTTATTTTTTAATAAAAAAAGGGGTAAGGCCCTGGGGGATGGGGTCCCCAGGGCCCATAAACAGGAAAAAGGAAGGGGGCTACACAGCCTCCCTTCAGGGGACAAAAAATAAAATAAAAAAACCGATCGGGCCCGCAGGCCCCGCCCCCTTCCTTCACCACTCTGTAAACGCGCCCTGGCGCGTTTGCAGAGGGGGAACGAATTCCCGTTGAATACTGGGGGTCCCTGGGGCCAACTAGCCCACCAGGAACCTCCAGTATGCGCCAGGGGGCTGCCTTGCAGAGAGGTGTACAGAGGCCACGCCCCTTTTACACCTCTCTGCAACGCAGCTCTGTGGCGCTTTTGGAGGTATATGGTGGGCTAGTTGGACCTCGGGGACCCTCAGGATTCAAGGGGACTTAATCCCTCAACTTAAAACGCGCCACGGGCACGTTTGCACAGTGGTGAAGGGAGGGGCGGGGCTTCAGGTGACATGTGTAAACAGGCCCCGTGGCGCGTTTTAAGATGGGGAATTAAATCCCTTCATCCTGAGGGTCCCTGAGGGCCAACTAGCCCAACAGGTACATCCAGAAAGCGCCACAGAGCTGCGTTGCAGAGAGGTGTAAAAAGGGTGTGGCCTTCTACACGTCTCTGCAACGCAGCCCCTGGCGCATATTGGAGGTTCCTGGTGGGCTAGTTGGCCCCTAGGGACCCTCAGGATTCAAGGGGACTTAATCCCCCAACTTAAAACGCGCCACGGGGCGCGTTTGCACAGATGTCACCTCAGGCCCCGCCCCTCCCTTCACCATTGTGCAAATATTCTTCTAAAATCATCCGAAATACGAATTCCGATTTACTCACCTGTTATAAGGAGAGACCTCAGTGCTGCATCTTTCAGCCCAGTACTGGTCCTGAAAAGTAATTTTAACCGTACTTACCAGTAACTTGAATTTCCTTCCATAGGATATCATTGCCTGCTTTTTGCTGAAAAAGTTTCTAAGTGTTGATTTTTGAAACATACAAATATTCCTCTAAAATCAGCCGAAATACGAATTCCAATTTACTCACCTGTTATAAGGAGAGACCTCAGTGCTGTATCTTTCAGCCCAGTACTGGTCCTGAAAAGTAATTTTAACCGTACTTACCAGTAACTTGAATTTCCTTCCATAGGCTAACATTGACTGGTTTCACTTGGAAATTCTTCTAAGTGTGGAGTTTTGGAACTTTAAAATATTCCTCTAAAATCAGCCGAAATACGAATTCCGATTTACTCATCTGTTATCAGGAGAGACCTCAGTGCTGCATCTTTCAGCCCAGTACTGATCCTGAAAAGTAATTTTAACCGTACTTACCAGTAACTTGAATTTCCTTCCATAGGATATCATTGCCTGCTTTTTGCTGAAAAAGTTTCGAAGTGTTGATTTTTGAAACATACAAATATTCCTCTAAAATCAGCCGAAATCCGAATTCTGATTTACTCACCTGTTATCAGGAGAGACCTCAGTGCTGCATCTTTCAGCCCAGTACTGGTCCTGAAAAGTAATTTTAACCGTACTTACCGGTAACTTGAATTTCCTTCATAGGCTAACATTGACTGGTTTCACTTGGAAATTCTTCTAAGTGTGGAGTTTTGGAACTTTATAATATTCCTCTAAAATCAACCAAAGTACGAATTCCAATTTACTCACCTGTTATCAGGAGAGAACCCAGTGCTGCATCTTTTAGCCCAGCACTGACCCTGAAAAGTAATTTTAACCGTACTTACCAGTAACTTATATTTTCTTCCATAGGAATCCATTGTCTGGTTTTCAGCAGAAAAGTTTCAAAGTGTCGATTTTCACAAACTACAAATATTCCTAAAAATCGCCTGTATGACTTAAACGCATTCTTTCAACTGTTTACAGGAGATGCACCAGTGCTGGATCCAGGATCCAACACTGAGTAAGAAAAAGTAACGATAACAGTTTTTACCTTCTAAGTGAATTTCCTTCCATAGGATAACATTGGTGATTCTATGAGAAAAAGTTTCTAAGTGTCAACTTTTAAAGTACAATAATATTCCTTAAAAATCACGACTGTAACCAAAACGCTTTTACTCAACTGTTTACAGGAGATGTCCCAGGCCTGAATCTAGGATCCAGTCCTGTGGTTAGAAAAGTAATCCATAAAGTAAGTAATTGCATTTAACTAGAAATTCACATTGAGCTGAATGTTGCATTGTGTTTGAAAATGTGTTGCCCATTGCAACAACTGTAACTACTGTACTTAAAAGTCTATTGCCTATGTGCAAAGTATTTAAACTAAAGTAATTCATTCTGAGAAAGTATTTTTGTAATGTAATGTATAATGTAATTACAATGTAATTTAAAAAATAAAATATGTAAAAAAAAATTGTTTCTAAAAATGTAGTAAATCAGTATGAAAAAAATTTATATAACAATTAATACATTTAAAAAATTGTCATTTACAAAACCTTTGAAATTCACTGAAAAAAACGTAGGTTTCAGACATGTTATAGTTACAAATTAGCATTTAAAAAACCTTTGAAATTCACTGAAAAAACCATAGGTTTCAGGGACGTTATAGTTACAAATTAGCATTTAAAAACCTTTGAAATTCACTGAAAAAACCATAGGTTTTAGGGACAGTTATAGTTAGTTGGACATTGCACTCGTACAAAACCCGTGAAATTCCCCCGTTATAGTTAGTCCAGCTAACTATAACTCGCACCCCCGCAATGCACTGCTGATGACGTCACATATTACATCACTCATGACATGGTCAGTGACATCACTGATGACATCACTGATGACATCTCAAATGACATCACTGATGACATCATCCACGTGATAATCTCATGCACCTCCTCACACCCTAATATAACCTTTGATACACCCACTCTAAATTACAGACTGCCATTCGCAAAACCATAGACACTCCAACACCAATAACTACATACCCACTCACTGATTCTTAGGTCTACGCACACATCCACTCACTCACCCGTACAGTCACTCATACT
Organism: Calotriton arnoldi; assembly: GCA_963921515.1. Classification (NCBI taxonomy): domain Eukaryota; kingdom Metazoa; phylum Chordata; class Amphibia; order Caudata; family Salamandridae; genus Calotriton; species Calotriton arnoldi. Next base: position 109,954 of record CAWUFW010004540.1, on the reverse strand, counting down.
TACGGTCACTCAGTACAGGACTATCATATGCACTCATACTCCTTTATAGACACTCAAACACCACCACTCATCCATAGAGGTACTCACACACCTAGTCAGTCATGCAAATAATTAAACACACTACCATTTACTCACCTATACAGTTATACACACACCAGCTCACTTACTCATACAAATACTAGCACATTCTTACACTCTTATACAATCACTGATACAAGCACACACTCATCCATACAGCCACTATCACAATCACTCACTCTGCTTATAGCTATTTATATACTCCAACACACATATATACTGCCATTCACATATGTAGTTACTCACACATGTACCACTGGGACATACATTCACTCACTAACACACTCTTACACACACTTACCCACCCATACAGTCTATCACAGATGCACTCTTGAAACCATCCACCCAGTGAATCACCCACTCACACATCTATGCACAGAGTCGCACACACCCCTCCCACACAAACACTCAGGCACCCATACAGATACTCAGACAAGCATTCAATAACTCATATAGACACTCATGTAGCTATTCACAAACACATGCAGCCACTTACACAGCAACAGACAGACGGGTACAGACATTCACCCAGTTTAGTCACTAACCCATGCATTCAGTAAGATACGTTAAATCACTCACTTATACAGTCAGTCACGCACCTACTAAATCATTCATACAGACACACACCCACTCATTCTTCAATACGTCTTTTCCTATATATATTAAAAATATTTAAACTTTACAGAAACACACAGTCACTGGATGATGTCATCAGTGATGTCATCAGTGATGTCATTTGAGATGTCATCAGTGATGTCATCAGTGATGTCACTGACCATGTCATGAGTGATGTAATATGTGACGTCATCAGCAGTGCATTGCGGGGGCGCGAGTTATAGTTAGCTGGACTAACTATAACGGGGGAATTTCACGGGTTTTGTACGAGTGCAATGTCCAACTAACTATAACTGTCCCTAAAATCTATGGTTTTTTCAGTGAATTTCAAAGGTTTTTTAAATGTTAATTTGTAACTATAACGTCCCTGAAACCTATGGTTTTTTCAGTGAATATATATATATATATATATATATTTTGCTGGCTTCGTCTCTACAACATCCAGTTTGCCCCGGAAAAGACGAACACGGACCCAAGGTTTCTGGTGCAAAGGTGAGTTTATTTGCTGCTCCGCACCGCCGCCATATATATATATATATATATGTAGCCACATTCGAGACAATCCTGGTCCCAAAGAAAAAGAAGGCACTCGCGGGAATTCCAACGTTGATGTTTATTGAGTGCAAAAACCCTCCCCCGTGCCAACAGACGCGTTTCGGCGTTACCGCCTTCCTCGGTGTTGGCAACCCTAAACAAAAACACCAAATTTAAAGTGCTCAGTGTGCATCAACAAAATCATAAACAGCGAAGATGGCCTTACTTCGCCATGAATCTATACTCATTGTGGCGGCCATCTTAAAGCGTCCCTTTCGTGCAAAGTAATGGGTATTTTACAAATGTATAAACAATTTTAAAATTATTCAAGTGTAAGACAAATGCAAAAGAGAAGGATATTTCGGAGCGGGGTCTGGGAGATAAAGGAAAGATACATGTCCATTTATGATTTGTCAGATAAATTCATACATTACTCCTTTATCAAATTGATCCATTTCAATTTGTTAATATTACTACTCATGATTTCTCCAGAGGGTGTTTTTAATATACCATCTTCTATATTCATCCCTCTTCCTCCTACTCCTTATCCTCATCTATGTGTCGTATATTCAATAAACAACCTGCCTTCATAATAGAGCCCTGAATGGGCAATCACAGATGGAGGTAACAAAAAATATACAAAAATACAAAAATACAGGGTTGATTACAGTCGTATTTCATAGTGCCCTAACTATTCTCAATAGATCGTATTTTATTGAGTGGGCATAAGATGTTCTCTCAGTTTCAGCTGTCATTCCAGATGGGACCAAAGTTCTTCTGTAGTGTTTAGACCTATGGGAGTCATAGTATTGAGCTCTATGATATACCTTGACTCCATCCTTCGTAATTTTTTCACTCTATCCCCTCCTCTCTCATGTTTGGGGGCCTGATCTATACAGAAGAACCTTATAAGATCACGGTTACTGTTGTGGGCAATCTCAAAATGGCGTGCCACTGGATAAGTAGAATCTTTCTTCGTTATCGCAAGCATATGCTCCAAGATACGTTTTTTTGCTGGGTGGATGGTACTACCCACGTACCTTTTAAGACAGGGGCACTCCAGACAGTAAACCGTGAATTCAGAGTTACAGTTCAGCAACATATTGATCTTTCTCATGTTTTGTTGGCCCTTATGCGGAATGCTGTAGCTATTGACTTTCTGACTGTATTTACACGCTTTGCATTTCATGCATGGGAAAAACCCTGTAATGCTCTCCTTGCGTCGAGATGCGCAACATAATGACTAGATACCAAATGGTCATTAATGGATTTATCATCAGCAAGTCCCGTAGCGGTTGCAGGCAGCAAAGAACACACAGGCACAGACCACAGCTGCAGGTGAAATAGTGAGATTTATTCACAAGTTAAACAGGTCCACATAGCGCGTTTCGGCTGCCGACCTGCGGCCTTGATCACATGAACACGCTATGTACAAGTAGCAGCTTTATAGGCAGGTAGGTGAGTTGCATTATGTTAAAAGTCACGAATGCATATGTTTTATGGTAACTATGAAGTACAATGACAGTGCAAAGTGGTTTACTGTAATTTTACTGTAGTGCATGACATACACAATCACGACAGTGCCCCAAGTCATGGATAGATATCCGATGACGAAAAGAGAGAGGTTCCGAGGACAGTGAAAAAGAAAGAAATGAGAGTGGCGGCGCGGGAATAAAAATGAGAAGGAGACGCGTGGCTTGCCTGTATTCGCACAAGAGTCTGACGAGCGTGGGAGGTAAAAGCCATTAAAACGGTGAGATGCGAGTGCGATCTCAAAGAAAAATAAGTCATGCGGCCTAATAACAGCGCATTGCTGGTTGAGGGAATCCCACAAGTAAAGCACGGTGGCTTACATGAACAGGCTGACGCGCAATGTTACCCCACAGAGCCATCCCAACTAAAAACAGTCCAAACGGAAACCCAACAGGTGACGGGGCAAGCTGTGCGATGACAGCTAAGCGTGAGTGGAGAGAGTTAAAACACTTAGAATGTGGAAAAAATGTATATCCAAGGGGTAGGTGGGATAGACAGCAATTCTAAATGCAAGTCAAAAGGATGCAAGCGAATGCTTGCTGCAAATGATAAAAAACGGGCACTGTGCAACAAGTTACCGTGTAGTGAAAAAGATCTAAAAGTGCGAAGTGGTGCAACGTTATATACAGTGACTATATGCAAAATGCGATGAAAATAATAAGAAAAACAAAAATAATGTGCCCTGAAGAGACAAAGTTCAGATAGGAACTAGGCTCCAATCCCAGCCGGGACAGAAAAATACTAACCGCTTAATGCGCGAATGATGATTCCATAGTGGGAGGAGCGAGGGAAAAATTACCCTCAGAAAAGCATATAGAGTAAAGATAGAAGTAGAATAAAGATTAGAGATAGAGAAACATATCAAATACATTCAGCTGTATAAATGACCAGAATTAGTATATATCTAAGCAAGTGCAGAAAATGGCTCTCGGTTAAAGCAGTGGAAAGTGCAGATCGACACAGAGTAATCATAACAGGCTAAGGAGACTCAAAACAGCAGAGGTGGTACACAGATAGACAAGCTAGCTCATAGGTAGTTGTACAGATCCTCGCTACTGTTAAGGCCGTTAGGTGCCTTAGTATCAAGCTCAAGAATATAGCGACTTTCAAGCTGTCTGAGCTTCTTCTCACGGTTACCCCTCGCCTGAGAGTAGGCACACTGTCAATCACAAAATATTGGAGGTGATCGAGGTTGTTACTATGTACCTCCTTAAAGTGCCTGGCTACGGGATAGCTCGGATCGTTGTTAACGATCGCCCTGAGGTGTTGGAGAATCCTCATATGTACCTGGAGTTTGGTACTGCCCACATATTTGAGATCACAACTGCATTGGAGGATGTAAACTGCGTATTCTGTCCTGCATGTGTATTTATGTTGCAGTACTATGGGCTTGTTGCAGAACCTGGCAGTGACCTGAGTAGTGTTAACGCCGAATTTACAGGCTCTACAGGTATTACATTTGCGAAAACCCTTGACATCAGATAGCCAGTTAGTTTTAATCATGTCCTCAGGGCTGCTCTTGACTAAGGCGACCCTCATAGAGAAAGCCCGCCGATAAGTGATGGTGGGTTTGTTGGCAACCAAGGTGCCCAGGACTGGGTCAGATTGGACAATGTGCCATTGTCGGTTGATGATGGACTTAATAGCCTGTTCCTCTCTACTGTAGGTGATGATCAGGCGGGTATCAACCGTGCCTTGAGTGGAGGTTACGGAGTGGCTGCTGTCGTCAGTGAACTCACTAGGAGGGTTGGGAGCCAGGAGAGTGTCTCTGGGTATAGCATTGGCTCTAGTTCTGGCTTTCGCTATGGAGGTGGTGCTGTAACCTCTAGCTACGAAGCAATCATGTGCCTCATCCTGACAGGATTGTAAGTCTGACTCTGAGCTGAAAATCCTCCTCAGACGGAGCATTTCCCCATAAGGTATGCTAGCGATGAGGTGTTTGGGGTGAAAGATAGTGGCATGGAGTGTCGAGTTCCCTGCAGTGTTCTTGCGATGGAGTTTAGAGTGTAGTGCTCCTTTCTCAATGTAAATAGTGACGTCCAGAAATTCGATAGCACTGCTACTGATTTGGGCATTAAACTCAAGATTGAGGTCATTGCTGTTGATGGAAGAAACAAACTCCAGTGCACTTTCAGTGGTACCATTCCACACAACAAATACGTCATCTATATACCGGAGCCAAGTAACAATGTGGTTAGTCCATCCCTCACTGTGATTTACCCTTAGTACCTGTTCCTCCCACCAGCCAACATGGAGACATGCATAGCTGGGAGAGAAACAGGCACCCATAGCAACACCACGCATTTGTTGATAGACTGTCCTGTCAAACATGAAAAAGTTATGATCGAGGCCCCACTTAATCATAAATATCAACAGTTCATTATGGCGATGACAGTTTATGGGGCGTTCCTGTAGGTAATGTTCAACTGCTCGTAGACCATCACAGTGCTTGATACTGGTGTAGAGGGAGGTTATGTCCATTGACATCAGAATATATTTGACAGACCATTGTATTCCCATGATCTTATTCAGGAAATCACCAGTATCACGTAAATATGAGGGTAAAGATACAACAGAGTCCTGTAGGAAAAAATCAACATACTTAGACATATTCTCGCAAATGCTATTGCATCCGGAAATGATAGGGCGGCCAGGGATTGGTGAGGTACCCTTGTGGACTTTGGGTAGAAAGTAGAGTACTGGCAGGACAGGTGTTTCATGGTGGAGAAATAGAAATTCGTCTTTGCTGATGAGGCCCTCCGTCTTAAAACCACTGAGTTTTTTCTTGAAGGTGATCCTGCTTTTGTTCACCTCCTGGATACTGGTTTCCTTGTAGCAGGTGGCGTCACTGAGGTGTCTCTGTGCTTCTTCCAAGTACAGATGTCTGGGCCAAAGAACAATGCTACCTCCTTTGTCGGATTTGTTCACGACAATCTGGTTGTTGCTACGTAGCCTTTTAATCGGAGCATGAAGATGTTTGTTATGGTTCCGGGAACGTGTGTGTTTGCATTTGTGGTGTAAGTCTTTTAGTTCCTCAATTACCACATCGTTGAAGGTATCGATTGCATCCCTAGGCATCATGGGTGTAAAAGTGGAAGGAGGTTTGAAAGGGCTAGGAACCCTAACAGCAGAGCCTATTCCCTCAGAGAGTAGTAGTTGATTGGTGGTCAAAGAGATAGGATCAGATTGTAGTTCCCTCATTGTCCGGATGGTGGAGATGTCGGAGACCGTGAGGTTGTAGTCAACTGTATCGGGGGTAGAGGAGGTACTCGGCAAGGGGAGATTAGAGTGCTTGATTTTAAAGAACTTGATGAGTTTCAATTTACGTATGAATTTGTAAATGTCCACATGGGTTCTACTATAGTTAAAGCTACTCTCCGCACAGTACGTGAGGCCAAGGGAGAGAAGCTGGGTTTCAGCTTTGCTTAAGACAGTGTCAGTAAGGTTAATCACAGTGTTGGGGTTCTCCTTCATTTTTGACACCAGTTGTTCTGTTTTCTTTTGTTGTTTGGCCTTTGATTGCTTGCGTTTCCTCCTTTCGCGTCTTCTTTGATTTCACCGGTGTCTTGTTTCTTCGGAGGCTGTGGGCGCAATGTTTGGCGCCGATCTAACCTTAAAAAATCAAGCTCCTCTGCAAGGGTGAAGTTGTTAGTGGTGGATTCACCTTGAGTCAGCCTGTCACGTCCATCCTCAGAGTCTGTACCACTCTCCAGCGCAGAGCTTAAGTCTGAAACAGATGTAGAGTCAGAAACCGGGTTACCACTTTGAGTCCCACGTGAAGCCGGGGTAGGTTTGTTCATCTGGTGACGTTTGGCTGTGTCAAACTTCCTTGCAAACGTAAATACTTGCCCGGTTTTGCAGTCAGATTTGTCCCTTGCAAATTTGAATGCCTTCCTTGTTTTAATTGTTTCCTCCTGCTTTTTTAGTCTCGCTGCAATCTCCTCTCGACCCTTGGCAATGAGGTCCTGGTTAGTGGATTTGTCAAGCTCTCAATTGATTCTCTCAATTTCTTTCATAGTTGCTAGTCGGTCGATCTCTGCGTATTTAATTAGGATGATTATGAGTCTCATCGATGCATCCAGGTTGCTCTCAGCCCACTCCTTCAGCATGATCGGATTCGGGTTTTCAAAGCTAGGTGCTAGCATAATTCTCAGCCCCCGAGGCACCCGTCCCACATCACGGTATTTCTGTAAAGATCTGCCTTCCCACCACTTAGTGAGTTCTGTTTTCATATGTTTCTCCAGCTGTCGCAATAATACTTTATAATCATTGCTACTGGTCTCATGGCTAGGACCAGGCATTGCGGCTGGGTTGCGAATGTCAGGTAAGTTATCAAACAGCGCATCAGCAGCAGCCTCGCGCTCACGTAGCGCGTTAGTGGACATTGTAAAGGTTAACTTCAAGATATATTTCTCGGTGGAATCGACAGCATGAGACAATGCTGGCTGTCATTTCAACACAATGCAACCTCCAAAACCTGCCCCAACCAATGTTAACCTACCCACTCACCGGCAGGCTGAAAAGATGCCACGCGTGTCCTCCGACTCGCGTCGAATCCCCGCCACATCCGATAAGGGTTGGTTTGTCTGCTGCGGGAGCCAGGGGGCAATGACCTTCCAAATTCCGTCCACGGAAATGCTCCAGCACGGCTGCACAATGGTCACGAAATGCCCAATAGTAGAAGAAGGAGGGGGTCTGAGTCACGGAGACAGCCGTACTCCGTCAAAATATCATCAGCAAGTCCCGTAGCGGTTGCAGGCAGCAAAGAACACACAGGCACAGACCACAGCTGCAGGTGAAATAGTGAGATTTATTCACAAGTTAAACAGGTCCACATAACGCGTTTCGGCTGCCGACCTGCGGCCTTGATCACATGAACACGCTACGTACAAGTAGCAGCTTTATAGGCAGGTAGGTGAGTTGCATTACGTTAAAAGTCACGAATGCATATGTTTTACTGTAACTATAAAGTACAATGACAGTGCAAAGTGGTTTACTGTAATTTTACTGTAGTGCATGACATACACAATCACGACAGTGCCCCAAGTCATGGATAGATATCCGATGACGAAAAGTGAGAGGTTCCGAGGACAGTGAAAAAAGAAAGAAATGAGAGTGGCGGCGCGGTGCGGGAATAAAAATGAGAAGGAGACGCGTGGCTTGCCTGAATTCGCACAAGAGTCTGACGAGCGTGGGAGGTAAAAACCATTAAAACGGTGAGATGCGAGTGCAATCTCAAAGAAAAATAAGGCATTTAAGATCTAGATGGAAAACATAAACAAATTAAAACCTCTTAGTGACAAAGGAACAAGAAGAAAAACAGACACAGACAGAGCAGACCCAACTCAGGGCCCCAGGCCAACTACCAAACCAAGAATGCATTTGAGTATGGACTGGTGCATGCAGATGGAGAGGGTCATATATGAGGCGCGAGGGTGCCCACAAAAATGGACAAAGATCTGGGGGACTGGAACAAATACAGAGGGATGTTGTGTGCACCATTGAAAGCATTCCCCCTACAGGAGTGTAGGCTGCCTTGACTTTATACAAAATATAACTGAAAAGCTGCACGGTACGGAATATGTTGGTCTGCAAGCACAAAAAGATTGTAAATACTACATGCACTGTATCATTTTCTTATCCATTGCTAATAATCTGTTTTCTTCATTAATAAAAAGAATTAAAAGAAAAAAAAAAGAATGCATTTGAGGGGTGTCACACCTCAGACAACCCTGCTGAAGCTATGCCCCTGCATATCTCACCTGGGCCTGGTAGTTTTCCCTGGGAACTCATGACACACATTACAACAGCCTGGAGTCCCTTCCCTGTGATCACTTACTCTAAATGTGTTTTCACTGCGTACACAATTTTTCGTCTCAGCTACAGGAAGCCTTGAGGGTGGAGTTGTAATTGCTGTATGTTGATAGGGCTCCATGTTCCTAGTCCTCACCTTTTAAAAAACATTTTATCAAGTGACTGACGACCCCATGTACTAAGCCTGATTCGCAAACAGAGGAGGACACACTGGTAAATTTGGCCTGGGAGTAATCAGGGTAATTTAATTAATTTTGTGTTATTCTTTTACATGGAATTACTAATAATTATGAGATTACTCCTGCTCACGTAATTAAGAGTGATTGGAGGGGAAATAAGCACAGAAACAACACATTTAAGCAGTGCGAGTGGCTGCTCATTCTACTGTACTGTTGTTAGCATTTAGCACAATTTTCTTAGCACAAAATGCATTGTCGCATCCAAAATGGGCGTGAGGGCACTTTTTTTGTGGTAAGAAAATAACACTAAGGGGCCGATTCCGATCCGGGTCGGACAGCCCTCCGAGAGCTGTCCATAGCCTCACCTTACAACCCACTCGTTCCCGGAGCCGATCCGTCCGGACAAGGAAGTACGATGCACAAATGTGTCTGAATGCCGACTGAGCCGTAGGCTCCGAAACCAGCAATATTTCCCGTACGAGCCGGAATCATAACCAATGAAATCGACTCGCCCGGAGGCATGTAAACAGCAGTTTCCGACCGGGCAAGTACGATGCGCACTTCCTACACGCCGAACGAGTCGCCACTAGCAGCACGTCACAGTATCCGGTAGAGCTGCATAGCAGGTCCGATTCGCGCCACAACACGATCCACGGCTACGAGACGGACCAACTCCCAACATGTACGAGAAGGAGCAACAATCAGCAAGTACGAGACGAACCAATGATGAATCCCATCGCACAGGTCATCCCAGTACTGTATATCTACGACCGGATCATGAACAGACGCGTACATCGCAGACGGTAAGTCAGACACCCACACAAACAAACGTCACAAACACACAAAATGCTACACACACATGGGGGGGGGACATCCCTTCCACCAGCAACAGCAAAACCACAGGGGTTGCATGGTCCTCACTACCAGCAGTACCCACACCTAGGGGGGATGCCCAGCACAACTACCATCCCCACTCAGAGGGGGCTGGATGCCCATCACTACCAGTACCCCCTACTCATAGGGGGCTGGTTGCCCAGCACTACCAGTACCCCCACTCATAGGGGGCTGGATGCCCAGCACTACCAGTACCCCCACTCATAGGGGGATGGATGCCCAGCACTACCAGTACTCCCACTCATAGGGGGCTGGATGCCCATCACTACCAGTACCCCCTACTCATAGGGGGCTGGATGCCCAGCACTACCAGTACCCCCACTCATAGGGGGCTGGATGCCCATCACTACCAGTACCCCCTACTCATAGGGGGCTGGATGCCCAGCACTACCAGTACCCCCACTCATAGGGGGCTGGATGCCCATCACTACTAGTACCCCCTACTCATAGGGGGCTGGATGCCCATCACTACCAGTACCACCTACTCATAGGGGGCTGGATGCCCAGCACTACCAGTACCCCCACTCATAGGGGGCTGGATGCCCAGCACTACTACCATCCCCACTCATAGGGGGCTGGATGCCCATCACTACCAGTACCCCCTACTCATAGGGGGCTGGATGCCCAGCACTAACAGTACCCCCACTCATAGGGGGCTGGATGCCCATCACTACCAGTACCCCCTACTCATAGGGGGCTGGATGCCCATCACTACCAGTACCCCCACTCATAGGGGGCTGGATGCCCAGCACTACTACCATCCCCACTCATAGGGGGCTGGATGCCCATCACTGCCAGTACCCCCTACTCATAGGGGGCTGGATGCCCAGGACTACTACCATCCCCACTCATAGGGGGCTGGATGCCCAGCACTACTACCATCCCCACACATAGGGGGCTGGATGCCCATCACTACCAGTACCCCCTACTCATAGGGGGCTGGATGCCCATCACTACCAGTACCCCATACTCATAGGGGGCTAGATGCCCAGCACTACCAGTACCCCCACTCATTGGGGGCTGGATGCCCAGCACTACTACCATCCCCACTCATAGGGGGCTGGATGCCCATCACTACCAGTACCCCCTACTCATAGGGGGCTGGATGCCTAGCACTACTACCATCCCCACTCATAGGGGGCTGGATGTCCATCACTACCAATACCCCCTACTCATAGGGGGCTGGATGCCCAGCACTACCAGTACCCCCACTCATAGGGGGCTGGATGCCCAGCACCACCACCATCCCCACTCATAGGGGGCTGGATGGCCAGCACCACCAGCATTCACACACATAGGGTGACTAAGCAAACCTCCCCCTACCATCTTGGCAAGATTGTATGTGTGTGTGTGCAAAATGCACACAACACAGATTCTGACAGTGAACATACAATGTGACTCCCATCACATGTGTGCACAAAAGGTGATTGTGGTGTCCAAAAATCCAGCATATTATGATCATTGTGGGAATGGGGTCTAAACCCCCCATCACTACAGTGACCGGAAGGTGAGTGTGGACATCATAATAGCAGCATCACCAGACCAGCATTTGTGATTACTGGTCCCAACACCACAAGCAATGTAGTGGCAATGTGGTGGTTGTGTCACATACAAACATAGATTTGGGAGGCAAAGATTGCTGTGTATCACAAGAACTCCCTCCGCCATGTGCAGACAAGCATTGGCCATGAGCCCTGATAATGCCTCCAGTGTCCAATTACACTATGTGAAAAGCGAGCATCATGATGCATACACACATATCTTCACGAACAGACACACAAAATGAGGAATCCTGTGGAGACTGTTGATGTTAGGTGACCAAGTCCCATATCATGGCAGCAATGGGACATACCAAACATGATCAATGTGCAGGATGATGAGCTACAAGACGCATGGACACTAGGGAAAAACCTCCAAACAACATCCAGCCAATGTAACGCAAAAGCCATACCAATTCAGAGGTGCAGATGCACAAACACAGACAGGCAGCCCCACACTGCATATCAAACACAACACGTGTGTGTGTCTCAGTGTCCCCAGGCTAGTACACAACACATGATGGTGGGCTGAACTCCAATCACACAGATGTGTACACAGTGCCATACAAAACTAACTCATGAACTGTGCACCCCTTTGTGGGCAAGCAGGCATTGTCAGATGAGTGGGATCCCAACGGATTCATGTGACACAAGCTGGGTTGAACAGCAACCAACACAGCAAGAGAAAGACCCACTACAGCACTACCCTCAGGGACCCTAATTTGGGGTGACAGTAGCCTGTACGCCAATCCCACTGTGATGACAAAGGTAGGTTTTGCCCATACTGTGGAGCACAGTCAGCTGTGCGTACTGGGTCATGTGTCCTGAACAACAAACTCCCATCACACCTCCATAAACACTAATCACTGGCAATGGCCTGCAATCAATGGGCAAAATGTAGGTAGGGGCCTAGACATGAAAACACTCCCATTTGGCCACCCTCAACACCACACACCTTGATCTGCACCAATGTGCATCAGCTAGGCACACATGGACTGGTGACATTGCTCATGCACCCATGACAATCCCAGGGGTGGTGGAGGGATCTAAGGTACCCACAAATCCTCACACATGGCCTGTCAACAACCCCTGTGAATGTCTGCAACACTGCACAGTATGCGGTACATGGGCATAACGTGAAAACTACCAGATTCAGTGGGAACCCTGCCACACACCCACACCAATGAGGAACCAAAGGAGACCGACAAAGAACACATGTTGACACCTTCCAACATTGCAGCAATGACCCTGATGAGTGGGAGTAGTGACACACATATACAAGTGAGCCACTCACTGACAGATACCACATAGGGAAAACAACATGATGTTGGTAACACATAAGTGCAAATGGGAATCCAGAATGTGTCCCACGTGCGTTTGACAACATCCCCGGAACTTACAACTAAAACAGCCAGGGATGACAACCTAATGACCAGTAGTTTGCCATGCACCTGCATCCCAGAAAACCCATGGCAAAGATGTTTGATGAACACAGGACAACTCAGCAAGCACACCAAACAGGAACATCTGTATGGAACACTGGCTGTGTTGAAAAAAGGGAAGGGAACACACACAGACATGCTCACACAACACACACTATGTGCCCAGGCAATGTCAAGGAATGACACAATGCCATGAGGGGTCTCCAATCCTGGGGAAGGTCAGCTGTGCAAAACGTTGTCTGTGCATGGTTCTGTCATGCCAGCACAACACTTGCCCAGTGAGCCAACAATTACAACACAATGAAAGCTCTGGTCACAGCAGCCTGTGTACAGGAGTGTCCCTTCAGTCATCTGCACATACGCAATACACATGTAGAGCTAGTTGCACTGATGACACAGATGACTTGTGTACCATGGATGCACAAACCTGCCTGTCCAGTGGAGATGGGCCCAGTCAGGGAATCTCACTCTGTGCCCAAATGTAAGCACAATATATGTGCAACAGTGTATGCCAAAGATGTGAAGTAGCAAACCCAACGAGAAAATCCTGGTCACAACATTTTGCTATCATTACACCCTGAAATTGCAGCAAAGGATGTCATGGATACATAGCAGAAAAGTACACATATCCCATGGACCACATGGAATCCATCACATCAACAAATCATTCTGTTGTACCTTTAAAACACCAGTACAACAGCAAGTCCATGACACTCATCATCAACATCATGTACATTAGATGCAACAACACTGGATGACAACAAGTGGCTTTATTAAAAACATAAATCCATGTAACTGGTAAGTTAAGTGTACAATGTCAAAAGGCCAATGGCCAGTCCATTCCTACATTCAACCAGGGTGACATGTGACAAGTTGTCACCCATTGTTTGCCTGCACTGCTATGGCCAGGGGACATCTCCCCTTGGAGGGGCATACATAGGGGCAGGCCAGGCACCGCAGGGACAGGATCAGGGGACAGTAGAATGGGGCAGGGGAGGGGTGGTGGGTGCAGGAGTGTCAGTGGCAACTGCAGTGGAGGTGTCTGACACAGTGGGCACCATCACCACTGCAGGGCCCAAGTCAGATGTGGTGGGTGCCGTCACCACTGCAGTGGGCAGGTCAGATGGTGTGGACGGGGTCTCCACTGCAGTGCCCAAGTCAGACGGGGTGGATGTGCCATCTACTGCAGTGCCAACCTCCAAAGGAGTGTCATGGGGTTCAGGTGAGGTGGGCAGGACAGAGGGGGGGACACGGTCTCCACACCAGTGGCAGGAACAGGCTGACTGTGTGAGGTGGGGGTGGAAGTGCATGTGGTAGGGGGGAGGGCCTAAGCATTTTGGGGATGCGGTATCGGTGTGTGGGTGAACCAGGGGCAGGGTGGGCGGGGGGACCTGTGGAGTGGTGGCCTGGGGGCTGCAGGACGGAGACTGTATGGTGGAGCTGCGGGATCGTGGTGGGGTCTTGCTCTTCCTGGTCCGGGGGGACTTGCAGATGGGGGCCTCAGTGTCCGTGCGCCTGGGGGAGGGTGTCTGTGTGGCTGGGGAACTCCCCCCTGTGTGTGGTGACTTCCTCCTCCCCTTGTGAGTTGGAGCAGATGGATCGGTGGGGAAGAGGCCAAGGTCACAGAGGAAGAGCTGCTGTGAAGGGGGGGTTGCAGGTGAGGCAAGGGAAGGGGTTTTGGAGGGAGAGCCATCTGAGGACTGCGGAGTGCTTGTGGATGTCTGTCTGTGCATCTGTGACCCATCCCCTGTGTGTGTGCCATCAGTCCCCGGAGTGTGCGTGCCTGTGGTTCTGGATTTTGTCTTGCGTGGCTGTGCGCTGCTTGTGTCTGTTGTGGTGCGTGCCGGTGCTGGTGTGTGTGTGCGTTGGACAGGTAGGGTAGTGGGGATTGTGGATGGGGCAGAGGTAGGAGGGGTGAGGGTCTGTTGGAGAAGGGACACTGCTGCCGTCTGTGAGGAGGCCATGGACTGAATGGACCACTGTAGGGCAGACATGTTTGATGAAATGCCCTCCATGAAGGACACCAGTTGTGTCAACAGACTGGTGTGAGAATGGAGGACACTCAGCATCGCTGTCTGCCCTACATGGGTCTGCTTAAGTAAGTCCACAGACTCCACACTCAGGGCAGCAGGGGAGACAGAGGCAGGGGGTGCGGTGCCTGGCACGAAGGAGACATGCTCCCTTACACGGGAGCCTCCACGGACATCTGGGATGGGAGCAGATGGGAGGGTGGAGATGGTGGTGGTGGCGGGGACAGACTCGCTAGGTGTTGTCTGGGGTCTGCTGACACCCGCCTCCACAAGGGAGTCCTCACTCGAGATGCTGTGTTCCTCAGCAGAGGTGGTCGTAGCTGAGGTCTCCTCAGTGTGGCTCCCCTCACCCTCTGTGCCACTGGGTCCCTCCAACTCCTCTGCAGCAGACCCAGTCTGGCTCTGCGGCTCCTCTTGGTCCGTGGAGCTGTCTCCTCCAGTAGCCGAAGATGTATCTGCAAACAATCAGGATAAACAGATCCACATCAGTCACTTGTTTCACCTGACACATCACAGTCAGTACAGCACATTACAGAGCACACCTTGGCATCATTTGCAAAATATTGCAAAAAGTGCTGACACATTTTGAAAAAGACACCTGTCAGTCTGCCAGTCAACCATGCCCCTCATATACTTCCCCTCCATGGACCCATCTGTCTGATGCATGTAGTATGCCACTACTTATATGTGCACACATGCACCACATAGACATATCTCAGAACTGCAGGAATTGTGATTGAAAGGTGTCAGTACACACATATCCCATCTCCTGCCACTGACTCAGTACATGTGTCAGGAGAAGGGATGGCCAAACTCATTGTCAGTAAAATGGATATGCTTCCTTCACCAGACACCATGATGTGCCCATGTATTGATGGTCAATGCCAGAATTGAGTGTATGCTGGACAACTGACATTACTGCAGGATACACATTAGCAAGTGGTATACCATGCTACAGGCCAGTCTGGATAATCAGTCATCACTGGCTTCAGTCACATGGGCAGTGCATCCAAAAACAAACAGTCTGCACTGTGTCAGAATCATTTTCATTTTGGGGAATGTAAGCCATGCAGCTGTCAAGTGCACATGTTCCCCCACTGCTACCCACATCTTAAGGCATCTGATGATCCCATGTAATACAAATGCAACAGTTGAGTGACTGCAAGCAACAATCTATAAACATGATCACATCACGGTGTTATGCGAACTAATTGAGGCTGCCTGCACTTTAATGTAGAATACACCATTAGGCACCGTCTAGTGATTACACACCTATGTCTTACCCCATTGTGATGATCCAACAGCCACATCTCAGCTAGCTGCCCAACCCAAAATGCTCAACACCCCAGGAGTATAAAAAGCTAGGCCACTCCACAATGATACCGAGGCAGACACCAGATTGCATATTTCACAATGCACTAAATGTAGGTTGACACACAGGAGTAGAAGAACATAGTGTACTTCATGTCCGGAGTAGGCATACCTTACCAGGTCCATGTGCGACATGGTATTACCCTGAACACTAGGCATGTGCTCATGCATGTGTGACACACATGATGTACATTCTTCTGAGGCCCCAACATCGTCTCACCTGCTGCATGGCTGTGTGGAAAATACCCCAGACACATATGGTGAGCCAAAGCATCAATTGGAACACAAATCAATTGCCCACACAGAGTACATGTCTGATTTCTGGCAATGTGCAGACACATGGCAATCAATTGCCTCACTCATGAAGACAAAACAATGCACCGGTAGCAGATGCTGTTTAGAACCGTAAGCTGGGACAACAGCAGGGACACACAACCCAAGTGACACAAGTCACAGACTGAAAGGGCCACACCTGTGCATCAGATGTGGATGGGCCATGACCTAATTTAGGCACATGACTCTTGTTCAAGCAGACAGAAGATCTGTGGGAGTGTAACCAGGATGAAGGAGTGCAAAGAGCATGTGAGAGATAGTTCACAGAAAAGGCATGCACTTACCCCTCCTTGCTGCTGTCTGGCCTTTAACTGCCCATCCAGGTCAGGGAAGACCACCGCCAGAATCCGGAGCATGTGGGAGGTCAGTGTCCGTCGTCCGCCCCTTCTGCGAGGAGGCGACAGCTTCAGCTGGACTCTTGCGATCCTCCGGGTCCAGCCACGAAGGTCCTGCCACCTCTTCTGGCAGTTGTGGAGGCGGCGTCTGTAGACCCCCACAGATTGAACAGCCCGGGCAATGGTCAGCCAGATCTCCTGTTTCTGATGGGCATAAACCTGTGAGGATGACAAGGATAAAATTCCATTACCACACATGCAACATGTTTGTGCATCACACAGTTGGATATACATGTCGTTATCACAAGGCCATATGATGTACACAGGTAGTGCAACTATGGTGATTGACATTTGTCCTGCATTAACAACATGGAAACATTGCCTGAGTATTATAAACGTGTAAAAATGCACTTTTCCTGCACAGTACCTGTCCACTACAGGTACCTACACGCTTTGGGGGTAACAACTACTCAGTGAGCATGCTAGCCACTGGTGTACACAATGCCATTAGTGCCAGTCAGACAACATGCACAATGAAAAAGGATGTGGACTGCACACTCACCTGCTCCCCTGGTTTCCCATACAGCCTGCTGTACTGTGGAAGGAGGCTGTCCAGCAGGGCCTTGTTTTCCTCCTCTGTGAAGGCTGGGGCCCTCTCCACAGTACGTGCCATTCTTGGAGCCAGAGGATGCAGAGACAGCAGCAGTGGTACCAGTGAATGCAATCTGGGGCATTTAGTGCAGGCAAGTGAGCTCTCAGGGGAACAGACAGCCTTATATCTGTGCTGCTGAGGCAGAATCTGTCCGATGCGTCCAAAGCGATAGGTCGGACACGTTTGCATCCTATGAATCTGGCCAATCCATCGCATTGCACGCTTCGTACACGCCTTCCGCATCGTTCAAATAATTCAAATCCATGACACCAACGAGTGTGATACATTGTTGTAGGGAGCCAACGGATTTTTCAGCACACGAATCGTACAAGGGTCAAATCCGCGTCAGTCCCCATTGCAGGCAAGGTGCAAGGCGTGTGTGCAAGGCGTGCGCACGCCTCGTTCCCCATGTGTACGACGTGTCTTTTGAATTTGTCACCCGCGTCAGTCCCCATTGCAGGCAAGGTGCAAGGCGTGTGTGCAAGGCGTGCGCACGCCTCGTTCCCCATGTGTACGACGCGTCTTATGAATTTGTCACCCGCGTCAGTCCCCATTGCAGGCAAGGTGCAAGGCGTGTGTGCAAGGCGTGCGCACGCCTTGTTCCCCATGTGTACGACGCGTCTTTTGAATTTGTCACCCGCGTCAGTCCCCATTGCAGGCAAGGTGCAAGGCGTGTGTGCAAGGCGTGCGCACGCCTCGTTCCCCATGTGTACGACGCGTCTTTTGAATTTGTCACCTGCGTCAGTCCCCATTGCAGGCAAGGTGCAAGGCGTGTGTGCAAGGCGTGCGCACGCCTCGTTCCCCATGTGTACGACGCGTCTTATGAATTTGTCACCCGCGTCAGTCCCCATTGCAGGCAAGGTGCAAGGCGTGTGTGCAAGGCGTGCGCACGCCTCGTTCCCCATGTGTACGACGCGTCTTTTGAAATTGTCACCCGCGTCAGTCCCCATTGCAGGCAAGGTGCAAGGCGTGTGTGCAAGGTATGCGCACGCCTCGTTCCCCATGTGTACGACGCGTCTTTTGAATTTGTCACCCGCGTCAGTCCCCATTGCAGGCAAGGTGCAAGGCGTGTGTGCAAGGCGTGCGCACGCCTCGTTCCCCATGTGTACGACGCGTCTTATGAATTTGTCACCCGTGTCAGTCCCCATTGCAGGCAATGTGCAAAGGATGCTACCCACCATAGCTTGTCAGGGACACATGGGCACACCAACAACAATACAGACTGTGACACTGTATATCAAAGGGCATGTCAGGCTGCATTACCTGTGTGTGTATGTGGGTCAACATGTGATTTGGTATGTGGCACTTAGTGGCACACACTCCCAGGCAGGGCAAGGTGTCATGGGGACAGATACCTTTGTGTGTTGTACACATAACCACTGTGATTGACAACTGTACAGTTCAGAGCATGAGGCATGTACACAGTTCCCGGTGTACATTGTGTATGACATGTGACATGCACCCTGACTCTTAGGTGGAATGGTATGTGGGTCCCAGGGTGTCCCAGTGCCACAAATGTGATGTTCATCCACAGTATGTGTGCTTTGTGCTACAGAGATGACTCAGATTTCATGTGTTCAATGTCAAATGGTCACCACATCCATGTGTTTTGTCAATGTGAGTTGATGTTGCGCCTGTGTGTCACAGACATCCATGTATGAGCTGCAAAAAAATCAGGCGGCACTTCATGCGTTTGTCATGTGTGCGTTGTGGTGTGTACATGAGACGCTACATCATGATGGTGTCCTTGTGGCGACACAAGGTCCCTGTGTCTGTCTGTCAAAAACATGTGATGTGGGATAGACATCTGTCCTCACAAGTCACTGTGGTGTGTGTCTGGTATGTGACACTCGTACTGATGTACTGTGACAGAGCCCATAGATTGGTCACAGCACAACATGGACCTTGTTGTGTGGACCTGGGGAGCTGAGATGTCAGATGATGGGCATGTATCTGACATGTGTGCCCATACACAACAGCTCACACATCATGTCCTTCTGTCCTGTCATATTGTTTAATGTGCTATTTAGCATGGACACTGGAACATAGATAGGGGAACTGACAAACTGTCTTTGCTCATCTATGTAGTGCAGGAGACCAGCTGTCCACAGACCGTTCCCTGACCTTGCAACCATGGTTGAACGTGACTGCATGCGACGGTACTGCTTCACTAGGCCACTGATCGAAGAATTGGCGGAGCAGTTGGCCCCACACTTGCAACCTGGCCGGACATACCCTACAGCGCTGACCCCCAAGGTGAAGGTGATGTCAACCCTACACTTCTTTGCCACCGGTACTTTCCAACACACTGTTGCTACTGCTGGTGGGATGTCACAGACCATGTTCAGCCATGTGCTTCGAGATGTGTTGGAGGCGATGTTGCATTTCCTCAACCACTACATCCATTTCCCAAAACCACAACAACTCGCTGACATCAAGGGTGACTTCTACGCACTGGGAAGGATGCCACATGTCATTGGCTCCATTGATGGGACACATGTGGCTTTGGTACCACCACAGGCACATGAGCAGACATAACGAAACAGGAAACATTTCCACTCAATCAATGCTCTGGTGGTCTGTCTGGCAGACATGACCATTTCACATGTGTGTGCACGTTTTCCAGGTTCAGGGCACGACGCTTACATCATGAGGAGTAGTCGAATCCCAACGATTATGTCACAGATGCAGTACCAGCGTGCCTGGCTTGTTGGTGTGTACTGACTGTTTACCATTGTGTGTGTTTGATGAAGTTGATTTACACCCTCTTTTCAGACTCATCTAATGTGCAATTGTCTTTATGTAGGTGACTCAGGATATCCCAACATGCCGTGGTTGCTGACACCCCTCAGGAACCATGTGACACCGGCGGAGATGCGCTACAATGAGGCACATGGTCGGACCAGGAGAGTGATCAAGCGGACATTTGGACTCCTGAAAAGCAGATTCCGCTGTCTGGACAAGACAGGAGGGGCCCTCCCATATGCACCTGCTAAGGTGTGCAGAATCATCATAGGGTGCTGCATGCTACACAACCTGGCAGTGAGGAAGAAGTTGCCTCTCATCCAAGATGACAATGACCAACCTCCGCCAGCCATGGAGGATCCTGCCCTGGGGCATGATGCCAGTGATGATGAGGGTGATGGTGATGGTGATGTTTGGAGCCAGCTGATCCACAACTTCTTCACATGAATGTAAGTATACAGTGATGTGTTGTCAAAGTATTGTGTTTGCCTGATATATGTTGGTGGTGCACTGGTGCTGCTTGAGTGTGGCTGTGTGCTACTTGTCCGGATGCTTGCTGTGATGTGTCCTTTCAGGTAGTCTGTACTCCCAAACAGTGTTTACGTGATTGATAGGTTGTGTGTACTTTGTTTGGGGTTTGTTTTGGGCATGTATATTGGAGTTGTATGCTGTAAATCTGTGTTTTTGATTGTGTTTTCTGTCTGTCCTTCACAGGGTACTTTGGCTGCTGTATGGTGATGTCTGCATCCCAACACCCAGATCCTTGTTCCAGAGTGCAAGTAGTCGTTGTCCCAACCAATGATGTGCCACACAACCCTGGACTTTCATTGTTTTCCACTTGGTTAATTTTTGATCACTGTCACGTGAGGTTACCTTGCATCAGTTGTGGAATTCTCAGGTTGTGAATCTTTAATAAACCTGTGCTTCACTTTGGGATGTGCTCCGTCTGTATCCACACATCCCACAGTCATTAGCATCCTGTACCTGTGGGCTGCTTGCCACTGACCCACGATGGATGTGGTGTATGTGCATTCCACTGTATTTCCTGTCAACATCAGTGTAGGCGATGAGTTAGATGGACATGGTGAGTATGTGTTGTGTTGCCCTAGTGGTGTGTCTCCCTCATATGTGTCACATTACCATGACTCACATTACAGTGTTCACATTGCTGTAGTAGTTTGCATGTACAGTGTTCCTTAGCAGATCATCATTGCCATGACACATACCAAGTATAAATCACAACAGAGGCAAGTATTGTGTGATTGTGATTTTATTTACAGACATGTGTAAGGATGGTGAACGGAATTGGAAGTGCTGTACAGTGTGATGGTAATACAAAGTTCACAGGTGAGTTGGTAGTGTTGAAAGATGAAATGTCCAGAGTAGAATCCACAGTCATTTGAGGCATTGTCACAACTTGGACCCTCCATGTCAAGTGGGTGATTTGGGTGTCAGTCGACAAGGTTAAATGGTTTGCACACAAAGGACGACATCCAGAACAGGTGTTGAGTTCCTGGGGGATATGCATGGCCATCGGCATCTCACTTGCCCTTCTTCGGACGACCCCTCTTCTTTCTTGGGGGACCCTCATGTGCAGGCTGCTTTGGTGCCGAGGACTCTCCGCCAGAGTCCTCCTCCCTCCCTGTGGCAGTTGCGGATGTTGTTGCAACAGATGTCTTGGGTGCACAGGGAGGTGTGGTAAGGTTGGCGCTGATCTGGCAGAGGCATGTCAGTATGTCCCTATGCACCGCTGTTCGATCATCTAATTTGTCCCACTTGGACTCCATGCTGGACATGTGTGTCTCCACCCGAGACATGTGGGAGTCCAAGCGGGCATGATGGGCAGCCTGCTGTTCTTTGATGTCCTTGAGGATCCCCACAACCTGTCCAAACCCTCCGGTGCTTTCCTGGTACGCATCTATGATGCGTCCCAGGTGTGGATCACCATGCAGTCCAGCCCCCTCTGCAGGCTGTGTCCTCTGCCTGCCCACCCTCCCACCGCCCCTACCCACACGGGCAGGACCTGCTGTGGCAGGCACAGGCGACACTGGGCCCCCTTGAGTGTTGGCGCTGGTGGTGTTGTCCGTTGCTTCCAGGGTGCCCTGTGTACCTGTTACGTTGTTGGTCTGTGGCCTCAGCCTGTCCGTGTCGGCAGGGGTACTCTGTCTGTTGTCAGATGTGGCAGGAGTGGTTGCAGGGGGTGCTGATGTTCCTACTGCTGGGGCTGCACGATGACTCACACCGGAGGTGATAGGTTGTTCGTGTTCATCGTCCGAAGAGGACAGAGACTGATCCACACCAGGGAGCTCAGGGTCCACCAGAGTCTGGGACTAGGACTCTTCTTCAGGTCCTGCTGTGTCCCCAGCATCCCCTGTGGTTGGAGGAGACACACAATGTATGTTATGGTTCTGCCGACATCAACGTTTAACACTCATGACAGTTGCCACTGGATATCATTATGAGAGTCGGTACATTGCATTGTCCTAAGTTGTGACAGACAGAGGTTGATATTGTTGAAGCACTTTGTCATGGCAACCTGAAGCATTTTGATGTGCACGTCAAGCTGTGTGCATGACCAGCTTATGTATTGATCAATTGTCTGTACATGGCCATTGCTACTCAAGTTCCATCACATGCCTGACACAGCTGTATCATCCCTGTCCACATTTGTGCTTTAACGATGACATACGTACACTTACACTTAGGGTATGTAGCAAGCTTGGGGCATGTGTGGTGGCAGTTTTTGCTTTGCTCTGTGCGTCACATTGGTGTGTCTGTGCAACATGGTCACAGTCCGGTATGCCTGAGATCTAATGTGAGATACTATTTGGTTGTCTGTGTTCCTAGTTCACATCTCATCTCATACAAGTCATGGTGTTACCGTAGCTAATGATGTCAGTGCTAACGTCTTTTAACTTGTCTATTTCCTCCATGGTGAGAGGGATTGGGCACATCATCTCTCTTGCTTTTCCATGCTCATGACAGTGATGGCCAGAGGTGTGTGTGTTGCAGTTCTGCTGCTGTGAGTTGCATGCCTCCTCCGATGCAGTCCAGGTTAGTAATTGTGTTTGGAGTGTCTATGACAGTGAGTGATGTGTTGTGTGAATGATGCGTACAACGCAGAACGATGTGGGATTGAAATGCAGCTCACAACTGCACCTTTTGGGAATGACACCATGCTACAGTGTCAGCTATTTGGGTTTGTCCATCCTAGTCACTGTCAGGTGTCCACTGTCAATAATGTATAGGTTACATTGTAGGTCCTTGTTGCTATGTACTATGTCTGCATCTCCCCAATTTTTATCTACGAGACACACCTTCACAGCCAGGTCAGGGTACACCCCAGGGACACTGCATCTACAGACAGTGGGAGGATACCTACAGTTCCAATGGCTGTGAGTGTAAATGTTTTTGAGTTAGCCAGTGCGTAGGTGTGACTTGCAGCCAGTTCATACATCAGGACCATGTGTCAGCCATCTTGCCAAGGCATTTACTTTCGGAGTGACTGGTCCCAAGGGTGCTATTTGTTCTGGCTGAGGAGGTGTGTTTTGAGGTGGACTTGATTGCATTTGGAGTCATTGCAGGTCCTTTACCCACAGAGGCCAGGTAATCCCCCATGTGACATGCTTCCATTGCAGGGAGTCACAATTTACGTTCAGGCTGTCAGGCAGTAGTGTCCTGTTGTTACTTTGAGCCCAAGTCCCAGCAGGGCCTTGTGCTCCCCACAGCAGGGCCCATTGTCAGAGATCTTGGGAGAGACTTTTCACACTCTCTTGTGGAGCATAATCCCAGGTGTGTATTTTGGTGTTGGTGGTAGGGGTGTGTGTGACAGGGGCTGCTGGTAGATGTAGTCAGAGCTGGCGGTCCTCCTCCCCCCCGTGTCCAGATATCCCACCCTGCAGCATGCTTCCATTGCAGGGAGTGGAAGTTACCTTTCAGGCTGTCAGGCATTGGTGTCCTGTTGTTTGTTTGAGGCCAAGTCTCAGCAGGGCCTTGTGCTCCCCACAGCAGGGCCTAGTGTCAGCCATCTTGGCAGGACTTCTGCACTCCCTGTGTGGAGAGCATGGTTCAGTGTGAGCTTGCTGGGACATGTGGGTTTGGGGTCTGTTGGCTGTGACTGCAACTCCCATCATGCTTTTGGCTACACCCACCTTCCCAGCATGCCCAACCTTCCTTCCTGTGACTCTGCTTCCCTGTGAGTGATTGAGACAGCAATGGCAAGATGACTGACAGTGGTGTCCTGTTGTTTGTTTGGGCACAATCCCAGCAGGGCTTTGTGCTCCACACAGCAGAGCCCATTCTCAGCCATCTTGTCAGTTTTTTGCAACTCCCGGTGAGATGTGCATGGTTTTGGGTGGAGCTTGTGGGACCATGTGGGTGGGGGACTGTTGCCTGTGACTGCAACTCCCATCATGGTTTTGGCTACACCCACCTTCCCAGCATACCCAAGTTTCCTTCCTGTGATTAATTTTCCCCATGTGGTGGTGTGCCTGTGCTGACAAGTTGGCAGACAGTGGTGTCCTGGTGTTTGTTAAGTCCCAACAAGCCCATGTGCTTCACACAGCAGAACCCAGTGTGGTAAATCTTTGTGAGATCTTTTAATTGAGTCTGAGGGAATGCATTATACCAGGTGGGTTGTGTGTAGTTTGTGTTAAGGCGTCTGTGTGTGCAAGTACCTGCTGGTAGATGGAGTCAGAGCTGGCAGTGTGGTGGTGTTGTCTGCTGTCCTATGTCTGTATTTTGCAAAGGATCATGGTAGGGATTTCTGGCCTTTATGTAGTTGGAGTTGTGGGTGTGTCTTTGTTCCTTTTTTAAAAAAAATTTTTATTGGCTTTGTCATTGCTTTTTTGGTCATTCTTTATAATTATTTCCTTTGCTTTTGTTGGGCATGATGAAGAGATCGTTTGACCGGGTCGGACGCTGCCAGTGGCTCTTGCGGGGTGACCCGGGTCTGTCACACTGACATTCTGCTGTGTTTGTACGTTGGCATACGCGTCGGACGCAAAGGGGTCTATTGTTTGCTAGTCACAGTTTTCTGTACATCTCGGTCTTCATGATCGTGCTCCGTGCGAGTCGGTCTCATTTCACACGTATTGCATCGTACTGCGCGGGTCGTGCATCGCGGGTACGTTTTGGTCGGGTCCATTCCTGATGCGTGTCGGTCGGTACGATTGCCGGGCGGTTTACGGGCGAATCAATGCTTTCCGAACGGTTCAGTCGTGCGGCTTGTGTTCCGTACGGGTGGGTTGTAATTCACACGTATTGCATCGTACTGCGCGGGTCGTTCGGCGCCGGTCCGTGTTGGTCGGTCTCCATTAACGGTCCGTGTCGGTCGGTTCGTTTTGCGACCGGAATCGGAATCGGCACCTTAATGTCGAATTACTTATGTAATTTTGCAGTAATATTTTTAAATTGTGCTACAGTACATTACGTCAGTTACGTTCATCCCTAAAATTAATAGTGCAAGCCAGAGCTAAGTCTTGGCCCTGGCATGGCTCCAATAATCCATGCAAAAGCTGAGCCATGAAATTGTTTGATATTTCTACAGTGCAACAAACATAAAGTAAAAACAAATTTAAAAAAGCGTACAAAATGCTGTAGAATTTCACCTTGGTGCATCAGATTACATCACTGCATAGAAAGACATTAAAAGTGATAGTTTTTAAAAACATTAGAGGCCCACCCCCTTCCACAACAATGGCATTAGTGAACTAGGAAGCAAGTCAGTAGTCATGTGAACCCTAAATGTGATCTAAATTCTTATTATAGATGGAGTAGCATTACAAATTAAAAATGCAATATAAGAGGTGCTTGAACAGCGCACATCCTGAACTCAAGTATTTAAAAGTGTGCATGTATGTGACATTAAAGAAATGGGAGGCTCTGTGAAATAAAATATGTGCCTAGGATCACACAATTTGGACAAGCAGGGGAGCAGGTTTTGATTCCAGGTTATCTATTTTCAAATTTTGAATTCAGTCTCCAGATGGATATGTCTCTCTCTCGTTTATATCAAAGGTCACAGTTTTGTTTTTCATTCTTGGCTTACGGTGAGAAAAACTGACACAGAGATAACAGACCCAGCTCAGAGCCGCGGGACCCAACTATCAAGTCAAGAATACATTTATTTTAGGGGTGTCCCACCGCAAACACGCCCTCCTGAATCTACGCTCTTCGGACTGAGCAGCATATGCAATTCATTATGACTTCAGAAGTGACATTAGCACTTATAATCCCTTGTTTAATAGCCAAGGGCCAACTTTACAAAAAATATACATTAACAATCACAAAGAATATTTTCAGTTTTATTCTTTATAAATCACATGTATTTTTTCCACATATGAATTTGCAACTAATCTCGTAAATGTCTAAAAGTGACAAAAGTTTTAAAGGGACATGCTAATTTGGAATATACATTTTTAACTGCTTTCATTAAGAAACAAAAGGTGCTGGGTGCATTTTTTTTAACATGTTGTTAATGCGTGCTGTATTTCTTGCTGGTGTTCTTTTCTCAGATTATAAGCACAAAGGTGCATCACATTTTTAGTTTGTTAAGCACCAGTAGGGTGAATGGTGTCAAGTTCTCTGGATTAAACCTAATCCCTTCTCAAACTATCCTCACACATAAAGAGGATGTTGTCCCTGAGATAGAGGTTTACAAACATCCTGAGGTCAGGTTCTACACTTACATTTTACTTGGAAATGCAAGCAGTCGCAGTGCAGGGGCCCAAGATGACACCGCTCATGTTAAGCCAAAGGGGAATGGAGTCCCATTTCTAAAAATAGTGGAGGGACTTCGTCCACCAAAGTCCACCCCAACTGGTGCTCTGCATAACAATGATAATCTCTTCAACCACCATTATGTCATGAGTGTGAAGAAGCATGGCTCTTCGGCAGAAGTGTTTTTCGAGCCAACTCCCTGACATATCCTTTACTCCACTGCAATGGTGGCTGCTAGTCTGGTGACTCTAGTCTGGCATCTGAATTGTGATGGTTTTGTGTAGTGCTGGGGTCAGCTACGCCTTCACATAACAGCCACATTTTCAGCTTGCTTATGTGTGATTGGGTAGCATTTTAATAATATTGAGAAAATTACACAGTTCATAATAAATGTGCAGAATTAACGTGTAGTTTTAAATAAAAAATTAAAATGCGTTTAAATGCAAACGTTATACTAGGCAACTATATTTACTCATATTAGCCCTCATTAGCTGAAGCAACAATTGCCTGACAAGCTGACATGACTAGAAAGTCTTTAGAATGCATAAAAAGTTTATTTCCTGACCTTTCCATGAACATGTGCTTTTCATAATGAATAAAAGTTGCACAAATGTTTTCATCTGTTTTCATCTAACGCTGCAAATGTTTCTTCTTATACGATGATTGCTGCTTGCAAAATAAATACGTTTTGTAATTTAGGATGCTAGAAAGGAACATTCCATAATGGGAAAGTAGTTTTGAATGAAGAAGTATAATACTAAAAGATCAAATCTAACTGCTAGATAATAAGAAATAAGTGACATTGTAGAAGTCAATGTATATTCTGTGAAAAGACAAGGAGTGATCCTGTTCCCATGAGAGCATCACAAGATGATTGGCTGGCCTGAAGAAGGTAAAAGACCGCAAACTACAACAATGATAAAATGTTTTGTGTATAATAGTGTGTGTTCCTAGAGTAGGTTAAGGCTTCCACACTTTTTACAGACCTAGACCCTTATGCCAAGTTGCTCTGAGACTCTACCAAATGTCTTGGACCTATCTTTACTAGAAGTTCTGTTTTTATTGAAATTTTGATTTATATGGCTGACTTTTGATGCTAAGGCTTTATGCTTTTCTCTCACTCTCTCTCAAACGAGAACCTTTTTTGGGTTCTGACAGTCACCATGTTCTTCCCATCCCTAGAATAGTGATTCTTTCCTTTATGGAACGCACTTTAATGCATTTATTATATTATTTGTATAACCAATATTGAATTTTATCTTTGTCAAATATTGATGGTTGAGATTAACACAAATTAAATTGCGACTTGCAATAAAGATAAACTGCTAAAAGATTTGATTAATAAAACACTTGAACTCCTAACAAACTCTCATTATTGACTGAAAATAGTTATCGATTGTGAATATAATTTATGTGATATTCAGCTCATTTCTCTAAAACAACGACAAAGATCCATTGGACCTTAGAGAAAAAGGGGATTAGCCTGGATTACAAAACAGAAATAGGTAGTGGTGGGTACAAGGGTCGCACCTCAAGATTACTGTATGTACGGGCTATGAAATAAGTTTACATAGTAACCACACATGGAAGAGTAGAATTGGTGCCACTCAGGGTAAAATACCCCACTACCTAAGGTGTAGAAAACACAGGTAACAGCAGTCACTTGTGAAAAACTTACAAACAAAGAAACCCTGGCACTCACAATATTACTGGTTCAAATAATGACAAAATTCTGTCAGCCTAACCCAAAGAAAGAAGGAGGAATTCTCTTGACACAGAAAAAACACAAAAAGTGCAGACATTTATTAATTTATTTCATAAATATCAAAGTACCAAACTTGACACACAAAGTTGCAAGGACTCAGACACTTCAGCCAGAATAATACAGTCAGAAAATCTCTACAATGATGGAGAATATTGTGAGTGCCAGGGTTTCTTTTTTTGTGGATTAGCCTGGATGGTAGTAAACCAATATTTTAACTAAATCGCTGCTCCAACAAATTTTGGTAGCAAGAGGATGGTTTACATTATGAGAAGAGTAGCTGTAAAATAATTTCCCAAGTTAGAGTAATGCCTGAGTCCCATAGCCCAAACCTAAGTTTTGAAGACTGATGAAGTGCGGTTTTGAAGGCGGTTGCTGTATTGAAGCTGTGAGTATCAATAGGATTATGCGTTGCAGTTTTTGTTGTTATTGACATTTATTGAAGAAGAGTGTCGGATGAAATGGTGATGTTTATGTGCTTAATGTGAAGAAATTGAAGAAGTTACCGGAATCCAAAGTCGTCTAAGATCCTGGGATATTAGAAGTAAAAGCTGATTTATGGTTTTTAATTACGTTGTCATTGTTTGCTGAATAATCCAAAACACTGAAATGTTTTAAAACACCTAAAGGTTTTGTGAGAGGCGATGTGTCAATTGCAGTATGGTAAGGTAAAGAGGCACCTCCTGAGGGTACACAAGCACATTATATGACTACGAATGTAGGTTTGCACATGTTTGTGACTTCGTCAATGGTGCAAGATTATTGATAAAGAGGGTACTTTGAGTTTTCCAAGATATGGTACATTCAACACAAGAATAATTGAGATGTTGTGAGAAAAGCTGTTTGAAATAAAACCACCTAGACCCACACAGTATGACGCATTAAATGCTTGGGAGAAAATAGTGCATGCTAAGGAGAAAAAGAAATAACAGAATAAAACTAGGACAGCAGTGCTAAATTATGCAGATACTCGATGGGATGAAGAAAAACATAGATGGAGGAAAGTCGTAGTCGAGGCAAATAGATTGTACCCAGCTGTAACTACTAGAAAACCAGAGAAATTGAAAAAGAATAAGACACAGGGAAATGAAGATGGAAAGGATGAAAAAGATGGGAAGAAATTAGATACCGATTTTGATTCAGGGGATGAAATTTTGGATGCATTATTAGCTGCGCACCCATCACCTTATGTGGCGCCTGTAACAAGCACCGAGGGAACTTCAACATCTAATGCAACAGTGGCTACAGCCCCTTTGACCCAAATGTGATTCAGATTGAAAGACCATTACAGATGACAAAGCCTATTGTACAACCTGTTATATCAAATATTGTGCCTGCCCAAGTTGATAATGTTCCTACAGTGATGCCTCCAGATGTTACTGCTTTTATTATTATATCTGTACCAGCCCCTGTTGCCGGGGTCATAACAGCACAGCCATAGAGATTTGCACTACAGCTTCTTAGACTGATTAATATTGTTCCAAATGCAGCAGATCAAGGAGCTGTTGCAAGAACACCTGTTGCAGGGTTTATCCCGTCATCACAGAATCCACAGATTGTTGCTGGACACAATCACAAAAAGTACTCTCATTGAGAGACCGGAGAAGGATGGTCTTTGCGATACCAATCGCACAGGGTGAGACTAACCTGTTTGAAGATGGGGTTTTTCCCCTATGGATTGAAGAAACCACAGACAATAAAAAGACAGGGAGCACTAAAAGTCAGATTCTCATTACATAAGAGACAGAAAAGGAAAGATCATTAAATGTTGTGAGGTTAAAAATAGAACCAGAAGACTAACTAGAGGATGTTTCGATCTTGAGCATGTGAATCAGTATCATGAAAGGGAGCTGATATATTTGAGCAAAGAAATTACTAGACGTGCAGTGCCTACTCATTATAAATTAACTGAATTTGCCCAAAAACATGAAGTTGATCTTACAAAAAGTACCCCATCGCAGAGAAGTTTCAGGACACATTGGGATGATGAAGCCAATGAGACAATGCATTCTTCAGGAATGTGATTACACATTACTGAATTAGTACAATGCATACATAGATGGAGTGATTTTGAAAAATTAGAGAGCAAATAGGTAAAGAAACATGAGAAGAAAAAGTAACAATTAGAGGCAGATGAAGGAAATAATAAGCCACCATAAGAGAGAAATGCCAGGTGTAGGGTATCTTCATGTACACTGGAGCAGAGGCTATCTTGCAGCATTTACAAATAATTTTTCAAAACTGAGAGAGAATGGTATATACAAGTTGACAGATTTTGAAAGTGCTTTGGACTAATTTGAACGTGTTTTTTGATATTGAAGTACCATGTGATTTGTGGGCAGAGTGTAAAATTGCTGTACAATGGCCGCCTGCAGAGCCAACAAGAGCTGCTCACACTAATGCACCATCTCCTGTGGTTATGAATAAATACGATGAGGTGATTGCATTTCTGAAAGGCAAGGTTCCTCCAAAAGATACTGACTGGGTAAAGCTATAAAGAACTTCACAAGAGCCAAAAGAGCAAGTGCATGATTACTATGAGCGGTTGAATCAGGTATTTTAACACACAGTGGACGGGAACATCCTGAACAGAGTGTTATGGAATTCTTTGTGTCTCAATTTGTTCTTATGTCAAGACTAGAAATTAGCATGCACATACAACAGAGTGTGATTTGCTGGCAGACAAAACCATTAGATGAATTTCTGAGGCATACAACATAATGCAGTGATGAACAAGAGATGAAGCAGAAAAAGCTAAAGGAGAAAATTGTGCTCAGAAGGGTTTTCAGAATCAGTTGCTTGTAGGTAATCAGAGTGGAATGCAAGATGTTGGTTTGCAGACTTAAGGTGTTCAAGGAAGAGGTGTTGTTTTACAGGGTAGAGGTAGAGGTGTTCAGATTGATTCAAATTCTGGTGTAGATTTTGCAACGCTGAAGAAAATGACTCCTTGTCACTTCAGTAACAAAATTGGAAATTGGAAGAGGGAGAGTAGACTGAATCCAGATAGAATGAGTGGAAATGGTTAAATGCAAGGAGGAAATCAAGTGCTAATGCAGAATGTACCAGTTCACCAGATGCAAGTGCCAATGCAGAGACAGGTTCCAATGATGCAGGTTCCACAAGCCCCAATCGTTCCACAGAATATGGAAAATCCTAGATTTATTGTGTAACAAATTCCTTAGGCAAAGCCAAACCCATTTCAAAACCAGAATCAGAACCCATTTCAACAGTACACTATGCTAGAAAGTGACAGGTTTGGCTTCAATAATTCCCATTGATGGTACCAAAGGGAGTAAGAAGATTGCGTGCTTGGCACAGTCCTAGAGGGAGACCACAGTGAACCATTTATAGAAGGCGAAGTTAATGGCCATCAAGTGCCAGTTTTGATTAGCACAGATGTTACCTGTTCCACTGTTAGAACAGCAGAAGTACCAGACCTGCCCCTCTCCAGAAAGAAGATCCAAGCTGTAAGAATTACAAATAAACAGATAACAAACCCAATTTCAGAAAAAAGTGCAGTAAAAATTGGTTCATGTAAGGAAAATGATCAATTTATTGTTTGTGATTCTAGTCCTGTAAACCTGTTAGGGGGAGGCCTTCTGTGCAAATTAAATTGCACTACTTACTGTACACCGGATGGTGTTGAGTTTCAGACTCATGATGAAGATGTTGAATTTAAAATGGCCCAACAAGAAACAGCTGTGGGATTGTATCCAGTGAGGACTGTAGATGATCTATGTCCTGATTAAAAGATACTGTAAACCCAGAAGCATGGGACTTTACAGAGAAAAATATCAGACTAATAAAAGGTGTAGAAGCAGCCCGAATTAAAGTGAAACCAAATGCTGTGTATTCGAGAACAATATCATACACTTTGACACCAGAAACAGTTGCAGGAATAACACCAGTAACTGAAAACATGCTCAGGAAAGACATTTTAAAAGAAATTGTCAGAACTCCTTTCTACTCTACGATCATGGTTTTGCAAAAACCTAATTGTAAATATCAGATTGTGCAGGACCTTTAAAAGATTGACAGTATTGTTGTTCCTTGTTGTCCTGTGGTACCCAATCCAGCCACCATACTTTTTCAAATCCCGTGCACTGCAGAATGGTTTACCTTTGTGGACTTCTGTCAGGCCTTTTTCTCTGACTATTCCATGAGGACAGCCAGTTTCTGTTCTCTTTTGTATAAGAGCCAGAATTTTGGCAGGGTGCCGAGTTCCACAAGGATATACAGAGAGCCATTTTTAAACAGATCTTGAAAAGAATCATGAATCTCTGCAGATGCCATAGAGATCAGTTCTTGTGCAATATGTTGATGACCTGCTTATGGCGTCAGATACACAAGAAGTTTGCAGACAAGATACAATTGCAGTGTTATATCACCTGGCTGGAAACTGACAACATGTCTCTAGGAAAACTGCAATACTGTCAAAAAGAAGTCCAATATTTGGGACATATCATTCAGGAAGGAGCAAGAAAGGTGCCAACAGGGAGTGGAGACTAGCTTACAGATGAATCTACCCAGAACACAGAGAGAAATCAGAATGTTCCTGGGAATGGTTGTCTACTGTAGATAGTGGATACCAAACTTTTCCCTAGTGGCTAAGCCTCTACTGCGGTTGACACATAAAGATGTGCCTGATCTGCTTCCATGGGACACGTGCTTGAAAGCTTTCCTAGAGCTGACAGAAAGTCTCTGTCATGCCCAGCACTAGAAATGCCTGATTACAGTAAAATGTTCATGTTGTTTTGCAAAAAGAGGGAGGGCTGCGCACTCTAAGTGCGTACTCAAAAGCATGGGGATGCACGAAGACATGTGTCTTATGTTTCGACTACGCTTGACCCTGTAGCTGCAGGACTGCCTGAATGCCTTAAATCGGTATCTGCAGTCAGTGTCAGTGTAGAGGGATGTGAGAATATAGTAATGGGACAACTTTTAGCAGTTATGGTCCCACACTCCGTAGAACTATTACTCACTTGAACGAAAACTTAGTACATGACAAGCAGCAGACTTGCTGCGGAGAATATTATTTTAAAAAGATGTCAGATTTTGAACCCGTCAACTTTGCTGCCTGTAAATGAGGACTCCAATGGAGATAATATTGAACATGATTGTCTATGTGTCATGGATTTATGCGCCAAACCAAGGCCAGACATAAAAGATGAACCTTTGATTGAGCCTAGTTATGGAATTTTTGTCAATGGCTCATGCCTGAGAAACAATGACGGTACAGTGAGATCAGCTCATGCTGTCTGTACAATTCAACAATGTGGAATCTTCATGGCTTTGAAATGTTACCTCAGTACAAGTTGCAGAATTAATTGCCCGTACAAGAGCCTGTAGTTTAACAGCCCAATAAAGAGTGACTATTTTTACCGAGAGCCAATATGGCTTTGGTGGGTCCATGATTTTGGACAGTTATGGTCACAAAAAGGATCCTTGACCTCATTTAGAAATGGGGAACATGTAAGAAAACTGCTCAAGGCACTGCAAATCCCTACAGAAGTTGCAGTTGTTAAATGTGCTGCTCACAGAAGTGGCAATGGATATGTCACAGTTGGAAACAGATGTGTGCATGAACTTGCAAGGGATTGTGCACTTGTGGCCTGAACATTTAACAGGGCTTACACAAACGAATCTGAAGAAGACACTGTTTATTCAATGTTATTGTCAGTAGCTGACACATGGGCAGAGTTCAAGAGATTGCAAGAAGATATTTAAGAAGCAAAACAGCGGGGTTGAATTAGAGGAAGATGTGAGAAAAATGAAAATTACATTTGAATGTCAGTAGATGGAAGACCAGTGTTGCCAGATAGTTCACTGATTTCCATGACACGACATTTCCATGGCCCAACACACCTAGGGAGAGATGCAATGGTTAGATTATTTAGACAGAATTGGTTTAGCCCCAGATTTAGGATGCTTGTAGAAGAATTGTGCCATCGCTGTGTGACATGTCAACAGATGAACGTAGGGAAAAGGACACCATTACCATTAAGCCACGTAGGAAGATCAGGTGGTCCTTTCAACAGAATGCAGATGGACTTTATCAAGATGCTTGTTTTTAATGGGCTGAGATATGTCCTGGCTATAGTGTGCATTTTCTGTTGATGGGTGGAAGCCTACCCACTGTAGCAAAACTGTTGTTAAGGTACGGATTACCGGTTTATCTGGAGTCAGATCGTGGGACTCATTTCAACAATGAGATTCTAAGAATTATTTGTGCAGCTTTACAGGTTGAACATAGATTACACTGTAGTTACCGACCAGAAGCCTCCGGAATTGTTGAACAGCTACATGGAACCATAAAGTCCCGGTTGGCAAAAGTTTGTGTTTCTACATCACTGAAATGGCCAGAATCTTTGTCTTTGGTGTTGATGATTCTCTGTAGTGTTCTTGACAGGAAGGCTGGTTTATCTCCCCACGAGATATTGATGAGGTGTTTCAATGATACTGCATTCAGTACCTTCGAAGGCACTTTTGAATATCACAGATGACATGATACTCGGCTACTGCAAAGGATTGGCTGAAGTGCGGCATTCCGGCTCTTACCAGGTTGAAGCAGCAACTCTAAACCAGTGCCAGGAATAGTGCCATTCCCTTGGAGACTGGGTGTTAGTCAAGAAGCACGTGGGAAGTCTAGTTTAAAACCAAGATGGAAAGGCCCCTTTCAGCTGATTCTCATCACAAACACTGCTGTTAAGTGTGTCGGAGTTCTGGACTGTGCGCATGCATCGCACACTCAGAGAGTGAGAAATCCATAGGAGGAGATTGTATTCTTTAAGCCAGAACCAAGAGCACTGGTAATACCGCAGGAGAGACAACAGCAAGAAGAAAGAGGTGAAGAACTGCAGACTGTCGCACCAATTCAGATTCCTGTGACTTCTCAAAATGGCATTGAAGTCTCTGAAAGTGAAGAAGAAGAGACAATATTTTAACCAGAGATAACAGTTGAGAAGACACCAGAACAAACAGATAATCCATGTGAAGGAACAAGTACCGGATCAAGAAGAGTCGCCCGAAATGCTGTGTTACTATTGATGTCAAATTACGCAATGTTACATGGATATTCAAAAACGTGATCAAGTCACTGTTGTCAAAATCTCCAGTGATGGCCTCTCCATCAACACCGGGTAAGAAATACGTGGTCAGGCAGGCCCTGCAACCTAGGCCTGAGGATTGTGCTTGAGAGGTCACAGTTGGGGTGGCACAAAACCAGACGGACAAACACGCGAACAGGAAAAAACCAGATTAGTTCCACAGATAGGCAGCAACACCACAATGGTCTCAGGAAATTAGCCCCAATATAGCACATATGGCTGGAGGGGTGCATGTATTCCTAAAACACCATAAAGTTAGATGCCACATGAAGTTAGGAACACTCAGCAAATCAGAGCACATCACACACAGTACACGCAGTGATCATGCGCACCCCATACCGGACATCTTGACACTTCCCCCACTGGCCCACACTGTGTCCATGCAAGGGCAAGACCCACATGCATTCATTATCAGGTGGCCTGATTTACAATCTCAGGACCAGGTCTGCATTCCTTTCTCTAAAATAAGATCTAAATGGTTCTACAATGCTCCAAAGAGTGTATGTAATGGCACTCAGAATGAATGTATGTTGAGACAGTTCTCAGACCCGTTTCTGTGGTTGTTTTCCTGCCGAAGCATTTAATTAAACCAACTGTTCCAGTTTTGCCAAACGCCTCCTACCTTTTGTTTTTTCAAGGTACCGTAAATTCATATTCCAGCAAAATTTTGGCAAGCCAGATAGGAGAGATTGGTTCTTCAAGCCCGACTGCAGCTGAAGGAAAAGGCCCCCGCCAGAATAGATTGACATCTGCGCAATAAGGAAGGTGAGCAGACGCCACAATTGATTGAAAGTTCTGTGGAATCCGCAGGGCAGAGGCCCATCCTGAAGCCACTGTCAGTGGGTAAGAGACTAAATCTGATCCTTAGTCCCAGCATTTGGCTTTTGGCAAACTACGAAGAAGCGCAAAAATGTAACCTGAGCACCCTGTCACCGACATATTGCCTATTTTATGTGCCCAAACTGAGTGGTCCCAAGGCTGACTCGGAGGCGAATCCGTGGAGGTCACCTTTTTCGATAGTCAGCATGCTTGGAAAGTTGAAGGTTTTTAGTTGCTTGGAACACTGGGTGTAACACAGATGGTACGCTTGTCCCCTGGGTGTGATGCAGGGGTGAGACCTGACCGCTTGGACCACTGGACATGACACAGAAGGTATGCATAGGTCCTGTGTTTGATATAGGGCCTAGCATACGTGTTGGCAGTAGAAAACTCTTGTCAACACCCATAAGCACTTCACTGCAAACCCTCAGGTTTTTTCAAAATGTTTTTTCAATTATAAATTATTTACAATATGACAAGTGTCACTTTTATTTATTTCATTTTATTTGCTTTTCTCTACTTCTTTTGCAGTTATTAGACAGCTTATGAATTGAACTTCCTTCATATTTTTATGCATATATCTTCATCATCACGATGCTTCGCTGTGTAATTCTCAACATGCGGTACTCATTACTGACATTCCCAATGCATTTCAGGTCCTTAAACCCTTTGTCAGGGGTCTCTGAAAATGAACAATGAAAAGGTGTGTTGTATTTTACACCAAAATAGGCTACTGACTGCACAACATGAATAAAACTGCATATACAATCATTTCCCAAGTGAAAAAGGTCAAGACGTGTCATCAGTGCATATTTGCCACAATCAAAAGTGCTAGTTCCAAACTTACCCAAATCTGCACCCAATCAATGCTGAACATGCCAAATTGTGTGCTAAAACCAATTTAAGCGCGCTCCTTTAATTATTCACATGCGGCTACCATAATTGATTCTGGGTACTTCAGAAAGACGAACGGTGGGTAGGACTCCATTTGATCAAAATGTGAACTCTTCCATGCGTGGTCAACAAAAAATTCAGCCGTTCACGATGGTTCTTCTAAAGCGTATAAAATGCTGATGCTCAGTAATAAAGATGCGTCCAAGTACTGGCGTAACAAACTGCTTGATTGTGAATAATGTGCCTCTAAAACCCACCTTACAAACACTTCACTTACTTAAATTAAAAAATGGGCCTCTGAATAAGCCATAACTAGCACAAGAGATCTAAACAACCGCCACTGTAATCTCCGCACAACACCATGAGTTGTGATCTTTAGTTACTGGAGCCGAAACCCGGAATTTGCACGCTGCCCAGCCAATCCCAAAGCTAGAGAATTAAAGGCGCCTCTACCCTGATGAGTGCACTCACTCAGCTGTGAGTCCCTGAAAACAGTAAAGTGTATGCCTGATTGTGTGCATGACATATAGAGCCCAGGGGACGTGTATAAAACACTGCATCTCAGCATATGTCCAAACACTGTGACTAAAACAGTAAAGAAATTGCTAGAGCCCAGACTGAAAAGGCAAAAATGTGAAAGACACCATGCTTAAAAAGCACATACATGTAATGAAATTAAGTTATATAAACTTTTCTAACGCTATGAGATTATATGGATACACTATTATTATGTCCACATATGTTCCTGTAAGAGAAATGCCCAAAAAAGCCACACAATACATCAAGTATCCCTGTGATGAAAATATTAAAGAAAGCACTCAAGTTCAAGTTTATCATTCATTCCATGTGGCTGCATGGGACTGAGTTGTTTTATCCAGAAGAATTCTGATTGAGAGAGCGTTCTTTGATTGTTCATTCCTGTTCTTATATTCACCATTTCCAAAATGAAGAATCGCAGTTGTGCAATATTATGACTTGCTTCTAACCATTGCGTGGCAACACTGAAGGTCCTGGTTTTATTACGAATGTTGCTTTTGTGCTCTGTTACTCAAACTTTGATTTTCTTCTCAGTTTTTCCAACATACAATTTGCCACAAGAGCATTTGAGAGTGTATATCACGTTTTTACTGTTGTAATCACCATAATTTTTGAGTTTGATAACATTGCCTTTTGTGGGGTGTGTGAAAGTATTTCCTGTAATTACATTATTGCAATGCACACAGTTCAAGCATTTTTGTGTTTCTTTGAAAATGGTGTCTTGAGATAGATTTTTTGTAGGTAACATTTCTTTGAGGTTTTCAGATTATCTGAAAATAAACCTTGGAGTTCTGGTTCATTTTGAAGGATTTCCCATCTTTTGTTAATGATACCTCTGAATGACTGAGCCTTAGAGGAATATTTTGATACACATGCTAATCTCTTAGAATCTTTTCTGGTAGTTTTGTTTAACAAGTTACTTCTGTCCAATTTTTATAACCGGTTCATGGATTGATCCAATATGGTTTGAGGATATCATCTGATTTTTAATCTAGTCTTGAAGACCTTATAGGACTTCAATAAATCTTGCAGATCTAAGATGATTCTTTTGAGGCTGATGAATTGAGAAAATTGAAGATTTTTATTTTAGCTGGTTGATGAAAACTATTGAAATTAAGCTGTTGTTTCTATCTGTGGGGTGGGTGAAAACACTCGTTCGCATTCCTGTGCGGGTGATTTTTGTTATTAAATTCTTTAAAAGTTATTTCTTGTTTTTGGATTTGGTGAGTAAACTTGATGTGGCTGTTCCTGGAATTTATTGCAATGATATTGTCCTCCAATGTTTGCAGACTACCTCTCCATATTACAATTTATCGTTGATGAATCTTTTGTACATGACCTAAATATCTTGCCACTGCTCATCCTGGATTATCCACTCTGCTTCAAATTTGGACTTGACATTTTTTTTTTACGATGGAGCTACTGGAAAACTCCTGGAGGTTCTTTTTTTCTGTAAATAAAAATCTTCCTGCCATTCAAAATAACTGTGGTAGAAAAAAAAATGCACAAGTTCTAAAAGGAATACTTTATTGGCTCTTATCT
Organism: Calotriton arnoldi; assembly: GCA_963921515.1. Taxonomy (NCBI): domain Eukaryota; kingdom Metazoa; phylum Chordata; class Amphibia; order Caudata; family Salamandridae; genus Calotriton; species Calotriton arnoldi. The sequence goes on along the minus strand of CAWUFW010004540.1, from coordinate 70,481 downwards.
CTTTCTGTTGCAATAAGGCCGACTCTACCGCTTGCACCCCTTCATTCACTGTGTAGAATGAAAGTATACAATGCATTGACATCAATAGTGCATACCGCCAATCAGATGTGTCATCTGTGGCTAAATTGGTAATGCTGTTCAAAAATGCTATGGTGTCCTTGATGTATGTTTGCCACTGTTGTACAAATCATTGCAAAAAATAATCGAGTTATCGCCCAATGGGTTTGTGTATGTATGTATCCACAAGCAGACACTGTGGGTCTGAATGGTAAATCTTGTGGATTTTTGGAAGCATATACAGCTTAGGTCTCCTGGGGTATTGAGTAAATAGATAAGCTTTTCTGCATTCGCTGATCCAATCAATATCAACTGCTTTAGTGAGAATTTCCGTGAGGATCAATTGGAATGAAACTGTTGGTTTGAATTGAGTAGCATGTGTACATTCGTGCATTTTACATGTATGTACACTTTATACTCATAGTATACAGTATCTATGTATCACTTGTCATGTTGCAAATAATTTATAATTGAACAAACGTTTTGAAAAAACCCTGAGGGTTTTTATAGTGCAGTGCCTCCGGGCATTACCAAGTGTTTTCCACTGCCAGCACGTATGCTAGGTATATATTGAAGTGCAAAAATGAGACTTTGCACATTCCTGGACAGCACCAGGAGATGAAAACAGATTTGTGGCTCATCCACGCACAGATTAAAAGTATACAAAAATTGGATTGTGCCACTGGAACATTGCTTATTCATGTGATATAGGGTCTCAATCTTATTTTTTAGTATAACACGTTTTCTCAGTGCTGTTGGTTTCTTAACAGTGGTAGTCTCTGAAAGAAGTGAGAGGTGTTATTTGCTTGGGCCACTAGGTGTGGCACAGCTGGTACGCATGACACCTGGGTGTGACATATGGTGTAATTCGGATGTTTGGGAAAATTTGGATCTTGCTGTAAATTTGGATGTAGCTTGTGTTGGGCCAAGGAGGGCCTGTGGTTGTCAAGTTGTTCCTTCTTTCCACATAAATTGTTGCTATCTTTGTCCAAGTGCCGGTATTGACAAACTATTGGGCTCAGTTTTCAATATTCTTGATGCTGTGGTGCTGGTAAATTATTGCAACTGTTTTTTTATGTTGAATGTTGTGTCTTGTTAATGACTTAATGTAGTGTGAAGAAGTCACCATTACGGCAAACCGTTGTTCCATATCTGCTTTTCCACTGCTAAAAATTCCCTTGTTTTGAATTTAAGGAATGCCCTTTCGTTCAGGTTGTGACCCTTCATATGCATTGTTAATCAAAATTACCTATCACAAAATAACCTAGTTTTGCAAGGGGGGGTCACCTGGTAGTTTCCCAAGATGGCCGCCGAGTCCGGGGCCAAAAACCCAGGTGACCCCCTTGCAAAGCCAGGTTATTTTGTGATAGGTAATTTTGATATCTCCTCAATACGGTTTGGGCCCTTGCCTGTCGCGGGTACTTGACCCACCCATGCGAGTGAGGTACCATTTGTATCGGGAGACCTGGGGGAACGCTGGGTGGGAGGAAATTTGTGGATCCATGCAGATTCCAGAACTTTCCCACACAGAAATTTGAGAAAAAAGTGATTTTTTCAGCTAAATTTGAGGTTTGCAGGGGATTCTGGGTAGGAAAATGTTGGGGGACCCACGCAAGCCATACCTCGCTAGACTCCCCCGGGTGTCAAGTTTTCAGAAATGTGTGGGTTTAGTAGGTTTCCCAAAATGGCCGCTGAGCCCGGGCCAAAAACCCAGGTGACCCCCCTTGCAAAACCAGGTTGTTTTGTGATAGGTCATTTTGATGTCTCCTCAATACGTTTTGGGCCCTTGCCTGTAGCGGGTACTTGACCCACCCATGCGAGTGAGGTACCATTTTTATTGGGAGACCTGGGGGAATGCTGGATGGTAGGAAATTTGTGTCAGCCCTGTGATCCCACAACTTTCCCACACAGAAATATGAGAAAAAGGTGATATTTTCAGCTAAATTTGAGGTTTGCAGGGGATTCTGGGTAGTAAAACATTGGGGGGCCCACGCAAGCCATACCTCGCTGGACTCCCCTGGGTATCTAGTTTTCAGAAATGTGTGGGTTTGGTAGGTTTCAGAAGATGGCCACAGATCCAGGGGTCAAAAACCCAGCTGACCCCCCCTTGCAAAACCAGGTTGTTTTGTGATAGGTAATTTTGATGTAGCCTCAATACGTTTTGGGCCCTTGCCTGTTGCGGGTACTTGATCCACCCACGGGACTGAGGTACCTTTTTTATCGGGAGACCTGGGGGAACGCTGGATGGTAGGACATTTGTGGATCCACGCAAATTCCAGAACTTTCCATCACAGAAATGTGAGGAAAATGTGTTTTTTTTTACAAAGTTAGAGGTTTGCAAGGGATTCTGGGTAACAGAACATGGTGAGAGCCAGACAAGTCACCCCATCCTGAATTCCCCTGTGTGTCTAGTTTTCAAAATTGTATAGGTTTACTAGGTTTCCCTAGGTGCCGGCAGAGCTAGGGTTCAAAATCTACAGCTAAGCACTTTGCAAAAAGAGGGTCCGTTTTCACGGTGAAAATGTGGTGTGTGCACGTTGCATTTTTGGCCGTTTTCTGTTGTGGGCACTAGGCCTACTCACACAAGTGAGGTACCATTTTTCTCGGAAGACTTTGGGGAATGCGGGGTGGGTGGAAATTTGTGGATCCACACAGATTCCAGAACTTTCCACCACAGAAATGTGAGGAAAATGTGTTTTTTTTTACAAAGTTTAAGGTTTGCAAAGAATTCTGGGTAACAGAACCTGGTGAGAGCCAGACAAGTCACCCCATCCTGGATTTCCCTGGGTGTCTAGTTTTAAAAAATGTATAGGTTTGCTAGGTTTCCCTAGGTGCCGGCAGAGCTAGTGTTCAAAATCTACAGCTAGACACTTTGCAAAAAAAGGTCCGTTTTCAATGTGAAAATGTGGTGTGTCCACGGTGCATTTTGGGACGTTTCCTGACATGGGCACTAGGCCTACCCACACAAGTGAGGTACCATTTTTCTCGGAAGACTTTGAGGAAATGCGGGGTGGGTGGAATTTTGTGGATCCACGCAGATTCCAGAACTTTCCACCACAGAAATTTGAGGAAAATGTGGGTTTTTTGACAAAGTTTGAGTTTTGCAAGGGATTCTGGGTAACAGAACCTGGTGAGAGCCAGACAAGTCACCCCATCCTAGATTCCCCTGGGTGTCTAGTTTTCAAAAATGTATAGGTTTACTAGGTTTCCATAGGTGCCGGCAGAGCTAGGGTTCAAAATCTACAGCTAGGCACTTTGCGAAAAAAGGGTCAGTTTTCACTGTGAAAATGTGGTGTGTCCATGTTACGTTTTGGGCCGTTTCCTGTCGCGTGCACTACACCTACCCACACAAGTGAGGTACCATTTTTATCGGGAGACTTAGGGGAACACAGAATTGTAGAGCAACTGTTATTACCTATTGACTTTCAATGCATTTCTGCCTTCCAAATGTAAGACAATGTGTAAAAAAGAAGTCACTTTGAAAAATGTCCTATAATTCACATGCTGTTATGGGTGCCCACAAATTCGGAGATGTGCAAATAGCTACTGTTTCTGAACTCTATATTTTGTTCCCATTTCAGAAATGCATAGGTGTCTTTCATACCGATTTTTCCCTGTTTATAATTTCCTAAATGAATTGCTATATACCCGGTACATAATGAAAAAAACCATTGCAAGATGCTGCTCAGTTTTTGGCTCTGGGTTCCTCGGGTTCTTGGTGAACCTACAAGTCCTATACATCCCCACAACCAGAAGGGTCCAGCGGATGTAATAGTATATTGCTTTAAAAATCTGTCATACTTAAAAGAAGTTACAGGTGAAAACGTTGGCACAAATTATTTTTAACTCATTTTCAATTTTTCCTATTGTCAACTGTTAGTTTCTATAAGAACACCTTCAAGGATCTACACAAATGACCCCTTGCTGAATTCAGAATTTTGTCTACTTTCCAGAAATGTATAGCTGTCCAGGATCCATCATTGGTTTTATACTCATTTTTACCATTATCTGGAAAGAGGTTGAAAGCACAAAAAATCGCAAAAATAGGATATGTACCAGTAAAATGGCAAAACGGTGTAAAATATTTTGGTTTTCTGACAAAAGTCTGTCAGTCCCTGAAAGCTGGGAAGATGGTGATTTCAGCACATCAAACCCTTTGTTGATACTATTTTCAGGGGAAAAAACAGACGCTTTCATCTGCAGCCCTTTTTCCCATTTTTCCCCCAAAAAACTAAGTTTAGCTGTATTTTGGCTAATTTCTGGGTCCCCTTCAGGGGAATCAACAAACCCTGGGTACCTTTAAAATCCCCATGGTGTTGGAAGAAAAGGACGCAAATTTGGCGTGGATACCTTATGTGGTCAAAAAGTTACAGGGGCCTAAGCTCGAACTACCCCAAAAAGCCAAAAAAGGCCTAGCAGCGAAGGGGTTACACCTAATCGAGGTTAGTCTAGCCAAAAGCGTATTGTGAATTATGATATCAAACGCGGCAGACAGATCTAATAAGCTCAGTACCACAGATTGACCATTATATACTCTCATTCTCAGCTCATCCATAGTGGTGAGCAAAACAGTTTCAGACCCTTGTCCTGGTCGAAAACCAAATTGCTCTTCTTCCCAAATTTGGTTCACTTACAGAAACTGAGATAACAGTTTGCAAACAAAACGTTCCAGAATCTTTGGGGGATATGGTACAAGAGAGATGGGTCTGTAGTTGCTTAAGACTGTAGGGTCCAGCGTTGACTTTTTTAATGAAGGTGACACAATTTTGCCCTTTTCCAAACTGCTTCGCCAGTTTGAAAAGATTGCCAACAAATTTGCCAAAGCAGTGGGAAAAGTTTTTCCAACTGTTCTTTCCAAACTCCATGAGATAAAGAATCCAGGGGATAGCCGGAGGAGATAGATAATGCAATAATTTGAAATGTATCCTCTCTTAAATGCTCAACGATATCTAGTTCATTTATTTGTTCATTGGCACTGAGTCTTGGTGGGCCCTGATTTGAAGGAGAAATGTCAATGCCTTCAATAATTTGCTTAGGGGGATATTCTCAAGAACGTGATATAATTATCGCAAAATTAGCTTAACGCAACTTTGCACATCGCAGTCCATCATGGGAAAATAACACCGTGTTAACGTTGTATTCTCAACACGGCGGTACCTTGTGATAGTCTCACGCTAACGCATCAAATCACCGCGATAAAATTACCGTGACGGCAAAAAAAACTCGAAACACGAACGCGAAAAAATTGGCGATGTGGCCAACCGTGATAAAAAAAATCAGCGACAGGCCTTCAATTCCCACGCGTCATGCGGGAAAATGCACTATAAAAGCACCGAAAAACACAAACAAAATAATTAAAACTGCGCAGCACCATGGAGGAAGCCGGAGCAAGTACAGAGGACGACCAGAAACCCACAAGCCCCCAGGAGGACCAGCCTGGGACCTCGGGGTCACGGAAGGGCAAGGAGAAGTAGACGAGGTTCAGTCCGCAGGAAAACAGGATCATCATCACGGAGGTGATAGAACACCACCAACAACTGTTCGTCACCTCCAACGTGTCATTGGCAAATAAAAATGCAACATGGCAGTCCATCCTGGACAAGGTGAATGCAGTCGGAGTGAGGAGGAAGACAATTGGAGAGGTCAAGAGGCGCTGGAATGATGTGAAGCGCAAAACCAAGAAGAAACTCGCTGACAACCATCTGGCAGCAATGCAGACTGGAGGTGGCAGTCCAGCGGAACACCAGGAGCTGGATGAGATGGATGAAATGGTGGCCACAGTCATCAGTGGGGATACAGTGGCAGGAGTTGGGGGTCTGGACACTGCTCGACATGACCTGACACAACAGCACCAGGGTGAGTACCGAACAGGGACTGGGGGGACGGGGGGAGATGGGCACAATGGCACACATGCACAATTAGGTAGAGCACACTGCACACCCACAATGACTCTGGATCATGTCCCTGATCCCCTTTGCACACTGCAGCACACATACAAAAAGCAAGTAGGCCCCCATCCACTATGGGCACAAAGGGGTCCCTCCCCACACAGCACCAATCTCACAACCAACCCATGCACACGTGTCAAAACCAGCAAAGCTGCGTGTCTGTGAGCCACACTGACAATGCAAGTGACACTGCATGACGAACAGCATGGCTGCAGTCCAATTATCATGGCATGGTGCATGCCATGACACTGAGGTGGCTGAGTGTGGAACACATCCGTAAAGGAGCAGGTCACACTCTGACACATCCACCTGCACAAACAACCCCTGACGTCAACAACACATCTGCGGATAAACCATGCCCAAGAGTCCAAAATCCGAACTAGAGCCAAAATTAGCCAAGTCTGCAACATCTCAGCACTGTAGAAGCACAGAAGTCAAAGGCACACTGCCTCAAAGGGATAAGGGGCAGAAAAATCACAGCTGCAGGGGCGACTCTCCCACTATGCAGCACACACACATAGCAATAACAGCACATCATCATTGATGACAATGTGGTGTAAAGTGCAACACTCTCACTACAGAACAGAGGACACAACTGGTTCCGCTTGTGCGTAGAAACTGGCCAATCACATCTGGCATAGCAGGAAACTGTGAGATGACAATGTAAATGTACAACCTCACATCCGTGATGTAGTTCAAATGTCCACTGTCCCGCATCAAATAGTCAGCTCCTCCCAAACAGTCACAATGTACATTGTCATGCAGTCTGTATGTAAACTCGAACAATGCGTCAACATACTTGTCAACACAATGTTAAAATGCATCTCCCCTTCACATTGCAGAGGGACAATCAACACCTCCTGCAGAGCAGACCAGACAACTCATCAGTGATGATGAAGAGGACCTCCACACCTTCGACACCGACGCCCTACAACAGCTCATGGACAGCTACGGCAACCCACCTCCAGGAGCAGGGCAGCCCAGCTGCATCGAGGAGACCCCACCCCCTGCACAGACCACACAGCAGGAAGCACCCACCACCATGGCTGGCTCCCAGCACCTCACCGAAGAATATATCACATTCCAAGGCCATGTGTTAGACTGCCAGAAGGAGGTGGCTGAACAGGTGCGGGTGGGGTTCAACCTCATGGCAGCCAAACTAGATGACATACGTGGGTGTCTAAGTCCCATCAGGGACCACTTACACTCCCTAACGGACACCCACAGTTCGTTCCATGATGTCCAAAAATCCATGCCCGACATCGCTGGAATCATGACTCTGAGAGGAGAACAACTGTCTAGTTAGAGTGGCCTCAGCGATGTCAGCCAAGAGTTGGCACAGATGCTGAGGATAATGGAGAACATGGAGCGGATGCATGTGGAAAGAATGGCTGCCATGGATGCACAGCAGTGAAAAGTTGTTGGGATCTTCCATGCCCTGCAGATCCTCATCATCGCATTGCTGCCACTAAGGCAGTTGCTGATGAATGCTGCTGGTACTTCTACACACACATCTCCGGCCCCTGATGTGTCAGTGGCACACAGTGCTGCAGACCAAACATCAGCACCCACATGTCAGACAGATGACATAGAGGACGAAGATGCGGGTGATTCCACCTTTGTAGTAAGAAGGAGCCAGTAGCATTCTTCTCCGCCATATGCCCTGTTACAGCTTGGTTCTGCCCTCTGCATCATGCCCTGTAACAACACCTCCCACTGTCCCCCGAAACACTCTGCGACACTCACCTTGGACCTCGACATGGACTGCCATATTTTGTTTGCTTACCAATGACACAGCAATCAGACTGCGGACCTTACTCTTCCTCTTTCGATGTACTTGTCAATCCCTAAATGACTCTGGCTGACCCTCCACTGGGCTACAATGTAATGTGGGGTTTGCATGGCCATGTACTGCTCCAGCTCCAACACTCCACCGAATGTGAATAAATCATTCAAATTCACACAGATGTGTCATGTCCATAATCGATCAAGTATGAAAGTATGGATGAATGTAAGGACATTGATTGCCCAAAAATGTAAACCCTGGGAAATGAAAGCAATGCGCATGTATGACCGTGACACACATAGGAAGTGAGATGACTGGGAATGTGTGCACTAGCTGTGGCCTCATTGCTCTGAAACAACAATCGCGCAATTCCTCAACTTTGCCCCACGTAATGTTAGAAATAGGGCTGGGTATGAAATGTCAAAGTCGTTGGCAGGCCTAAAGTAGTGTCCCCCATCACATTTGACAACAGAACATCTCTTCGCATACCTACTCACACTAAACTGGGTGGACACAGCCTGTAGTGATGGATCACATTGATCCACATGGCAAGAATATGGACACCATACTCACATTGCTGAAGACACGTAAGAGCACAGGTCTATCAGCAACTATCCCAACCACTATGTCTGGCTCACAGAGGTGGAGATGGTAATAGGGACTCACCCCTAAGTGAAATGTGTCAGTCAGTCCCTCCCTGTGTACGGACAATGCTCATTGAGGCACACGATTTGTCATTCTAATCAGCACTCATCACAGTTGAACACTAGTGAAGTTGCGTATACTTTATTGCCATGTGCGTGTCAGTACGGGCAAGACAAGGGCCACAACATGCAGACCAATGCATCAGACACTAACAGGCAGCATTCGGTCACAGTACAGTTCCACGTGACAGGCGTTGTGCATGCGCCCGGGATGTTCTGCCATTGCGTTGGTGGCTTTCGTAGAACCGGCACTCTTCTGACCTGCGGCAGTTATGTGGATGATATGCCACAGCTCGGAGCAATGAGTCGTATGTGTGTGCAACGTTTGGACCTATGGGTTGTTGTGTATGTAAGTGTCAAGGGCATTCCATGCAAGAGTACCTCGAGCAAGGTCTTCTGTGTGTGGGGTGTGGATACGTTGGTCTATCATTAGCGCTGTGCTTAGTGTGGGAGTCATCATCATCTGCTATGGTATCTCTCTCAGGGGTTGCCTGCCTCATGCAAGACCAAGGTCGGAGGTGCAGATGTCCTTCCGCCTTATGTATTGAGACAAAGGAGCTTTCATCCCAAATGTTAGTCTGACTACTGCTTGCATTCTGGGAATGTGATGTGGCTTTCGCGCTGCAATTGAGGCTAGGCCTTAGGCTTATGGTGCACCAATAGCGATACACACACAACAGTTGGCATGCATGAGCCAAGAGCCCGAGCGGCCTTGCGCTCCTTGTACAATCCCTTCATGCGCGGCCCCTCTCCGGGTGCATGCAACATTGCAACATTGTCGATTGCGGGCCGTGTGGCGCAGACACTGCAACAGAGACACACGCATCAGTTGGTTTCCTGTCCAGCCCAGAAATGAACCACGCCCAGAGCCCAGGGATAATTATTCAGACCCCTACACTGGCCTGGCGTACGCTGACCCAGCCCACTTGGCTTACGTATAAAGGGGGGGACGACGACGCTACATGTCCCAGTTCTTCCCCACTGCCGGAGGTGACATGGCTGTGTCCGCCTGGCATATCACGAGACTCAATCATAAAGGGTCCATGACTTGCGTTGCACAGAGTTAGTGGCACCGGATACACTGCGGCCGGCACGGGCCTACCGCCATGGGACGGTGACTTTCGGTGCACAGAGGTTGGGGCACCTTAAGTGCTGAGCGGGTGTGCAGCCTGCGATGATCCACCGTCCTGGCGGTCCGGACTGGTAAGGATTTGTGTGAGCCCTGCTGGACCGCAGTGTAGGCCTGAGCCAGCAGGCAGCGCGGGCCTACCGCCACGTGGCGTTGCCTCGCGGTTCTTCGGAGTTAGTGGCACCTATAGGGCTGAGAGGGTGTGCAGCCTGCGATGATGCCGTGTGCACTGATATGATCTCTGCCATTGCGAATTCAAGACCCAGAATTAAGTGTGTGACCTGGTGGCCCGCGGGCGGGCTGCATGATATGGAGGCTACCAAGGTCACGGGCCCCCGGCTTGGAGCTTGCACCGGCACGTGGTGGGCCCTCTTGGAGACACACTGGTGGCGGAAGGTGAGTAGTGAGGCCTGGGTGCGCAGGGGCAGGCAAACACCGCTGGGCGGCGGAAGGGGCTGGGGTGCAGCAGCCTGTGTGCGCAGGGGCGGCCAGGCAATGATGGCATGTGCAATGATATGCACTCTGCCATTCATAAATCTGGACTCTGTTTCAGATAAGGGACCTGGTGGACTGCAGTGTATACCGGCACGTGGTTGGAGACACACCGGTGGCAGCAGGTGAGCAGTGAGGCCTGGGTCTGCAGTGTCGGCACTGTCCCTCCCTCTCCCTCTCTTCCTTTCACTGTCTCTCTCTCTTCCTCTGTTACTCTCTCTCTCCTTCTCCCTCTCTCCCCCTTTGTCTCTCTTTCTCTCTCTCCCTCTCTTTCACTCTCTCTCTCTCTCCCTTTCTTTCTCTCTCTCTCTGTCCTTTGATGAGCGCATGACACACCTTCTTATCTTGAATTTTGTGTTGCAGGCTGTGTCTTACAGATTGTCCAGTGAAGACCCGCCATGACTCTTCCGAATAGTTGTTTTGAGTTAAATTTGAATAAAATAATTTGTTTGGAAATTCAAAGATGAATGAATGATTCTCCTTTTTCTGACCACACATGAATGTTAATTGTTGTACTTGTGCGACATCAGGCGAATTGTTTTGTTCATGATTTCGTAAAGTTGATGTAAAATATCTTTGTCCGGGGTAGGGCCCCGGGGGGAGGGAGTGGGGGTTCCTGGGGGGGTGGCGGTGGGTGTTGTGGCTTTCTTGGGGCTCTGAGCTGCATGATCAGTGGCTCCATGGCATCTGTTGTTCTTCAGGTGTGGCTCTGGTCTGGGCTCCCTTTTGTGGTGCAGGTTGTCGTCCGACCTAACACCAGGTAAGAGCAGGTGTTAAATCCCTGCTGCTAACGCGCCTTATCGCCTGTTTTGGGATCTTATCGCCGATCTGGCTGGTCGTAGAGAATATTGCGAAGTGGTGTTTTCGCGGCTTTTTGCACAGGAACGCCTGCTCTGCATCTCATTAGCATCAGTTGCCGGTGTCATCTGTGGCGATGTTTTTTGCGGCTGCTATCGCAGGAAAACTGGCGATATCGGCTGTTAGCACCAGCTTGTGAATGGGGCGATACATCTATCGCCACTTTGGCTGCGATAAAGTGCCGCTAACTCTGCGATAAGTCCTTGAGAATATGCCCCTTAATTTTCTCCTCAAAAAACCTAGCCAGATTATCGCATAAAGTCTGTGATACAGATATAGAATGGTTCACACACTACAGACTCGGAAATTCTCGCATAATATTGAACACTTTCTTTGCTGCTGTTGGATGCAGCCAAGATAGTGCTAGAAAATATGTTCCGCTTTAGCTTTCTGTGTTTGCTGTGTGTATTCGTGATTCTTTGTTACTACATGCGCGGGGTGTTGTATGTTCTTTCCACAATTCCTTCTCCAATAATAAACATAAACCTATTCTACTGACGTTCAAAGTACGGTTTTCATGTGCCTGTTTTATTAAGTACCGAATACTTTCTGGAAATGATGGATTTTATTCCCGACACACGGCTTCTAGTTTGCCTTTTCTAATAGTCTTTTGCCTGTGCTCTTGGTATTTGAATGCCAATGTGTGTTATTTTCTGAGCCTGAATATCCAAACTGCTGCCTTTCTGTAGCTCCTTTGTATAGTGCAACTTGCAAGTACCCTTAATTGCCGTTTTATTTTATAACCTTTATTTATTTAGATTTTTTATAAAGCCCTGCGTATAATCTTTCAGTTACTGCAGAGTGCTGCTTTGAATAAAAGAACAGTAAGTTTTAGTTTAATCTGCATTGCTTTGATGACTACAGAAGAACATTTTCATAGCCTTATAAATGCGGAGAATATTTTATTGCACATTGTTATTACAAAGACAAACAATAGAAATAATAAAAAGCGTTTGACAACTTTTCTAAAAACAAGGCACATACAAAATATGCTTAGCTGAGTATAGTAGTCAGGTATCTTTATTTAGCAGCTGTGGTTAAATCATTTGGCTCCTTACTACCAGCAGCCTGTAAATTTGAAGACATGTGCATAAATGAACTCCTCTTTGCTTCCATGCCAACTATCGAATGAACACAATGATAGAAATGTACACAGCATTAATTTAATCAGAACATAAATAGCAAGTTATTCGTCATACATTTTCTTTAAGCAAATAGGGAATAAAGAGGAGTTCAATCTCCTTATGTTTTAGTAACGAAAATAAAATGTCCCGACCTTATTTTAATGCAAGTTTTGAAAAACTGAGTGGGGTTGAAATTTTTCGTTTTTTGTAGAAAAATATGACTGCTGGATGATTGATTGGTTTCAAATCATCCTCATCATTCTCGTTTAGTATATTTCGGTTAGATTTTATTCATAAAACAAATCATGTAAAAGAGGCATTATTGTATTGCACATTGCCAAGATTCGCTCAGTCGAACAGCAGAAATAACAGCAAAACTTTCTATATAACTAAACACAAAACTAAACTCCTTAGAGTCGAAATTGTATCTAATCTAGCCCTGATCAGATAGCTTCTGGAGAGTACATAATCGTAAAACAGTCCATGTACCAGATCATAACTGAGGAATGTAAATGCACCCACATCCACTGACAGATCCTATAAACTAGGGGCCGATTCACAAAGGTAAAGTGAAAACAAAGTCTAACTTTACGACTTTTGGTATGCACAAAGGGCATTTACGAGTTTACTACTCGTAAACCAAAAGGCGTAAAGTTAGACTTTTGTTACTCTTAAATGCCCTTCATTGAAAGAATGTTTATGGACAACAGTCATTTAACTCAAATAATGGGCAGTCAGTGTACCTTACTGACAGGTCGTCACATACCACAGGGCCCAAATATATAAACCACTAGTGGCACTAGCACCTGTGTAGTTAAAGTTAGATTATGCTTTCCTTAGGAAAGGCATTTTCTGTTTCTTTAATAACTTTAGCTGGGTTTCAAGCACCTGCAATAAAATTCCCCCCAAAAGTTAATCCACTCTGGCTCCCTCTTTGAAAATGTTACTCTGCTCTGTCAAGCGGGGTCAAGAAAAAGGTTGATCCCTTCCATATGAAAGTTTTCTCTCCAATACAGAAACAATTGATTAAACGTAATTGCACCAAATTTCTCACAAAGTTAGAATTCTACTAAGAAAGAGTGCTTTTGTGATTTGGTGTAAATCCGCTCAGTCTTTTTCAAGAAATTAGTGTTTAAAGAGGGGCTTGGGTTGGACATAAAGAAGTTAATCTTCCGAAACCGTACCATGGTAATACAGCGGTAGAGTACATCAGTATTCCCAAGGTACCAAGATTAAAAAATAGTCAAACCTGGTTGGATGAGGGGGTATTTTCTCCTGCAGGCTAAATTCGGTGCCATGGTACCAGAAAGATCAGATTGGCTGCCTGCAACCTTAGAAAAGATGTTGCTGGTGCCATTACAGGACTTGATGACTTGGGGGCCGATTACGATGGCGGTCAGAAAACCATTTCGACCGCCGTGGTAGCGAAAATTAACCGTCCGCAGGTACCGCGGGAAAACCGGCAGTCAGATTAGGATGAACCGCCAGAAAAAAACGACAGCGGGGGACAGATCCCATGAAAGACTGCCGGGAGCGTGCGGAGCAGGTGAAAATCCGTCCGCGGTGGTCGGATTTGCTGCGGAAAGACCCAAAACCACCGCACGGCCAGCGGATTGACCGCACCTGAAATTAGGATACGATTGCGGTGACAGCGGAAAGATCAGCTGTTTCCGACCACCGCGATCGCAACTATTGATGAATGGGAGAGCGGGCGGAAGGGCTGCTGTATTCCGACCGCTGCGTTCGCTCTGGGAGAGTAATGGCGGTCAAAAAAAAAAACACAACAAGGCTACCAAGTGTGGCCATTAATCTGGCTCAGCCTCAAAAAAAACCTAACACACCCCAATGACACATCCCCATGGCAACTAAAAAATACAAATCCCAGGTCAACCCACACAACACACCTGACAGGAATACTCCATTTTGACCCACCCACATAGCTGAGTATAAAACCAGCTCCTTCCCTGACCAGAATCCTTTGCACTACTCCACAACTGAAGGGCCCAACCCCACAGCACAAAGGAGAGGCAAATCTGCACACATCACACCAACACAACCACACACACCCCACACACATCACCACCACCACCTTCACACCTGCACTCATCACACATTTCCACATCACACACCATGGCACAGAAGAAGATGCCCAAATTCACTGACTATGAGTTGTCAGTGATGGTAGATGAGGTAATCAGAGTAGAACCACATTTGTTTGGAAACCTGGTCCAACAGACACCATTAGCCACCAGAAATCAAATGTGGGCAAGGATAGTCAACAAGGTCAATGCAGTAGGGACCATCCCGCGCTCCCAGAAGGAGATCAGGAAGAGGTGGAATGACCTCAAAAGCAAGGTGAAACAGCCGAACAACAAGAACATTAAGCTGGCTCAGATGACTGGCGGTGGCCCTCCCATTCCACTACGAACATTCACCGAATGGGAGGAGAAGGGGCTTGCCACACTGCATCCAGAGAGTCTCACAGGAATAGCTGGGGGAGTGGAGGCTGGTAAGTACCAACAAATGTCTCCCATTACACTGCTATGTACTGTCTTGCACAACTACAAAGTGACACCTCCCAGGCCCAAATGCATTCCTGTGCACCACACTCTACCCAACACATGTCTCACAGATCCAACATTTACTCCCTCTGATTCACCCCAAAGGTAGCTAGCAATAATTCCATGGGGGCATGTGTACAGGCAGCCAGCACTACAACTCCCACCAGGCACCCTAGTCCCAAAGCTGAGCAGGATGTAACACTCCACCCCACACCCACAACCATGTGTCAGCCATTGCATTGTTCACTTCAAACTCACAGGTAGGTAGCCATCTCAACAGGGAAGGGTGTTTGCATGTGGGAAGCCTGCACTACAACTCCCACCAGGCCACCTTGTCCCAAAGCTCAGTAGGATGGTACACCCCCCACACCCAGAACCATGTGGCAGCAATTCCCCTCAACTGTGTCACAGAACAGGTAGGTAGACAGTGCATGCACCCTGCCATTCTTATCAAAAAGCATGGAGCCATATGACCACAGCAGCCCTCACATGTCATCCAACTTGGCATATATCCAATAGCCACTTCCAGTGTGCAGACAGCAAAGCGTATGTAATTGTCACAGAAATTAAAGTTTCACTCACCAAATCACATGTTGAAGAAATCCAGGGCACAATCACACAGCACTGAATGCTATGTGTAAGTGCCATGGTGGCAGAGCATCAAGGCCCATATGAACACAAAACATGAATGGTCAGTTGTAAAAAGAAAGTAAAGTACATGATATGACAAAGGTATGCATAAGATTACAATGGCTAGTTCATGCTCAGATGTAATGTCTTCCATGCAGAGCAAACAAAAAAGACGCATCACATAAAGTTGTTGTGCTGCTAATCTGTACGTGGAACATGGTATCCATTGACATGTCACACCATGGGCAAGTAATGTATGTACCTCCACATCATGTCATGATGCTCAGTACCGTGCAGCCATACAAAGTGATATCAATGTAAACTGTGTGGTGTTTAACATGTAACATCCAAACATCTAACACCAAGCTTGTGGGGTGCACTTCAATGACCATTTCACCTCTGTCCAACAGGAGATCAACAATTGACTGCTGCAGAAGACAACACCGACCTGCAGAGCCAGTCTCCCCCCCCCCCCGGCACATGGACTCTCGGGTGCAGACTCCCTAAGTTTCTCGGACTGCCAGGGCACACCACGTCCCAGGCCCCCACTGTCCCCACCACCACCAACTCAGCAACAACAACCGCGCTGACCCCTGCTGCAACGACCTGTGCGGCCTCAATCACCACCACCAGTGCTGCCTGCAACACTCTCCCTGCCTCAGTGGATACCAACACCACCACACAATCTGAGGAGGGCAGGGAGAGTCTGCGGGTGCGTCGAGTGGCAACACCACAGGTCCGGGACAGCAGGGCAGGTGGGAGGGCAACTGGGGGACAAAATCAACAGGACACTGGGTCCGAAGCCCTGGCCAACATCACCAGAGTCCTCGGGGCATACAAACAAACTCAGGGACAGATGGGCCAGGTTGTGGAAGAAGTGCGTGAGCTCCGCCTGCTGCTGAGGTCCATGGACACGCGTATGGGCCAAATTGTGGACCTCATGGGCCAGCTTGTGGGTGTTCTGAGGGACAGACATGTGGCCCAAAGGACAACTCAACCCCCCTCCAGTGGCCCGCAGGATGATACGCCCAACACCTCAGCTGCGGCCACAGAGAGGGGTGAGCTGCAACAGGATGACTCCTCAGACACCACTGAGCCCGCAGCAGAGGCCCCCCCTGGAAAACGCAAAAAGGGCCGTCCGAGAAACACCACGGGAGGATCACGTGGCAAAGCACCAGACAAACTCAAGTCAAAGAGCCAGCCATGATGGCACCTCTCTTCACCTTGACATTGACTTTGTTGACTATCCTTACCCACACTGCCATGTTGATGGCAGGTGTCTGTTGGACTGTGTCACCACATCAATGTGGTGACTACTCTATTGTCTCGTTTACCATCGCTGACATCTCATTGATTCACTTTGCACCAGTTCTGTAAACATCACTTGTCTGTCACAAACACTATTTGTAAATAAACACTCTTTACACACCTATGTTTTTGTGTCAGCTCCATGTTTATCACAGGATGTACAATGTTGACTCTGATTCCAATGTACCAGAAGCTCGGGTTGTTCCGAGGCATTGAGAGGCTGAAGGGACCTAGAAAGACACAAGAGAACAACATTTACTTGTCAGGTGATGGCATCACAGCCAGTACACAACACTAGTCATCAAGGTACACAACCCAGCACACATTGCAATGAGAAACAATATCAACATAGACATCATGTGGCTGGTCATGACTACACTGTGCCACGAACATCAGCCATCAGCACAGAGCCAACAACAGGCAGCAGTCAAAAAGCTCCTCTAATCCTTTTCACTACCATCAAAGACAGCAGACAATGGCACTGTTGTACAATGTCACTCACACTCAATGGAAGTAGCAGTTGATGAGCTGTTGACGCAGGTCGACACCTTCCTCCTCTCCACTATCCTCATCACTGGACATGTGTGGGTTTGCAGGCGGGGGCATCTGCTGCTCATCATCGTCCAGGAGCCGGGGGATCTCTTTGCGCAAGGCCAGGTTGTGGAGCATGCAGCATGCAACTACGATCTGGCACACCTTTTGGGGAGAGTAGAGTAGTGCACCTCCGCTCCTGTCCAGACACCGTAATCTAGACTTAAGAAGACCAAAAGTACGCTCCACCACACGACGTGTCCTCCCATGGGCCTCATTGTGGCGGACTTCACCTGGGGTCCTGGGATTCCTCAGTGGGCTCAGCAACCAAGGTAGGATGGGATATGCAGAGTCACCTAGGTGTGAGATACACAGAGCAATGTTGTAATATAACTGTAGCTTCACTCTGCATACTCACCCACAATCCACGCATGCTCTGGATGCAGATGTGCCATCAGCTGTGGTATGATGCTGTTATGCAGTATGTACGAGTCATGTGCTGATCCTGGAAATTTGGCACAGACATGGGAGATGATCATATCCGCTTGGCATACCACTTGCACATTAATGGAATGGAAATGCTTCTTGTTCCTGTAGATGTGTTCACGTGCCTGTGGTGGAACCAGGCCAACATGTGTGCAGTCAATGGCACCAACAACATTAGGGATGTGGGCAAGGTCATAAAAATCACCCTTCACAGCTGTCAATTCATGTCTCCTGGGAAAATGGATGTAGCTGTCCTTGTAGGTCATCATAGCGGACAGGACATCACGTAGCACCATGCTGAACATTGGTTGGGACATCCCACCTGCGCTGGCCACCATGTACTGGAACGAACCAGTTGCAAAGAAATGCAGGGCCGCCACCACCTTACATGTCGGTGTCAAAGCAGTCAGATAGGTTCTGCGTGGCCTCAGATGGGGCTCCAACTGAGCACATAGGTCTTGAAGGGTAGGTCGATCCAAACGGAATTTACGTATGATGTCCTCATCCTCCATGTCCGCAAGCAATGTGAATGGACGATGCACATTTGGTCGCCTCCTAGATAAGATGAAAGGGGACACATGTCAATTCAATTCCAATATGAGATGTGTCCAACATCTTACGTTTTGACTGACACAGCACCAACAATGACTGGCCTGAAACTACAGCTTACAGCACAAGTCACATGCAGAGACATCTTGAACTAAAGTAGTTGTACATGTGTTCAGTATGTACATAGTGAGTACCCCCAAAACAGATTCAGACTATGTGAATGCCAAATGGTACATTCCAACATCTTGTGTCACCAGCCCTGAGAGTAGTTGACACAGCACATGTCTGAAACAGCAACACTGCTGGCTTCTCCGTAGCTGCTGTACCTGCCACACCTTCTTGCGTGATTCGGACAGGGCACACATTAACAACACAATGAGCACAGTTTGTGCATAAAGATCAAGTGTAAACATGAGTTCAGCAATATACACAGTGAAATAGGCACATTATGTAGTCAGTGCATCATTCCTGTGGGTTGCTTAGCCATCTCACACATTGACATGTTTACATATTTGAGAGTCCATCACACAACAGATCTGTGTACATGCACAACAACATCATAAGTTATATGTGAGGGAGTACATGCCAATGCATGTAATCCTCTGCACTGACATGGCATGTGTAGTCATCAGTGAGTTAAATGTCACACTAGCATTGAATTTAACTATCTGGTGGCATGATTCATAGTAAGTGTCTACTGTTCAATGCTGAGGACTGACCATTGCCATTGCTACAGCATGATGTGGCCATAAGTGCCGTAAGCGTGCACCGCCACCGCAATCACGGTCATTGGCACCAATTGAAAGATGCCAATTCGCGGTAGCGACCGCCTGGCCCCTGCGGTTTGACACCGCCAATGCCCATGTCCTTTCAGCCAATGGGAACCGCAATCGCGGTAGTGAAATACACTTTTGAAAATCACGGTAGGCGTGCTCCGCTACCGCGGGGCCGGTCATTGGATACAATTGAAAGATGTCACCTCACGGTAGCGACCGCTTGGGCCCTGCGGTGTGACACCGCCAATGCCCATGCCCTTCAGCCAATGGGAACCGCAATCGCGCTAGTGAAATACACTTTTGAAAATCGCAGTAGGCGTGCTCCGCTACCGCGGGGCCGGTCATTGGATACAATTGAGAAAAGCTGACCTGGAACACCAATTGCAGCCTCTGAGTACCACTGAAACAACCCCAGGGGGCTATATATGTCTGGGAGAGAGCCACACATTTCCACTGCATCCAGACACTGCTGCCTGACATTCTTCACCACCAACTGCTGCTGTTCCTGTCTCCTGGACCCAGTGTTGGCGAGAACTGAGAACATCAGGGCCCGTCCCTACACCACAGAGGAGCTGGAGGTCCTGGTTTACAAGGTGCTTTCACAGTATGGGAGGCTATATGGTGCTCTGGATGTAATGGTAAGTGTTTCAGAGTGAAAGTTGGAGAGTGCAAGGAGTGCTCATATGAAGTTGCTCTGCTGTAGTATGTGCCTGTGAGTGCAAGTTTGTGTGATACACTGCCTAGAATGCTGACTTCATGTCAATGGGGTGTGTAGCCTTATTTCCACAGATCCATGGCTGCATTTAAGGATGGGAGGGACATGCAGTGTTTTTGCAGCCAAAGAGTAACACTGCTGGTTTGGACAGTGGAATTCAGAACAGACATTGCCTGTGCTAATGGATGTCATAGTCCATGAGGTTTTCACATGCTCATTTGTGACATTACAAATGTGTTTCGTCCAGAGGGTACTGAAGGATGTGTGTACAAATTTCATATTGCCACCACGGCTATGTAAGCATTATGCACAGGATTGAATTGCCTGAGGGTGACACTCTTGGTGGAAATTCACCTATGACACATCAGATTAATGTACTTCTGAAACATCCTCCTTCCATTCTTTCATTATGTGTACTGAATCCCATGTGTAGGCACTGTTTGCCCTCTCATATTGTGCATGCATGTGAATGTTCTGATGGCCCACGTTTAACCTCAGTGTGAGTCGCCCTGGCCTGCACAGATACTGCCCAATTTGACAAGGACCCATCAGTAAATGGACAGAGTGAAACATATGTGTTGTCTGCCACCCTATTTCTCAATGAGCTATCTTAGGCCTGAGGATTGCACAAGACAGACCTTGTGAGAAGGGTGTGAGAATGTAAGATCATGTCCCTAAATGTGACCTGCATGACACAGTAAGCCATTCACAGGCCAAGGACATTGAGGGGTGTGTAGTGTTGGACACAGTGAGTCTGCCCCGACACATCATTTCCAATGTAATGTATGTCTTGCTCACTCACATACTGCATCACAGATGAGGGCCTTCTTCACATTGCTTTCTGTGCTGGCATTCTGCATGTGTATGAGATGGCCAGGTACTGTGTCCATCCTCATACCTGCATGCATTTCTATGCGATTATCTGATGCAAATGTACTACGTGTCATGCTGTATGGCCTCTGCTCAACATTTCTGTATAGCTGTGCTAAGTTTGTGCATGCTCCTGTACTGAGACACAGTGGTACATAACACAGTGTCACTGAAACTTCCTCTTCTTGTCTCCCATGCCTGCAGCTTAAAGTCCG
The DNA here is from genome assembly GCA_963921515.1 of Calotriton arnoldi. Classification (NCBI taxonomy): domain Eukaryota; kingdom Metazoa; phylum Chordata; class Amphibia; order Caudata; family Salamandridae; genus Calotriton; species Calotriton arnoldi. The sequence continues at coordinate 49,742 of CAWUFW010004540.1, read as the reverse complement.
CCAGCGTAAGGCCTTGTGGATGGCCATTGCATGCAAGGTGCGGGCTCTGGGTGTCTCCAACCAACGGCACACACACTGTCACAAGAGGTGGGATGACATCTGCCGGCTGAGCAAAAACGTGGCAGAGATGACGCTGGGGATGCTCCCTCGGACTGGAAGGTTGGCGCGCAGGAGCATGACACCATTAATGGCCCGCATCTTGGCAGTGACACAGCCAGAGCTGGATGGACGTTTCAGGGCCCATCAGCAGCAAGTTGGGGGTGAGTATTCTGCGAAGGGTGACTTTGGGTGTGAGTAACTGCATGTATCCCAACCCTGAGCCAGTGCGGAGCTCTGTGATGTTTCTAGTGTGATGCAATGGCTTCTAAGTGGCCTCTGTGTTGAGTGCAGCTGTCATGCATTTTCGCTACATGTACTTTCTCATGTGTTTAATACAATGGCCCTTGACATTGCAAGATGAGATGTGGCCTTATGACATCTGCTGAATTATGGGTGTCATAGACATCACCGGGCAGTGAACAGCAGTGTGCATCATCTTAGTGTGCTTTTGTCGATGTGTGCAGTGCCTGACTTGGAAATTGTGAGAACTACACATCTGACACCAATGTGCAACAGTAGTTGTGCTCCAAAGCACAACATGGTGGACATCAGTAGCTCATGGCCATTGTAAAAGGACATTTTGGGGTCAGTATCTGTGTTGTCCCCTTAAAGTGACTCCATATGTGACTGAGACAACATGTTGAGATGTATATCCATCTCACCTACAGGCACGTAGGTATGCTTACAGAGATCAGTATGTTAGGGGACAAGGAGGCACGGGCCAGCTATTTGGCTGTGTGAACGTCACATGGGTCAAAATGTCAACTATGCATGTTTCCATGCATCTTCTGAGTTTTGCATCAAGGTTGCACATGCAGACTGCACAGGGTGGTGTGCAACATGGGGGTATCATATTCAGGTTTTGTGCTTTGCTTGCATATGATGTTTGTGAGTATGGCACTATACTGAACCTACGTCTCTATCTATTGCAGCATCTACAGAGGGCACGGAAGGGCAGGGGATGGACATCAGTGGTGAAGCTTCTGGCACGACTGCTACACATGAGCTCACTGACACTGATGTGACCAGCGCCTCGGAGGGGGACAGGAGTGCCCTGGAAGAATCACGCCCAGAAACACCAACCTCAACATCATCTGACTCCAGTGGTGACTCCTCGATGTTGGCGGACACAGGGAGTGGGAAATCTGCCTCTTCTTCCACCACACATCGTCCAGTGCCCACCCTCCCGGCTACTACCCCCAGTGCTGTCTGTGCCTGCAGCACTAAGAAGGGTAGAGTGTCCTTCCCCCCAGGCACCGCTGCCCCTGTCCTTGTCTCTCCTGCTGCCCTTAGTGCGGAGTCAGTGGACCTTTTGCGCCAGCTGTGTGTGGGTCAGACTCTCCTGAATGCCTTCCAGGATCATGACAAGAAGCTGGCACAGGTAGTTGCCTTCATGGAGGGCATTCATTCTGACATGGGTGGGCTACACAGAACTGTCCAGTCTTTGTCCTCCACAGTGACGGCAGCCATTCAGCTGTCACATGCTCAAAGTCCAGCTCCAGTCCCTTCAGCAAGCACCCTGCCAGTGGCACCATCTGACAAGAGTGACCACACACTACAGCCCTCAGGCTCCAAGTACTCCACACACAGCACACAACAGCAGCACCCAAGTGGCCCAGGGCACAGACACCATCCCCAAAACAAAAAACAGGCACACAGGAGCGCAAAGGCAAAAGCCCCTCACGTGACACTCAGGGGCATCAGGCCAAGAAGCAGGACTCAAGCTCACAATCATCCATATCAGCCCCATCCAAGGACACTCCCATCCCCACACCTGCTCCCAAAGACAAACAAACAGTTGCCCTGCCTGCTGTGAAGCTGGTGCCTGCAAAGAGTCAGCACAAACAGCTCTCTAAGGCAGATTCACCCACAACCTCAACTCCCACCCACACCCCTGTGAAGCAGGGAAAGGAGAGCAATATGGGGGGTTCACCTGGTCAACAGGGGATGGAGGGGAAAAGGCAAGGCAACACCAAGTGTACCACCAGATCCAGCAAATCGACACAGGGAGAGCCACCTGCAACTGATACACCTTTGGTGGTGAGTGAGGCTGTTGTGCCCGGCCCACTTCCCACTCCTACCAAGACAATTCTTGCCTATCGAATCCCCAAGAAGTGTAGATTCAGCCCTCCACATTCACCCTCACACACTGTGTCTCACGGCAGCATGTCTCTGCCTCCCCGTGCCACCATGCCACCCGGTCCAAGCAGCCCTCCGGCTCCCACAGCCACTGATGCCTCTACCTCTGCGTGGCCTCTCTCTCCCAGGTCCAGTTCTCCAACTGGCCCCGACAATCAGCCACCTCCCAGTTCAACTGACAGCCAAGTCTGAGGCAAAGTCCCCCTCCCAAACCCATCTCTCCCACAGCGGTGCCTGGACTGCCCATTTGTATCCCCGGAGCTGTGGTGATTCCCATGGCAGTGTACGGTGTTACCCATTCCCTGTGCAGTTTCTCATGCACACATGTACATACTTTGAATTATGGACTGGCCAATGGCCTTGCTGTTTGTCACTTTGGATGCCCATTCCCTGTGCAGTTTCTCATGCACACATGTACATACTTTGAACTATGGACTGGCCAATGGCCTTGCTGTTTGTCACTTTGGATGCCCATTCCTGTGCAGTTTCTCATGCATACATGTACATACTTTGAATTTGTACTGGCCAATGGCCTTGCTGTTTTCTACTTTTGATGCCTATCTGGGTAATATGTAATAAAGACAGTTACTCCTGTTGTCTGCTTTGTCAATGTCCTTGCTAAATAAAAGGTTTTATGTATGGGTATGGTTTCATGTGACACATGCTCTGTATGCCACTTTAACATTGCCAATTGCTTGTTTTACTTTTTCAGAGTTTTCCAGAGGTGACAGGCACTTTAGTTCTTCTTGACTCTGGTGCTTGAAGGTGCAATGATGGTTGTTTGTGATGATCTACTCTTATCCCAATCATTCTATGGTCAGGTTTGCTAAATTGTACAAATGTCATGTTAGGATGCAATACCAGAACTGAGGTGAATTCTATCCACAGGATTACTTGCGGGCTGGCCAGGGTCCATCATATCTGTGTGATCTTTCTTGATGTGTGAACAGCAGTGTTGATGTGTGGTCATCTTGTGTGGGCCTGTCTTCCTAGTCACATGGGTACATTTGAATATGTGAACTTGAGTGGTCATACAATGTGAATGGGCTGTCATTGTCAGTAGTGTTGATGTGTGTGTGCCCCTGCAATGCCAAATGCACACATGTGTGATCCAGGTAATGTGTGCCTGTTTCTTTCAATTGTCTGCTATGTGCTTCAGATTGTGGGCACATGTAGGAGTTGTTAGGTTGGGCACTGTGCAGTGTGTTGGTGTGTCCTTGCACTCATGGGGGACACCTACTTGTTGTTGCTGCCAGTTGTGAGTATGCAGAGTGTGTGACTGCCAAGTCTGTGTTGTGTTTTGTTGATCAGCCATGTGTCTTGTTACTGTTTGTGCTCACTGTGCAGACCTGCTCAGCCACACTGACATTATTTGTGAGTTTTCTCGTGCATTGCTGTCACTTGACCCATTTTTGGCTCCAGTATGGTATGTGGTATGTGGAGTCATGCCATCCCCTATATGAGCTTCTGATGCCTACACATTGTGAGTAACTCCTCTATGTGTTTGTGTACTGTACACTCCTCACCTGTCCACTACTGAAGTACATACCACTTCAATCTCATGTCTTCCACCCCATGGCTTACCAGTGTGTGAGCCTCCCCACCACTTCATAGTGTGGCACTATGCTGTGTGAGGCTGATCTGTGTACAGGACCAATGTGACACTCAGGACAGTTTCACAATTAGTTATGTGTTATTTTCTTCTACTGGTTTGCTGTCATGGTTGCTCATGTGCAGTGCATATGTTTGAGCAGCACAGTCCTCTAGTCATGTTGTTTGCATCTGGGTTTCCTGGGTTGTGCATCTGTGGGTGAAGGCTAAGCTGTATGTGTGTTTGCTGAGGTACTGCTACCCTTCCTGAGTGTGATGTTCTCTGTGTGCTGTGATGATTTGTGTTGTGGGAGTTCATGGTGTGGCACTCAGATATGTGTGCTACTGGTTTGGTTGGTGTGAACACACTGCTTGGTGTGCATGCAGTGCTGTCAGTGTATGTTGCCTTGTACGTGCCTGGTGTGCATCCCCCTGATGTCCAGCTGAGTTTGCAATGTGATGGATTGGTGTGTGCATCTGTTGTGTTTTTGTTGTGGATGTATGCAGTGTTTGGCCTGTGTTGGCTCTTTCTACTGACATATGCTATGTGTGTGTGTGATGTTTTATTTGCATGACATTGTGTGTGAGTAGTTGTTGCTGTGTGATACATTCAGATGTGTGTTGCAAGTGTAGTGTGCATTACTTGTGTGTCTGTCACATGCAGCAAGATGGATTCTTGTTCATGAGCTTGTTTTGAGTGCACAATGGTGGTTTGTCCTCCTATTTTTGACCTGTCACTTGTCAGGATTGTGCATGTGCATGCTTGTGGTACACTATGACACCATGTTCACTTGATGAGTGGTGTGGTGTCTCTGTCTGTGTTAGCTGATTTGTCCCATCGATCCAAGTTGGTGTTCATGATTGTTTTTTGATGATGCAATTCTTGTTTGCGTTGGGGTATGGTGTCTGTGCATTGGCCCTGAGTGACAATGTTGTGTACTCCTGTTCTGTCTAGGGTCACATTGCCTTTCCACTATTTAGCTGCACATGTCTGGGCTTGTTGGACGTCTGTGGATGTTGTTTGTGAGCTTTGTGTTTGGCTATTGTTTTTGTGTCAGCATTGGTTCAGGCATCCCTGAGTGTGAGTCTGATATTTGTGGATGCACCACAGGGAGTGTGATTGGTTGTCATTGAACTCACAGGACATCATTTTTACCATTATGTCTGTTTCTCACAGGTGTGGAGGGTTGCAGGTGTGAGATGGGTAGATGAGGGGTATGTGTGAAGGTCCTACTTGTGTTTGACAGTCAGGGAGTGTGACAATGAGCCATGTGTGTTGTGCTGATGACATACACATGTCAAGTAAGTTGACACAGATGTGTGGCTGGTCACTGTATGACTTCAGACACTTCCTATCATTCCTCTGCCTATGCATGGCTTGCCTTGATGTATCCCTGATTTCACAGAGGTCACTTTGGTTTAATTTCACTCACTGTGCCACCCATGTCTGATTTGATGGCCTAAGGGTGGTGTGATATGTTCCTTCTCTTGCATGTGATGTACAGATGCTATGTGGCTTGCTCCATGGTTTTCCAGCACTGTCCACTTCACTTTTGGCTGGCACATTTATTGTCCTCCATTGCTGCTGACCTATGGTATAAGTATGTGGCTGGGTGTCAGTGTTGGGTGTTTCTGAGTGACTTGACAGGCAATGTGGACAGTTCAGTGGATGTTCATATGCAGTGTGAGTCTTCCTTTTGAGATTATACTCAGTTTGCTTCACATGAGTGGAAGGGTGGTGTGAGGAGGAGGGCTGTCCAGCCCCTGAGCTTCTGTGCAGGGTGTTCCTCTTCACCCCCACCTTCCCAGTCAATCTACCTTGTCCTTTGATGTGTGAGGTGCGAGGTCTGGCTACACCTGGCAGGTTAATTGTGCAGGGGGGGCACAGGAGGAGCACACAGCATGTGCCCAAATGGGTGTGGGGAGCGCAGTGTGGGAAGGGTGCAGGTGGAGCCCTGTGAATCTGGGCGGACGGCCCATGCCTGGCGCAGGCCCTGCCTACTACATTGTGCGCAGGTGTTCCTACGTCTTCACCGCTGCAGTGATGTGACCGGGACATTGCAGTGATTTCGCGGTTGATGGGTGACCCGGATGTGGAGAGGTGAGTTTATGACAGGTTGGACATGTGTGGGTACACTGGGGGATATGTTGCTGTCCCCACCAGAGTGTCTGATGTGGACAGTAACCGTATGTCAGCACAGGAGTTGTGTGTTGTGGTTGTGTGCGGAGTTGTGTATTTGCATACCTGCGGCTTTGTCCACGACCGTGTCTTATTTGCTGGTAGTGGATGAGGTACAGCAGCGGAAAAGCTTGAAGAGCTGGATCCATTGCGGTCAGGCGGGGTGGAGGGGACCGGGAGTCTGGTTTTGCTCTCCGCTGTCGTGCTTCCGCCGTCTCCGGGTGGGTGGATTCTCCGCTGCGGTGTGATGGGCTGTTTGCGGCATCGTAATTTGTACGGCGGACGGGACGTAATTTCGCACGGTGATGTGTCTCAATTGGCTCCCTCCGCCGCGGTGGCGGGCGCAAATTTCTGGCGGTTCACGTAACTCTGCAGCGGACAGAAAATGGGCTATGTTTGCCCATCGTAATATGGCGGACGCGTGGACCGCTGCTGGAGTGCGGAAAAGGACATTTTCCGCCACCGCCAGCACCGCGGTGGTGCCTCCGCCCGCCATCGTGATCAGCCCCTTGGTTCTCAAGTATTGAAAAAAAATGAGGGATATAAAAAGGGCCAGGGAGAAGGGACCCTACCACCCAGGCCCATGTGGTGCAGGCATAGGGAACCCTCCCTTTTATTAAAAATGAAAAAAATGTCACCTGTCCAGCTGTGCTAGCATCAGACCCATCACAGGGCCACGTGGTACTGCGATAGAACTGTGGTCCCTCTATATCGCAGTAGTACCACAATACCCAAAATTAATTACAAAAATAGGTTGGCTGCCCCACAGCGGGTTAGATGTGGAGCCTGGCTACCGGCTAGAGGCCAAACCTTTTGCCAACACATATGCTGCTTATAGCCGATGGGTACAGGCCAGGCCTTACGGCCACCTGTGGGCAACCCCACTGAACGGTGCAAAAGGTTGTGCATAGTGAGGATTTCCTTCCTCCCGGTAAGTCGGGTACAGCAGGGTTGGCCCCCATAGGGGTGTTAAATGCAGGCCACAGCCCATGCACAGGGGCGTTGGCCACCATCTGATGGGTTGGACACAGGTGCTGACTGCCCAAGATGGTAGGGCTCTGTGGTCAGCAGCCACTATGCAAGGTCACAGCATGGGGGATTGGGCAGAGGGCCTGGCCTTGGGAAAATGATAACGGAAATGGTGGTCTGCTGAATCCACCTTGCCACCCTCTGTATTATGACAGCCAATTGTAGTAAGCTTCTATTTGAAATATATCTCATGAATATTGATGTATTAGATCAGATTGCAACGCAATAGGATCCAATAGTTGTGAACCAACCAATTATTAAGTAGGTTGGTCTGGAAACTATTGCTGGATTTGCAAAGCATAGGTTCCAATACTGCAACCTCTTTTTGCAAATCTTACATTAGAACTTCTGGATTGAGATCCTTAGCAGCAAACTTAGATGGTCATGAACAGACATGACAAACAACATAAATAGTTTTCTATCTTTTAGTTAATAGTGGTGGTTCTAAGAAGACTTTTCTCACTAATTCTTTTAAAAAATGACTGTAACTTCTGTTTTATTAGAGATTATCTAATACATTTTAAAAAAAAGCAGGACAACTTGAATGTAAAATTTTTTAAAAGCTATTTCTTTTAGGTGGCTTCCTGCGCAGATACCTCATTATCATAAGCTGTGGCACTCTGTTCTCCCACTGATAATATTTTATGACATTCAATGCTGTATACTACAATCCTGGTGTATAAATGGTTCAATAGATGCTTTTGGGTGGCAAGGACATGTCCTGGAACAGAATCTGCAGCTTGAACTCTCTGGAGGACTGCAGAAGATGTACACACCCAGTCATCACTTGTCATCCCTGTTTCATCGCATTTAACTGCAGGAAATGCCATTCATTGAGATGATTATGCATCCCAGAAGTACCAAATGAGCACTTTTCTCCGGCCAACAGTTGGGGCCCGATTACGAGTTTGACGGTGCAGCGGCGGGACAGCCCCGATACCACACGCCCAACCCGTGTGGAGACCACCCGCCCTATTATGACTTTTTATGTCATTGGCAGGCTTTTCCTGTGACGGTCCCACGGCAGTGTCTATAAAATAGGAACCACAATGGAAACATCAAAGGAAGTTCCAGCACTGCACTCATTGGTAATATGTGCAATACCCGACAATCCTTAATGAAAGTAATAAAGTGGGAATTACCTCGAATTAAATAAAGACAGTAATATGAACCAATCAGTTTCACTGTTAGTCATAAATACTGCAGTACCATTCTTAGATACCGCTGTAGTGCAACACCCAAAAACTGAAATTGCAATAAATATTTCTATATTTCCTACTTGTTTGGGCCTGTCTGCAAACCCCTAAGCTGAAACTTGAAAAAAACTCCAGAACTCTGAAAAAGAAGTAAAGACCTCCTGAAGGTAACACAGCACTCATTGTCTCTCTGAGTCCCATGGGAGAACCAGAACACAAATAATAAATGAAAGTGAAGGTAGCCACTGGATTGGCCCACGGCCTTTAGAAAACGCTCAAATGAATTTCCTAAACACCATTACTACATTGGTATTTCATAGAGAGAGATTGTTATGCAGACAATCCAAGTCCACCAAGGCCTCATGAAAAACTCTAGAGCAGCAGCCACCTACCACACCATTTACCAGCCTTCCTACATCTGGGAGATTAGGGGATAAGAATGCAATAGTGTTGAAATTCATATCTGCAGCAGCACAGCACACTAGGCCTGAAAGGGAATTTGAGGTGCCCTTGCCAGAGACCAGGCACTGCATCCAACCCCATGCTGCCCACGGCAAAAGGCCATGCTCACAGCCGAACGCAATGCACAGTGAGCAAGTTGGATGAATAAGCCACAGAAATTCACTGAAATATAACAAAGGTTAAAGCAAAGTTATAGTTTGATGTTGAAATAAGGTGAAAACTAATGTTTAAACACGAAAGCACCACTGAAATTCATCAATTATATCATTTGAGATATCATCAGTGATTGTATCAATGATGTCATTTAAAATGTCATGAGCGATGTAATATGTGAGGTCATAAGCAGTGCATAATGTGGTCAGAAGGTATAGTTATGTCAGTAAATTACAGCTGGGGAAGTTCAGTGTTTTTTCATTTTTTACATGTTAGTTTTTAGCTTATTTTAACACCTAACTATAAGGTCACTTTATTTTCTGTTTTTTCAGTGAAATGCCAGATTTTATAAACATAAGCTAAGATCATTTTATCATACCTAATTATAACATCACTTTAACTTTTTTTTAAGAGAAAAAAGTATATAGACATATATAGTGCACAAACGTGCTCATTCACATAGGACGCTACCACTGTCACAACAGGTGCACAACGACGGATGCATCACTTACTATATACCATTGAAATGAAAAAAGTCTTACAAATTCAAAAATAGTGCAAGCATAATGGAAAAAATGCATACAACTCAATTTTGTGTCATTACTATGTAATGAACGGATTTAAACCCTTGGTCATTTGATTATTGACTCACTTGTAAATAATTTGAGCTAAAGAGTCTCGGCTCATTGTAACAAATCTGATACGCTAATCTCACCCCAGTGGAAATATAATGTTGTTAGATCACACCCACATGGGTTCATTTCACAACACATCAGCATATTTGGGCAAATTTCCATTTTTGAACTTAAATACTGCTCAAGTGGGCTTTTTCAGCTCTGTTACCAACTCTCCAATATTCAATCCTACATTATTACATGATTCCATAGTGACATTTCCAGTATGCAAAAAAAGAAAAAAGAAAACATTAAACACTTCAGCTTTTTGTAACTTGAGGAAAAATGTTGCAGGCAGCCATAACAGGACTTGGGGACTTAGTCCCCTGTCCTGAGTTTAATTAAAACATATATAAGGGGGTAGGGTAGGGACTCCCTGTCCTCTAGGCCTTCTGGCAGGGTCCATGAGGGACCTCGTGTGGCCAAAATAATAAAATATAAAAAAGATGCTGTCCTGTGGGAGTCCCAGCTTTTAAAAAGAAATAATGGCCGGGGGCCGCCAGTATTTACAAAGGGGAGGGAGGTGCATGGTCCCCCTCCCCAACACTCATCAAGGTCCCGGGGACCCAATCCCCTGGGGCTGAAATTTGAGAATATGGGCGGGGGATGCCCAGCCTCTCTGCTTAGGCCAATTACGGCCCCAGGGACACAATCCCGTAGGATCAGTACAATACCAAAGGGAAAGAGGGCAAGTGAATAAGGTAAGAGGATGTGCAGTCCCCCTCCCTAGGCTGATTACGGATCCATGGACTCCATCCCCCGAGGCCAATACAATAACAACCCCTCTCAGAGCCTCTGAAGGCCCCAGGAACCCCATTCCATGGGGACAGCTCTACTGTGGTGTCCCAGGGAATCCACCCCTGGGATGTCTTTTCCCTTCCCGCAAGGGCATGAGCTGGGAAACTTGTCTGCTCCCACCAGGCAGGAGCAGACTTTGGTTTCCCTTCCTGCACTCTTACGGAAAGGCAAACTCAGATTGCTCCCGCCCAGCTGGAGCAAGCAAAAACAGCTGCTACTGCCGGGCAGGAGCAATGCCGGTTCTCGCAGCACCCAGGAAGGGTGCATTCGGGGAGATGGCTGGGCTACAGGGGCCCTGGGGCTCTTCCCCACACCCCCTTGCATAGTGTGCTGTGGGTGCCCTCGGTGAGTATCAGGGCGCCCATGTAAGGCCACAGGGGCTGGGAATCCCAGGGCCACTATTGGCTCAGGGAGGGGTGGCCATGGGGATGGGGTTTTCAGCCCCTTCTGGTGGGGGGACTGCATTCCTCATTCCCCTTTACAAGTATGTTTTGGCCCTGGGGGATGGGGTCCCCGAAATCCATATTGGCTCGGGAGGTGGCCCATGCGCTCCCTCCCCTTAATTAAAAATACACTCCTTTAAATGGGGTTACCAGGGCCTGAAGAGAGTCAGGGAGTGGGCGGTGTGCCCCCTCCCCTCTAAATATATGTTTTGGCCCCAGGGGATGGGGCCCTGGGCCATAAGGGCCCAGGGAGGGGGGCGTGTGCTGTCTTCCCCTTATAAAAAAGGCCCTGGGGTTAGGGTGCTTGGGGCCCCAGAGGTTCCTTTTGTTAAGATTTTGCCTGAATATTTTGAGTGTAATGCTCCTTTTTACCACCTGCTCTAAGCAGGTAATGAATTGGAAAAGGGGTGAGCGGATTGCTGTTCAGGGGTCAAGGGAAAGGTAGCATAACTTAGGCAGTGCAACAGGCTGAGCAAATGTTCTGCTGCCCAGTTCGCAGTAATCCCTGCTGCCTGAAAATTGACACTCTGAATTTTTAAGTTGAAAGTCCAAAATATCAAATATTTGAGGAATCGTTTTTGGTGGATATGGCTTACATCTTGCATTAAAATGACACCTTCTATAATGTTGAAGATAGAGAGTTTGATAAGTGTGAAATGTTAATTTTTATCGGTGGGGACAGGTAACTCGGTATAGATACTACCTAGGTTCTTTAAAGTTTTTAGCAAGTTAGCTGACAACTGTCTGATTTTTAGGTATGGACAGTCAGATAAATCTTTTTTGCCATTGAATTCAGGCCCAAATGTCAAAGCAAACATGTATTTGAAAAGACTACAGATTGCTGCTTAATTTTGTGTATCGGCATAGCTTCTGCAAACTTTCACTCACAGCAATTAAAATTAAAATGGTTGTTTTTCGCTAAAGTTTGGGGTTTGTAAGGCCTTCTAGGTAAAAACGATTTGTGTGAGTCAAACGAGTCACAGTGCTCTGGACTTCACTGGGTGTCTATTTTTCAGAAATGTCTGGGTTTGGTAGGTTTCCACTGATACTCGCCAAGCCAGCACTGAAATTCGACCACTGCCAACATCACAAAAAGGGGTCGGTTTTGATATGTGAAATGGGATATCCCCACGACTCATTGTGTAATGCTTTCTGTTGTGGACGGCTAGGCCCACCGACACAATTTGAAACTTTCCCTCACAGAAATGCGAGGAAAATGTGTGTTTTTAGCCAAGGTTTGTGCATTGTGCAAGGCTTTCTGCATTAAAAACATAATTGGATCGGGGGGCGTGGCTTCGACGCGCTGCAGGATGGCCGCCTGTTGAAGGGGCTCTGCAGGCCAGGCTTTTCCATCCTCGCAATCCATCCTTCACTACAACTCCCTGCGGTCAAAATTCACGCTACTGAGGGTGGACATCGGCAACGTTCGACAGCCGAACCCGCAACTGCAGGAAATCTATGGAAACCGGAATACCAGTGAAGTAGGGTGGAGGCCGAACCGGTGTGCTTACAATATGGCCGCTGCACAGTACGCGGCCTAACCTGCAATCGGAGCCGTCACCACGACGTTTGAACGAACAGTAGCCCTAACTGACACTGAGGGTGGCGGACAGCGAGAAGGAAGGCGCCTACCTGCTCCTGCGGGCACGGTGTATCTAACGCCGATCCTACATCGGAGGTCGGGAGTGCGAGGGACTGCTGAGCGTGGTGCTGTGGGCGGCGCCTCTGTACTACGGATACCGGTGGCGTAAGGACGGAGCTGCCGGGTGTCTCAAGTAACACTGGGCAAAGCACTACGCTACGCTCGCGCAGTTTGCGAAGTTTGCGCTACTTCGCACAACGCGAATTGCACGTAGCACAGTGCAAACACGCGTAGCATAGCGTAGTGCAGCGGTCATTTTTTGCTTGCTCGCGGTCCTCAAAGTCAAGTTGGCGACCGCGAGCAAGCAAAATGACATCCCGGCGAGATTCTCAACGAGGGGAGGTCAGGTTTCTCATTGCGAGTGGTCGCGTATGCTCGCGACCGCTCGCGATGAGAAACTACCAGTCCGCGTTGAGAAAGCTGCCGCTCGAGTAAAAATCTACTCGAGCGGCAGTAAAAGACAGCTCGCACTGTGCAAGATGCCGTTTTCAATGATTGCACAGTGCGGACAAGCATCCGGCACTGTGCAATCATTGCGAACAGTGCACTACTCAGTTCGCGTAGTGCTACGCGTAGCTCGCGTAGTGCGAACTGCACTTTGCGTAGCTTCGCGTAGCGCTACTTCGCGAACTACGCCCAGGCTTAGTCTCAAGTCCCCTGCACTGCCTGCCAGTGGACTTGAGACACACCGAAGCGGCTGCTGTCCGGAGAGGTGCGCCGGGACCGGCATCCCGTGGCAGAGCGGTGAGCGGGGCCGAGGGTATGCCTGGGGGAGGGGCTGCATTGGGCTGTGCCGCCCAAGCCTGCATCCCGCCGGACCTAAGGGTGCGGGTTGGGGCCACGGGGAGGCACTCCTAGGCACCTCCCATCGGGTGGTGCCTCCAGGCGTCTGCATCAGCTGGGGCGGGCCGTCTCACTTGAGGGTGCCCTGTGGGCCGGAGTAGGCTGAAGTGGGCCTTTGCAGATTGGGCCGCTCCCTCGCATAACTGCGGGTCGGAGGTCTGGTTTTGCGGGGATGCGCGGGAGCCTCTCAGACTTGCGGGGTCATTTGGGTGGTGTCCCGCCTCCCTCCCTGCCTTGTGCCAGTGGCCTAGAGGGCCCGGTTGTCCTGTGCTGGATTGGCTCTTCACCACCTGAGACCACAATGAACTGTGCGTCACATACTGTGTGACACGATGCCTCCGAAGCGGACACTCAGCTCGGACATCAATAACGCTCAGCTGGGGACATAGCGTTCAGAGGTGACCGCGAGTTTGGCTTGGCAGACAGCATTTTCAACGAGGCGGAACATAAGCGCTGCACCTACCACTGTCCTTTGCGGATAAACTGCAGACTGAATAACAAGTTTTGATATTGGAAGCTGGGACAGGTCCTGCCTCTGAACAAGCTGCTTGGACTCTCCCTGGCCCTCCCGTGGCTGCATCAGACGTGGGGGGTGCCCCGGGCCTGTGACATACATAAATCCTGATCTAAGGGATGACCTGAACTGTAGGAACACAAACAGACACGTGCATGCACCCGGGGTGGGCAGTGGGTGAGTGAAAGAGGTGCCTACAGCACCACAGTCCCTACCGGACTTGAGACTTACGCAGGTACTCTGCCCCAGCCAATATCGTCCGCCAAGAGACAGACATCCCAGGGAGGTGACACCTAACCTGACAGTATGGGCATGACGGACCCCAAGCAACCCAAAATTCCATTTGAAAGCAAGCGGCAGATGCGCACCATGGAAGAAGCTATGGGACCAGACGCGGCCCTGGGGCCCGGGGAGGCAGCGGAGCAACCGGAGGAAGATCTGCGCACTATACTGCTAGATGTCCGAACAAGCCGCAAAACAATAGATACTAAGATCGACGCGCTCACGTCTGGCCTGGACAGTGTTAAAAAGAAAGTAGATGTGCACAAGACTAGGCTAGATGTCCTGGAAAATAGGCTTTCGGGCACGCAGGACTCTCACACTGAAACTAGGGCGCAACTACTTAGCATGGAGAAAGTCCTGGCGGTAATTAAGTCCAAAAATGAAGACTTGGAAGCGCGCTCAAGGCGAAACAACCTCAGAAATCTTGGACTGCCAGAATCCACAGCCATACCGAAGATGGAACCTTATATAGACAGTTTACTTCGCGAACTCTTTGGTCCAGTGCTATCTAAAGTCATGATCGTGGAGCGCGCCCATAGATCTCTTGCACCCCGGCAGCCGCCAGGCGCTCCGCCACACCAATTATTGCACGCATCTTGAACTATGGTGACAGGAATGCGATTCTCAGAGAAGCCAGGGCAAAGAGCCCCATCACGCACCAAGGAAATCAGCTGTCCTTCTTCCTGGACTATACTCCCACCGTGCAGGCAGCTCGCCGCGAATTTGTGCCAGCCAAACGCTTGCTTCATACTGCGTCGATTCCATATGCCATGCTGTACCCAGCAAAGTTGAAGATAACTCATGACGGACAGTCCCATTTCTTTACTGATGCTAAATCTGCTTTAAAATTTGCCAAACATATTTGCCCGCGGCGATCACCCCCACGCTCAGCGCACCATTCAAATGCTGACCCGAACTTAAGCGGCAATGACTAACTAGGCCGCATCAACTTTCATCCTGCTGTTTAGGAAGTCCAAACTGTTTATATTTGCTTAGACAGATATGTTTCAACACAAACTGTAACTGTATTTTGATATATATCCTGTATCTGTATCCTCACTCAAGTTAGCTTACTGTTAATTAATGTCCACCCCTAGGCTACTGATTCTTTCTGGTCACAAGTAGCGGGAACAGTTATGTACACGCAAGCCTGGCCACCCTGCCATTTGGCGGGCTCCGGCCGTTGACCCAGGCCCCACAGGGAGAACTCCCATGTTTACTAGTTTTGTTTGGGTGATTGGGGTTAATCAAAGGTGGGTGAGGGGATCGAATACTCGACCTAATTGGGAGGTTGGAGTGGGAGGGGGTGGTGGGTTTGGGGTAACAGTACTAGCAGACACACGATTGACAATTGTAGCACACTCGTATGGGCAGGTTGCCAAATGGGCACCTCAAGTTGCGTGGACAGCCAAGTTTGTGGACACATCAATTATGATAGCAACGGATACCACTACCCTGACTATTGGTGAGGCCCAGGGCCTTCCGCCTACACTGTCATCGCTCCATTGGACCATTAGAACCCCATCATGACCGACACTAAGTTCCTAACTTGGAATATTAGAGGGCTTAATGATTTTAAAAAGTCGAGATTAGTGCACAACTATCTCTGCAGACATCACATAGACATCTGTTTCTTACAGGAGACTCATTTGAAATGTGCCAATGACCCCAAATTGAAAAATAGGTACTGGGGTGAGGTACACTAAGCTCCATATTCAAGTTATGCCAGGGGGGTTTCGATATTGATAAGGAGGGGATTGGGCTGGTCTACCGACCACGTGTATACAGATCCAGGTGGGCGCTATGTGTTAGTGACCAGGATGTTAATGACCACGCAGGTAACCTTGGTGGCCGTTTACGGCCCAAATGTTGATGACCCTGAATTTTTTCTCACCCTGTGGGCTAAGGTCATGACTATGAGAGGGGACACTGTCATTTGGGGAGGGGATTTTAACGTGATTCTAAATAACGAATGTGATAGGATGGGCTCCCCTCGTAATCCGCACCCAAAAGCGACACTGCAGTTGAACGAACTCATATCGGAATTCGGTCTGCTTGATATATGGCGCAGCAGGCATCCCACTGTTCGTGAGGGCACCTGTATCACTTCTTTTCGTAACGCCTGGTCCAGACTAGATTATTGGCTCGTAACGTGCGAGATTGCGTCCTGGACTATAGACGTCGAGCAGCTGCCATGCACGCTTTCAGACCATAGCCCGGTCCTGCTCGTATGGAGGATACCGCACATGTCTCCTCCAGCATTCATTTGGCGACTTCCACCACATGCTCTTTTAGATGCAGCTTTAAAGAGGAGATCAAAGTTGAAATCGTGAACTTTTTTGCTACTAACGAGGGCTCAGTAGACTCTGCCTCTGTGCTTTGGGAGACTTTCAAGGTGGTGGTACGGGGTGCCTGCATACCATACCATACCAAGACATTTATAAAGCGCTCGACTACCACCAACGGCGGTGTCCCGGCGCTACACAGAGACAGAAGAAAAAAAAGAAGAAAGAAAAGAAAGCAGGCTAAGGGAGATCAAAAAGCCAGGTTTTCAGAGCACTCCTAAAAGGGGTTTCAGATTCTGCTTTGCGCAAGTAGAGAGGCATCGCATTCCAAAGAGCGGCTGTTCTTACTGCAAAGGCGCGCCCTCCCATCCTGGCTTTACGGTAGGAAGGAGAGCAGAGAAGAAACTGGGAGTTCGAACGCAGGGTCCTGTTCTGGTGGTATTTCCGAAGTCTAAGCCTCAGATAACCCGGTCCACTTTCTCTAGTAGCTCTAAAGGCAAGTCTAAGCAGTCGGGGGTACTTAAGTCGATTTGGTCGACGCTGACCAAACTTGAGCAGGACATACACTCTCTTGAGCGGCAATATTTTGATCCTGGGGACACCAAACTGCTGGCCACAGTGCGGAGTACCATTTCTGATTTTGAGGTGGAAGCTGAAAGAGAGACCAGATTTCTAGGAGTACACGCGAAAGCACGATGCTATGGAGAAGGGGATAGGCCTGGTAAGACTCTGGCCAACGCACTAAAACAACACACATCGCCCCCATTCATTGCCGAGCTGATTGACAATGACTCTACATCTATTACTGGGCAAGTAGCTACGCATCAGCGCTTGACTGCTTTTTACTCCAATCTATACACCGCCACGCAACAGGTACAGAATCCAGATTTAGGCGCATACCTAGACTCAATAGAATTACTTTGGCTGAGTGCGGGTCACAGGGAGTACTTGGACGAACCGTTCACTGTTGACGACATAGCCCAGGTGATTAAGAGCCTTGCAAGTGGTAAGGCCCCAGGATTGGATGGCTTAACCACCCTATTCTATAAGACATATGCAGATCTGCTTGCGCCTCATTTACTGGATGTGTATCAAGAGTCTTTGGAACTAGGAGAACTTCCGCCAACAATGAGGGAGGCAGTTATCATCACTTTATTGCAGCCAGACAAAGCAGGGACGCTGTGCCATTCATATAGGCCCCTCTCGCTGATTAACGTGGATGCCAAAATTTTAAATAAATTAATAGCGAATAGATTGCAGCCCCTAATGCCCCTAATTGCCGACCGGATCAGTCTGGATTTATTCCAGGTAGATCAATTGCTCACAATTTACGCACGTTCTTTTCCGTACTCCATCAAATCGATCCTAAGCTTCCAGCTGTTGCAGCTCTCTTAGACGCTACCAAAGCGTTTGACTCTTTAGAGTAGCCCTTCCTGTTTACTATCTCGCCCAGATTAGGATTCAGTCCTAACTTTGTAAAGTTAATTAGCCTACTATATACTAAACCATTGGCACACCTTAAGGCGAATGGGCTGATCTCTGACCCTTTTCCCATCACCCGCGGTACCAGGCAGGGTTGCCCTTTATCACCGCTACTGTTCGCGGTGGCAATGGAGCCCCTAGAAGCCAGACTTCGTCAGCACCACTCATCCTGTGGATTGGTTTTCACAGATAGGAACTTGGTTGTCTCAATGTATGCGGACGACATCACGCTATATGTCAGGAAGCAGGAAGAAAATCTAATCAATGTACTGCGTGAGGTTCTCCGCTTTGGCGGGATGTCCGGCATAAACATAAATTTGTCTAAGTCCTCCTTACTGCCCCTTACTGATGCCCCACTAAGAGTAGACCTGGAGTTCCCGCTGACATGGGCAGAAGACGCCGTAAAATACTTAGGAATATGGCTGAGTAGGGATCTATCTCTGATTTGGAGCTTAAACTTTGGCAGATTGATGAGCTGGCTGGGAGACAAGGCTAAATTCTGGGCTGCTTTGCCCTTAACACTTGCAGGCCGGATAGCCATCTTAAAAATGATAGTCCTCCCTAAGCTGCTTTACCTCTTTGTCAACGTACCAATACCTATCACTCGTGCATTTTTCAAGTCTTTGCATTCCTTGGCGATCACAGTGGTTTGGGCTGGAGGTCAACCCAGGTTGAGCTGGGAGTTGTTAACTAGACCACTGAAGAAGGGCAGACTTGGTGCACCAGATTTTGAACTATATGCGCTAAGTGCGCAGGCACAGTATTTACACAATTGGGTGCATCCCACCCCGTTTCAACCGCATGTTGCTACCGAGAGAGACATAGCGGACCCCACTCCACTGCATGCAGCTGTCTATCAATCTTATCGCAGGAACACTAAAGAAATAAACACGGTGGAAACTTTACGCTGGGCATGGGAGGGTTTAAGGAAGCGTACAACTAACCCCCTGCTATACGCACCAGCCGCGCCACTGGCATTTCACCCACACTTTCCCTGTTTACAAGATAGTTGAGCGGTAGACCGGGCGCGCAAAATGGGCCTGGCAACGGTGGGGGACCTCTACCCATAGGGTACATTCTTGGAGCCTCCCGCAAGTCACGATGGTACACCGGTGCCACCACTAAATATGCTCTTATATTATCAATTGAGAGCCACCTGTAAAGCACTGCACCCCACTTTCCCGACAGCCCAGACTACTATGCAGCCACTAGAACATCTGCTGGTTACGCCATCCCCTCGTAAACTGGTTACCAGGCTTTATACCCTAACGCAAGCAAACACATCATGGCCTGCTCTGTGTGCTCTAGAACAGTGGAGAGTCGAGTTGGATGGAGCGCCAACTGATGACCAATGGGCGTCCTGCTGCTTGCAAATACAATACCTTTCCCCGAACTACAAACTTCAACTCATACATTTTAAGTTCCTGCATCGGTATTACAGAACGCCTTTGCAGTTATTCAAGCTAAAGCTCAGACCAGACTCACAGTGCTGGAAATGTACGTGAGAGGCTGCTACATTCCTGCACATTGCATGGGACTGTCCCGCGGTTTCCAAGTTCTGGGGGGAGGTCTATGCAACTGTACAGGCCATCACTGGGCACACAGTGGAATACTCCCCAATAGTCGCACTACTCGGATATGTGGAGGGGACTCCTCCTGAGGCCCGCCGACTCACTGCAATGCTGCTACTGCTAGCCAAAAGATGACTTGCCATACACTGGGGGCCCCCAAACACCCACAACTCCCTGAGTGGATCCATGACATCACCTACTGTCAGGAGCAGCTGGTGAACTACTGGGACCTCATGCCAATGGCATCCCGTTCAAAAGACATATGGGAGCCTTTTATAACTTGGCTCAGGGACCAGGATGCACTCTCCACAGATGGCGTACGACCATCAATGACCACTGACCCTTAGACAACGCCTATTGTGTAGCCCTCTCAACTAATGCTTGTGACGTGATGCCCCCCCCACTGAAGTCACGGACGTGTCATTGTAACGCATTCACTGGGCGGGTATCAGATGCATGGTCTTGACCTCCAAAGATCCAGATCCCCTAGTCATGGCAATCTCTGTGTGCTGTTCTCTAGCCTGGTCCTCGTGGGAGGATGGACATGGATGTTGTGTATGTGGTCGACTCATACGTCTATATCAGAATGATGTATACTGTGCTTATACCATGATGTCTAATGGTGGGGTTTCCGTACTGTCACACTACTGTTTCGTATTCGGTCAATGTGCTTATGTCAATCTTGCCTACATGTGTCTGTGAAAACTAAAAAAAAAAAAAAAAAATGTAAAAAAAAAAAAAAAAATGTAAAACATCATTGGATCTGCACAGGTTACACCACCTTCACTCCCCTGGGTGTCTAGTTTTTAGCAATGTCTAGCTTTGGTAGATTTCCTTAGCCAGTGCTCAAATTCCACAACTACCAAGACCACAAACAAAAGTCAGTATGGATCGTGAAATTGTATGTCTCAACGTCTCATTTTGCGTCTTGTTGCGTTGTGGGTGTTAGGCCTAGACCCACATGTAGGGTACACTTTTTATCAAGAGACGTGATTGAACACAGGGTTGTAGGAATTTTGTGGATCCCCACAGAGTCCGGAAGTTTCCCTACTACAAAATGTTTTTAGCCAAAGTTTGAAGTTTGCAAGGCGTTCTGTGTAGAAAATGGTGTGTAATCCACACATATCACATCACTCTAGACTCCCCTGGGTCTCTAGTTTTCAGAAATGTCTGGGATGGTTATGTTTCCTGAGTGTTGTGCGAGCCTGGACAAAAAAATCCCCAGTTACCCACATCGCCAAACCGGGCCATTTTTCTCTCAGATTTTTTTATGTCTCCATGACGTGCCTTTGAGCATTTTGTGTTGAGGGTGGAAGGCCAAGCCACACAAGTGGAGTGCCATTTCTATTGGGAGAAGCGTTGCAACGATGGATGGAAGGAAGTTTTAAAATCCCACAGCTCCCAGAACTTTCTCTCACAGAAATGTTAACAAAATTGTTGTTTTTAATGAAAGGTTGAGGTATGCAAGCCCTTCTGAGCCACACAAGTCACACTACTCTGGATTCCACTGGGTGTCTAGTTGTCAGAAATGTCTGGGTTTGGAAAATTGCCATGTGTGGCAGCTGATTTAGGTGCCATATTCTGCAGCTCCACTCTTTTTTTTTTTTAAACATTGATTTTGCTGCGGGAAATGTGATGTCTCCATGTCAGGTTTTGGGGCGTTTTATGTCAATTCCCAGGGCCCAGCCACACAAGTGGGAGGCTGCCTTTATCTGAAGACACATGGAAAAATGGAACAGTACAGCATTGGTTATTATTTTGTGTTTTTGGCTGCCAAATATAAGCTAGTGTTCAAGAAAGAGCACATTTTGCAAAGAACCTTCTGAATCAGATGATATTATGTATAACCCCAAATTCAAAAATTAAAATATAATCCCTGTTTATAAACTCAGGGGTATATTCACAAGAACGTGTGATAACTACCGCAAGAGTAGCGTAACACAACTTTCAATAACGCAGCCTATCACGGGAAAATAACCCCGTGTCAACGTGGAATTCACAACAAGGCGGTAGCATGCGTTAGCCTGCCGAAACTGCGGACAAAGTCCGCGATACAACCACCACGATGGAGATAAAAACGCAAACCACAACACCAAAAAACACGCGATGGACCAAAGCGCGATTAGGAAACCAGCGACAAGCAGCGCCAGGCCTGCAACACACACCTGGCTGGCATCAGAAACCACCATAAAAGCAGAATAAAAAACCCACACACAAACTGACCAACACACAAGCACCATGGAGGCAGCCGGAGCAGGCGCAGAGGACCAGCGCAACCCCACAAGCACGCCGGACGACCAGCCTGGGACCTCGGGGACAGGGAAGGGCAAGGACAAGAAGACCAGGAAGACCAAGTTCAGTCCGCAGGCGAACAGGATCATAGTCATGGAGGTGATGGAACACCATCAACAACTCTTCGTCACCTCCAACGTGTCATTGGGCACCAAAAATGGAATATGGCGGGACATCGTCGACAAGGTGAATGCCGTCGGAGAGCACAAGCGGACAATGGACGAGGTCAAGAGGCGATGGAATGACATCAAGCGGAAGACCAAGGATAAACTCTCCGCCAACCTGAAGGCAGCAACGCAGACCAGAGGTGGGGGCCCAGCGCCACAGCTGGAGCTGGATGACATGGAGGAGCTGGTGTCGACAGTCATCAGTGTGGAGACTGTGGCCGGAGTCGGGGGACCGGACACTGCTTGACAGGACACAACACAACCGCAACAGGGTGAGTGACCACCAGGTACTGGGGGGACGGGGGGAGATGGCCAAAATGGCACACATGCACAAGCAAGCAGGGCACAGTGCACACCCACAATCACTCTGGGTCCTCGCCCAGACCCACAGACTGTCACAATGTACAATGCCATGCTGTCTGAATGTCAACCTGTACCATGCGGCTACATACATGTGCACACTTTGTAATACACCATCTCCCCTTCACATCGCAGGGGCATCGTCAACACCTCCTGCAGAGCAGTCACAGCCACTCTTCACTGATGACGAGGAGGAGGACAACACCAGCATCAACACCCAAACCATCCAAGACCTCATTGACCTCATCCGCAACTCACCTCCAGGATCAGGGCAGCCCAGCTACATCCATGAGACCCCACCCACCACCCAAACCACCCAGCAGGAGGCACCCACAGCCCCGGCACCTTCCCAAGTCCCCCAGGAGCAACAAATGGCCTTCCAACACCTTGTGCTGGAGGGCCAGAGGGAGACGGCCGAGCAGGTGCAGGTGGGGTTCGAGCTCATGGCTAACAAACTGGACGCCATCCTTGGGTGTCTATGTCCACCCCATGGACTCCAGCGAGCCCTGACTGACATCTCTGGAGTCATGACACGGAGGGAAGAATACCTGTCTGCTCAGAGTGGCCCCAGCCATGCCAGCCGTGAGCTGGCACACATGCGGAGGCTCATGGAGGACATGGTGCGGATGGAGGCGGAAAGGATGGCAGCCTCCACTGCACATCAGCGAAATGTAGCTGGGATCTACCGTGCCCTGCATGTCCTCATCATGGCATTGCTGCTACAAGGCCTGGTGATTATGAATGCTGCTGCCCCCACACCATCCACATCTCCGCCCCCTGGTGTGTCAGTGCCTCCCAGTGCGGCAGGCGTATCCACTCCGGCACCTGATGTGTCACTGCCACACAGTGCGGCCGAAAATCCTCCTCCGGCCCCTGACGTGTCAGTGGCACACAGTGCCGCAGCAGGCACTGCAACACCCACAGGTGGGGCAGGGCACACATCCGGGGACGAGGACTGTGGTCAGGAGGGCCAGGCACTAGCATCCATTTCCGCCACCTTGCCTGTTTCTGCTTGGTGCCGCACATGGCCTCAAGACCTACCACTGACCCCCGATACACTGCGATGCACTCACCTTGGTCAGCGACATGGACTGCCACATCCTGTTTGACGACCAGTGACACGGCGGACAGACTGGGAACTGTACCCTTCCTCTTCCGCAGTACAGGTCATCCCGGGATGGACACTGGCTGGCCCTCCACGGTCTCATATTGTGTGGTGTGCTCGGCATTGCCCTGTACCGCTCCAGCTGCATGACTGCACTGGATGTGCAAATAAACACCCAGTGACGCACTGCTGTGTAATGTCTTACGTCATCCCTGTGTGGATGTGTGGATGAATGTGGGGACAGTGCCTTCCCTTGCGTCAATGATGTTCATCCCGTGGGATGCCAGTAAGGGGGTGCGACATTGCATCTTGTGTAGCGGGTTCCGTGAACACTGCAGCAGGGACACACGCATCAGTCACTTCCTTGTCCGGACATTGACTGGACCACGCCCAGAGCCCACGAGTCATTGTTGCAAGGCCTGCCCTGGTACGGCGTACGGCAGGTCAGTCCACTCCACTTACGCCCCGAGGGGGGGCCCTCATTGCTACCCGTCGCAGCCATACTCGCTGGTGGTGTGCAGGTCACTGGTCTAGTCATCAGAATGTCACAGCCACTCCCTGAGGGCAGGTTTACACACACACCACACCCATCCGGCACAGGCATCACAGGCCATGTGACTGTGCCAACATAAGGGGCCGACGACGTCACATTCCCCTCTTCCAGTGGTGACTGGATGACGGCCGCTCCACGGTTCTCACACATGTAGGGCCCATGAGTGGTTGCGCACAGGTTTAGTGGCATCCGAGGCCTTGCGGACGGCACAAGCACCCCGCCACGGGACGGTGACTTGGGGTTGACTGTGTCAGTGGCACCTTGAGCTGCTGAGCGGTTGTGCAGCCTGCGATGATGCCCCGTCCAGGCTGTCCGGACAGCTCAGGTTCTGTGTGCCCTGCTGGACCGCAGTGTAGGCCAGAGCCAGCGGGCAGCGCAGGCCTACCGCCATGTGGCGTCGCTTCCAGGGTCCCAGAGTTGGTGGCACCCATTGGGCTGAGCGGGTGTGCAGCCTGCGATGGTGCCGGGTGCACTGGTATGTCCACTGCCATGGAGTACTCAAGACCCAGCACCAAACGTGAGACCTGGTGGCCTGCGGAGCGTGGCTGCATGATGTGGAGGGTGCTATATCCGCGGGCCCCGGGCTTGTGGCTTGCAGCAGCACGTGGTGGCACCTCCTGTCTATGTGCCGGTGGCGGAAGGTGAGCATTGAGGCCTGGGTGTGCATGGGCGGGCATGCTCCGATGGGCGGCGGGAGGGGTTGGGGTGCCTCTGCCTGGGTGTGCTTGGGCGGGCATGCTCTGATGGGCGGTGGGAGGGGTTGGGGTGCCTCTGCCTGGGTGTGCATGGGCGGGCATGCTCCGATGGGCGGCGGGAGGGGTTGGGGTGCCTCTGCCTGGGTGTGCATGGGCGGGCATGCTCCGATGGGTGGCGGGAGGGGTTGGGGTGCCTCTGCTTGGGTGTGCAGGGGTGGGCAGGCGATGTTGTCTTGTGCAAGTGTGTGTACTGTGCCAGTCATGTATCTGGGCTCTGTTTCAGCTGATGGCTCTGAATCAGATGTGTGACCTGGTGAACTGCCCTACATACCGGCACGTGGTTGGAGACACACCGGTGGCAGCAGGTGAGCAGTGTGGCCTGGGTGCGCAGGGGCCCAGCCGATAAAAAAGAGGATATCCCAACATCGCTCCCGCATAAGATGTCAAGTGATGAATGCACCTATGGTGGCATACTGTAGAGACAAGAACCATGGACCCAATGATATGAAATGGACCATATTGAAACATGTAATGGGGAAAAACATCGACAATGTGCTGTCTAAATTTGAAGCCAAGCTTATCCTGTACCTCGGAACTATTGAAAATGGTCTCAATGAAATTAATGAAATTATGTACTGTGCATAAATGCATGAAATCTACTTCCAGCTGTCACTGTACATTAACCACGACGTGTCTTTAAACATTGCTGTCCTCCCCTCTGTCATATAAAGAAAATGCATTCACCAGTAATCAGCCCATCAAGCCCAACGTCCCCACGTTTTGTATAGAGAGGAAGTCAGGCACAGTCAGGCACATCCAGGCGGAAGCACGTAAAACGTCCTTCTCCATTTCCTGTCTAAGGAAACAAAGCACGCATTCCACAACAAACGCGGAAGCCGGCGAGTGCGGAGACACGATCGGAATGAAAGCTACCAATGCAGAGAGGCCCGACAAGTAATAGCTGGAATTGACGTGAGCCTGCAGCCTGAAGCCACCGAAGGTAAAGATCGTCCGGCATCCTAACCAACATTATGCCTCACTGGGTTTGCGGGTGAAGCAGGTCTTTTTTGGCACTTGTACCATCAATGTAAATGGATATTGCGAGCACACCCAATTGGAAGTATTTCTTCTATACTAACGAGCAACGACCTCACAGCCCAAGGGTGCAACTCACGACCAGCTTAAGGCATTCAGGCACGCCCATCCACAACCGTAATCGTGTGTCCACGAAATCCCATGGCACCAGATAAACAACCCGGGTTTCACGTGTTATGCAGCACGCCACCGAGCAAGGCATGGTAAATAATGGGGCCCACTGTGAGACACCTAGTACGTTTGTGTAAATTTTCCCCAGATCATTGCTAAAATCAGATTCCCATTCTATATCTCTTCTCCTCAAGATAATTGACATGATGCTTCAGAGAAAACAACAACAAACCATCCTGAAGGTGTAAGACAACGTAACCTGTCGTGTGATTTATTAAGTCAGCAATAGACGAGATGGCCGGTATGTAAACTTCACTGTAAATAGGATAAACAACACGCACTAGCATTCACTACACTTTTCTAAAAATTCACTTTTTTCTGATTTAGGAAACCTACAGCACGTCATTTGAACTTTATCCTGCCCTGATGAAGACCTTCATTCAAAATCCACTCTTTGTCCTAATCTGAAGGTCGAAACGCATTGGCTAACCATTTGCTGAGGCCAAGAGTCAACTTCATTGAAAATAAAATAAACTCCCTCAAATGTTTGAGCTAAATTGATGAAGCACAAACTTAGAAGCCCGAACAACTACTCTGGCCTCCTTAGGACCCTGTAAATATATTAGCCTGGATGACTCAGTGCTAAAAGTCCCAGCAAATACAATTCATAAGACTGTAGGATAGAATATAAGTTTTTTACCACTATATTTTTCAAGTATGTGTCTGTCCCTCAAGTATTTAGTTTTTGAATTATGTCGTCAATGTGATTGTTTTTTTGTAAATATTTGCACTATTGTTTGATGTTTTTGTAAATAGTGATGCGTGTTTTTCTAAGAATTTTTGTGTAAATTTTGATGTAGTTCTTTGGTGTATGGTTTTGATATGTAGTCCTTAAAAAAAGGGAAAAACATTCCTAAAACAATTCAAAATTCAAAAAAGAGATTACGTTAAGCTCAGAGTCAATAAAAAGGGACTTCTGATGTAAAATAAGTTTTGTCTGATCTATGGTTGGGGAGGCTTTCCCTCTATTTTTTATATCTGGGTGCACAGGGGCGGCACTCTCTCTCTCTCTCTCCCTCTCTTCCTCTCTCCCTCCCTCTCTTCCTCTCTCTCTCCTCTTCTCTCTCTCTCTCTCCCTCTCTTCCTCTCTCTCTCCCTCCCTCTCTTCCTCTCTCTCTCTCCTCTTCTCTCTCTCTCTCCCTCTCTTCCTCTCTCTCCCTCCCTCTCTTCCTCTCTCTCTCCTCTTCTCCCTCTCTCTCTCCCACTCTTCCTCTCTCTCTCCTTCGCTCTCTCTCTGTCCTCTGATGTGCGCAGGACACACCTTCTCATCATGTTTTTTTCCTTACAGGCTGTGACCTACGTATTGTCCGGAGGGGAGCGGCCATGTGTCTTCATTTCATTTCGTTGTTCATTTTAATAAAGTTTCATTTGTTGCTTCGAAAGTGAATGTGTGCTGGTCATTTCTGTGATGACACATCCATGTCACCAGTTGTGATTGTGCGGCATCAAGCGGAATATTTTGTACATGTTTAGGTGTGGCTGATGTGGCATGTCTTTGGTCGGGGGGTGCCAGGGAGGGGTGGTCCTGGGGGTGGTGGCGGTGGGTGTTGTGGCCCTCTTGGGTGTCCGGGCCGCATGATGGGTGGCTCCATGGCATCGGTTGCCCTTGGGATGTGGCCCTGGGCTGTGCTCCCTTTGTGGTGCTGGCTGCCGTCCGACTTTACACCAGGTCAGAGCAGGTGTAGATTTCCTGGTGCTAACGCGCCTTATCGCCTGTTTTGTGTTTTTATCGCGGATGTGGCTGGTCGTTGTGAATGTTGAGGTGTGCTGTTGTCTCGGCTTTTGTCACGGGAACGCCTACTCTGCATCTCATTAGCGATATTTGCGAGGGTCCTCTGTGGCGATGTTTTTGCGGCTGCTATCGCGGGTAAACTGGTGCTGTGGGCTGTTAACACCAGCTGTGAATGGGGGGGTAAATTTATCACGACTTTGGCTGCGATAAAGTGCCGTTAATTCGGCGATAGCTCCTTGTGAATATGCCCTCAGTATCTTGTGCACATTTCAGAAATACATTGCCTCCCTTCATACCCATTTTTCATTCGCTATATTTTATCATATGAATTGCTGTATGGTTGGTACACAATTAAAAATAATTATAAGCTGCAGCTCAGTTTTTTACTCTGGGTATTGTGTTTTTGGAAAACATATGGACCCTTAGTATTCCCACGACCAGTAGAACCATGCAGACATAATGATATATTGTTTTTATACATCTGCCATTGTGAGTAAAAAATTACAGATGAAATCTTTGACACCACAAAAATATTTTCAGTATTTTTAGATGTCAACAATTAGATATTTGTGAAAAGCTTGAGGGGTCTTTACAAATTACCCTTTTCAGAATTCAGAATGTGTCTACTTTTTAGAAATGTATAGCTTTCCAGGATCACTAATGGGGTGCACACCTTTTAACCTCTTTCCACCACAAACAGCAAATAGGTTTAAACATCAAAAATTAGGAAAAATGAAAAATGGACTGCCTCTTAGAAAAATTTAAAAATGTGGAAAAAAATGTTTTATTGGTACAACTCTGCTTGTTCTTGAAATAGGGGAAGATGGTGATGCAAGCACAGGAACCTTTTGTTTATGTCATTTTTAGAAAAAGGGACATACACTTTTTCCTATTTTTTCCCCCCAAAAAACCCAAAACATATTAGCTATATTTTGGCTATATTCTTGGTTCTCTGTACGGGAATCCACAAACCCTGGGTACATTTAGAGTCCCCAGGATGTTGGGAAAAAAGGAGACAGATTTGGTGTGGATACCTTCTGTCGAATAAAAAGTTCTAAAGGTTTAAGTGCAAACTACACCAGACATCCAAAAAAGAGCTTAGCGCATTTTGGAGTGGGAAGGGGAATTGCGAGGGAGGTTTTGCACCCAAATGGTAATATGACAAACCCATTCAAAGATTGCTGCCACAGATTTCTGAAAATACACTGCAGCCAACTTTGAACTGGATTTAGCAAAACAATACAAATGCATTTGAAGATGGCTGCTTTGGGTGTTTGTGCACCCACTACACCCATCTCTCAAAAGGAATTTAATATAATATTACAAACGCATTCAATGATGACTACCTTGAATGTGCGTGCAACCATCTTTGAATGCATTTAAAATATATGTTATCAAATTTGTTCAAAATCTGTTGCCACAGATGCATGTCCATTTGCAGCAGCTACTTAACTGAACGAAAGCATTGGCTCAGCCAATAGGTTTCACTGCCAAGACCCTCCGGCCTTACTGATGTTTGTTTAAATTACAATGTTGTTCCTGAAAATAAAAGTTTCTCTCAAGTTTTGTTACACAATGAAGGTCCACTAAATCAACAAATTTGTTTTTCTTGTATTGTTTTGTTTTTATTTCTTCATTTACACTCGTCATTGAAGAAGCAAACAAGCAAGTTATAATCAATATGGATATGTCATAAAGAACAATGTTAAAAAGTATTAGATACAATATAAGAATGTTGTAGATGTAGGCGAGGGAAAATATGTATGATATATGCTATATGCAACATACTAGGTAGTCGGAACTGAGAAGAAATGTGGGGCATACTTGGAGGAACAGTGAAAGCGAACATGGACAGCAGAAATCACATAGGAGGTTGATGCAATACCATACCTTATCGTCAATTGTTCTAAATCGTACTAAATCAACCATACCATGTGAGGTCTAGAGGGGTGAGATAGCAGATGTTTCACTCCAGATAGATCATGTTAACTCGAGAGGGTACACATTGATCGAGTTACCCGAGTCTCTTTCTGTGGTCAGTATATGTGATCACGTAGGTGTAGGCAAGAGTGAACCTCTAGCCCCAGAATGGTTATCAGTGCCAGCAATATGGGGAGGGGAATAGTGACCTGTGTGGTCTCCCATATCAGAAGCATGGAGGTCTGTCCAGATTAGGTGGTGGTGGTGGTGTTGGGGACTGATGGAGAAGTGTGGCTGGAGGGGTTTGTATGACGGAACCATACATTCTGTTGCAATGTCTGCCTTTACCATGCATGTATTATAATGTGACTGCCTTTACCACGTATAACCTTTGCCACGCACGCTTTTACAACGTATTTTGTTGTAAAGCATGAATGTTAAAGGCCTATGCGTGATAAATGTTTTCCCTGACTCCTCCCCTCAGTCCTCAAGCCAGCCCCCGGCGCTCCCCCACCCCGATTAGAGACTACCGTGATCCCTAATAATAGACCACACCATGTCCCCCACCACCGCAGCCTTTTTAAAAAAAAATACCCGACCCCTACCCTAAGCCCTAAATCTAGACCCCAGCGCGGCCCACTCCTGGCCTCCAACACTTTTAAAAAATACCCGGCCCCTGCCCTGAACCCTAAATCTGTACCCCGGCATAACCTCCCCCTGGCCTCCAATTCCTTAAAAAAAAACACCCCCAGTCTAAAGCCCAAAATCCATCCAAAAACCAATCCCCCTTACCTTAACAGGACAACAATGAGGCAACTCTTGTGAGGCACGGCAAAGGTTATCAAGAGGAAGCGGAGGGATCTCTTCACTCCTCTAATGACGCTGATAGCCTTGACCATGCAGGTGCCTTTGCCACCGTTACCAGCATATGCCCTCACCACATACATTGTAAGAAAATGCGTGGCGAAGGCTATGTGTGGTAACAGTGTATGCGTGGTAACGCATTCATGGTAAAGGCTCTGCGTGGAAACAACTGCATTGTAATGGCGGACATTACCCCTCGATACTGCAACCAGTGTGAGAGATGTGTCAATCAAGATGATGGATACTTGTGTGCCCCAATGGCAGGGCTCCCAGCCTGCTATGTAGGCAGTGGTTCAGTTGCACATATTTCCAACTTTGACTTGTGGGGAGATGAAACTTCTTTTGGACTTCCTCAAATGGCTTAAGGTCTCCTAGTGTTAGGAATTGATCTAGGTTCTGAATACCTGCCTGATAACATAATTCCCAGTGATGTGTCTGTGCATACATTGGCATCATGCCAAATGGGAGCCTGTTCATGCATTGTGGGATCTATTTTTAGTAGCCTCTGGGTGCTCATCCCAGCTGCAATCATCGCCTGGATAATAAGAGTCAAGGTGGTGTGTAATTTATATTTGTGTATCAGCTGTAGTACCTTGTTACTTTAAATGAGTTCCCACTAGATCTTGATCCATATGGTGGGGTCTTTAAGGTATGGAATCATGTAGGAAGGTTTGTGCCAACTGTAGCAAAATTTGCTAGTATTCTACTGATGTAAGACCCTTACTGCCTCATTTCCTGTGCACTACCAGGGGCATATTTACAAGCCCCTATCGCCACCACAACGTCACTTTTAAAGACGTTGTGCTGGCGATACGGGCTTCGCCTTATTTACAAGGCAGTGTTAAGCCACTTAACGTGGCTTAACGCTGCCTTGTAAATAAAGCACCCTTTCACGCTATAGTTAGCGTGAAAGGGGAGGGCAATAGATGTTGCTGTGGGCATTCCACCGCAAAACCCATTGATTTTGATGCTGCCCCATATTTACAAGGGTGGCGTAAATATGGGGCAGCACCAAAATTAAGACCAGGGAAAACATGGTCTTACCCTGGCGAAATGAGGAGAAATGTTTAATTTCTCCTCGTTTTTGCTGTTTCCAAGTATGCTGTGTTGTGCAGCACACATGGAAACAGCAAAACGCCTTTGGTTGTTTATGTGTAGGAAGGTGTCCCTTCCCGCACATAAACAATCATAAAAAAAAATGGCGCTTTGCAACTTCTATGTGTGCTGCATTAAACAGCACACATAGAAGTTTCAAATCGCCATTTCAGATTGTTTATGTGGAGGAAGGGACTCCTTCCTGCACATAAACAATCACTCACCTCAATGCAGACACCCTTGCACTATGGTGCAAGGGTGCCTTCGTTGGCTCTAGGCAGCTAAATTCAGCGCCAGCGCAGGGGGAAACACAGGGCTGTACCATATTCTTGTAAATATGGTGCAGCCCTTTGTTCCTTCTTAGCTTTACGACACGCTTTGCCACTTTCCTTGTGAATATGCCCCTCAGTTTGATGGCCATCAGTCTCTGCTTCATTGTGCACCAAAGGAATGACTTAATGTCCTTGTCTATCGTTCTTAGAAGGGGAGCTGTAGTTAGTAGAGGTAGCATGCCTAGGATGTATGTGACCCTGGGTAACACCACTATTTGTTCTGCATTCTCCCTGGCCCAGAAGAAGACGTGTAGCTGTGCCCATTTGGCATATTTAACCTTGGCTCGAGCTATCAATGGCTGGATGTCATCAAGGAACATGCATTCTCATTCCCTGTTTATGTAGACACCAATGTACCTGAGCCGCAGTGGAGTTCATTGCAACTGGTAGCCCAAGGTGGCCACTTTAGACGTGAGCCGTCACATGGGTAGTACCTCATCTTTGCAGAGTCATCAATGATTGACATGAGAGTTGGAAGGGAGCTGTGTCAGTCTGTAAGTGTAAGCAGTGCATCATCTACATACAAAGATATGGATGAATGTCCTCGCTGTACTGGTATGACCTTTTGACTGTTGTATGGTTCCTGCCAGTGGTTTCAACACAAGAGGAAAGAGTAGGTTTCACTAAAAAGGTTTCCGATAGAAACCCTTGACAGATGAACTGCCCAGTTGGGGAATCGTATAGTATTTGACTTTGCCGCCAAAGTCTTCCACCAGTCCAAATTTGTGAAGTGTGTGGAAGAGATAGTTCCATTCAATTAGGTTGAACACGTTTTCAGTTTTAAGTGAAAGCACTAGGGCTCTCTCAAGGATATTCTTAGTGAGACAGAATAGGTGGGCATGGGTTCGTAGTTGGTTCCGGGTTGAACATCTAGGGAAAAATCCTATTTGGATGTGATGTGGTATTACTTGTTTCAGATAGGGTGCCCATATGATCGCCAAGAAATTAATATCCTCATTAGGGAGAGAGATTAGGGGATAACTGCTGCATAACAGAGGGCCTTTTCCTGTCTTCAGAAGCACTGTTATTAGGGTCCTGTTGGAGATTTCCACTAAACTGCCTATCTGTTCCATGTTTTGATAGGCTGTATGCAATGAATCAATTATTTTCACTTTAGCCCACTTATAAAATTCTGCCAGGAAGGCATCTTCCCCCGCTACTTTATTACAGGGCATGCTGTTTATGGCCTGTGCTGGTTCTTCTTTGATTATTTCAGCCTCCAGCAGTGATCTACCCTTCTCGTTAAGACATGGTAGATGGATGGTTTTAAAAAAACCTATCAGTCCTGCCTCCATCGTCCTCTATCTCTGGAAAGTTGAGATGATTGTAATATGTACCAAACATCTACACCGTCTCCTGTGATTTCCTAAACATGTGTCCTGCCTAATTTCAAAGAGCTGAGATGGCCGTCATCACCTCTCTCTGCTGATGTTGCATGGTGAGTAATTTCAATATATTTATGCTTAGTTCATAGTGCCTGGCCCTCAGTCTATAGAGCATATATTCTGCCTTGGAAATATAGAGGGTTGAGTTCCATCTTGGCTTTTTCTAAGCTGTGTCTGTTTGTGTCATGGGGTTTTTGGTGTATACGTGTGTTGATTTCCTAATGTCAGTTTGTCTCTCCGCTTGCCGTTCTATTCAGCATCTGTTGTTAACAGCAAGACAATGCATAGGTTGCTCCCTAATGGTGACTTTGATGACTGCCCATAAAGTTTCTCCCGATGGCACTGTTTAGACATGTGTGTTCAGTTGTGTTTTCACTGGGGGTATTTTGTAATGGGAGGTGTTAAGTAACCATGGTTTGCCTACAGGTTTTGTCAGCCCCAGTCCCACTGAGACGCTTACTGGTGAGTGGTCTCAGAGCCTTCTAAAATAGTAAAATCAATGACTAGTGCCATCAACTGATTGGCAATTAAATCATAATTGAGTCTCGACTGGGTAGTGTGGACACTAGAAAAATATGATTATTCTTTATCAGAGTGGTGTGTTAACTGCCAGATTTCTAGTAAGCCTAGGTCAGCCATGATATCGCCCAAGATTGCCCTATCACCATCGCTGGTCATGTTATTAGGCCCAATCTTGTCAATGACTGTGTTCAGGGCCAGATTCTAGTCTCCCCGCCTGAGTGAGAGCGTGGTACCCACTTCGGCTACGATTCTTTCGAGCTTGCAGAGGAAAGTAACTTAGCTCAAACTGGAGCATTGACAGAACCCGCACTCACTGTCTTGCTAGCAATATAGAGTTTAGCGAAGGCATAGCATCACTCTATACCTGTCCATGTATGTATTTTTGTGCATGGGGGTGTTTTCAGCAGGAGAATGGTGACCTCGCATTTTCTAGGCACGGAGCTTCCTCCCATGTTTGTTTGTGGTGTAAGGCAGCAAGAAATGACTCTTCCCACTGAGTGCCTCTTCACTTTCTCTGCCTTTTCCTGCCTTCCCACTCAGTCCCTCTTCACTTTCTCTGCCTCTTCCTTGTTGGCTCGGTCTTCTGTAAGAGTGTGATGTCCACATGTTTGAAGGACAGATATGCAAAGGATTTACTATGCTTTATGTAATATTTAGGCTGACGTTCCATTATACCACTTTAAGGGGTTTGGTCGACATGATCCTGTGGGATGAGGGTGAGGTGAGGAGGAGAGGAGAGGAATCAGCTGTGTTTGGTTACACTAAGGACTAGAGATCATCCTAACAGCATGTGTAAAGTTCCAGGGGATGTGTACTGGGGAAAGATGGGGAGTGGGGATAAGGAGTAAAGGTAGGCGTGGGAATGAAGACTCGACGGACAACTAGGATGTGGTGACTTTCAAGAGCAGGTGGAGGGTTGTTGTGGTCTGCGTGACTGGTCCTTGCTGTCTAAGGGGTGTAAGGGTTGGCTGTTGTTTGGTAATCTTTACCCCGTGTTGTAAAGGGTTCATGTAGTGTGAGCATGCATAGGTAGTGATTACCAGAGGCAAGTTCAGAGGTTCCGCCCACATTACTAAGGTAGGAATTATGTATTTTTTTGGTCAGTGGGTCTAAACCTTTGACATACTGTGTGCCCGTGTGTACCCAGGAGGGATCCGGTTTATTCATCTATATGTTTCTTATGTCATAGGCATCTAGTGTTGGCTCCTTTGTGGGGGCAAAATGGGGTTGCAAGGGGCAAATAAGAGTAGGAGAGAGGGCAGGATCATAACAGCAGAACAATAATGCAGTAACGCAATAATGCAATCAGCCATGGTCGAGCAACTTAATTGTCCCTGCTACGAAGGTTTTCAGACCTGCTAGTAACGTAGCATGCTAGGGATCTAGGGTGCTAGCCAGTTAACGTTCTGATTGAATGGATATAATCAGTCGGGAGTAGTGGGCTGGAAGCATATTAAGTATATAATCATCTGTTCAGATAGCAGTTTCTTGGTTGGGAAGAGTTACATTGCCTCTACATCTATATTCAAATTGTTTTCAACAGCGAATAGGAATTATCCTGATCTTTATCCTGCATAAGTTCTTCCAGAGTCTTTATTGCTTTGTCTTTTCCAATCTGTTTCCAGAATGGTCGATCCTGTTGTCTGCCTGGTCGATGGTATTCTATGTTATCTTGAGCTAGAACTTTGTCCATCTTGACAGGTGGGGGGACGGTGTCCATGGTGGTGTCTTCCAATCCTTCTATAAATGCATGCAGTTTCTCTGGATCTATAAAGTTTATAGATTTTCTATATCCATTCTGGCTCCAGGAGACCATACTTAAAGAATGTTGGAAGCAAGGAGAGGAAGGCTTTCCGTTTCACAATGGTTTATCTTGAAAAGTCTACCACTATGTTGATTGCATACAGGCAATGAGCCACTGCTCCTTTCCTCCATTGTCAGATCTGTAAGGTTGAATCCTTTTTACAAGTAGTATTTCCAAGGGCAGAAAGAAAGTCAGGGCTTAGCTTTAGCAGTCAAATCAGCAAATTGACAGGCACATGTTTTGGCATACTGAAATTACTTAAAAAGTTTCTGCCTCTCCTCCCCTTAGCAGCCAAAGAAACGGTCACTCGAGCGCTCATCACCTCCCGTATTGACTATGCCAATGCACTATATGTTGGCCTGCCCGGTTACCTCCTGGATAGACTACAGGTGGTCCAGAATGCTGCTGCATGAATGCTTTTTAGCGTTCTCAAACGAACCAGTGTCAGGCAGCTCCTGCATAACCTACACTGGCTACCCGTGAAAGCAAGGGTCAAGTTTAAGGCCCTGGTAACGGCCCATGCTGCTCTCTACAACTATGGCCCAGTCTACCTTAGGAAGCATTTTCAGTTCTCTGCCCCCAGCAGGCAACTGTGCTCCTCCAATATGCTGAGGGCAAACATTCCCAGATTCCGCTTGAAAAGGAAAGGTGGCAGTTCTCTGGCCTGCACGGTGGCAGTGGCCTGGAACTCTCTTCCTTTTGACTTATGCAGCCTGTAGGATCCCATCGAATTCAGAAAGAAACTCAAAACTCGCCACTTCAACTGAATGTTTTCCCTCTTTTTTGCTGTATTCCCTTTCGCGCCGGGACACTCTTTTGAGTAGCTGTGCGCGTTACAAACTTTGTTAACATAACATAACATTGGTAAGGGAGCAGGTCAATTAGATTGATATTGATAAGTTTTTTTAGAGCGTTTGAATGCCAATGCGGTCTTGGTGCTAATGTCTACCATACTGACTGAATATGACTCAAAGGGTGGAAATAATTTTTTATTTTATCTCCCAAAATGAAATAGAGAAAGGTATTTTAAAGAGACTTTAGTGTTGCTCTCTTCAATTTTTTAAGGAGATCCACAAAATATAGCATCTATCCTCTAAATCAGTCATTTTCTGTCTAGGCTTCAAAAGGTCTGAATTCCAGGATGATGATATGGGTTTCAAGTGAAGATACTCATTTATCAGTATCTTTCACTTGTCTTGAAAGGCATCTATGTCAGCCGGATTGATTTTGAGTCAGATGTAAGGTCAGTAATTTTCATGTCCATGGATTCTAGTCTTTGCCCTACATTGGTGATTTCCTTTAATATTAAGTCCATTTCTGTCTCATGAGACCCATGGGGTGATGCTAATGTTTTATTGTTCGCCACCACCTCTGTGAGGAGCAGTTTGCAGGATAACTTCCAGGAGGTCATATTGGGACAGAGGTGTGGTTGTCAGTGTTATTGGGCCCTCTCCTGGTGAGCATCCATGTGGGCTGTTGCAGGCCTTACAATATTATTCTACATGGTCTACCATCTGCTACATCTGACTAGTTTAAGGGGGCCACCCAGGTGTGGCTTGGAGGACAAGCAACATCCCTGCTTCAAGAGTGTCATAAAAAAGGAGTTTATCCTCTGCTGAATCTGCCCCACTTGACTCTGTGCTTTGGCCTCTGTGTGCACTACTTCCCATGCATACTAAGACCTTGCTCAAGCAACAAGCACAAACACTGTCAGGGTGGACCACAAAGGTCACTAAATTAACCTGTACTTAACCCTCTGGTAACTTAGCACAGAAACAGTCAGGCTTAACTGAGAGGCAATGTGCAAAGTATTTATGTGGCACACAAACAGTAATAATGTGCAAACACAACACAAGACAAATCCCACATCAGTTTTGAAACATGGAGTAAACTTCACTGAATACAATGGGACCAAAATGACAAAAATTCAGTTTTTAGAACTGGAATTATGCAGTTTCAGAGATTGAGGTACAATAGTGCTTAGAAGCAAATAGCGCCAATTACGGTTATCTGGTTGTGCTGAACCAGGACAAAGTCACAAGTTCAGGCTGACCACGATGGAGCACAAACTTGGCACAGGATAAAGTTTGGCCCGCTGAGATAGTATCTTGTGTCCTTTGGACTCAAGATGCGTAGTCAGCTTCGGCCTGCGCTGCACAGCACCGAGGACTTATCAAGCAGGAGCTGTGATGCATGGTCCTGTGTTGAGATGCATCACTGTGCTGTTGAAGCCACAGATCAGGAGATGCTATGCTGATGTAAAAATGTGTTGCGCAGCATTGGGTTGATGAAGCTACAGGTCCGGGGCTGAGATGAGGAGACTTGCGTTGAGATAGCACTCGCTTGGTAGCTATGTTCCCTGTAATGTGCATGCATGCGCGCATCCTACACTTTCATCGCACACAGTGCCTCTGCAAGAGTGCACATTGGATCATAGGGACTGATAGAAAGACTTCCCCAGTTGCTTGTTTAAAAAATTTGCAGCCGCGTGGAAGAAAGCTTTCTCTATTTGTGCGCGCGTTGCAGAGTGGAATCCAGTTGAAAAGAGATTGTGCTCAAGTCTCATAAGTATTCTGATGGGGCCCCTCAGGCTGGCAGTGTGATGAGGTAGCTCTTTCATTTATATGCTAATGCACTTAACCCCTTTACAAGCTGTTTTGCTCTATCCATTTGTTTGAAAGGACTTGATGAGGTGTTAAGTGCATTAACATGTCAACAGATTGCAGGGGAGACACACAGGTTCACTGGTCTATGGAGCAATCAGGCTAGTCTTACAGGCCGATTTTTTGCTGTTTGTGGCACTGCCTGCAATAAACACAAATGCATGGAGTCTCTCATACCTTGTAAAACACATACAGCATGTCTTAATACGTTCAAAATTGCCCTAATTTGCAAATGTGGGCCACTTTTTGGGCTATCGCATTCACAAATGGGGGCCACTTGCTGCCCAGTCTCAACCTGAAGATGCATTCATGGCTACAATAACAGGCACTGGCAAAGCCAATAGGTTTCGCCTATGTGAGATCTATTGACTTTGTCAATGTTTCCTTAGATATGTTGCACTGCAGCACAGGCTGTAAGTCAAGAGAATGTGGAAGCAAGAATTTTTTCCTCTCAGCCCTGAATCTAGAGGCTTCTATTGCCCCAAATGTGTCTCAAAAGCACCGATCCACACTCCCAACCTAACTGGTGGTTCACCTGGTGTTTCTAGAAACGATGACAGAGGCCAGATAGCTTGCATGGTGAAAAGCTGCCAACAGGTTTTTATAAACTAACCACTGGGGAGATATATATATATATATATATATATATATATATATATATATATATATATATATATATATACATATATATATATATATATATATATTCACTGAAAAACCATAGGTTTCAGACACGTTATAGTTAGAAATTAGCATTTAAAAAACCTTTGAAACTCACTGAAAAAACCATAGGTTTTAGGGACAGTTATAGTTAGTTGGACATTTCACTCGTACAAAACCATAGAAATTCCCCGTTATAGTTAGTTCAGCTAACTATAACTCGCGCCCGCAATGCACTGCTGATGACGTCACATATTACATCACTCATGACATGGTCAGTGACATCACTGATGACATCACTGATGACATCTCAAATGACATCACTGATGACATCATCCAGTGACTGTGTGTTTCTGTAAAGTTGAAATATGTTTAATATATATAGGGAAAGGCGTATTGAAGAATGAGTGGGTGTATAAGTGTCTGAATGGATGATTTAGTACGTGAGTGACTGACTCTACAAGTGAGTGATTAAATGTATCTTACTGAATGCATGGGTTAGTGACTAAACTGTGTGAATGTCTGTATCCGTCTGTCTGTTGGTTTGTAAGCGGCTGCATGGCTTTCTGAATAGCTTCATGAGTGTCTACATGGGTTATTGATTGATTGTCTGAGTATCTGTATGGGTGCCTGAGTGTTTGTGTGGGTGGGGTGTGTGAGACTCTGTGCATAGATGTGTGAGTTGGTGATTCACTGGGTGCATGGTTTCAAGAGTGCATCTGTGATGGACTGTATGGGTGGGTGAGTGTGTGTATGGGTGTGTTAGTGATTGAATGTATATCTCAGTGGTACATGTGTGAGTAACTACATATGTGAAAGGCAGTATATATGTGTGTTGGAGTATATAAATGGCTATAAGTGAGAGTGTGTGATTGTGAGAGTGGCTGTATGGATGAGTGTGTACTTGTATCAGTGATTGTATAAGAGCGTAAGAATGTGCTAGTATTTGTATGAGTAAGTGAGCTGATGTGTGTATAACTGTATAGGTGAGTAAATGGGTGTGTGATTACGTTTTTGCATGACTGACTAGGTGTGTGAGTACCTCTATGGATGAGTGGCGGTGTGTGAGTGTTTATATAGGTGTATGAGTGCATATGATAGTCCTGTACTGAGTGACTAAGTATGAGTGACTGTACGG
Source organism: Calotriton arnoldi (assembly GCA_963921515.1). Classification (NCBI taxonomy): domain Eukaryota; kingdom Metazoa; phylum Chordata; class Amphibia; order Caudata; family Salamandridae; genus Calotriton; species Calotriton arnoldi. The sequence continues at coordinate 9,808 of CAWUFW010004540.1, read as the reverse complement.
GTGAGTGAGTGGATGTGTGTGTAGACCTAAGAATCAGTGAGTGGGTATGTAGTTTTTGGTGTTGGAGTGTCTATGGTTTTGAGAATGGCAGTCTGTAATTTAGAGTGGGTGTATCAAAAGTTATATTAGGGTGTGAGAAGATGCATGAAATTATCACATGGATGATGTCATCAGTGATGTCATTTGAGATGTCATCAGTGATGTCATCAGTGATGTCACTGACCATGTCATGAGTGATGTAATATGTGACGTCATCAGCAGTGCATTGCGGAGCGCGAGTTATAGTTAGCTGAACTAACTATAACGGGGAATTTCTATGGTTTTGTACGAGTGAAATGTCCAACTAACTATAACTGTCCCTAAAACCTATGGTTTTTCAGTGAGTTTCAAAGGTTTTTTAAATGCTAATTTCTAACTATAACGTGTCTGAAATCTATGGTTTTTTCAGTGAATTTCAAAGGTTTTTTAAATGCTAATTTCTAACTATAACGTGCCTGAAACCTATGATTTTTAAGTGAATTTCAAAGGTTTTTTTAAATGCTAGTTTCTAACTATGCCTACAGAGGTAGGACATGCGAAGAAAGAAGAAAAACGCACAGAAAGAAGCAAAAGATGTGCAGAAAGAACCAACAGAGGAGCAGAAAGAGGCCTTGTTGCAAAATCATCCTGTGCCCACAACTTTTTCAGACGGGTATTGGTGGTAACTGACTCTGACTAACCAGAGCCAGTGCTATGCTAAAAGACACTTAGAATACAGTGAAAACACCTACATACACTAGGGAACACTATGCGTTGAGGTACCCCTGTGATTAGCATGACCTCCTCTGCAAGTCACTAGTACATAATAGGGCAGGGGGATTAAAACTACCTCTTAAAACGCGCTACAGGGCGCGTTTGCACAGTGGTGAAGGGAGGGGGAGCCTGAGGTGACGTGTGCAAACGCACCCCGTGGCGCGTTTTAAGTTGCGGGATTAAGTCCCCTTGAATTCTGAGGGTCCCTGGGGCCCAACAAGCCCCCCAGGTACCTACAGTTAGGACCACAGAGCTGAGTTGCAGAGAGGCGTTCCGAGGCCACGCACCTTTTTCACCTCTCTGCAACGTAACTCTGTTGTGCTTACTGAAGGTACCTGGTGGGCTTGTTGGCCCCCTGGGTCCCTCAGGATTCAAAGGGAATTAATTCCCCAACTTAAAACGCACCACAGGGCGTGTTTGCGCACATGTCACCTGAGGCCCCGCCCCCTCCCTTCACCACTGTGCAAACGCGCCCCGTGGTGCGTTTTAAGTTGGGGGATTAGGTCACCTTGAATCCTGAGGGTCCCTGGGGCTCAACTAGCCCACTAGGTACTTCCAGTAAGCACCACAGGCCTGCGTTGCAACGCCTGTAACAAATTGTGCAGTTGTGTTTAGGTAGTGAAGAGGGTCGTGCTGGGGGTAGTGTTTTAGGGTTTTGGGTAGTGCAGTGGTGTTTGTGTAGTGTAGGGGATCATGCTGGGGGTAGATTTAGGGTTTAGGGTATTGCAGTGGTGTTTGGGTAGTGTAGGGAGTCGTGCTGGGGGTAGTGCTTTAGGGTTTAGGGTAGTGCAGTGGTGTTTGGGTAGTCTAGGGGGTCGTGCTAGGGGTGGTGTTTCAGGGTTTAGGGCAGTACAGTGGTGTTCGGGCAGTGTAGGGGGTCGTGCTGGGGCTGGTGTTTCAGGGTTTAGGGCAGTGCAGTGGTGTTTGAGCAGTGTAGGGGGTTGTGCTGGGGCTGGTGTTTCAGGGTTTAGGGCAGTGCAGTGGTGTTCGGGCAGTGTAGGTGGTCGTGCTGGGGCTGGTGTTTCAGGGTTTAGGGCAGTGCAGTGGTGTTCGGGCAGTGTAGGGGGTCATGCTGGGGCGGGTGTTTCAGGGTTTAGGGCAGTGCAGTGGTGTTCGGTCAGTGTAGGGGTCTTGCTGGGGCTGGTGTTTCAGAGTCTAGGGCAGTGCAGTGGTGTTCGGGCAGTGTAGGGGGTCTTGCTGGGGCTGGTGTTTCAGGGTTTAGGGCAGTGCAGTGGTATTCGGGCAGTGTAGGGGGTCGTGCTGGGGGTGGTGTTTCAGGGTTTAGGGCAGTGCAGTGGTGTTCGGGCAGTGTAGGGGGTCGTGCTGGGGCTAGTGTTTCAGGATTTAGGGCAGAGCAATGGTGTTCAGGCAGTGTAGTGGGTTTTGCTGGAGGTGGTGTTTCAGGGTTTAGGGCAGTGCAGTGGTGTTCGTGCAGTGTAGGGGGTGGTGTTTCAGGGTTTAGGGCAGTGGTGTTCAGGCAGTGTAGGGGGTCGTGCTGGGGGTGGTGTTTCAGGGTTTAGGGCAGTGCAGTGGTGTTCGGGCAGTGTAGGGGGTCGTGCTGGGGGTGGTTGTGAGAAGTTGGCCTGGCATATGCTGTCCACTAATTATAGTGGGCACCTTGCACCAGTCCAAATCGACTCTTATGGTAGGTAGGTTAAAGACAACCTTATTGAAAGCTATCCTAGTGGTAGCTATGGAGAGCAGCCTTCAGGCTAAGTCTTGAAGGAATGTAAAGCAGCTTGTTTTACCAGTCTATAATCTCTTGAGTGACCAAATGAAAGAGCACCACACCAGGTATATATTCAAAATATATGTATTTATTACTAAACACACCCCTCTAGTCTCTTTATGAGGCTAGAGTTCGAAGTACATAGGTTATAAGATCTTAAATCACAGTAATAGCACAAATACACGTTTGGGCCCTAGGGGCGTACCAAACCATATACCAATAAAGTGGTATGCGAACCACGACTGAACTAGACACTAGGCCTAGAGCCTCTAGAAGTGCTTGGACCACAAGGAACCACCCAAGGTAGTGACACAGGGGACCCACGGGAGACGCGTGCAGTGTAAATACACAACCGCGGTACGCCGTTAACTTCTATGGAGAAAGTCGGGATCGGGAAAATAGAGGAAAGGGACACTTTAAAGAGGACTAGGACAAAACCCTTTGAGATCTAGGACTTTGAAGAGTCTCTACCCACGGGAGCACTGGAGTACTCGTGTTACCTCACCCAGGGAAGCCGGGTGCATAGGTGCCTTTCGGGGTCGGGTTTCGTCGTCGGTTCTTATGGCGATCTGCTGCAAAGTGCTGCTGGCGACCAGGAGAAAAGTGTCCGGGTGGATCCAAGAGTGGATCGGAGTTCTGAAGAACCTGAAAGCAGAGGGGACAGAGTCTGGGTCACTAGCCAGTGACCAGGGAGGCGATGGACGGATGCCCACCGATGTCGAGTGCTTCAGGTGCATTGACGGTCGTCTCGTTTCTGCAGCCACGAGGTCCAGGAGGCGTTGTCGGCGACCAGGAGCAGGATTCGGGCTGGTACACGATGTCTGTCGAGTGCTGCGGTGTCGGCGACCAGATTGGACCCAACAAGCCTTGGCAACGGCAAGTCTCGATGTAGCTGAAGATCGTCGATGGTGCAGACCAGCAAGGTCTGGGGAACTCACCCAGCAAGGGTAAGTGAGGGCAGGCCTGGAGCAACCAGACTGCCAAGTAAAGAAAAGATTGGCCTTCGGTAAGGGCTACTAGCCAACGGGCTAGCGACCGCGAAGGAGCCTCGTGACGCCGCACGTGGAGCTGGCTTACAGGACACTCGTGGAGTGGGGGCCAGTGATCTTCGGTGCAGGTGGTGCTGGAGGCTAGGGCTACTCGGAGCCCAAAGCACGACTTCTAGGGAGACCCAGAAGATGGTGCACTTGCAAGTGTGCTTGGTGTCCAGGGGTCACGGTCTCACGTTACCCACGATAGCCACGGGCCTCAGCTTTGCTGGGGACTCAGGGTAGCCTCGGAGAAGTCTGAGAATCCACCTCTGGTGATGCAATGACTTCGGCGTCCGACGGGAGCTTCAGTGATGCGAACCGGACAGATGCTTCTTTGGTGCCTGCCAAGCAGGGGAGTCACTCCTTGACCCCAAGGGAGATTCTTCAGTCCTCTAATCGTGAGTAGAGCGTCGAAGGTCCAGGATTCTGTGTCAGAGTTTCGTCCAGGTATAATCTAAAGTCCTAAGGACTGGGTTCCTACCTTTATTCCAAAAATAGGGGATGGACTACTCTGTGGCCCCACCTATGGGTGGGTCAGGGCAGAGGGGTGGCTACACCCCTTTCCCTTTGTCCAGTTCGCGCCAAAGCAGGGGCTGCAAGCCCCTGATCCGGTTTGAACTGGGGTATGCACAGGGACACCAAATGTGCCCCCAGTGCAGGACTTCAAAGCACCCGAAAGTGCTCCCGCCCAGCCCCAATACACATTGTCCTGTCTGGGGAGGTGGTCACACCTCCCTGGGACAGGAAACCTATTGTCCAGGCCTCCCCTGCCGGAGTTTTGTCCAGCAGCAGGAGGCCAGACTCGTGTCTGTGGCAGTAGCATCCATTTTGTGATGCCAGGCTCTGGAAAGAAGTTACCGGACTCGTCAGAGTTAACATGCCTTTCCCTCTAGAAGGGTGGAATGCTACCCCCGCCACCAGAATTGGCGGGGGTAGTATTCCAAGATGTTTGACACCAAACACGACATGTTTCGGTGCAGCCATTCCATAGTTAGCATTTTACCGCGAGGATATAATGCGTTTAAGAGTATATGGTCAGGCTGCACTACAAACAGCATCAGAGATGGTCTCCGAACGCTGCAGAGGGGCCCTGCTCATGCAGGGGCACCCTCTCACATAGAAACCATGCACTCTGCCTTTAGGATTGATAAGGCCTGCCTTAGGAGTGACTTATAGGTTTATATGTGTGTATGCATTTAGTGATATAGGTAACCTATACCACAGCAAGGGGTGCATGCACCACCTTACCCAGGCTGCAGTAGCAGACCTGTGGTGTCAGTTTGGATGGCCTACCAGGGGTGGCATAATATATGCTGCAGCCCCTGGCAGGCCTCTGAGGTACCTATGCCCTTGGTACATAGTATACCATATACTAGGGACTTACAAGGGCACTCCAGATCCCAATCAGAGATGTGCCTAAGGCACATGGAGACCCTTTTAAAGAGGAAACAGCTAGGCTGGGGTTCTGAATAGCAGGGCCCCAGCCAGACTAATGTCGAAAACCAGTGAAGTATCAGCAAAAGTGGGGGTACCCCTGTGAAGCAGATCCTACTCTCCTACACAACCCCCCAAACGTAGGGACATTAAACTAACCTTGCCCAGTTAAGTCTTCATGTTCTAAGTGGAAATACCTAGAGAGTCCATCTGCATTCGCATGGTTACTCCCAGGCCTATGTTCCACTGTAAAGTCCATCCCCTGTAGGGAAATGGACCACCTAAGCAGTTTGGGGTTTTCACCCTTCATTTGTTTTAGCCATAAGAGGGGCTTATGGTCTGTCTGAACCAGGAAGTGTGTACCAAACAAGTATGGCCTCAACTTCTTCAGAGCCCAGACCACAGCAAAGGCCTCCCTCTCTATGGCTGACCAACGTTTCTCTCTAGGGGTCAGCCTTCTGCTAATAAAAGCTACTGGCTGATCCTGACCTTCTTCATTCAATTGTGACAGTACAGCCCCTACCCCCAATTCAGATGCATCAGTTTGAACAATGAACTTCTTGGAGTAATCAGGACTCTGCAGAATTGGAGCAGTGCACATGGCCTGCTTGAGGTCATCAAATGCCTTTTGACAGCTAACTGTCCACTGAACCTTTTTGAGCATTTTCTTAGAAGTTAAGTCATTCAAGGGTGTCACTATTGATCCATACCCCTTGACAAATCTCCTATAGTACCCAGTCAGGCCTAAGAAGGCTCTCACCTGAGTCTGGGTAGTGGGAGCAGTCCAGTCCATGATGGTCTGGATCTTGCTCTGCAAAGGTTGAACCTGGCCTCCACCCACAAGATGGCCCAGGTACACAACCTGACTCTGCCCTATCTGGCACTTAGTGGCCTTGATAGTCAGGCCTGCCTTTTGCAGGGCCTGTAAAACATTCCTGAGGTGGACCAGGTGATCCTCCCAGGTGGAGCTAAAGACAGCAATATCATCTAGATAAGCTGCACTATAGGCCTCCAGTCCTGTGAGAACTGTGTTCACCAACCTCTGGAAAGTTGCAGGTGCATTTTTCAGACCAAAGGGCATCACCACAAATTGATAATGCCCACTAGGGGTTGAAAATGCTGTTTTGGGCTTTGCAGCATCAGCTAGTCTGATCTGCCAGTAGCCAGCTGTTAGGTCAAATGTGCTGAGATATTTGGCAGAGGCCAAAGTATCTATGAGCTCATCTGCCCTGGGTATTGGATGGGCATCAGTCCTAGTGACTGCATTGAGGCCCCTGTAGTCTACACAAAACCTCATCTCTCTTTTCCCACCACTGGTGTGAGGTTTAGGTACTAGGACTACTGGACTAGCCCAAGGGCTATCTGAGGGCTCAATCACTCCCAATTCCAACATCTTCTGGACTTCAGTCCTGATACAGTCCCTGACATGGTCAGGTTGCCTATAAATCTTGTTTTTAATAGGCAGACTGTCCCCAGTGTCCACTTCATGAGTGCACCAGGTGGTCTGACTGGGTGTCAGAGAAAACATATGTCTAAACTGATTGAGGACTTGCCTGCAATCAGTTTGTTGCTGGGTAGTGAGGCTGCCTGCCAAGGCTACACCATCAACTGACCCATCGTCAGGGTTCTGTGAGAGCAGGTCAGGGAGTGGGTCACTCTCTTCCTCCTGCCCTTCATCAGTAGCCATGAGCAAGCCCATGTCTGCCCTGTCCACATATGGCTTAAGTCTGTTGACATGGAGAACCCTGTGGGGACTCCTGGGTGTTCCCAGGTCTACTAAGTAAGTGACCTCACCCTTCTGCTCAACAATAGTGTGGGGTCCACTCCATTTGTCTTGGAGAGCTGCTGGGGCCACTGGCTCCAACACCCACACCTTCTGTCCTGGCTGGTAAACAGTTAGGACAGCTTTTTGGTCATGCCAGGCCTTTTGAAGTTCCTGGCTAGCCTCAAGGTTTTTGGTTGCCTTTTTCATGTACTCAGCCATCCTGGAGCGGAGACCAAGTACATAGTCCACTATATCTTGCTTTGGGGGCTTGAGAGGTAACTCCCATCCTTCCTTCACCAAGCACAGTGGACCCCTCACAGGGTGGCCAAACAGAAGTTCAAAAGGGCTGTAACCAACCCCTTCTGAGGCACCTCCCTATATGCGAATAAAAGGCAGGGCAAGAGTATGTCCCATCTACGCCTAAGCTTTTCTGGGAGCCCTTTAATCATGCCCTTCAAGGTTTTGTTGAATCTCTCAACTAAACCATTGCATTGTGGGTGATAGGGTGTGGTGAACTTATAAGTAACTCCACACTCCTTCCACATTGCTTTTAAGTACCCAGACATGAAGTTTGCACCCCTGTCTGATACCACCTCCTTAGGAAAGCCCACTCTTGAGAAAATTCCCAGGAGGGCCCTTGCCACCACAGGTGCTGTAGTGGTCCTAAGGGGTATAGCCTCTGGATACCTGGTGGCATGATCCACTACCACCAGTATAAATCTGTGCCCAGATGCTGTTTGGGGATCCATGGGACCAACAATGTCAATCCCTACCCTCTCAAAGGGCACCCCCACCACAGGTAGTGGTATCAGGGGGCCTTTGTAGTGCCACCTGCTTTGCCACTGGCTTGGCAGGTTACACAGGAGCGACAAAACTCCTTACTGTCTTCAGACATGTGGGGCCAGTGAAAGTGAGGGACAATTCTGTCCCAAGTCTGGTTCTGGCCCAGGTGTCCTGCTAAGGGAATATCATGGGCTAGGGTCAATAGGAAGCCCCTGAACTTCAAAGGTATTACCAACCTCCTGGTAGCACCAGGCTTGGGGTCTCTACTCTCTGAGTACAGGATTCCATCATCCCAATACACTGTATGGGGACCACTAGCTTTCCCAGCAGCCTCAGCAGCAGCTTGCTGTCTGAGGGGTTCAAGGGAGGGGCAGCTCTGCTGCTCCTGGCTCAGATCTGCCCTAGAAGGTCCCCTGTCCCCAAGAACTCAACCTGGTCAGGCTCAAGTTCCTCTGGGACAGTTCCTTCTTCAGGGCTGAGATCATCCCCCTCAAGGGACTGATCTTCCTCCTGAGCCAAGGGGGAAGGCACTGCCTTAACCCTACTACTCCTCCTCTTGGAAGGCACTTGGTCCATTCTTCCAGAATCCAAGGCCTGTTCAGTTTTAGACAGTTTAGCTTGTGACCTGGTCACAGCAAACACATCTGCAGGGATCCCCAGCATTTCTGCATGGGTCCTGAGCTCCACTTCTGCCCAAGCAGAAGTCTCTAAGTCATTGCCAAGCAAGCATTCGACTGGTAGGTTTGCACTTACCACAACCTTCTTAAGGCCAGTTACCCCTCCCCAGGAGAAGTTAACAACTGCCAGAGTATGGTCTGTTCTGACATTGCTAGCATTGGTCACTTGGTACATTTCACCAAGTATAACTTGCCCAGGTAGCACAAGGTCTTGTGTCACCATTGTGACACTTGCCCCTGTGTCCCTAAATGCCAAAGCCTCTCGTCCATTGATTAAAGGCTGTTGTCTGTACTTGCCCAGATTACTGGGACTCACAGTGGAGGTCACATCCATGCCTCCATCACAGACTAACACAGCCTGAGTCAGCTCCCTGACTAAGTCAGAGCCCAACTCAGTTCCCAGGGTGAACCCTACTAAACCCTTGGCTGGAGCACTTCCACCAACTGTACTAGGGGGAACAGGTGCCTTAGGGGCATTGGTGGAGGCTGGACTGGAGTCTTTGGACTTGGTGCAATCACTGGTCCAGTGGGTCTTTTGCTTACAGACCTTGCACCATGGTTTTCTTTGGCCTTTACCCTTGGTAGACTGGGAATCCCCACCAGAAGAAGATTTTTGGGGGCCTGATGAAGACTTTTGATCTTTACCCTTCTCCCCACCCTTGTCAGAGTTCTTAGCATCTTGCTTCTTGGTTTCCCCACCTTGGTTCTGTACCTTCTGCTTCACCCTGGTTCTGACCCATTTGTCTGCCTTCTTTCCCAATTCTTGGGGAGAGGTCAGATCAGAGTCAACCAGGTACTGATGCAACAGCTGGTTTTGACAGTTATTAAGAATCTGCTCCCTCATTATCAGATTATACAATCCTGAGAAGTCACACACCTTACTGCCCATCAACCAGCCTTCCAGAGCCTTGGCAGAACAATCCACATAGTCTACCCAGTCTTGAGTCTGTGCTTTTGGGTGTCTCTGAACTTCAACCTGTACTGTTCAGTGGTTAGGCCAAACCCATCAATAAGAGCACTCTTCAAGACCTTGTAATTGTCAGCATCCTCCTCTCTAACAGTGAGGAGCTTGTCTCTACCTTTGTCAGCAAAGGAGAGCCACAAGATTGCTGCCCACTGCTCCTGAGGGACCTTCTGTACTTTACAGGCCCTCTCTAAAGCAGTTATCCATTTGTGGATATCATCCCCACTCTGGTAGGGAGGGACAATCTTGCTCAGGTTCCTATGGTCATAGGACCTTTCCCTATCTCTAGGGATATGGCTGCCACCATGGGACTCTAGTCCCAACTTTCTTCTCTCTTTAAGGAGATCTAGGGATTCTCTATCTAAAGCCAATTGCTTCTTCCTGATCTCCAGTTGAGTTTCCTCATACTGGACCAGTCTCTTTCTTCTCTCATGAGAGGATTCCCTCCTGTGAGAAGAAACAGAGCTCCCTATTGAGGTGCCAGAGTGGTTAGACTCCTGAGAAGGAGACCTAGACTTTCTGAGCACACTCATAATCCTTCCTGGGGGACAAAGGTGTGGTTCTCCAGATCCTCATCTTCATCTTCCCCAGAAGGGATTGGGTTTTCCAGGTCAGGGTCATTGTCACCTCCTC